>CM045453.1:17244478-17844478 GCA_024666655.1 Dascyllus trimaculatus | reverse complement strand
AAGAGGAAAACGCGCTATACTGTGCTATTATGCTGATTAAGGTAGTGCAAAGCAATCTACCGCAAGCCGGCTTAACATTGCCCCTGTGACAGGGTATTTAGAAGAGTAGTGAACTGCAAGAAAGCTCAATTACATCCTCCCAGCATGTACTGCATAAATCACGGTAAATCCTCTTTCAAGCCTGTCTTTCGGAAATTACTGGAATGTTACAGCAGAAAACACAGAGACTGATGCATGAGTGCAACTCCGAGGAGAAGAGCTTAGGCGGTGGGAAATGCCGAGTAATGCACAGTTCTGCAACTTCCTGTTTTGACTGTGCCACGCCCAGAGAGCCAGAGGAGCTGAGATGAGGCTGAAACCGTGCAGCAGGATCAGTGGCATAAAGAGCTAAAGAGACTTCAGCTGAGGCAGAAACAAAAAGCGAGTTTGAATAGGAAATTTCAGAGTCATTTTAAACATGTAGAGAGGAGCTGTGTCATAGTGAACGGATTTAAAGAGGAAACCTCACACGTGTGATCTTATATCTAATAAATAAATGCACAGTGCATGAAAATACTACTGAAAGGCCAGTTGTTTGATCAAATGAATGCATAAATGAATGCTATCTGAAAGTAACGGCAGACCTTTTAGATGTAGTCTGAGTTTCAAACTTATTAAAAGTATATTGTTGCTCCAGATATTTGTATGAATTGCAGAGTGGTCATGACAAAAGAGCAAAATTGTTGTATCTCTGAAGCAGCTATTGATAAACCGATCTATTCTTTAAGGATAGTTTTTTTGTATTGAAATGTCACATTCTGGCATATCCAAATGTCAACTCCCAAGGTTGCCTCGCCATCTGCCTAGCCTTAACGCTGCTTTTGAAATAATAGCAATTTTTTTTTTTTTAAATGGCTGATATTGAAATGAAATTGTGCTGCAGAGGTAAATCAAAGTATTAAAAAGCGGGTGCACAGAGGATGCCAAAAGGTTGCTCTTGCAAGAAACGCTGCAAATGAACTGCCTTTCATTCACTTCGTATGTCTTTGAGAAAATAGTTATTGATGTTTTTCGGCCTTGCAAAAGACGAAATGTGACTGGCATTTGTAGAGGAGATGTAAAGGGCATTATAATATGATGGATGGGCCGGGCGAGATATAGCTGCAGATGCTGATAAGATAGCAGAACAGCAAAGCAGAGTCTCCAAATTTTCTCAGATCAAACATGTGACTAGAGAAGGCTGTGACAGGTGTCTCTGACAGGCCTGCACTTCCCGTCCTCATTGTCACCTATCAGCAGCGCTATCTGATTAAAACTGGCCATCCACAGTCTCTCTGAGCTGTAGGTACAAGCCCTTGGATCTCTTCTCTCTTTCCCCCGAAACGCCAAATCACACATGCATGCAAGCTCACACACACAAACACACACACATGGTAGCTGAGAGGGACAGCAGTGGGGGAATACAGTACCTTGCGTGTTGACTGGGTTGGTGGTGGGTGTGGGGATAGTAGTGGGAGCATCTAGATGAAAAGAGTAAAAAAATAAAGAACATGTATAAGAAATAAAGGAAGACAAGAGTAAAGAAAGAGACAAAAGTCATTGAAGATGAGAGGCTGCACTACAAAAATCATAACATGCACATGTTTAGGCTGCTGTGTGAGTTACAGCGAGTCCATGCTTGCAGCTGTGAGGCTCTACTGAAATATCTACCTTGAAACAAAACTAAGGTACACAAGTGACCACCCGTCAGCATTGACCTGCACTAAATGTAAGTTTTAAACATACATTTAACACTTTAGCTGAAGCTCAATTGAGTATCTTTATGGTAGGAAATCTTTTTGTAATAATCATCCATTGCAGTTTAGCACAGAAGCACAAAATATAAGAGGGAGTATGGCACTAAAAAGACCTTTAGAAGTTACCAACTTAATTTGATTAAGTCAGACCAACGAAGCAAAATCTTAGAAGACAATTTTTTGCACTTAATCAGGGCTGTGGGTTCTGTACTCAGTTGAGTCTGCTGGAAGCATCTCTTTAAGGAATATTTAATGGCCAGCATGAACAGGAACAATGATTACACAAGCAAACCCTGTTTTATTGTTCATATAAGACTATTGTTTTAAGATAGACTTGGAAAAAATATAAACCTGTTTTTACTAAAAGCTCACATCAGCATGCTAACATAGTCAAAGTCAATGTGATGTCCACATGCTAATGCATAGCAGGTTACACTGTTTAACATCATACTTTAGCTTGTTAGCATGCCTAAGTTTGACTAAAAACCAAAAGTTTCAGTGCCATCACTGCACTACAAGACAGGTAATGAATTACCAAAGTATTTAACATTTACCATCTGGGGACTGTGGATGTCTGGACCAAATTTTGTGTTGATCCATCAAGTTAAAGTTGAGAAAAATGAAGTATCAGGATTCATCTTCTGGTAACCATGAATGTGTGACAAACAGCTGCTGGCTTATATTTTTTTTTACCAAAAACAAAACTTCATGATGGCGCTTTAGGGCAAGTCAAGGGATCACCAAAGTATTTATCAAGCATTATCTGGGAATCATGAATGCTTGTGACAAATTTCTCGGCAATCCATCCAGTAATTGTTGAGATATTTCAGTCTGGACCGAAGCAACAGCAAAGCAGCACAGCAACCCTTCCATGCCCAAAGCCATGCAGCTATCATGGCTAGAAACACAAAGAAAATGACACCAACATTTCACTGTTCTGGGGTTGTATTATATTTAATTACGGTCGGATACTGTATCCCTTTTTTGGAAAAATTTTCTAATTAAGTATGAATAATAATGTGAATGGAAATCATGGAAAGGTATTGCTATTTTCCACAGTCTCAATAATTAAGTCAGACTGCAAATTAAACCACTCTGGTGGTCTCCCGCTGCAGCACAGCACAGCCCCTGAGCAGCATCCTCCTGCCCCACACTGTACTGATTAGGCCTGTCACTAACCCCCCAAACAAAATAATCAGAAAGACAAAATGGAGGGCAATTCAGGTATGCAATAGTACTAAGGACAGCTGAAAGCTTCCTCATCAGGGGAATATATGCCGGGCTCTGGTGCAGGGGGAAGATAGCACGACCCCTTGCTGTGGGAGAGTCGCAGCAGGGGAAATTGGCTGGCTGTCTCCATGCCTTTACTGTCTGCACTCCATCAAAAGACAGCAGTGGGGGACCACACACTCCCAAACTAATGATAAAACATCAAGGACAGCATAATGTTGCCGCCGGGAATGGAGTGTATGGCAGAGGTGGTGTTGATGGTGGTAGGGGGGATCAGGGTATCAGGAAGAGATTCTCCTCTGACAGTATTTGAAGAGAGGGGTGGGCTAGATTTCTTTCCCTGTGACCGAAGGCAGTATGATAGCTGAAATGTCAGTGTCTGGAAGAGGGAAATTGGCCATTCAGGGATGAGGGTCTTCACAAAGGCCGGGATAGGATGTGGCACATATAATATCCAGACGAACAAGAATTCTCCATGGGCAATTTCCAGGCTGGATGACTCTGGGCTCAGCATTATGAGGGCTGAAATATGAGTGTATTTTGGAAAGGCCATATTTTCAGGGAGCATTTGTATCAGTGAGGAATTTGATATGAGAAAATTTAACCATAAAGTGAAACAATGTAGGAGAAATTGTTTATCTATGCCTGCTTAAACCTGCCTGCCAACACAACAGCAGGGAAGATATTTTGCTTGTTGATTTTTCTCCCTGCCTATTTATTTCTCTTGCTTAAAAGTTCCTTTTACATGGAGTTTTTTTCAGTGTTATTCTTCAAAAACAAAAGGCTATAAAAGGGGCTATTATAGTTCATGTAATGATATTGTGAAAGAAAAAATCTACACGCTGAAGTGTTGAAAATGGCTCCACACTGTGTTGCATGTTTGATAAAAATCAGTGTGATTCACAAGGACGCAGCTTCCTGACAGCCTTTCATAAGAACAGCGAGGCCCATGAGTCCTGTCTGTTCGTGTTATGTCAAAACCCTGATAAACCCCACATTTCCAGTGGCTTGTGAATCTTTTGACTTTTTGTCCCTGGAAGATTGATAGGTCAAAAAGTCAACTGCATGCTGAAGCGTGGTGGAAAAGGGAGTGTTGTTGTCTTGCCAACAGGCGGTATGTGTGAGTTATAACACTAGGTCGCCTCTGAGAGAGGAGGGCCTCCTCTCTGGCCGACTCTCTCCCACAACACACCACCAGCCAGGGGGCACAATTCACAGCCTCTGGGTTGCAGACACACCCAGCATGACAAGCCTCTTTCTCAGCCTTTCAACCGGCCACATACAATATGAGCGCCACAATAGGACTTGATTTGACGTGGATTTACATCGGCCTCACACCTGTCTGGGCTGTCGCACAGTGAAAGGTCATTAGTCTTTCTGAAATAAGAAGAGCCCGAAGGACTAGCACTGGTAGAGAGTGGCAGCGAGGATGAAAAGAGAATTGATGGACAATCCAGCCCTGCTCTATCAATAATTCTCACAAGCAAATATTTATCAAGAACAACACAACTCATTAAAGTGAAACTATTTGTTGCCTGCTCTAAGTTAAACAAAAGGCTTCCTTTGACAGGTGTGTGGTGGCTTTAACAGGAGCTCATAAATTGCAAAACAAAACAGCAAAAAATGCCAGATAAGAGAGGGGGGAAATGGTAATTTTGTAGGAGAGAAATGTGAGAGTAAAGTTAGCGGGCTGGATAAGAGGGGCTCACTAGCTGACAGCTGAGGTTGCTACACAAAAATAGCACAAGGTTATTATGCTATAAGACTGATCTTTGTTGCAGAAACACACAAATTAAGCTACTGTTGCAGAAATGATTACTCTAGAGCAACAAACCCCAACGTGGACCACAACACGATTTTGTCTGGCATTAAATCCTCCAGAAAAGAAGAAGGGGAGTCACAGGTATAATGATATGCAGTCTGAGCACCTTTTACCAATCTCCTGTGTCTCATTACAGAGAGCCCGAGTCATAGAGCTTTCCAAGGCTCGCACGCCGGAGAAATGGTGCCTAATGGAAATTGGTAAAAAAAAAAATGTGGATCAAATTATTAATTGAAGAAGTCATGGCCAAAGGCACATACATTGACAACATAGGTGCTGTATGTTTCATTTTGGACCAGAGAACATTTGCTTCCCGTTTGCTCTCAGTCATTCATGCAAGTGTTATGGGTGCAGCACGAATCAAACGGTACATGAATTTAACAGCAGTAGACACACATCATGCACGAGTTCTTAAATGCCTGCAGGCAATTCAGTGAAACTTCTGAACTATTAGAATATTATATTACTACTTTAAAGATATGTGTAGGGGAGTAAGAAAACATGCTTTCCCTCCTTGTTCGGAATCGGAGAGGATTTACTCAAAGTGGGAGGACGGTAAATCTTAGTTTCAGAGAAATCTTTATACACCAATTAGAAATTTAGTCATGATAGCTTGAATAAGTCTGCCTTGAGTGAGCCATTTGACGGCATATGCTGTCCTTTTGTTTGGGAGTGATCATTATGGGCCCATTGGGAACAAGCAGATGTCATCATCTGCCTGGCAGAGCATGATGATAAATAACCATGGGGCGGCAGAGTTATGAGAGTCACAGGAAACCTATGTCACAGTGACAAAGTCACACATGTCAGATGGTGAAAGAAACACATTATTTCTCTCAACATCAACCAGCCTAAAGAACCACTGAACGCCAGACGTATGATGATGAGAAAATCTGTGTATGTTCCATTAACCGCACCCTGGGAGTTATTTTTTTTTCGTGCAACTGAAAATATTTCAGTGACAAACTGGAATACCAGTGCTTTTCTGAATGCTTTGTACCTCAGAGATTTGGATTAGTGAGGTCCTGCTGTGATCGAAGCCCAGTTTAGAAGGCATTCTTAAAACCCCACAGTTATTCTTCCTGTAAATTCAAGTAAACCACTCAGGAGGCAGTTATTTCACAAGTTTTTAAAGTTTCCAGGTGTAGAAATTCAGTCCCAGGTTCCTCTTACAAACTGGAAAAAACTGAATTGGCCCTACACCCTAAAAAAATCCCTGTTTTTCTTCTTTAATTCGTCCTGACTCTGACAGTTTTTTTGCCGCCTCTGCCCAAGACCTTGTCCTTCCATTAAAATCCTATTCACCACTTGCCCCACAATTGGTGAAATGGTGTTGACGTGAAAACCATTACAAATGCATTTATTTTCGCAAATGCACATTTTCAGCAACTGCCATAAATATTTGCTCATCAGCCGGGCAAAAAAAAATGTTACATTGCTGGTTTTTGACACACAGTTCATGGCTGTCAGCATGACCTAAACAAGCAGACTGAGTAATAATCAAAACAATATCAACAGTCTGAAACCTGCAATCAGGTCTTGCACAAAATCCACAAAAAAAGCCCATTTTCACATTAACACTCAGAGCCTCGGCTCTTCTCATCTGATGATGCTGCTTTGGGCACGTTAGGTTCAAATATGAGCGATGGTTTCAGAGGCCAAATTTGACAGCATGCATCAACATGATGAATCAGACATAATCGAATGCTTCATACCATAACATAAACCACTATGGATGTTTCAAACAGAGCTGTCTCTTTCTAGAATTTATCTGAAGAGATCAGACCACTTCCTTCAAATATTTAGCTGATGTTGTTTTTCTGTAATCACGGTGATTCCTCATACCACAAGAAGGTACTAGTTTGGGGATTTCAAAAGCATTTTGACAGTTGTCATAAGAAAAAGCCTAATGTAGTACATTACAGGCCAGCTATTTACTACCTAAATCAAGACTCAGAAACTGGATGTCAAACACATACAGAAAAAGAAATATGGTAATAATAATGATGTTAAACAAAAATCCAGGTGTGAGTAAGAACATTTGCGTTATTTTTGTACATTTTGATGCCAATCACAAAGTGTAAAATACACTGAGTTGCAATAAATTATCATAAGTTAAAGCAGAGCCCGACCAATACTGGATCTTTGGGTTTATACTACTTAGATATACGCCAGAGTTGAATTAAAAAAGGCAAAATGATGGAGTCATTGTTAATTAACTTTCTAGCACAAACTAGTTACCAGTTTACCATAAAGATGTCGCTTGACTCTGCACCACAGTCTGCTCAGCTGTGATATGTACTCTGCTACATGTGCTGCAGACAGTGCTGATAAGATTGGAAACAACAGAGTTTTAGCTGCTCTGCTGGACAAACTATGTGATGACACCCTTTGTAAATTATGCAAAGCATCTTTTTTCTGTATTATGTTCTAAAAAACATCTTTTCATATCAGTGTATGTCAGAAAACATAGACACTGACATCGACGTATCTGTAATAGACCCATATTGGTCCATAATATCGGCCAAATGATTTATTGATCAGGCTCTAATTCGAAGACATATTTTAAAAAGTCAGATGGATATGTATTGTTAAATCCAGATTGTACTGATTTTCAAATATTGGTCATGTCAGAATTGTAACTTCTGGACCGAGATGTGTCTTCCTGATGTTACTGTACATACATCAAGTTTTTAAAGTTTTTGATGACTTCTTCTTTTATATCATTTGGCTTTTGCACCAGAATTTTCTTTTCAACTAGTTGCAGTGCCACCATAACCTGCCCATATGCAGACATCTGAAACTCTGATTTAAGGTGAACTCTGAGAGACTTCAGCAAATGAGTGTGAAAACATCCTTCTACTGTCAGTCTGCACAGGGAAGCCAATGTGAAGTGACAAAAAGGGAGCAAAACATATTTTTTACAGGAGGAGACTTTTAAGTTCCGAGCCTCAGTTCCTGCATCTTGGATTTGCCATGATTCTTGTGACAGGTATGTCAAATCTAAATAAAAATAGGGACAAGCAAACCCTAATCCTAGCATAAGGAAATATTACCATTCCAAACACTAACATTTGTTTAACACAAAGCCTTGCAAGCAGCCTGCACCAGAGTAAGAAGTAAAAAAATAAAAATCCTTTTTAATGCGTACACTGGGGATGCAGAAATATATTTTTGCACATATTGCTTGAGAGCCTAAACATCAGATTCCCCCTCATTCCTGGTTTCGGGTTTGGTCACTGGCAGACAATGTTTTTGGCACACAGGCAGAAACAAATTGAAACTTGGGAGTGAAATACAAAATGCTTTTCTAAACAGCAGGGAGCAAGCACTCCAAGGAGAGAAAGCTAAACTCACCAACAATGGCTGCACCTGCTGAAAATTTATTTTGCCCTCATCCCCATCCGCTGTGCCAGCCACCAAAAATAGGAAATTAAGGTCCGAGGAGAGTTTGCTTCACTGACGTCATGTTACAAGATTTCTAAATGATGAAGTCCTCAGCGCTCTAAAAACTTCAAACAGTTACCTCCTGCTGTTCCCCCTTAGGGATTCAAGAGCAAAGATGCCTGGTGCCTATAAACAGCTGTTTGGGAAGAAAAGTTTCGCAGATTATGTGCAATTGCATCCAAGTAAATTCACTGGCAATAGCAATAGTTGTGTTAGTCATTAGTATGATGGATTTTGGCTTTGTTTTGTAGTTGCTTGGATGGTGATGTGTTAAAGAGAGCAACAAAAAAAACAAAACCTGCAATTAGTGTGAACTGGCTGACAGTCATGTTAAGGTAAAAAGAAAATGAGGCCTCTGTGAAGAGAGGTTAACCAAGAGCAGCAAACTGTCTGTGGCATTTAAAGTCAAGTCCTGGGAGAGATGGTCCCTCTATTGCCCTTTACTGGTCGACTGCAGGACGCATTGAAATTCCACCCACTTCGATGAAAGTCAACAGCTCCAAAGCCAATTGATCATAAAAAAGGAATCGTAATAGCCAATACAGTCCATGGTTTCATGATGACCTAGGGTAATATTGCTCTTAGGAATATGCTGTATGTGTGTGAACTTGATGATGTGAATGTGGCAATGCATGTTTGCATTGTCTTTATCTTAGGTGGGGGTATAAAGTGCACAGTCACAACACAGAAAAACCCGAAGGGATGTGATAATGTTTTAAAAGTGGGTAAAAAAAATCCATTTCGAGTGGAGCGACAAACTGTAAGCAATGTGAAGCTGCAGTTTGAAGTCTTGTAGTTTAATGTGGTACCAAACAAGGTGGTGCATCACTGGAATAATGACTCCAATAATTTCCAACCACAGTGCAACCATGAAACATGTGATAGCCAAAGTGTCTTAAAGGGAAATTTTTAAGCACAACATAACAATCAGTATATAAAATAATAAATACATAGCTGTACCAGACAATGATGCTGTCAGATTTATAACTAAGGGGACTTGTGCTTTAGTGACTCCAGGGGGACCTGTACGAACTCCAATAAAATGCTTCAAATACATGAATAGGCAAGTAAACAAACAAACAAATAAGGGAATGTGGAGTGGAAAGAATTCAGACCTTTGTGGCCCAATCCTCAACTCTGCCAATGATTTAAGGCTACATTACCAGGGACTACCATAAGGCAGTTAATAAATCAGTGGTGTTCTCTCTGAAAAGCAGCTACATATGGGGAAAACTTTAAAAAGAATCACAAACTGCTCCACAGAATGGGAGAGGCAGCAGATAAGAGGTAGAGCCATAACATAAACCACATTTTAGACTTGCACAAACGGAGTAGAAAGCCGGTGAATTTGGGGTAAATATTCACAGGAAGTACGTCTACATGTTCCAGGCTCTGGGCTTCTTCTGGGTGTATGGAACACAGCATATGGTGATACAGGCTGTTTTGTACAACAAGTTCCATCTGATTCATTTTCGACTCTTCTCAAGCTTCAAAAACATAAATCTGCCTCACTGGGTTTTGTAAAATGCCAGTCCGAAGTCAACAGCAACTTTATTCATCACTTTCCACAGCGGTAGCTGAGATCTTCAGCATAAATATGAAGCTTTGTGGATTTGTCAACGGCGGCCACCTTCTGTGATTTTAAACCTGCACCGTTCCTCCCGATAATAGCTTACATCCATACACATCTGCAAAGAGTTTCGCATGAAAAATCAGTCCAACACATTTCCCTAACTACTAAACCCCACTGTATGTTGTCTATATAAGTGATAAACAGAAGTATACACCAATGTAAAAGGGTGATAGAAGAATCTACACTAAAATCAAGTGAAATGAAGTGTAATACCTACCATATACATAGAGGATGTAGTCGTCATAGGCCTCCCCCACTGCATTAGATGCCACGCAGCGATAGGTGCCGTTGTAGGACTTGTTGAGGTTCTCGATGTAGAGATCAGAGCCGGTGACCACGGCATGAGGCGGCACATCCTCGTCTACTCTCAGCCAGTTGATCTGATGGGGACTGGAGAGCACAAATACCACACACATCACTCAGGCGCTGTCTATCCACGCTAGAAATCTGAAATAAAGGTCAAATCTGAGATCGTCTGAGGAGGGCCATTGGCAGGCCCTGTCTAATGATGTACTTTATACAGCATGCTAACAACTGGTAACATTTAAATGGTACAATGAAATGCAAAGGTTAAGGGGGTGTTTGGACTGGCAGGGGAAAAAAGGGGGATATACAGTGGAAAATATGAAACCAAACAGAAATGTCAAGTGTTGAAGTGCATCCATCTGTGGGAGTACTCACTGTGGTTTTCCTTCAGCAATACATGTCAAGTCTAGATTGTCACCTTCTCTGGTTAAACCTTCAGGATAAGTCACCACAATCTTTACTTCTGGTTTATCTGGAATAAAAGAGATGGGAGTATTTACAATACCATCCTGTAGTGTGGTAAGTTTGAACATGACAGCCTTTTTTTCCCCTTATACCTGCAGACATAGCTAAAGTGAAGCTCCAAAAGAAACGGTCTTCTAAATGAAAGAAAAACAGCCACAAGTGAAACACAGAAGAAGATGAAATGATCATCCTATGTGTTTAGCATCATCCAGTTGTTCCGCAGTACCTTACAGCAGAATGATTTTTTTTTCTTCTTCTCTCTTATGAATGCTAGCAAAAGATTACCAAAATGTCAAGCGGTTCCAGTCAAGCTTTCTCTTTTTCCTTGAAAGGTCAGACTAAACAGTTATCTACCTGAAAAAAATTAATATTCTACACGGACTACAAAAGGAACCTTAACCTTTCTTTGATGTTTAACAGTGTAAGGGAGCTTGATTCAGCTCTTCAATCAATGCACTGGTAAAAACACACCTAAACATTATGTGACACCTGAGTGCAATGTGTTTTTTTTTGTTTCCCCCTTATAGTGACTGTGTTCCCTGGGCTGAGGCACTGCTAAGGTTTAAATGCCAGCTGCACGATCCACAGATAAGTTGGTGAAAAACATACAGTACATCTATGATCTGATGGTCAGAAGATAAGCTGAGTCTACCTAAGACACATTTTGCGGTCTTAAAGAGCAGCCACGCCTGGTTCATAATCCTGCTTGCGCATAACTTGGGCAGCAGTCATGTATTGTGACACTATAACTTACAGCTTAGTATAAGTGCAGCAGACTACACCTGACCACACCCAGATATAATGCTGGGTTTATGAGAGATTTTAGCCTGCAGAGGCCAGTGAAGCAATGCTTTCTAAGTTTCAAAATCACTTTAAAGGAAAATTTGTGGTATATTTCTGATAAATTTGGCTATTGTGATGCTATGGCATATGCTAACTTTGCACTAATGTAGATGCCAGCGCATTTAAAAGCAATGGCCTTTCTAGGTTGCTGCACTCTGAGTGTATTTTACCATCAGACTCAGAGACAAGAGACTGAAATGATTCAATCACAATCTCTGAAGGCCAGGATAATATTCGCTCAAGGATCTACAGAGAAACTCCATTCATTTTTTTGTGCACTATACATATAATCACATTGGTTCTTATCAGTGCATCAACTCTTTCCATCCTGGCTGTATCATTTTCAACCATTTTTGAAGGCTGTTGAGTGTTTTACATTCAGTAAATGGGCAAATTAAAAGCATTTATTGAGTTTTATTTCCATTGCATCCAATTTGGTAGAGTTGACTCACTGTTATAAGGCCGTTATTTACTTTCAAATCGACATTTTTGATTAGGTTGAAATAAAAAGGTGAATTTTTGCTGCAGTTTTTCCAATCTCATTTCCAATAAGGAGACATCTTTTATTTCAAAATTCTAACCAGTATCTGTTATGCTTAAAGCCCAAGGTAGCTTATTTTGACCTTACAGCTGAAGACTGTTATTGACTGAATTTGGGGATGTTTTTCCAGTTGAAAATTTTAAAAAAATAGCTTAAGTCTTACAGGGATTAAATAAACACAGGTGATTATCATTGTGTGCAAAAAAAAATACAACCCCAACAACAACATTTTATATGCAAGTCTCAGTTGCACATGTCTCCTTACAGGTTTTAAAAATTGATAAAGCCAAATTCTGTTCTTTGTCGTCAACAGTGACACAATAGTTAAGACTCTGGAGTATTTTTTGACACTCTTCGAGTGGCATGAATGCATACCTGGTAACTTTCAAAGGACTCTGTCAGTGGTCTCTATATGGTGTCTGTGTTGCTTATTTGTCTGTGTAGTTTCTTTCTTGTTCTGCATGTAATTTCTTGAGAATTTCTGTTTACTATTATTTTGTAATTGTGATCATTAGTGGGTGGTTCCTTTGTGTAATCTGACATGTAGTAGTAGGATTTATTCTACCAACGCCACAGCTCCCCCACTAAGTAAAAGTCCCTAAAATTGCGCAAGCATGAGATAGTCTCTGTGTATGGGGTCTTGGTTTAGTTCAGGGCATGAAAACGTACAGTTCTGGGTCACTCACACAGCACTTCCAAGTGTCTTTGAGCCAGGAGGTCCTTTACAGCCGGGTGGTCAATGATGCAGTCCACTGACACTCCATCATCCTCTTTGGTGACAGAAAATCTCACCCGACTCGTGACAGCAAACAACCTCTCATCGATCTCTTCAACCATTGTCTCACCTAGAAAAACCATCACAAGCACGACAGGAAGAACAGTTAATGCCTAAACAGCTCCAAAACTAAACCTCAAATCCTGCACTGCACCAACCGCAGCGGCTATAATGAGGCAAACAGTCATTGCTGTTAAGGGCACATAACCTGTCAAAGTGGAGTACTTTCAGATGGCATTTACATTTAATTCATGATTCAGTGATGTGTCGCCCGGGTGGGTCTTTAGAGGATTCAGACAGGCCCAAGGCCTTCGATTCTGATGAGAGCAGCGAGGAGCGCCTGGGTCATATCAGACCCTGATAATGAATGCTTCTGCTGCTTGAGGGTTGAGCATTGTTGGGGCTAACCCTGCAGTAATCTGCTGCCCACTAGGCCCTAGGCTGTCAGAGGGGCATTCATTTAGAGAGCATTACAATGCCACAGGGGCATCGCATTAGCCGCAGTGCTGAGTGTGATGGTTTACTCGCACTTAATGAAGTGAGGAAATAATTACAGCCCCACACTGACCTGCAGCACACTTCCATTTCAGCCTTGTCACAGGGGAGCCCGGCTGGACTCTGGGAGGGCAAAACACTGTTGTTCCACAGTTGATGATCACCAACACACACATATGTGGCCTCTTGATGGATATTAACCCCATGCAACATACACCCACTCACCCAAGACCGGCCTACATAAAATTTAAAGTACTGGGATCAGTAAGTGGTCAGTGCACTTGTGGGCATTAAATTTGACCATTTGACCGACTGTGGTGAGAGAACGGGCAGTTTGAAAAGCACACTGGCCATGTGAGAAGGGTAAGTGAGTAACAACAGTAGCACTAATAATAATAATAATAATAATAACAGCAGGAATAAAAAAGTGTGATACTGTGAAGAGACTGAATAAAAAATAAATGGCTTTCATTTCAGAAACAGTGATTATCTTGATGTTTTGTCCAAAATGTCTGAGGGTATTACAGGATACAGGACTCATACTGTACTGTAGCTATAAAAATACATATCTGATGTTATTCATTTCTTTGTGCCGCCACAAGCTATTATTCATCTCTTACATTTTTTAGTTAGAGTCCTGTGAGCACCGGTAACTTGGTCCCTGCCAACGAAAATTTCACAATAAGGGCTGTGTTGTCACAGTACAATCACAAGACCAAAGCTCAGCACATTAGATCACATTTGTAAGGTCAATGAGGGCATTTCCAAGTATACCTGCCAGAAGCAGCGCCCTGGGAGCCAAAGAGTTGGATGGAGCGGAGTGTGAATTGGAGGGATGTGGCAATTAGTCATCATCCTCTCAGCCAGTCACACTAATTGCCTCATAACAATCACAGCACTGCATTTGGACTGCGCAACACCAACAATCATCTAAGCGTACTGCATGTCACACTGTACATGTCTAGTAAAATCCTGGTTTTCAATCTTAGTGAGACTGTACAGTACAAATTTGAGGCATGTTGCATTGTGCAGTGAGTAAATGGTGAATCAGAGCACCTATAACATACTAATTTATATTAGCAACACCTTGCTAGTATCAATTTCAACCTCCTTCTGCCTTCATAACTGCCTTAATTCTTCATTTTCAGAGATCCTGCTTCATGTCGACAAGACAGCGTCATCCAGTTGCTGCAGATTTGTGGACAGCACCTTTAAGATATGCTGAATGTGGAACACATTTCAGTACGGTCACATCTGAGATGATATGAGCTTTGTGACGTGGTGCCTGGTGAAAGTAGCCATTAGAGGAGGATAATAATGGGCTGGATGTGGTCAGCAGCAGTATTCAGACTGTGGCATTTAAATGATGGTACTAAGGGGCCCAAACTGTACAAAGAAAATATCCCCAACACCATTACACCACCAGCAGCCTGAAATGTTCACACAAGGCAGGATGTAGCTATGCTTTCATGTTGTTTAGGGCAAATTCCAACCCTATAACTGAATTTTGCAGCATAAATTGAGACTCGTCAGACCAGGAAACATTTTCCCAATCTTCCATTAGAAAAAAATTGGTGAGCTTCAGTTTCCCTTTTTACAGGAATAGTATCTGATGTGGTCTGATGTGCTGATTTAGCTCATCTGCTTGAAGGTTTGTCGTGTTGCGTGTCCTGAAATGCTTTTTCTGCATATTGTCACGAGTAGTTCTTTGCCCTTTCTGTCACCTCAAACCAGTCCAGCCATGATTCTCTGATGTCTGCCATTACCAAGACATTTTTGCTCACTGGATGTTTTTTTTTTCTTTTTTGGACCATCATCTTAAATCCTAGAGATTATCACTTTTCAAAATAATTAAATAAGCCTGTCTAATACAGGTAATAGTCACTTTGATCAGTTTTCTTCCCATTCTGATTGCAATAAATAATGGTGAGTCTATAGGCAATCACACATAGTATTCTAACCCAGCTAGGGTCCCACATTTTTATTTAATGTAAACCAGGAAATTTCTATCTACGGTATTTACAACTTGCTCAGAATCATTCATTAGTACATAAGAAATCTGTAGTAATAACATTATATTTTAAGTCATATTTAAAACATACTGGACCGTTCTATTGACAACAACGATGTACGCCAACCAACTTTACTGGAAGTGTGTTTTGTTCGCTGCATTGCCGTGCACCTGCATACACAGTGAGGGCAGGAGAGGCACATATGTGACTTCCAAAAGTTTGTTGGTGGAGTTGTTGAAAGTCCACTCATGTCCTCTGTACTTAATGTAATGTACAGTTACAGACTGTTTTTGTAATATGAAGCAAGTAAAAATTAAGAAAAAACACATCTGATTTTGATTTAATTAGATTTGGTTATGCTTCACGTGCCATGTCATGACCTTACTCCCCCCAGTGGCAAGTTTGTGGACGGCTCTACTAAGAACTTTTTAAAAGAAAAAAGAAAAACGAGCTGCCTCCATGCAATTTCAAAGAGACAGTTTCCAGCAAATTAGCACCATCCTGTCTTGTAGTATCTCATCTACAAGAAAGTCCCATGATGCCGTGTCTCTAATTTGACCTATGCACCATGCAAAATACCGAAGGGACAAGCAAAACACATTTCAAGGTCAGGAAAATAGCACAGCTTGCACTTGTCTCTACATTGTTATTTTAAAAAAGAGTCTTTAATTTGACTTTAAGTATCAATTATTTTCAGTCGTGATTCTTCTCACTAAATTATTGTGAGAATCGACTGGAAGAACTTCTAAAAGTTCTGAGTCACGTTTTGAAGATCAGACTCATAAAGACGGAGCCATTACTGATGTACGGGCCAGCCGACGCTTGTCAATTATCAGTGTCATCCAGGCCCAGATGAGGAAAACAACTGTGGAACAGGTCAAGGAAGGACTCGAATCTGAATGCAGAGGAGATTTGAGAGTTGCAGCAGAGATGTCAAATCAAACGCTCTTGTGAGCATCGAGCACTGATCAATCCCAGTGCAATCAAGCATAGCCTCTTCTCAGGGTGACATTTTCTTTCAGTCAGAGTCTTCTGCCTGCCAACACACCACCGAGCTGCTGATGATCAAACTGTTTCAACATGGCTTAGACAGTAAACTGCTGGAGCTCTGGTATTACCACGAGTAAAGCAGGCTCAAATGGAGATAATATAGATCTCAAACTCGCTCCACCCACAATATTTTCCCCTTTAGACCAAAGGTTTGCAAACTGTGACATGACTTGTTGAGAATCGTGTTGTGGCCCAGAAGGAGAGATTTAAGGAAAAGATACTGTGTGAGATAAAAGGGAAAGTTAGTTGCTGTAGTGGCCTCTGATTTGGCCTGTTTACCAGCGTGGTGAGCAGTTGGAGCTGCTGTGACACGAGGCTCAGAGAGGTGATTAAAGTGCTCCTCAATTGCCGCAATTTGTCAAAATTGGTACTCCTTCTCAGAGACGTGACACATATTTTAAGATTCAGTGTGACTTATACCATCCAAGGCTATCATTAACTCCAATGTCATTGTGAATAAACATCCATAAATCTGCTTAGAAAACAAAAAAGGCGTCTCTCGGTGCTCCTGTATCAAAACACTCCTGTTATTTTCACATCCTTGAGTTCATTGTAATAAGGAGCTCATAATAGTTTATTTGGCCTTGATGAAATCAGTCTGTTAAAAAGTACATAAAAACATAAATAGGCTAAAAAAAAGAGGTTCAAGATGTCGTGATCGACTAACTCCATTTCGCTTTCTGCTTACTTCACGTAAAGCTTTCAACACTTAGAGAATAGAAGTAAGATGAAGCATAAGATCGGAAGTTACACAGCATTGGCAGGCAAAAATGAAGCATTAGTTATAAACCAATACCACTATTACTGCTACTATTATTAAAAGTAATTATATATTATTGGCTTATAATCAGTTTATAAAGTATTAAAAAGCCTTAAAAGCCTTATAATGTGATAAAACATTCTCAAGTTTTATTTTTAATAAATCTTTTAACTGTATCCCATAATCTTCCTCAGTGAAAGGAATTTCATTGAATTCTTGAGTTTATTTATTCACAGATATGATTCCTTAAGGTCCATTACAAAGATAAGCTAAAGCTCTTCCAAGAAAAAATAAGGAAAAAAAAATACAAAATAGAGTATTTATTTGATCAGCAAAGAGACTCCTGAAATGATTTTCTGACAATTAATTGTTGCCACAATCCCAAATCTCTCAAAGATGAATTTGAAATTGGAGCTTTAACGGTTGAGTGCCTGTATTATTTGGTTTATTTACAGTTTATTTATTGATCCTATTTCTTGCTAAAAGATTTATGTTTGAGGTAGTTATAGACCAAATACTAATTAAATATATAAAATATTAAATATTTATAATTAAGTATGATAAAGAAAAAAAATGTTTATTTACCTTTGCAAAGTCTCCAGCATGTAGCTTTATGTGATCACATGCAGACTTTAAAAACACATAATTAAATGCAACTGTCTGATTAAACAAATCTCCTCCTGTACTTCAGAAGCAGCAGCAGCAGCTGAGCACCAGGCTCCACTACATTTAAATAATATTGCAGCTGTCATTTATGCTAACAAGCATTTTGCCACCTTGTGTGCCGAGTCTCTTGCAGGCCGGAGCCCATCAGTCCCGTACCTGCCAGCATGATAAATGGTTGCAAAACCAATTCGCCCAATTTGATCGCGTGTTCAAATTAGACAGCAAATTTCTTTTTTTGTCCATTACGACCGTCTTGCCTGCACACAGACGTTAAGACAAACATGATCAGAGAGATTCTGTAAAACCAGTGTGACGTGTGCCTTTGAATCTCAATACGTGCAGGAGCTAATGAATTGTTTAGCACGTCCATAACGAGAAGTGATTTGTGTTTCCTGGGGTATAGGAGGACGTGACTTTTGGGCTCTCTTTATGTATCCACTGCCACTATGGATTAGCCCTGCTCAGCATGTCAGTGGCATTTCGCTGATCTAACCATCCTGTTGTCTCTCCCTCCCCTACACAACACTCGACAACTCATAAACAGAAATTGACTTCGACTCCTGTAGGGAACACTGGAGGCACAGATGGCATTTAGCTTCAGATTCGCTCTTGTCTAAATATTTCATCTCTCAACAAGCCAAATGAATCCTCTCCATTCTAATACATATATAATTTGACAACAAGCTCAGAGACATCCACTCTGAGTAAATACGATATGACTAAAATGAATATCCCCCTTGCTGTACAATAAGTATATAATGAATAATTGATGACCCCTAATCATAACTGAGAGGTAATAAGGATTTTTCACCAGCCCAGATTATATACCTCTTTCTGCAGCCTGCAGCCTGCAGCTGGCCAGAGGCACTGAAATGAACACAAAATGTGTGACTATGAATTCATAGCCATGTTTACCATTTAAAGATGGTTATATAAACAAAGATTTGTAGTTTTAAAAGCACATCTTCTCAGCAGTCGCGGTGTAACTAAATGTTTGCAGTAAATATTTTAGCAATTTTAAATCCAAACATGCATCTGTGAAGTGAAAATTACAGAATGAAAGTGCCTTTAAGGCTAATGTTTGATGAGATTTATGAGAAACAAAACATGAGCTGCCTGAATGTGCAGCTCCTGCAGTTGTGAATGCATAGTTTGATCATTTTTTAATTTGATCATTGAGTTTCATGTATTTTACAGGGCCATCTAGGGGCAGACACTGCAAATTAGGTGTGGTATGTAGCATTGGTTGATTCTACATACAGCACTTGTCCCTATAGAAATAAACATTGTATAAAAATACATACTGTAGTTGAGCCAGCAGCCCAGTGTTGAGGTCAGGGGGGTTACACTCATGGAAAAAAAGAAGAATAAAAGAATGAACTCCTCTGTCTGTGTATGCCAGGCAGCATTATCTTCCTACATGTGTCAGTCAACATAATCAGTACAACTGGCATTAATGTTTTAGAGTAAAACTACATTTTGTTCACAGAGGAAGTGCCTCTGGAGAGCAGGACTTGTAGAGAAGTGGACAGGCCTGGAGCATGTGAAGCAAACTGGGAGAGGCTGTTATTCTACCGACCTGTCAATTCCTCCTCCCCTTTCATCCATCTGATGGAGGCGGCTGGCTTGCTGCCCATGGCTGTGCAGGTGAGCTCCGTCTCGTTCCCCTCGCTGACCACGTCCTCACGGCTCTCGATGATTGGGCTGCCTGGCGGGACTGACCCACAGCAACGGCAACGGTCAGAAAGACATCAGCATGGCAATATATGCACACACACAAACACACACACACACACACACACATGCACACACGCACACACACGCACACGCACAGAGAGAGATGTGTTAACCCTTAAATAATAACAAATACTTAAGTAATCACCAATAAGAGTGTATAGCCGCCAAGTGATGTAACATAGCAAAAAGGTCATTTCATAGCCATTTTGCACTGGAGAATGGTACCAGTTTATAGGCCTACTTGCTGTTCCTGGTTTTACATTACATTATCATTTGCAAGTTAGTCTCATGACATGACTTTACCCAGAACAGACACAAATCAACCAGAAATATAAAGAAATTGTTATCTCATGTGTAAAATTAAAGTAAGGCCTGCATCCCTACTGCTGACTTTCCATTTGCCAATTGCTATCTGCTAGATGCTGTTAGAGCCTCTAGAGTTACTGTGGTTGTAAAAAAAAAAAATGCTTGTAAATCAATAAACAAAGACGCCTGGCTCATGCACCCAACATTTAGATGTTTGCATCTTACTACTAGTTTTATGGAAGTGACTAATATTGCACTTTTCTGCTTCAGAGAGACTGGACTTCTGCATACAGAACTGTGAAAAGGTATTTTTCTGATGTCTTCTATTTTTACATATTTCTCACACTTAATTGTTTCAGATCTTCAAACTAATATTTATATTTATTTAATATTAGACAGAGGTGGCCCATAAAACACAAAATGATGATTTTTAAAAAGATTTATTTAAAACCTACATCATCCCTGTAAAAAAGTAATTGCCCCCCTAAACCTAATAACTGGTTGGGTCACCCGTGGCAGCAACAACAGCAATAAAATGTTTGTTACAGCTTATGATCAATCTTCTACCTGTCCATGGAGGAATTTAGACCCACTCCTCTCTGCAGAATAGTTTTAATTGGTCACATTAGATGGTTTTCAATAATGAATTGCCCTTTTAAGGTCATGCCACAGCATTTCAACTGGATTCATGCTTGGACTTTGACTTGGTCACTCCACAACCCTAATTTTGTTCTTTTTGAGACACTCAGAGGTGGACTTGCTTGTATGCTTTGGGTCATTTTCATGCTGCAGAACCCATTTGTGCTTGAGCTTTAGGACAGGAACTGATGGGTGGAAATTATCCAGGAGGAAACCATCACACTACCACCACCATGTTTCACTATTGGTATATGTTCTTCTTTTGGAATGCAGTATTAGCTTTACACCAGATGTGGCGGACCCATGTCTTCCAAAACATTCTAGCTTTGACTCATCAGTCCACAGGATGTTATTACAAAAGTCTTGGAGTTCATCTAAAATGTTTTTTGCAAATGGCAGACAAACCTTTCTGTTCTTTTTTGTCAATACTGGTTTGCACCTTGCAACTCTCCCATGGATGCCGTTTTTGCCCAGTGTCTTCCTTATTGTAGAATCATGTAGACGGACCTTAACTGAGGCCAGTGAGGCCTGCAGATTTTCTGATGTTCATCTAGATTGTTTTGTGACCTCCTTATTAGATATTGACACACTCTTGGAGAAGTGCTGGTAGGCCAGCCACTCCTGGGAAGTTTCACCATTGTTCCATGTTTTCTCCATTTGTGGATAATGACTCTCACTGTGGTTCGGTGTAATCCCAGAGCCTTAGCAATGGCTTTGTATCACTTTCCACATTGATAAATGTCAGTGACTTTGTTTCTCATCTGTTCTTGAATCTCTTTAGAATGTGGCATCATGTGTTGCTTTTTGAGACCCTTTAGCTACTTTACAATGCCAGACAGGTTCTACTAAGTGATGCTTAGGTTCAACAAGCCTGGCAGTAATCATACCTGGGTGTGGCTTGTGAAATTGAACCCAGTTGCCAAATGAATTTGATCATTAGGTTGATTGGTAGCTAAGAGGACAATTGCTTTTTTTTACATACGGCAAGGTGAGGCTTGACAGCATTTTTCCTTCAATTTTGATGATCTGAAACATTTACACGTGACAAATAGGCAAAGATAAAAGAAATCTGTATGGGGGCAAATACTTTTACACAGCATCATTTATGAATGCTCAGTCTATGACGCAAGATAATAAAAGGAACAGCTACAATGCATTATGTTTGCTGAATGCTAATGCTGAACATGGAACCATGCTGACGTCAAGAGCCACGTCAAACACCCCGCTTTAGCTTGGACACACCCCCATCACAAATTTGTATGCAACATGTAGTATTTCCACAACTGCTGCTCTCCCAAACTTTCCTGCAGCCCACACTGCTAACAGTTGTGTGTGGGGATAGAGTGGGAGGGCAAACATGATGTTGCCCTGTGGGGTAGGTCATTGATTTTCCAGAGATTTTTGGGGGAGTCAAAGAGAGAATCACCGAATTTTTATTCACACATACACACACACACACACACACACACATATATATGGATATGTATATATAAGAGAAATAACTTTGGTTGTACTAATTGTGAGCAGGATCAATTAATTCTGCCATCAGTTGACAGTACATTTAACTTATTAAGTCAACCATTCAGCTGGATAAATTGTTCAGTTATGTTTTTTTGTTGTTGTTTTGACCATTTATGGGAAACACAACCAAGTCGCACGTACTTATACATTCAGTAGTTACAGTCATGTTATGCCACCGATGAAGGCAGGGCCAGTATCTCTCCCTTTTAGCTCTATTTTTGGCATCTGCGGTTTCTACCAGCTCCTGAGGGAAATATTTGTCCCTTTAGCTGCTACATGCTCCACTATGTTCTCGACTTGTGTATACAGAAAGCGTCTCACATGCAATTTTCAGTTGTTCAGACCCGTCTAAAGGAACAGATAAGCTTCTCAAGGTGTCTACAAAGGCAACGTGTTTTACTTGTGCTATTCACCCGTAAACGCAACCTAATTTACCATGTGTGGCTGAAAACGACACTATGAGAGCCAACATAAATAAAGGGCTGAGACCTGCTATAAAACCGAGGTGGGCTGCAGATTTGGGTGGTAACTTAATCACTAGATTCCTTCCTCTCTGCTGTTAGACACGTGGTTAGTGAAAAAATATCACTCACAGCCACTTTTAGTTATAAAAGCTTATTCTACATTTGTGTAGTGGTGGTGGTGTTACAGAAAAACCAAGGGAATCACTGAAGTCTGTAGGTTCCAGATCACAAATATCTGTACAAAATGTCATGGCGATCCATAACATCATCACTTAGGTGAGCAAAAGGAATCCATGCTACATTCATTAATTCATACATAAAGTCATCCTGAGTCATCAATTAGTTGTGCATTATTGAGCATTTGCTACCCAAAACTTGATGTGAATAAGTATACATGATTACAACCTATGCTGACACGGGTGCAAGAACAGAATAAGATGGCGCTCCCCCTCTCTTCCCCTTGTATTAGTCATCACAGCAAAACTTGCTGAACTCCAGTTACTTGAAAGCAAAAAAAAGTCAGCGGGGTGCTTATTTCAAGGACTCTTCAATGCAACCCTTGGTTCAGAAATACTGCAGCTAGGTTTCAATTGTACAACTAGAGTAATTACTTTAAAGTGCTTTTAATTCCTTTCAATCCCCCAGGATGTCTGCATGTATAATAAAGCTTAACTAGAATAATTTCACTCCAAAGCATCAAAGTGTGGCACAGCTGACTCTCAATAGGGAATCGTTGGGAGCAGCCAAGTCAACATTCACCGGGATTCACAGAGTCAACACAGCTGCCAGAACCAATGCGGTCTGAGCCATCAGTTTCAGCATCTGCTCCTTTTCGTTATGCTGTTGAGCACTGCGAGAGCCTAATTGGCTGACATTTTGTTTCAGTTGCTAAAGATAACAGGATCAAAGATTACTATTATTTCATATTCACTATCTATAATAGAGCGAAATACAATAAAAGTGCACGAGTGTGTGTGTGCGTGAGGGGTTCACACATGCGTCCTCACACCTACCCAGGACAGTGATGTCTGCGTAGGCTTCCTGAGGAGGATCTGTGTAGAGCTGGCACACATAGCGTCCCTCATCGCTGAGTGACACATTGGACAGAGACACCCGCAGTTCGTTGTCAGAGAAATTCACCAGCTGGAACCGGCTGTCCTTGAGAGCTGTGGGGATACATGTGAGACAGAGACAGTGAGGATCCAGAGTACAGGGACACAAACACGAGACAAGGGGTGAGAAGGGAAAGGGAAAAGGGGAGAATGGGAAGCGGAGAGTAGTGAGAATGAGAGAGGGGATGGAGGAAGGAGACGCAGGGAGAAAATGAGACAGAGGAGGAGAGAAAGTGGGGAGGAGGGAGTGCTGCCCTTTTTTTCCTGGCTTTCTACTTAATTGAGTAAAAGAAAAGTGAGTTTCAATATGATTCATACAAGTTGATTTATAAAGTAGCTTTACAGTCCACGGAGCACTCGCAAAGACAGGAAAGTGTGAAGAGTGCTCATGAGGACTCCTAACAAGCTAGGAACTCTTAAAATGGGCTGCGGCTGGTCATGGATGGATGCATCAAACTCACATATTCCAGAAGAAGGAGAAGCATTCAAACATACATAATGAATTAAATCACAGTGTGGAGGTTGAGAGGCTTGAATGCCTGAGACTCTAAATCAGAAGTAGCCAGGAATCTGTATACTTATGCCTGTGGAGATTGGCTGGATTTTTCTATAAATGTCATCAAAATGGGTTAGCCCTATCTCTCAGTTTTTACTCAGTGCTTTTCATTTGGGTCAGCCCTCATCCCTGAGCACTCTTTTACATAAACAGCTCCGGTTGATTTGATTGGGAGCCCTTTTGATGTTTTGACCTGCCTTCTTTATCAAGTCCTCTCTGCGTCTGCTGAGCTAACGAACTGCATTCAGCCCCTGTTTAAAGCGCAGGGAGTTTATTATTCCCATCAGGCTTTACACTTAGCATCATGATCATTACCCAGGGTCTCGGGGCAGTTCCAACATGAAACCTCATCCCCCGATATAATTTGAGAGCTCTTTGGAAGTCTCTCCTCAAAGGGAAACAATGACACTGATGCACTTTGAGAGTCGGAGCACCTGCTAGGGAGGGAAACCCTTCACATCTAAGATTCTGAATGCACTTTATAGGAGGCTGTTTCATAACTGACTGACTACTTACATAAGAGCATGGAGGGTGCACAGTTCCTCGTCTTTATTGGAATGTGCACATTTTCATCAAAATACGTCTAAAAATGATGCTCGTAAGCAATTAATCTGATGATTGTTCTCTAAGTTGACGATTTGATCTTTTTAAATGTGAACAAATACCATCAAGATGTTCCAGGGAAGAAAATTGCACATTAAACTTTGTACAGATTTTAACAAAGGTAGCAAGTTCACACTCACAGAAGAAGAAGGAAATATATCAAAAGCTTACAAAACAACTTAGTGAGCTAATTTTACATCTTTGGTTCACTCTTACAACTCACATGATGTAGCTAAAATTGTTAGGGACAAAAAACACAAAAAAAGAAAATGAGGATTGGATTTAGATTTACCAAGAGATCAGAAACACCACAACTACAAATGATGCTAATGAATGATATCTGACTTTAAGCCCAGTTGTGGTTATTTTACATCTGCAATTTCTGTATTTGTGCTTTTAGTTTTGCTATACATACTGATCCAAAGATGTGATGTCATGTATTTGAATGCATTAATGACAAATAGGGACAATTAACTCAAAATGTGTTGACAGTTTTTGAGCGTTAAACTCACTATATTACTATTTTTAAATATTAACTTTGATATGTCTTATTCAGCCATGACTATCAGTGTTATACCAGAATGTTTACAGTGGCAGTAACTTCTCTGACCACTTGGATGCAGAAGAAACAAGTTGTGCACAGTTGCTTCTTCACACGTCACTGATGGAGCAACATTACCATCAATTTGGCATTGTGTTGGGCACTTGAAAATCCAGTGTTTTAGCTCCGTTTTTTGTCTCCACCTACTCCTGAGCTGCTGAAAACACCTGCTTGTTGCAGTTACAAGTGGAGCTGTGAGTGTGGTTAAGGTGAATATAAACAGTAAAGGTGTTGCCAGGCAGCTAAACAATAAACTGAAACTCGAACGAACCCTCCCGCAATGTCGGTTTGTACGTTCTCACTATAAAAGTAATGATTAGAACTGCTTCAAGAACTGAAACCTAGTTTTCAGAGGCTTTAAACCTGCAGGTGTGTATTGCTGAAAGGAGAATCTTTTGACAGGGTATCACTTTAAACATTAAACCTTTGTAGCACAAAGTCAGACAACTCCTGAGGAAAGATGCAGTGAATAAATAATGGTGTTCTATTGCATCACCAGCCAAAGAGGTCCACCTTCGCTGATAAAGGCTCATTTTTCCCATTTCAGATGACAACTCTGCCAAATTGCATGTCATTTTGCATATATCTGGCAGAATAAATGTCTCGTCCTAACAAGGCTTGCTCGGCTTCTACCTATGACATAATTCATCTTTATTTGCCACAACACAAATTTGTTTATGTGGCCCGCGCTGGTACTGTAAAGCTGTTATCATTTCGGTATTGGTGTGTGTATCTGTTTCTGTGGCTGCTGCTTCCCTCTTAGCTGCTGTTCTTGTAGCTCCTGGTGTGTCTCTGTGTCACTGCTGTTTACTTCCTTGTATACAAAGATCTGCCACTGTGTCGGGCGGCCCCGTTGACAGGTAACAATGCCACTGGCTGAGGGGGGTCCCCGCAGAACCAGCGGTCCTTTAGGAACAGAGCCTAGAATAGTGCTGCCATGGGGTTCACTAGACCCCATTACCAGAAACACAAATACGCAGCAGCAGCCCAATAACACTTCAGCCGCCTGTCAAAGTCTGACATATAGGCAGATCTAATTGTAGAGAAACAAAACGGTTTGTTTTTTGTAATTGACAGAGGCGCTGCATTGACTTACGCAGAGAAAATGACATGTTTACAGGTCCACATGGAGCAGCTCAATAAAGACTGAAGAGGAAAAAGGTTTTCTTAACCTCGTGGAAAGATTTCCTTAACAGTACAGGGCTAATATTGATTGTCACTACAATGTAAGAGCAAATTATTCATTTTTGCTTTTCTATCTTCTCCTTGGTGTCAGAATAAATTTTTTTTATAAAGTGCAGAGCACAACACGATCTATGCTTTACATCAGTCCATTCTTCTCTGCCATATTCTCAGGCAGCTTTGGGCATTTTGTACAAATATGACGACGATGTGTACTCAAACTCCCCTGACGCTCCTCGCAAGTGAGAAAATGGAACACACGTCTCGCTACCTAGACTTGTGAAATAACAGCTGGGATGCAATATAGACTAAAATGAAGGGTGTTTCACGTTCACCTTGAATCTTGGCTCAGATCCCAGATATAAACAAGTAAAGAAGCAGAGACAAAAACTCGGTTCACAGTAGAAGTAGCCCATATGCTCATGCATAATCATAATGTTCAATATCCTAATCTAAGAGATTATCGTAAAATCGAACAGTGACAAGGACACAAAAGTATTCCCATTATGGTAGCACTGTGAATTATCTCATAGCAATCTTGCAGCATTCTGAGCTTAATGACTTGTGTAAAAGAGCCAGAAAGTCAAGGACAGATGGAATCATGTTTGCACAGAAAATCTAACGTAAAGCTGGAGCTGGATCTTGTAGTGATATCTGATACCGCCACTGTAATGCAACAACCACAGTGATTCCTTTGCGTAGGATGCACTGACAGTTGTAGCAGCTCTTCTTGTGCAACACAGTCTCACAAATGTATTGAAACACGCACACAGTCTGACGTGTGGATGAGACTTGTGGACACAGTGATGGTAGAAGGCACTGAATGTAGAGGTGCACTGACAGTCACAACATTTACATACATTTTTCCTGTAAAAAAAAGCGCTGTTTAGTCCAGCAGTTATTTATTTTTAATCTGCAAATTATGTTCTTTGACAATCAGTTATTTTTTTTATCTATATAATTGCATAAAACTGTGAAAAATATGCATGACCATTTTGAAGACTAACATATGAGGAAATAATTAATCAGAAAATGAAATAATTATTTGATTGTTCCTTTTCATTCAGGTCATCAATTCAGTTCTTCATAAGCGTAGGCAATAAATGTTAGTTTAAGGTGTGGACAACAGAAATTATGGAAATTGTGAGTGATGAGTGCAATTCCTTGTCTAGTTATCTTATTGCTGAAACACTAGAATAACTATAGTGCATTTAACAATCATATTTAGATATATAAAACCATAAAATTTTGGAAGAAGTTTGCCGTTAATGTATAATTAGCATGATTTCATTCATAGTCACTGCATATATTTTATTTTATTGTAACAATTCTGTTTATGTGTACATTGCTGCAATGTAAAGAACTTGTAAGTAAAGTGTTTGCTATCAGAAATCAACTACTAAGGCGGTTTTTAGAGTATATGATTTTTAGAGTAAAGAACCCCGAAAAAATTGTACCCATACTTTCGTTTACTCCTGAAAGTAGTTGATGCTAAGATTAGCCAGGATTACATTAAAAAAGCTAAAAACTATGAGAGCATTATGTGTGAAAAAACTAATTTTCCTTAAAGTCATAATAGAAATATTCTTGGTAACAGGCAGAAATCAAACTCAGGTAGGCAGTCAGAATTGCCGAAAACTGGATTTCCATCCATATTATTCTTAGTTGTTGTTCACTGACCATGACTTTGCATTTTTAAGGTTTCATACCTAAACTGCAGGAGATATTGTTGCCGTCGTGTCTGAGGCACTTACGTCTAACATCTTTGAAGTAGATGGTCTGTCTGTTGGGGTTGAGCAGCTGGATGACGGAGTCGTCGTTGTTCTTCACTCTGCAGCTGATGGTGGCCGTTTCCCCTTCGATCACCGACACGTTGTCGGCTGCCAGGTTCTGACCTTCGACTTCACAGCACAGGCAGAAAGTACACAAAGAGAAATGAAATTTCAAACAGGGAGCAAACAATCCTGTCGGGATATTTACAGTCTATTAAATATTTATATTGCTTACAACCGGGACTGCATGTCAACACGTGCACGGAGTAAAGATATGTGAATAGGCCCGTGTAGATTGTCTGTTTGCAGCCATGTCTAATCCTTTTAATATAAGAGCCATGCGCAATGTTTGTCACTATTGATCTCCCCCAGCTCAGAGTGGGCCCTGTGAGTCAGTGCCAGATGGGCTGTAAGCTCTGCTGCCCACGAAGGTAGAAGGAGAGAGAGGAGAGGGTAGGAAGAAAACAGAGACAAAGAGCGAGTGTAAGAAAGTGGCAAGTAGTAGATATGGGCGGGGTGGAGGAGGTGAGGAAGAGAGGGTGAGTTAAACAGAGCACGAGAGAACAGAGAGAGAGAGAGAGAGAGAGAGAGAGGAGATAGATGAGCCGAGTTGGATGCTGTTTATGGTTAAGCTTTATCAGAGCCCTCCATCTGAGGTTCCATGTGACCAATGTGTGCTCAGTGTGCTCAGCGGTTCTGTTCTGTATCTCGAGGAATAAAAGTGCTGTAAGGATCTGAGTCACTCTCTGTACACTGGCATTGTTGCCACTGACAGACCCTGGACCTTGTCATCGTAACTTACACCACACACCAAACCCCTGACACAAAAAGCCCAGCTTTGTCTCCCCCCCTCCCCTTGCCTCATCTTTAGAGAGAAAGAAGAAGAGAATCAAAAGTCACCTTGTGCTATATTTATCTGGCAGGAGCCAAAAAAGCGTAAGGAGAATGGAGAATACGTTCTAATGCCTCAGATTCACACCAGTGGAGGAACAACACTCTCAGCCACAGCCCCAAGAAAACATCAAAAGCACATTTGCATGCCCGAGTTGTCAGACACCTCTATTGCATTCTGACATTTACAAAGTGGAGGGGGGAGGAAAAAAAGAGAAAAAAACGGCTGCATTTTCAGATAGTGATAATGGGAATAGACAGGCAAACTAACATGATTCAAAATGAACTCCGTGAATGCGGCAAGCAATAAGAAATTAACCTCCTGTGGAGAAAAGCTCCTCAGACCTGTCTGATGCAATGAACTACCCATTTCATTCCACTCTGCTGCCAGGGCTCAGGTTCAGGACAAAAGGAAGGTAATAGGTAAGAACAGACGCAGATTATGTCCAAAAAGTACACAATACAGCCAATTAATGCTTTATGCCAAATCCACAGGAGATTTTAATGCAGTTTATATTTACTATTTATCAATATGCTTGAGCATAATGTAATAAAATATTGCTGAATTGTACACAAACATACAGAAAACTATAAAAGGTGATAATAAATGATTCTAGTCGCACTTCCAAGCTGCCACTAGGGGCAGATAGCACAACACTGAATGTAAATGAGGGAGTCTAGTATAGAAATAAATGCAGAGGCTCCAAGTCTTTGTTTTTGCACTTTTTTCACAGCTGTCATATTAAATCCATAATGAAGGTTAACTATATTAATATTATAACACACAGTAGACCTTTTTAATTATCTTACTTGCTTTTTAAAAGCTCTAGTACTCATAGTACTAATGTGTTTATTCAGCGAGAGTAAGACAGCGTGTGCAGATTCAAAAGGTAAATGGGTGACAATGAACTTAGGACCTCATGTTCTAATTTCCACACGGGAATGTTCATACTGAATAGTGATGATTTTTTTTTTTTGTAGTTTTGTGCAATGGCTGCACACGGTGTCTTCAGTGTGGTGCGGTTAAGGTTAGGTCAAGATTGTGCAAATGAAGAAATTCTTAAAGCAGTGGTTCGACCAGCATAGAGTCAGAGATATCCTGAGCGAAAAGAAGAAGAAGTCCTGCAACGGAAAGCTACAGTGCTCCCTACAGAGCCCTGATCTCAGCATCATGGAGTCAGCCTGGGATTAAATGGAGAGACAGAAGACACTGCAGCAGCTTAAATACACAAAAGAACTGTGGTAAGTTCTCCAAAATGCTTGGAAAAAATCCTGCCTGTCGAATACTTTAATAACTGTGGATTGTTAATTGATCAATCTGAGCTCTTTTTTAAAAGCGTCCTTACTTTACTTTTGCACTGCGCATAGTGAGATGCTGAATTAGGATGTAATTTAGGGTTAGTTTTGATGATCTGAATTAGTTTAAAATCAGTGTCTTATTCTTGTGGGCTCCACAGGGAATTACTAATGCACAAAAAGCCTATTATGAGCCTGAATAATAGCTTTTACAACAACTCAGCTTTTTCTCCTGAATCATATAATTTGCTGCTGACCCGTTAGCAGCCAGGTCCAGTGCTGCATTGGGAACCAATGAATTAAGGAATAATTACAACGAGCCATTAGTTGCTTCCTCGCTACATAAGTTGCACGCCATCTAGAAAAATAAAATAAATAAAGTAAGACAGTCGTCAGCATCAAATCAAAATAGTCTTCATGTGCGGAGCTGCAATGTGTAAGTGCATAATGAGAGTAATCAAGTGGAGCTCCTCTGTACATGTACTGAGCGCCGCGGAAGACGAGGAGAAAGTAATGTGAAGTGTTTTGATGTCTGTTTTACTTCATCGCTGTAAAAGTAATATATTTGGCAGTCAAAACAGCAACATAGAGCAGCCTCAAAGCAAGGTTATTCTGCTTCCAATCTGTTGGACTGAGAGAAAGGGAACGCAAAAGATAAATTCTCCATAAGGTTTAGCAGCCCCAAGCAAGGTTGGTCCCCCTCCAATATCCCAGCCTAGGCTCATCTCCAATTCAAAACACACATAAATAACGTCGCTGTGATTAGCAATCCCATCAAAGTGAAAACAGGCCACTTTGTGGAACATGGAGGGTTTTCGCAATTGAAGTAAACATTTTCAATTGCCTCGGCATCCTGGTCATGATTGGGTGCAAATGAGGAGAGGCAGTCATTAATTCTGGGTGGTGGGTGGGGATGGAGGGGGAGTGGGCAGAGGCATGGCACAGATGACTGGCTGATAAATTCACACTCATTCCAGCAGCTGTCTGGGAGAGTAAAGTGCCTGTATCTCTACACATGGCTGCCCTCCTGTTCCTGCATCACAACATACTGAATGAAACAGTCAGAGGGAAATACAGACCTTCAAAAGTCTGTGCGCTCTCCAAGGGGATGTACAATCTGGCATCGAGTGTCTGGCATGGAGGCTCGGGCTCATCAGCCGTACTCAAAATGCAAAACGGCACCAACCTCGACCAATTTTAACAAAAGTTGACGAAATCAGGAAATATTAGTGGACCGGCTTCTCCATCAGAAGTTTCGGAGACAGGTACCTTTTGAATCAAGCTGGCTCCTGCTTTGAACTTCTCTCTCTTGTTTTCACATCAAAAGACATGAAAGAGGCAGCAAAAAGCAGGACAGCCAGCCCCCAATTCCTCTCCCTTGAGTCACCGCTGTCTGCAGCAGTCGTGTCCTTTCAAGGAACAACCAGGACTATAGACAGTCATTAACAATAAAAGTTTCTGCCTCTCCTTCTCTGATGCCGCCTTCTCACTCTTTATCCCCCTCAGTCATTAAATCCTGATCCTTATGATGAAATGCTGTTTTAAGGATGTTCACAAGTAAGAAGGCCTGGTGTCTCAGGGTATAATTAGCGCTGTGCCATTTCTCCTAGACCCTTTGCATGGACAGGTTTCAAAAATCTCATACCCACTAATTTGAACATCTTTTTTTTCTCCACTAAAGATAAGCTCTATTAGAAGCTCAGTGTAGCCTGTTTGCATAATGATGCTGCAACACATCTAGAAAATAAGGATGCTCAGTCTGAGAAAACACCTTTTACCAAATGAAATATAACAAGGTGTTGTTTTTCTGATGTATGTGAAATTTGTACTTCAAAAGCAGCACAGTGGTTAGCACCATTTCCCCAAAGCTGGTCACATGGGGCGTGTCTGTATAGTTTAATCTCCAGGGGGTCCAGCTTCCTCCCACAGTCCAAAGACATGCTGAGGTTAATTGATGGTTCAAAATTAGCTGTAGGTGTGCAGAATATGAACCATGGACTGGTGAACTGTCCAGGATGTACCCCACCTCTCACCCAAAGTCAGCCAGGATAGAATCCAGTCCCATCGATGAAGCCAGTATAGCTAATGAGTGGATAACTAACAGCTCCAGCAATGGCTTTAAAGACCAGTTTTAAGCCATTAATACGGTTGTAGAGGTTGTGAAAAATCCCTTAAATGATGTTCACTTCCTTTCCAGAAAAGGGCTGCTTATTAAAAACTTATTAAGTGGATTGCAATTGGATTCTCAAACTTCACCTGACAGTTTTTAACCAAATTACTCTTTATTAAATGTTTTACTTTACTACATTGGGGAAAAAAAAGTTTTGATTCCAAATTCATCAGTTACTGAGGAATGCATCTGATTTATTACTAATGCAATGAAGTAAAACACGGCACTGGTTGTCCTTTAGAGTTTCTAGTTAAAGTATACACTATGATAAAATGCTTTGCATGCTGGTTATTTCTTAGAAGGTCGGTCTAATAATAATAAGTGTGTTTTGGTTTTATGAATAATTTGACTTCATTAGTAACACCAGCTGAAATCTGATAATTACTTTTAGTAAGTCACAGTAACTTCACATTATATTAAAAAAGAAAATGAAGGGTTAGTGCAGCTGCTGAGGCGAAGCTGGAATTTGAAGTTAAAGATCAGAGGAAGGAGGAAACAGACATCTACTCATGAGGTTCTCCAAGAAGGAAATAGGTGTTATACATCAATCAGGCATAACATTATGACCACCTGTCTAATATTGTGTTGGTCCACCTTGTGTGGTCAAAAATGCTCTGAACCATTGGGCATGGACAAAAGGACCTCTCAGGGTGTCCTATGGGGTCTGGAACCAGGACATTGGCAGTGGATCCTTTAGGTACTCTGGCTTGTACAGTGGGGCCTCTGTCAATCAAACTTGTTCCATTGCATCCTGTTGATGCTTGATCAGAATGGGGTGTAGGAAGTTTGGAGGTCAAATCACATGGTGGGCTATTGTCATGTTCCTCAATATGTTCCTGATTGTTTGATGTTTTTTCCATGTGGTGGGTGCATTTTCCTGCGGGGGTAGGCCAGTGACATTTGGGATTTCCATTTGCATGAGGGAGTGTGCTTGTTCTGGGACAATGTTTTTTTGGGTGTCTAAGTCTCATCAACACAGATGTCAAAATTGGGCGGCTGTGGCTCAGGTGGTAGAGCGGTTGTCCACTGATCGCAAGGTTGGCGGTTCAATCCCTGGCCCCTCCGCATGCCGAAGTGTCCTTGGGCAAGACACTGAACCCCAAGTTGCTCCCAATGGTAGATTAGCGCCTTGCATGGCAGCTCTGTCGCCATTGGTGTGTGAATGTGTGTGAGTGGGTGAATGTGAAACACATTGTAAAGCGCTTTGGATACTACTAAGGTCGAGAAAAAGCGCTATATAAGTGCAGACCAAAATCCAAGGTTTTCCAGCAGAACCCCACATAGTACCAATATGATCAATGTTATTCACTTCACCTGTCAGGGGTCATAATGTTGTGGGTGATTGATGTATACTGAAAAAGGAAGTGAAGGGTTAGTACAGCTGCTGAGGAAAAGTTGGAATTTGAAGTTAAAGTTTAGAGGAAAGAGGAAACAGACATCTACCAATGAGGTTCTCCAAGAAGGAAATAGCTACTTCATAAGCCCAGTGATGTGCAGCTCATCTCAGATTGCCATAGTCAGATGTAAAAAGCTCATACCTTAGCAGTTTGTTAGTTTTGGCTTGTTGCAGTCTTTTCACCCCTCAAGCTTTCTGTGCTCTCATGTGCATTCTACAATGACTCACCACACTTTTGTAATTTCTGAAATAATACATCATTGTTTTGACAGAAAGGTGGAAAAAAAATAAACTTATAATTTTTAGTAATTTTACTTGCTGAAATAACAGCTGTCTTTAGCAGATTTTATCAGCTGTAGCTAACATACACTAAACATTCATGATATCATGGTGAAAGGCTAAAGCTACATGTAACCAGTTGATTATGTATGTAGAAGATATGAAATATCCCACAGAGACAGGATTATGTTAGTTACCTTTAGAAAAAAAGTACAATATTTAATTATACTTTGACTCTGTGTGGCTGCTTAGCAACAAAGAGGTTGCATCTATGCCTACCTGTTTGTATTTTCATTTTTTTTTATTTTTAACAAAGCAAAAGAAAAGGCTTTTAGGGTGATGACTAACTTATAAGTTCCCAAATCTAATAAAAAGCAGGACATCATCTACCCTCTGAAATGGCAGCATCAAGGACATGCTTCAAAACTGTGGGGAAATGCTTCTGTCATGAAGGTCTTTTTTAACATAACATGTAACCTCACAAAAATAGCTGATGATGTGGTCCTTGGGAATGAGGAGTAGCACTGGCCAGCATGCAAGTAAGCCGAAACATGCTGACGTTTGCAGCTTACAGCGAGGACAAACACGCTGTCTAATCCATTCTATTGTGTTTTTGGTTTTGGAAAAGGGTAAAAAACAATGGGAGGAGGTTAGCAAACAGTGAACTGTTAGGAGAAGAAGTGTGTCAAAATGGACAAATTGAAGATGGGCGTCAAAATGGTATGAACAAAAAACTGAAATCTGCCATTGCATGTGGCGAAATGTTGATTTGAGAATTATAAATAAAAGCAGTGGATCAGTGCTTCGAACGCATGGCTATCTCCTCCTTCCCGGAAAAGAAAACACCAGCATGATCAGCCATTCATGTAAATATGCACAGATGAACAGACTGCGATGGACAGCCAATCAACAGACACAGACAGAAGCGAGCGCGTCCAAATGAACAGCAGGTAGCAAAGAGAAAAAGTACCTGTCACGGTTTCAGCAGCTCCTGTTGCAGTGCAGGCGAGGACGAGAGCAGAGGAGAGAAAAACAGACAGGTTGTGAGCAGACAGGAAGCAAGCAGAGAGCCATATTCCACTGGTAACAAAAAAACTTATTCATAATTTCTAAATAGGCATTTTGAAATTCATTAAATTCAAGCTCCATATGCGATTTGTGTAATTTCCCATCAATTAAAGAAAATACAAAAGCCTCCATAATGAATTTTTACTATGCAGTCATTCTATTTTTCCACAGGTGTGTGCGATCCCGACACAACGAGGCATTCATTTTCCCCTCCCTTCATCCATTTTTCCTGAGCACCACATTCATATAGTGGAAGAGGGGGAATATGTGGACTTTGTTTTCTTTCCCCCTTCATGTCCCTGATTGAGATTCCAGCCAGCCCCGCTGTGGAGCAGCCACTGCCTGGAGACGCTCCCCCGGGACCTGCCGTGTATCCTGGAGAAGAGAGCACCCATTCGGAACGGTGCCCACCCAAACTGGCATCTCGCAGGGCATGGGAGACTGGCGTGTTCCCAAGTCCCTGCAGCATTGCTCAGGGCCCGTACCCTCGGGAGAGCTCCCATCATTCATTGTCTGCTATTCATAAACAACCCTCCCCTCCGCACTCTCACCCCTCCTCCCCTTGCCCTCTGCTGCTGCTGCTGCACTTCCACATCTACATTTTTATATTTCACACGCCATCTTTTATTGTATTGGCATTTCACACAGACTTTGGGGCTTCTTTGCTCTGGCTGTGAGCAATGGAAGCTTCAGTGCCAAGTGTACAGTATGTTGAAGTGACTGCTTGTCTCACTTGTCATTGCCGGCATAATAAGGGTGTAAGGTATGACACATGTCCTTGTTATGCTCCTTTGTGCATTTTCGGCGTGTCAGCAATTCCCTCAGGACAAAAAGAAAGTGTGAGTGACAAATCACACACGAAGGAAACAAATTTTGAACACTGTCCAGGAGCCTGCTACAATATCTCGCCAGCTTAAGCCTACGCTTCCTTAAAAAACTTGGAGTGTCAGTCAGAACTTTATCCTTATTATGTGATAATTCAGCGTAATGAGGCTTCTGGGTGATTTGAGCAGAAAAAGAAATCGCAAGTGATGGAGGTTGATAGTCAGACTCGAGCATGAATGAGCACACCGTATGAGTCCCAGTCCAACCAGCCCTCAGGACAGCCCATAATGAGGCTTTTGAGCTGCTTTAATTGCCAGGTAATTATAATGTTGTAGCAACATTATGTAAATGAGTCATTATCATCTTGTATGTGTAGTATATCTGCCCTCGTTTTATGTTACTCTGTCAGCAGTGTAACCCAGAAAAATGTATCACCCTGATACTGGAGCATCTCAGTGTTTAATCTTGTCAACAGAGACCTATATCTACACACAGAAACTTGTGATATAGTGCGGTGACACCTTCCCTAACCCTTCAGTATGATCCACTTCCTGCTGGTGGCCTCTGAAGGAGCTATAAATAGAGGTTGTGGTGTCGGTGGCGGCGGCGGCATCGTGCCGTGCTCCCCCGTCTCTCTTGCGTACCTGCAGCACATTAGGTAGAAGTTATGAGGTGCCAGCTCGCCTGTGATTAGATGTCATGGCTGTCGCTCTGCTTAGACAGTGCTGATAGACAGATTTCTGGGGGAAACGCGTGTGATGGCATTCGTGCGAGTGCACCCATTGCACCAATCTGTCAATCACGCGGGATGAGAGCAGGCAGGCCAGCCGTCCTCCAAATAATGTCTGTCCTTGTCTCCTCACCCCTTTTTTCTCCTTCTCATCCGAAGCTCATCCTCCTGTTCTGCACAATGAGCAGCATTATGTTTAGAAACATGGAAAAAGTGGAACATTTCACGCTCTCCACCGACAGCAAGGCTACGTTTCCTGCTCGTCATGAACCTTTCAAAGGGCATATTCTTGCAGTTGCATTATGTTTTCCATACGAGGAGAGGCTCTTAGTGCTCTGGTTTTCAGGGATCTGTGTTAAAGCCATTGCCACACCGATGAATCCATAATAATGTGCAGCATTTTTTTTTGTCACTGAGGAAAACTGAGATCTCTGGAGACAAGGTGTCTGTGTGGTAAGAGTGGCACATAGCCTCTCTCTCTCTCTCTCTCTCTCTCTCTCTCTATCTCTCTCTCTCTCTCTCTCTCTCTCCCTCTCTCCCTCTCTCTTTCGCTACTGCTCAGTAAAAGCAGTGGGGTAACACTAATGAGGCAACATTTCTTCTCAGTACTAGTGTGATGCCTTTGAATTAATGTTCTTCCTTTCAGGTAAAACATTCCCTTGCTTATTTATGCTCATGATCTGCAGCGTGTTGCATGTCAGCCTAGTGTGTGATCGCACTGCATAAGAGGACACAACAGAGCTGGGTGCTGGAGCTCTGTGTAGTTCCCCATAGAGACACCCACATCGGTTACCTTCGTGACTGCATGCGTGTGTGTGTGTGTGTGTGGAGAAAAGCTGTCTTAGTGCGGATAGCCAACTGTGTTTTCATTTAATTAGAAGGATCAGAGGTGAGCTTCAAACTTTTTCTCTTCAAGGAAATCGGATGGAGAAGCGAGCTCCTGCAGAGTGGACCCAATAAACAGGGACGACTTTTGAGGTCAGGATTTTCACAAAAGAAAGAGATCAAAAGCTTTCATCGAAAAAGAAAAAGAAGAGGAAGAGGAAAAACTGTGTCCAACACCTGACGATAGTCTTTGTTGTCGGGCATAATCATTTTCAAATCCACATTAAACAGCTCATATATTTCCTACAGATACCTTGCATAAATGGCCTTTACTTTGCTTTGAAATAATGCCACAGGTTTGACAGAACAATCCCAGCTCATGGTCCACCTAATAGCATTTTTTTCAGAGCTTTCAGCCATATCATTCAGCCAGCATTCATTAATACGTGCAATGGTTGTGTTACGAAATATGGGTCCTCATGACAATTGAGCAACTGAACTGAAATTATGGCTCTATTAAATGATAATGGCTTAGCTGTGTACCACATAGCCGCCATGTCCACAGTTTGATACTGAAGAACCTCGAGGCTGTCAAAGTCAGGGAAACACACTCAAAAATACCTTTAAAAACGAATCATTCCAGTTATTATAAGCACAAATCCATCACTTAATTGATTGGGCAAGTAAATGCTGCAACCATTAATTAATCTGTTATGAAAATATTTATTGATTGTTAGAAAAAAAAGCTACTAAATGGGCCTTGAGTTGGAGTTATTTGAAATAAAATACATGAGAAGTCTTTAAAGTGATTTGGGTGAAATCACATTATCTGTTGAACTCCATGACAACTAAGCAAACTCCATTCGTCAATGAAGGCTGCATGACGAAAAGCTCGAATCTGCAATGCAACACACTTATACATGCATTTATACAACCTCTGAAGGTTGTTGTGATCTTGTTACGCTGAAAAAAATCTATGTTTTCTGCCTTTTTTTTCTAAAAATAGCGGCACTAATTCAGTTACATTTTCTGTACACACTTGACCCACTTCTTTTATTATCAGCTCCCAGGTGCAGCTTAATCCAGCCCGACCAGCCGGTGAGATATCAGAAAAACGCTCACCTGTAAACACAACTGAGAATATTCCGATTAATTCTCCCCAGAGTTGACTGAGACATATTAATCAGGTAGGCTTACAGGAGATGCAAAGTTTCTGCTTGATAAACTGTAACAAAAAAGGAAGATTTTTGCAAATATCCCCTAAAGAGGTAAGTAATTGCTCTCTGTTAATGGGGTATGCTTTGTAAACGCCCCAATCTATGGCTTTAAAGTGCATGCAAGCCAGGAGGACACATGTAGCTGAAGAGAGCTTTTACGTTAGAAGATTAAGGGGTAATCCTTCAGAAATGCTGGCAGATAAAAAGCTGATATATTGAATTTGCTGCCCTGTCTCCTTTTAGCAAAGTGCTGTGGGTATCAATGATTGCACATAAATAGCAAAAGATTGGTGCTTTTGTGAATAAAAAGGCTAAAATTAAGATATGTCAACATTATAAACGCCTTTGAAAACAAAAAGAAGGTGTGTAGTCTGCCTGTGGACCAGATTGGGTCCTGTCATTCACAATGCACATAAAAATGTCTCTGCAGCTGAAAAAATGCAAAAGAGAAAGAAAAAAATACCAGCAACCAGCCACTTAAATGACAACTCTGCACAGCTCAGGTAGTGTTCATCTCTCACAGTCGTGTCAAGAAAAAAGGGAGCGTTAACACATTTCTGACGACTGTAGATGCCAGGCTGCTGTTGCACACAGCCTCACATGATAGGCACCCAGCTCTCCCTGTTACACAAATAAAACAGCGAGAAATAAAAGTGAAATAAAAAAAACAAGGCAGCAGTTGCTTGAGATTATGGCAGCACATCTATCAAAAAGGTAATCTGACGACGAAACAACACCATTTCACTTGGCAGGATGTGTCACATCAACATAAGGAAGGGCGTTACAGTAGCACACTATTAAATCGCGCTGATTGTGACAAATGCAGTAAGGTCTATAAATCACCAAGCAACTGCTTTTGCTGGGAGGTACAATGATTTTCTTCTTCTACCAGGCACTATGATCCACTCTGTTATGTTAACAAGACTGGTTGACTGAGCATGGACTTAAGAGCAGCAGCAGCAGCAGCAATGTGCTCTACACCCAAAAACCATGCAGCAGGGAAGAGATTCCTGCTTAAAGCCGAGGTAAAGCTTAACCTCTGGCAAAGTTACACATCACATCTCATTCAGATTGTCTATTTCGGGTGACACTGCAACTTTTTGTGTTTTTCCCCCCTCAGAGGCAGCAGAAACCTCTTTTAGCCTGGTCTCGGTTTTTTAAAAGAAAGTTGCGACAGGAGTGCTGCCTTTGTTACCACAGGAGAGAAACCGACTCTCTGATTCAGCCCGGATCAAAACGCGCGCACAACGTTTCGAATCAAAGCCCCCAAAGAGTCTGGAGGGAGGAATCTTTGCTATTCTGGTGACACTGTAATGCCTCACCTATAGTGTGGTCTCTTGCCAGGAAAAATTTCACATGAGCTATGTTCACAGAAGCGATGCCGTGGATGTGAGGGTGTGCTTTCTAGCCTGTCTGCCATCATATCTGCTTACTCACACTGGGAATGTGTGTACATCTGCAGCGAGCGCCCCTGTATGTATGTGTGTGTGAGGGGTAATTAGGACATTAGGAGAAGCTTCTGACAGGCTTGTCATCGCCACAGCCTGCCCAGTGGAAAGGAGGTGGTCAGAGGGGTAAGTGGAGGTCCAGCAGGGTCAAGAGACAGCTGCTGCACCACCACTCACTGTCTGGAAGCTCTCAGAGAATATTAAACCACCTGGGCCTTGGCCAAGACGCTCCCTCATTTATGCAATACACAAAGCCTTTTCACAAGGAGCTAGCGACTAATTTATGCCACTGTTATAAAAGTGGGATTGTTTTTTATCCTGAAACATGAGAACATAAACATAAAAAGACCAAAATAAATGGCGATGGCATTGAGGTAATTGAGGTTATTTTGTAAATCAGTGAATTTGGAATGCGTTGACTATTGTTCACATTTTTACACTCACCCTTTTTTTTGTTTTTTTCATTATGATAAATCTGTGTGGTCTCGCACCTCCTGTGTATCTGTCTCCAGCAGAGAGTCACTCTATTATTATAATATGAGACATATTAAATACATCCCCCAAGGCTGATGACCTTGGTGATGACATACCATTAATTGTATAGATGGATTATTATCATCACAACAATAACATAGCTGCTTTCCTGCTCCACTCTCCCAAACACCTGTGCCCATTCTCTGGCTGCCTCTGCTCATATACTCATAATCACTTCTATCAGCCCAAAACGTTAACTGCATCCTGGGACGCTAAACACGTCCATTTGTTTGCAGTTGTAATGTCTTTTGTGCGCCTCAATCAGGCACCTGTCAGACACACACCTGCTACCTCAGAGCTAAGAGAAAAGGCAGAGGGAAGGCCTTTTGTTTCCTCACAGAGTTTATAATCAGCACGTTGTTTCCAATCTTCTTCCACCATTTTTCAATTTCCCATTTCCCTTTTCTCAGTCAAATCACTGCTATCAATCAGGTGCGTGTTTGAGAGAGAGAGAGAGAGAGAGAGAGAGAGAGAGAGAAAGAGGGGAAGTTCCTTGATGGAACCATCTCCAGCCCCAGGCCTCATTAGTCAGAGACTGCAGGAAGGAATGTGTGAGTGTGAGCGCATGTGTGGATGTGTGCGCATGTGATAAAAATGAATACTGGTAGAGTGTGTCTGTCAATATTAGGCCATTTAGCATTTCCTATTCCATCCAAATGATGCACAGCGGACATTATGCTCTCTATTTGAGTTCCTCTAAATGGATACTCAACCCAGTAAGTTCTATTATATTTTGCCCTGTCCCTCCACTGTGCTTACTGATATCATGGCAGAAGATGACCTATAACGTCTCAAAACAATTTCTGTGCAACCATGACAACATCGTCTCCATATCGGCACACCGTGCAGCGAAAACATCTCAGAAAATGAATGCAGCTGACTGATGTGGCAGTCAATACGAATCAAACCATAACAGCTGCACGGGCACAAGCTATATCGATCTCGTGTGACAAGAGCCGCTCGAAGTGCATCGACATCCTTGAAGAGAGTCAACTTAGTTGCTTTGATAGCGCCAAACACACTGATGATTGCAACAGAAATAGCACAAAGTCCTCTGTTAACATTCATGAGGCACAAATTAGGCAACAAACACAAACAGTGAATACAGGATGAGCAAACAGAACGAGCGCAGGTTTTTTTGCCAACATGGCAATATGTTCGATGTTTTACTGAGTGTATTGATTATAAAAGAGATCCATTTGAAGTGGCCGGACAAAATGGCAACTATAGTAAATTCACAATGGCAGGGTAATATACGGCTTCACTGCTTTCATTTATTCACAGCTTGACATTTCCTCCCTTCCACAGAGTGTGCTCTAACTGTGTGCCAATGGCCACATCATTTAGACTGGACCCGCATGAATATTTAACATTAGTGCCTGGCTCGTAGCTCGCAGAAAATGAATTATTTTTAGTGGGCTTTGCAGAGGCACCATGAAAAACCCTCACTCCGGTGATGAATCGCTGGAGAGTTTATGTTGTATTAAGCAGGCAAAACAAATGGCTATCAATCATTTGAAGCTTTCCATGCTTGCCAGCCACGCATCTCTTCCCCCCTTCCCTCTTTCTCCACCTTTCAGAGATTCAGTTGGTTTTTCAGCAGGATCAGCTGCCAGCCTTGAGAGTGTAAAAAAAGGGTCAACCTTGAGTTCACTGGTGTTTGTTGACAAGCACTTTCTGGAAGAGCGAGACGGGCTGAGTCCAACTGCAGGTTTGAGTAAATGTAAATAAAATTGTAGATATATTTTTCTGGTGTGCTGGTGCAGGGCTGCCACTAAAACTAAAAAATATTTACCTCCAACTCACTTTGTAAAATCTGAAATTCCATGCTGCCTTATCTTCTCTGGATTGGTTTTTCATATTTACATTGTTCCAAAGCATTACAATTCATTATGCATCCATTGCATCATGTAAAATGCCTCTAAACTTATAATTCAGTCTGATCTAAAGTCTTACATAAGATCCATTTACATACAATGTGACATTGAGTATAATGAACACGTATGGCTATCATCCCACAGTCTGCAGGGGACATTAACTATATCAGCTGTGATAATAAACCATTTTGAGGCAACAGAGAAAAACTGAGGTCAAATGCAAACTGAGTAAAGTAATTAGTCTTGCACAGACTCTGGTACATCTTGTGGGCTTGGTTTTATGCTCACGATTTTTAACTCTGGAAGGCATCCACTGAAAATGGAAGGAGACCAACCAGATCCATGTCTAGCCAGTGATCAAACCATGCTTGATGCTTGAACTATCTAACCTCTTAAATCCCACTATTCCACTGTTGGGAGAGCGAAGAAAAATTCATGCTATGCAGCAAAAGCACTCACAGCACGAGTGGGGATTCCAGCATTTCTGAGGATACTGTAACAATTACTGCGTGTCATGCTGGATTTTTGGACAAATGTCTAAAAAGTGATGCTGAGAAGATCCAGAATTTGAATTTTTCTTGTATTTTTGAACAAAGTGTATCTCCTTTTTTTCCTCTGATACTAAAATCACACCAACAGTGCATTTGATCTAAAAAAATAGTGCATGGTCTGTACACACAGAAATATGACATACATGCAGAACCTGCTAACTGCAGGTGAAAGACAGGCAAATAAATATAAAACAAATAAAAATGCAAATACAAAGCACACATGCAAAAAAAAACAAATACTGAAAAAAAAGTCCCATTCAATTTGTGCAGCTATAAAACATGGACAGTATATAAACATCATGCAGCTTTAATGATGATCATACACTGTCTGATAACATGTAATACATGAATTTTTAAGAAACTGCATGTTAAAGGGGAAGCTATGGTCGACATGCTATGTCTAATGACAGAATCACATCGAGCATGATTCAGCAACTGTGTAACCTATTTTTAATCTCACGTCTACTTGATAAGCAGTTTGCGTAAGATGTAGGAGAATGTTGCTTCCAGTACAGCTTTTTGACAAAGGTCAGTGAAAAGAAAAGATGGAATATCGTGTTTGTATATATAAACTGCATCCTTACTTAGGCTTTGAAAGAAACATTTTCTCCTCAAAAGGTAAGACTATGACGTAACACGAAAGGCTTCGAGTTTGAAAGAGTCTGCATAAGAAGGATGCAGGCGTAAGTCAGCAACAGGACTTTCATCCAAGAGATTGGGTTTGTATCTCATGTAAAACTTGAGATGTTAACATTCTGGGCAGAAAAGACCGATGGTTTGAGGAACAAGTGATGGAAGCCATCTATGTTAACCTGGAAAAGCCAACTATAAACATAGCAGGGGGTATATGACACCAATTATCAGCTACTTATAATGCAGTCTTGAGATTTCTTCCCAGAAATTTTTCACCACCATAACATCTTGAATCGTCACTGACTTGGACGTTCACACCTCAACGCATGTGAGTCTTGAGTTCTTCATGTGCCATAAGCCATGTGATTTGTTGGTGATAATATATACCTGAGACTCCCAAAACATATTCATGAGCCAAATGAGAAACCCAGTTTTCTTTACGTAATCTGTTAGGATGACTCAAACTTTCATTTGTGACTTGCTGTTGAATTAAATTTAGAGGTATCATTTGGTGAGGTTTAGAAAACGACATGTTTAACATTAAAATTAAGCCTTTTACAGCATGTTTGCAGCTTCTCCTCCATTTTGTGCTCCATCTAGTATATGATTGGTCGGCCAACAGGGAGCGACAGTAAAGATGTGCTGTTTAGAAATGCATTCTTTGATACATCACAAATGAATGTAACCCAGGAGAATACATATTTTACTCAAAAGGTTATTGAAAAGGCGTTTTAGTTGTATAGGGACATCATTTTGTGAGGCAGGTTTGCAAAAAAAAGACTTACAAAGGCTTACATCCTTCCTGACCACTGCTAAGGCCAGTAAAGCCATGAATACTACAAATAAATAAAATCCTTTGTACAAATAAATCTGAAAATAAAATAAAATCTGATGAGATCCTGGAAAATTAAGAGTGTTAATGGATCAAACCTGAGTGCATAGAGGAGTAGTTCTTATAGATGATTAAATCAGCTCTCCATGCTTCCCCTACCTGCTTTGAGTTTTATTTGATTGGCTACGCAATTACCTTAACATTGGTTAATTGCTATTTAATTTACCTCTCATAGCAATCACATAACCCTCTAGTCTGCCAATCAGTAATTTTAAAATCATGTATAAATCCAACCAGCTAAAACACACTCTCATGCACACGAGCCAGTGCCCCAATAACACCTGTGTGACACACCAGAGTTTACAGATTCTCGGATTACTTGACAGTTTCATTAAAACAGATTACGGTGACCCTGAAGTTTTAATCTTCCAGATAAAGTGAAGCTGTTTTTACACCCATCCTCAAGGATGCACTTCATTTCCAGCAACATCCAACCTGAGATGAGATTTGGCCTCCTTCAAATACAATCTGAATTGCTTCAATTGATTAAACAGAAACTGGCAGGCTGAACAGAGCAGAGCGGAGTACAAACCCGTCCACACAGCCACTGGCAACTGTGGACACAAGATTGAGGGTAAGATATCTGCGAGCGGCCTGGCACCTGAGTCAGAGAGATAGTCCTGCTTACTTGGGGAGGCGGGGTAGGGGTCAAACTGGAGGCAGACTGGGTGGCTTTGGCTGTGTTTCCCCTTCAGGTTAATATTTTATGGATGTGCGATACAGTTCAGATGACAGTTCGAGATGACTGAGAGTCAGCATGCAGGCAGCGAGAGTTCAGCGATTTATTAAAAGGGAGGGAGTGCGGCACAGGGGAGAGCAAGGCCAAGTCTGAGAAATGTAGCTGTTAATGTGAGGAGTCTGGAAAATGACAAAAGTTTGTGCTTGCGCATGCACATGTGTGTGGTGCGGAGATGAGCTTTCTGCAACCTGAGCCCATTAAAAAAAGCAGAGGCGCTGGCAGTACAGATGTGTCTCTCTCTGAACCCAACATGAAACACAGGAAACGGCCTCTTTGATCATTACCTCCCTGTCAGTCTGCCCTCCACAGGGACCGCCTGTTACGACTGCTGATGCGCCGCACTGACAGGCCAGAAACACACATGCAAACACATCAAGAAAAAAACAAAAAAAGCAAAAAAAACAAAAAACAAAAAAAGAGCGCCGCTACGAGTCTGACTGGTGTCGGCATTCAGACTTGTCCCCAAGGAGGTATAACCATGACGACCAGTAGTGTGGGCAAAAGCGCAGGTTTATTATTCTATATTTGGATTCCAATTAGCCTCAGTGGCTGCGAGGCTTGCTGGGGTCCACATTCACATTCGTACCGTCGGAGCAATTTAGTCTCCGATCCTCGTGATTGTATGTTTGTTGAATGTGGGAGGAAACAAGCAAGGAACCCATGTGATCAAAGGGAGAGCATATCTAGAAGTGAGTCAAAAGCAAACAAACTTGTCCAAGTTCATTTGTTTGACTTGCTGCTTCTACAGTGGATATGCTGCGACCTGCTGAGAATATCTGCAGACAAACAGGGAGACATGGCAACTACATACAGATGTCGTGATTGGCAGGTGAGCGCCAGTCCTTTCTCCTGTTATTGTGCCACCCAGTCAACAAACGTATTCATCTGATTCTGTTTCTATGGCAGTTTGAGTGAATAAAACGTGTTTGTGCTGCTCTGTCCTGAATCTCTACACAGGTCATATGACAGCGATGATAATCAAATCTGATGTTTCCCTGTTTAAGAGTCATAAATCAGCTGCTTCAACCAAGTCACAAAAACATGTACTTTTGTGCAGTAATTGTAAATTTTTGAAATATCCACACCAGGGACATTCAGTGGCTGTTTCTGCAGCGATTTAAAGATTAGAAGAAAATACCTTGGCTGTAGCTAATAAACGATGGTAATGTGTGCTTAAGGTTGAGCAACTGCAACAAGGATTATTATTAATAAAAAAGGTCTCTGATCAGATGCAAACTCCAACCTGCTGCGTGAATCTAGCATTTAATCCACTTTCTAAGCCCTCACAATCTGTCTCGCCAGATAAAAGACACCCTACTTCCTGCACTGAAGTAAAAAGTTGATCGCAAATTTCGAGTTGCGGATTAGTCCCGTATTAATGTAATTACCAGGGATGCTGGGCTGGAAAACACCGAAAGGTTCTTTGCTCTGGAAAGTCCAGACAACTTGGTGTCGACACAGCTTTCTCTCGGAAATTTGACAGCTTTCGAAAATATTTCTGTGAGCGACACAAACAATCTACTACTAACTTTCACTGTTATTGAGTGAAGGGAAAAGTTTCAAAGTCAGATATCAGATTAGAATTAGGATATCCTGACCCGTTAAGGCTGTGCAACTGCTGCGAACACATCAGTAGTACAACTGGCTCCATACTGTGTGGAGACTTTGGCTTTGATGGAAATAAACTTTGCTAAGCAGCTCCCAAAGTGAAACTGTCTGATACTGTTTGTATTGTATCTCTATCTGGCTGAGTTGTCTTTGTGTGCATCTGTGGGCTAATAACAGTTGGTCATCACTTTCAAAAGAAACTCTTCTAAGGCTCGGCTTGCTAAGCTTGTTAGGGGGGAATATCCGCACCTTTATGATCAATCAAACAGTTTCTAAATCCTCATACCCTCTGCTGTCTTTGTCGCTTTTTTCGCTCTTGTTCTCTGATTTTTCTGTCACCACTGTTTCCAGCTTCTATAAGTTAAAGTTACCTCTTTAATCTTCGCGTTGCCCCCACTGGCGCCCAGTGTAAACAAATGAACAATATAATGCAGCAGCATAAACAAATTTATATGCAGAGCCGTGTTTGCCTGTGTTTCTATTTCAGGCGAGTTTGACTCCGTTGTTAGTGTACCACCCACATGACTTAAGGTGGTCACATTTGGTTGCAGCAATTTACACAGTTTAAGTTGTAATGGCTTTTCCACATCTTCCTCAGAAGCAGCTAAGACACCTCTGTAACTACTTCGGGAATACATTGTGCAGCCGCGGCACCAGCGCCATTAGCATGCATTGTTCTGTCAATTTAAAAGGAATGTTTGCGGCTTATTCTAATGGGAATGAATCCATTTGATTTGAGAGCATGAAGGGAATATGACAGGGGAAACATGTGGCTGAGATGCCGCGAGAAGAACTGTTATGTTGTGTGTATGCCAGATCTCCTGATGCAGTAATGTCATCTCTGTCATGCACCAGATCAGAGGTTCAGATCTGGCGGCACAACATCAAAGACCCCTCACCAATCAAGTGCGTGCCACACAAGCCAGAGTCCGTGATATAGGCTCACATGTAGTCACAGGGGCTCCTTGCATCTGTGCAGTTTTACAGCACACTGCGTCTGTACCTTAAAGCCGGCGAATACACTAATACGATCATATCACACAACATTTGCTCGTGTCTGCCTGCTCTTCTCACCCCAGATAAAAAAGATGTAAATCTGTCACTGCTTCCGCGTGTATTCATCTGCAACATAAATTCACTGACGTTGTGTTAAATAAATAATGTATCCTGGTGCCTGTAGTGATGAGCCCACAGAGAATGATCACCTGAAGCTGCAGTGCCCTTCAGCTTTACTGTCTTTCAGCTCATTGTTTACTGTTTAACTTCACTATACCTGCAGCAGGCAGCTCTTTCCAGTGAAAAAAGCTCCGTTACCAACCCATCACAGCGACACACAAGCGTCAGACGAAGTTAGAAAAAGAACAGACTGGAGCATTTAGCAGCTGAAGAGTGAATATTTTCTTCCACAGCTTGTGAAGACAAATACAGAGCTAAAGAAAGAGTGAATATTCATCGGGTTGCCTGAAACTTGACTTTAATAGAGCTAATGTTCATGTTTCATGTTTGCTGGATGTGCAAATTTTGCCACAAAAAGTAATATAACCAAGACTATTAAACCCCATTTTAAGAAATTCACAGTTAAAACAACTGCTTTACACAGTTTGGAGAAATTTAATACCCTAGTCTGTATGTGTTACCAGGGTTTTTCAGGCAAAGAGTAATTTTAGTGACCCCTAAAAGAGGTTTTAGTTAGGGCCGCAAGAAACTCCTTAGGGCCAATATAGTAAGAATTGAGAATATTTATGTTAAACCAGTTTTCTTACTTTCATATTTTATTTACTCAAGCATCATCTGCATTTTTGTTCATCAAGCGGTCAGAAATAGCAAAAAGATGCTGAGATTTCTGTCAAATAAGGTCACACAGACTCATTCTTGACTCAGACTCAGACTCATCATGCCTTTCTGCATAGTAATGCTGCGGAGGTCCACTCTGAGTCAGGAAAAACCCCTGTTAAATGCATATTACAGTTTTTTTAAAATATAACTTTAAATCTTAGTCTGGAGAGTAACTGGATAGTGTATAGAAGGAAAAATGTGAAATCCACAAGGAGGGCAGACACAACTCAAAATATACTTTCATCAAGTACACTGAAACAGGCATATATCCTGTTTAAAAAAAATCTGAAACTGTTTTTCACGAAAGAAATTAATTAATTTTGTTGTTTGACAATCAAGCCACAGTTCTCCAATGTTAAATGCTGTGCAAGTTATACAGGAAGTTAGCTTAAATTGGCATCATTTGTTGCTGTAAGTGCTGCAAACAAGATTACAGTTAAGATTAGACATTTAGTTCATTTCAATTTTAGACTCTTATTTTGACAGACACATTTCACCACAACCAAAAGTCCAGTGAGGTCTGATACTTAGCTCCAGTGTTTGTCATAACCTTCCACAGTCTATATAAATAATATTAAACTCACAGTTCTGACACAACAACTGCTACAACAGCAACAATCCAGCGACTATCACTACTACCACTTTCTCTAATAATAAAATGTGAATGTAAGATGCTGCACAGTGGTTCTTGCCGGGGGAGGTGATGAACACAGAAGAGATGATGATCATTGAGGAAATAAAGAGAAAGAGTCAGCTTAGCTGTGGCACAACACTGCTGACACCTCATAAGATTAGAGATGCTTCTCAGTCTAAATAAGTCCCCTATCTGCATGCTTAGTGCCATTACTTGCTTTGTGGGGTTCTATCCTCAGGGGTGAGTTGCCCACACAACGGTGGATGCCAGGCTGCAGAGCATCAACACACAGTCAAACACATGCACTTCTCGCTCAGGCAGTCACACTGCGCGAGATAAAGATGAATCGAATATGATGATTAATAAGGAAAATTCTGTGAAATCTCTGCAGAAAGCATCTGAAGGTTTCCGTGGGCTGATAGCACAGTCACAGTGGTGGAAACTCCCCAGCAGTCGTGAATCATCACTCAGGAGTCGCCTGTTCTTTGGAATTTAAATACAACTTTTCCTATCTCAGGTTCAACCACATACTGCTAATGCGGCACAGACTTCTGGTGACCAGGAAAAAAGGATATTTAGGGGAATCTTTGCGGAACACAGTGGTGATAGTGTGTTTTCCAGAAAAGACTGAAGCTATGCATAGGGCAGTGGGTTTGTTTTGGGAAGAGAGCGCCACTGTAATGCCAGTGTAAATACCTGCTTTTGTCAGTTCTATGTGCTGCTGTTTGGGATCCAGAGCAACCGCAGGATCAGCATCAGAGAACATTTTCATCCCACGGCTTACAAACCTACTGAACTGCAGCTCTACATCCTCTCTCCTAGCCTTGCCGCTCTTCGCTGTGAGCCCGGCTTTAACTCCTCATGGCCCCCACGACTGCTCCTCACGTTCGATTTTGTGCACAAGGTTGAAGGAGGCACGGTTCGCTTGCAAAGTTCAGCTGGGGAGTTTTGCTTTTTGTTGCAATATGAAGAATTAATAAAAGGAGTATTTTTTTTTTTTGCAGCTTGTTGTTGAAAGCAATAAAATAAAATGACATGGCGAGAGATGGGATTTTTTTTGTACTGAGTTCATCTAACAGAAGAAGAAATAAACACTCAGCTTTCAGTTTAAATTTGCTCCTTCCTACTCTGTATTTAAGAAGAGAGGTGCACGGTAACATTTTTTTTTAAAATCAAATTAGTCGAGTCAGTTTCAACAATGCAAAACACCTCCCATACAACCTGGCAATAACACGGAGGCCTGTATAATGAGGTAAAATAAAGGGTAAATGAATCCAAATCAGAGGAGCCATGGGACATGAGGGGGAATGTGCACTGTGAACAATTAGCTAGCTCATCCAGCATACGAATCAGCTCCTGGCACATTACGCACATACTGTAAAGCTCATTACGGCTGCAAAACACACAATCAGTCGATCAAATTCAGCGGCAGAGTGGTGAGCAGGCGAGCTCTGTCAGGATCCGCCTGTCATTCAACTCTTTAACCCGCTGCTGCACCCCAATCACCCGGCACAGGCGGAAACAACAGGCTCATTTTTGCGTTTTAACAAGTCATGCTTCGTTATGTTGCAGGACTTTTCACCAGACTTTTGCACTCTTTGATGGATGCTGACTGTTGTGATGCTTTCATCTCCTCCCTCCCGCCAAAAAAAAAAAAGAATTCTTGAATGCAAACACCCGTGGTTAAACATAAAAGGGCTGAGATATTTTAAAACTGACATCACTTCAAAGGGAGTGAACACATTCAAAGGGGTATCACAGGAAAGAGATTCAAAAGCCCTGCTAGTCACCTGTAATCCACTGCTAATACTTGGTCCCCACAACCGCATATTAACATGCGCACATACTCTATTTCATCGTATAGATGCAGGAATCATTAATATTCAACAGGCAAAATGTATGGCTGCAGGAGTTTCTCACGCAGATATTTTGTGGTTACTTTGTCTGCATCGATTCAGCAGGATCTAGACACACATACATGGATTATCATGAATATATCAATGTCATTACCCATAAGCAGCTGTGCTACAGTGACAACTATCCTGTTAGCCGGCGTCTGCCTCCTTTTTTTTTCTTCTTCTTCTTCTTGGTGTCTCATTCTTTCATCACTTCAGTTCTTTGTTTCTGCCTCCACATTCAGCGTGTTGAAAGGTATAGTTAAAAAAAGAGGAACTTACTTTACTTCTAAATAAACCGAGGAAGGAAATGTATCTTCAAAGCCTGTTTTTGGTTCTTTACCACAGAAGAGGAGCTAAAAGTTTGTTTTTTTTAAAAAACTTTTTCCTTTTTACAAACTGGCGCTGAACCTTTGATGCAGCACAAACAAGCATTTAACAGGAATGTCTGTGATCACAGTAGCGGGTGATATTTGACTCTGAAAGTGAAACTATAACATCTGTGGCTTTTTAAAATAAAAAAAAAACATGTATAGCAAATAATGAGTGCTGCATTATAGCAGGGCTCTTTATGAAAAGTCTATGTGACTGTAAATATTTAGTGGTAAGCAGTAATGAGAATACAGCTGGGGTTGCCAGAGATGACTTTCTGATCCTTTCTGTGTGGTGTTAAAAACATATAAATGTTGCTTATTGTTGAATAAATTCAAATTAATTTGCCACTTTCTCATAAATAATCGAGTATGGGCTTATAAATGTTCACAGATTATTCATAAAATGTTTTCAATGCATCTTCTCTGCAGTTGTAAATGTTAGGAAGATGTTCATAAACAGATTTTGGTCAAAGTGATTTGTCAGACTTGCAGCCAAAGTGACATTTTATTTGCATCTGTGTGTCTGCAAGGGTGAACAGGACACAAATGTTGTCATCAAGTTTCATCATTCTTGACTTTCTCCGGTTGTCCAGCCAAACACGACGACCAAAGCAGCTCCTTTTCTGGTATTAGGAGGTCGCTGCCGTGTTTTCTGGTGTACAATGTGTGAACCAGATCTGCATACACACAACGGCTGAATGTAGAAACACGTGCAAATCTGCTGTATGAAATTTGGATGTACATATTAAGTGGAAGTGCACGCCAAATATACAGTCATGTGAAAAAATTAGGACACCCTATGAAAGCCTGTGTGTTTTTTAAACATATTTAAACATATGGATACTGAGAGATAGAAGTAATATAACTAAACAATTAAAACTGAAGAAAGTACGTTTAAAAACTAAGAAATGAAGATTCCTGGAAAGGCAGAGTCAAAGCCCAGATCTTAATTCCATTAAGATGCTGTGGGGTTACTTGAAAAGGGCTGCACGTGCGAGAAACCCCTCAAACATCTCACAGCTGAAAGAATTCTGCATTAAGGAGTGGAGCAAACCTTCCTCACACCGATATCAGAGACTGGCAGATGGCTGCAAGAAGCATCTCACTGAAGCTATTTCAGCCAAAGGGGGTAACACTAGTTATTAGGGTGTAAGGTGTCTTCACTTTTTCCTCAGTTAGAATACACATTTTTGTTGATATCTTTTGTTTAATGAGTAAAACAAGGTAAATTTTTGTTGTTGACCTGCAATTAAATCAGTTTTTTTCCCAGAGACAGATAAAAATAAGATTAGACATTGATATGTGAACATTTCTTGATAAAGAACTGACTATTTAATGGGGTGTCCTAATTTTTTCACATGACTGCAGCTGCCATATTTTTTATAACATATGATCACTTTTACAAAACAAAAGGATTTGAAAGTGAGTAGCTAATGATTTTAGCAACCATGATGCTATCTAAATCTAATTTTGTTTAGAGTAAACTTAACAAGTCCATCAACCAGCATGACAGGTTCCACTAGTGTCATTCTAACCAAACAGAATTACTTAATGACATAATAAGCTAATAACACCTTCTAACTCAGGGTTACTGCTGTAGGTATTTAGCTTGTCAGACAAAGTTTGCAGCCTACACTGCAAAAAATGAAAAATTTTAAAGCAAAATTTTAAAAATAATTTACTGTTATTTTAATTTTATTTTAAAAATTGTTAAATTACAGATAACAAGTAAAATCACAATAAAGCATTGATTTACGTGATAATTGTAACAAAATAGGTGGAAACTGTAAATAATGTCCAAAAATTCATTTTTTTTTGTGAACAGTGAGTTTTTCTTTTACAGTTGTTTATTTACAATGTTTGACTGTAAAAATATTCTATTTTGATGTATATAAATCAGCCCAAAATGTCTGTTTGTGTTACAGATATTTGTTATCTGAAATGAAAAAAATATGTATAATGTTTAGAAATAACATATACATAATAAATCCTTTTTAAACAGTTATTTTAAAGTTATCATCAATATATTTACAACTACACATTGTTTTATTATGTTGAATGATAGCAATACAAGTCAGAGGTGTTAATTTACCAGATTAAAAATGTAATATTGTGTAGAAATGTAATTAATGGTACACAGATTGATTGATCCTTTCATTATGCTTTTGCTCTTGTGCTTCTGGTTTTGAAAAAGTGCTTTCAAAAAAGCTCTTTATCACTTTTATTGCAAGACATAAAGCTTGACAGACCAGATGTACATAAAAGTTGCCAAATTAAGACTGAACAACTGCTGTATGGATGCAGGGTTTAGTGAAACATCAGCTTCTTATAACTGAGCTGTAAATCAACAACACAATTACAGTAAAATGACTGTTTTATTATGTTTTAATGATTGTTATATAAGTTAAGACTGTTTATTTACCAGATTTAAAATGTACTATTGTCTAGAATATTCACTAGACATGTTAAAAAGTAAGTGTTAAATGATATTTGTGTTAGTCTGGACAACCACCAGACAAACAGTAACAGCATTGTTCTGTAAACTAACCTTCGGCACAGTAAAAGTATAAACAATGTATAACAGAAGGAGGCTGTGAACGCAGTCAGTATACCCTCGGTACAGTCGCCGTGAAAAAGAGAATCACACATTTTGGCAGAACACTCTCCAGCTCTTAAGGGAAAAATGAGCTTCATCTTTAAGCTGCTCAAATTTCCATTTCCATTTGATTGCTCTCTCAAACTGCTGCGTATTAGTTTGGCACGTCGGGCAGATAGAGTCCACTCTATAAAACAAATCTTTAAACCATTTTGTTTCTGGGCATCTTCACTTCGACCCAAAAAAATCAGCAGATTGTGCGAAAAGACAAGCGAGGCAAGCAAGGGAAATTAAGAAATAATGGCAATATAAGTTCCTTTATGGACCACATATAAGAGAGGGCTCCATAGGCCCCCTAGGAGCTAATACAATTTTACTTTTTAATTTGTTTTATTTATTGATTTTTACAAACATCCAGAATGCCTCTAGACTGCAGATTGGTATTCTGCACGACAAAGGCGTTTTAACTGCGGACAATCAGGATGCTGAAATGTGCCTTACATCACTTCAAATTTGGATTTTGCATTAGTATTATACCCAGTTCTTCTGAAATCAATCTGCAAAATATTCCTGTGCCGTCGCTATTTTAAGCAAACACCTGTTGATGTATCAGAGGTGACAAATGAGAATGGTGTCGCAAAAACACGCAAGCTAAGAGCGACCACCCTGCAGGTGAGGCAGCGCCACCTTAGTTGTTGCTGATGATGATGTATGTCTTTGTAGGTTGAAAAAAAAATAAAGCTGAGAACTGCTAATCTCTCCACTCTGATTATTGCTGTCACTTTAGATTTATCCATTGCATGTGTGCAGGTTTGGCAGTCAATTTCATAGCCTTAAACACAATCTCCCAGGGAAATACTAAGGTCAAGAAGGATCCATAAATAATCCCTAAGTCTGTGACTCTTCCACTAAGCGTTATTCAAAGGGGATCGATAGGATGCTGTGATTCAAACACAAAAACCTATTCTTTTGCTTATCAGCAAAGCTCTCTCCCAGCACTTTGCAGTGATCAATTATTAAAATCAACTTCACATGGCCACCATGTGTCAACAAAACGGGGAAGTCAGATTTATTCAATAGGCTAAGACTTTTGAGAGGTAATTTTTCATCTGAGTGGCCTTTAGCATTTCTTATTAAAATACATTATTGTTCTTGTAGATTTATTTATTCAATGTGATAGCTCATTAGTCAGATTAATGTAATGTTCTCTCTGCTCTCTCCAAATGGTATGCCTGCAAAAAAAGGTCTGTGTTGCTGTATAAATAAATGACAAGAGGTAAAGTTCAAGTCTTCTGCTTTTTTTTTGCTGATACACTGGCTTTCATTACACATCTATTTTTAAGGACAGGGAGATGCTAAATTTAACTTTAAGTACTACAGTGAACAGCAGTTTAGATCAACTCTTGGCATCAGTGTGCAAAATAGACTTGAAGTCTGAAGCGTTTTATTGACGGTGCTGGTTGAGGCGGAGCTAATTTTAGGTAATACTTTATATATAGTTAACTGCTGAGAATCTTAGTGTTGCTATATTTCATCATTTATTCTATTTCACTCTAAAAAAATTTCTTTGCATTAAATGTGCTTGTTATTCACAAGCATAAAACACATGTACCACTTCACTAGTGAGGATCTCGATGCCACTGTATGAATTGTGCATCACTTCAGTTATTGCAGAGAATGAAGTGTTATCATTATCCTGGAGAGCTGAATTTTATTTGAGGGCATAAAGAAACAACTTTAAATGAAATTGCTGATATATGTATGTATGTATATATATACACACACACACACACACATCTCACAAGAAGGTAAGAGGCCATGCGATGAAGCTCATTTCATTGACACAACTTTCTAAGTCACCAAAATTACTAATTCATGTTGCTGTATGTATATTTTTGAGCCAACAGATTTGGTCACTTTTTCTCTTAACCCATAATAAAGTCATACAAGAACCAAACTTCATGAATGTTTTTGTGACAAAGAAGTATCTGTTCCAATCACTCTATCAGAGAAAAATCAGAGTTGTAGAAATAACTGGAAACTCAAGACAGCTATGACATTATGTTCTTTACAAATGTATGTAAACTTTTGACCACAACTGTAGATATGTAGATATACATACTGATCCACCACAACATTGAAAACAGTGACAGGTGAAATGAATATCATTAGTCATCTTGTTATAATTCAATGATCTACTGGGAAACCTTGGGTCTTGGCATTTATGTGGATGTTACTGTGACATGTGCCACCCACTTTAACATTGTTGCAGACCAAGCACACCCAAGGCCAACAGAACTGACCTTCAGCAGGACAATGTGCCCCTGCCATACTCCAAAAACTTCTCAAGAATGACCCAAGGAACACGACAGAGCCCAAAGCACTGATCCAGCCTCCAGTCTATCCAGATCTCCCCAGTGCAATCGAGAATCCGTGGGACACAAAGACCCCACTGTGCTCCATGTCCCATCTCCATGGATTAAATCTGTTTTAAGGGCAAAGAGGAGGACCTACACAATATTATCCAGGTGGTTTAAACCATCTGGTCCCAAAAACCTGTTGAGAGGTTCAAATTACACCATATGTCAAAGCCAGAATTTTTTTTTTTTAAAAAAGTCAGATTTTTAACTTTCAGAAAGTTCTTGAGTTACTTATCCGTGACATGTTGTTCCACTGGGGAAAATCTAAGCTTAAATGTTTTATCAAAATCACTTTATTCTACATTTGCCATTTTGATAATTGTCAAAAACAAACAACTTGCTTTAAACAAATTGTAAAAAAAAAAAAAAAAAAACACGCCTGAACTAGGCAGCTAAACTGGACTGAACTGCAGGCTGTGTTTATACAATCCAGATAGGAGAAAAGTTTGGAAACAGATTAAAAATGTAAAAATTTTAGTACTTAAATCTCGATTGTTTGTAGAGTCACATTTTTTGTCTAGTATTGTTAACACCCGTGGGCACTTGGAAAAATGTTGTATGATTGATGGCATTATAAATTTATAATAATCCACAAAAGACATATTTGAGTCCTCTCTACTTCCAGCTGTGGTTGTGCTGATTCCATAGACATGCAGGACTTTATATTGCAGAAAAAAATGAGCCAACAATGCACAAAAATGCGAAAAAGCTGCTTTGGGGTACACAGGGTTAATGTTGTGGCTGTTCAGTGTACATGGACCATAATCTAAAGAAACCTATTCATTTGAGTTACTGTGCAAAAACATATTGACTTGGACCAAATCAGTTAGTAATGTTTATTAATAGATAATCCTTTATCTGCAACCTCAGCACCTCTAAAACTATTAACATAGAGCAGCTGAGTTAATACACTGAAAAAAATATCTCTTGGCCAGGAGTAAGAAGTCAGAAGAAGTTAAGAGACTGATTTGTAGGAGTCTGTGGATTTCAGAGTGCACCTGGAATCATTCAAATGTTACTGTATGCTCATGGAAATGGCTGTAAAGTTGCACATTCATGGTCAGGTTTCTAAAACAATACACCTGATGTGCATGAGTCTTGAAACAATACCGTGGGTGAGGATATGGTACGCTGTCATTCATAATTGTAGTTTTTAGTGACTCACATTATGTTGAATGTCAAAAACTGCTGCTGGTAATAGCATAAGTCATTTTTGTAGGATAAAAATCATCTTTAAAGGCAAGAACGTAAGTTTTTTTACCTCGTCAATGTGTTCATATGGTGTTTTTTATATGCTGGAAGACACATAGTGTGCAAAAAAGGCAGTAAACGCAATGGATGAGTATTTTTATCTCGAAACTAGGTGTACTGATGACAATCTAAAAAATGCCTGGGGTTTCATATGTAACAAACTAAAGGAACCAATCCTGTCAGCTTGCAAAGTGGGGTTTTCTGTTTTATCGTTGTTCGTCAGTGTAAAGTAGTTTCACAGTGTTTGAGCAGCACTCAACGTAAGCCGGTGTGCTTGAGCTGCAGCAGGTGTAGCAGCAACTGGACAGCGAGGCGAGGAGTTCATAGATCTATACATTCTAAAGGAAGAAATGGTGTTGATTTACATTCAAGCCATTTTAGGGCAGGAAGGGGATTATTTAAATAGAAACAAACTCCCGAAATAACATAGAGAAACATAAAGATGAGCTTTTAGTGGCTAAATCAACAACTATAGAGGGACTTTAATTAGATCCACTGCAGAGCATAAACACTGCATCTTTAAATTTCCATCTACATATTATTCAAGCAATATTATAAAGCACAAAAAACAATTAGAAAGAGGCCTGGTGCCACCTGGTTTACACTCAGTCAGCATAAATATACAATATCTTTAATTGTTTTATATATAAAGATTTTTTTATTGATTTGCAGAGTGTTCACAGATAATGTTTTTAATTTGTTTATCCACTCATGGCACTTGTTTAAGGTTAAGGAAAGGTTGCTGTCTCGGTTAAATACTGAAATGATTTAGCCCATTTACTCCTAATCACATACACTTAACATCAAAGCTAATCACAGTGCAAACCTCGCAGCTCTGTTTTAGCTTTTTTTCATGGCTTTTTCACTGCGGTTCCAGGAAGTCACTGATTTCCAATCCACCACATTCACTTTTTAGAGGGTGATTCAGAGCAAACTTCACATTCAGACCAGGCACTGGAACTGCAACGCCGACGGAATCTGAAGCAAACTTGATGGGGTTTTTTTTCTAAAGAATTACACAACTTCACGAGTGTACTTAATCATTTTCATACTGTGCAGAAGAGGAGGAAAAACAACAGCAGCCCAGAAATGAAAGAGAGAAAACACCCTTCAAATCCATCCTTGAAAATATAAAGCCGCATTTGCTGTGAGAATGTTAAGTGCAGGTGATTTGTGGTTATGGAGCTAAAACTCGCAAAGCTGCTGGTATATTCCTTTATGTTCACACACCGTCCACCTCCTCACAAACTTTGCGTGGTCAAAAATGCAACACTTCCTGGACTGGAAAGTGTTATGCTGTGCCAGAGAACATAACCCAGTTAACAAATGTGTTGCTTTTCGCAAGTAACGCCGAAAAAAACACACACACAGGTTTGTACACAAGCTGCCAATGCTTGCTTGTTGTTTATACTCAATGCCTTTGGGAGTCAAACTATACTGGATTTGTCTTCTGGCACTACAAAAAGATTTTTAAAAATGAAATAACGATCTTTATTTAAGTCTTCCAAATGTATTCCTGGGCAAAAAATAAAACACACGATTTTTATAGAACTACTGTTTCCAAACAAATTTCCTAGATTCTAGTCTCAAATCTCCAAAGCACACTGTGTACATCAAAGCATTTAAATTTCCTCTTTTACTCCTGTGCAAACTAGGACACACCTTCACTCCTGGGAAACACTGCCCATCTCTACGGCTATTTGAGGAACAACCAACTCCCAAAGGTCTGATTTCTAAAGTCAACAGCATTTGTATAAAACTGAGTCATCTCCACTCTAAATGCCAAACCTCCACTCAAGGAAAAAAAGGTAAGATGATGTCTTTTTCTTTTTACTATGTCAAGAAAAAAAAAAAGACAGCGATTACAGATAAACACTGTTTACAAAATGTTCTAATACTGGCTGTTTGAGATGATGTGATTCCAGTGTTTGATCACAGACCTAAGGCAATTTTTCAAATCTATCTGCACTACAAAACAGTCTGATGGAAAACGCATTTGCTGTGCTCTGATTACAGATTATTACAACCCAATGAACAAACATTTGTCTTGTCAACATCTCCAGTATGAACTACTTCCTCCTGATTGTGATCCTATTTGTATTGCACCACATGCTATTTTTCATGTCAAAAAGTCACTCTGGTGTGTGTTGCTCATCAAATGTGACAAAAGCCGCTCGCAGGGCGTCCTGCCTGACCGCGGGGTCTGAGGCAGGCACCGTTTAACCACAACATCCTGGCTTTATAAATCCGGCTGAGGACCGTTTCTGCATGTCATCCCCCCTTCGCTCTTCCACTTCTTCCACGCATTTGTCCCGTCATCCTTCACCTCACGTCACTCAGTCCAGGCAAAAAAATAAATAAATAAAAACTGAACTTGCATGCTGTGATTGTTAAAACTAGAAATACTAAAATAGCCCTATATGAATGTCTGAGCCAGTCATGCAGCTTTTGCCTTGAGACAACAAACCTATTATTAGCCCACTTATAAAGGTAATCAAAAGACAAATTAAAAAGTGATGATGTTTCAAGTTCAAATTCTTGTCCTTAGTTCAAGTTAATTCTCTTATTTGCGTATTTTTTAAAAGGTTAATTACTCATAATAATGTTAAGTTCATCTACAGTTCGACATTCCAGTTTTAAACTTGTAGCTTTGACTGAAACAAATCAGTGTTTGTGTTTTATTGGATGCTTGCTGCAGTTTTGTTGCACAGAAGTCTATTTCTAGAAAGAATAAAGAGAGTTTAGCATAATAAGAATTCAAATACTAATGGTAAGGCATCTTTACTATGCCAAAATTATGATATATTATACCTGAAATACAAATTATGATATGTAAGGTCAAATTTTAATGTAAAATCTCAGAATTTTGACTTTGTAAATGATTTTTTACTATACATATCAAGAACTGATAAGAGTCTTTACTTAAATGCAGCAGTTTTAGGCAATTCATCAACGAGCTAAAGTGTCCCAGTACTTTGCATCTATTTTCCCTCTATTCTACACCAAATTACACAATTTCTTCTAGACAACATAGCAAAACATAGGAAAATTATTCATTTAAATTAAAATTATTTTACAGAAAAAGAAAATGAAAACACAATATTGGACAAAATGTATTATTATTTAAATTACAAACTTTAAGTTGAAGAAATGCAGCCATTTCCTTAATAGTAAAGCAGTACTAGCCAAAGATATTGAGTGTGGTTGCCTTCTAAAGTGTCCACAATTAGAAAGCAAAAAATGGAAATGTATCAACAATGTCATATTAAATAAGTGTTAAATGACATAATGTGTTTTAGCTTGGATAGATTTATTTTAGTCTAATGGTTAACACAAACTCTAACATATAGTACATATACACTGATCATAACACTGATGATAATATTATGACCTCCTGCCTAATATTGTGTTGGTCCCTCTTATGTGCTCAAAAATGCTCTGAACCATTGGGCATGGACAAGAGGACCTCTCAGGGTGTCCTATGGGGTCTGGAACCAGGACGTTGGCAGTGGATCCTTTGGGTACTCTGGCTTGTGCAGTGGGGCTTCTGTCAATCAAACTTGTTCCACTGCATCCTGTTGATGCTTGATCAGAATGAGGTGTAGGAAGTTTGGAGGTCAAATCAACATGTTGGGCCATTGTCATGTTCCTCAACATGTTCCTGATTGTTTGATGTTTTTTCCATGTGGTGGGGTGTGTTTTCCTGCAGGGGTAGGCTAGTGACTTCTGAGATTCCATTTGCATGAGGGAGTGCGCTTGTTGTGGGACAATCTTTATTTTGGGTGTCTAAGTCTGATCAACACAGACGCCAAAATCCAAGGATTTCCAGCAGAACACCACATAGTACCAATATGATCAATGTTATTCACTTCACCTTTCAGTGGTCATAATGTTGTGGCTGATTGTATATATGTAAGATGTTATTTTAAAATGTTTTTTCAGCTTTCCAAAGCTATAATCAAGCCACTGATGTTGAATGTTTTGATGTTTTTTGCTGTTTTCTTTTTTAAATATGTATTTACATCTAAACATGTCTAAATCTGACCTATGCGATTTCTTTTCCACACTATATCACATTCAAGGCACACCTGTTAGCCATGTTTAAACAGAATCAGTCAAGTGAAAGACATTATGCAGAATAAATGTCTGGTCATTACACCTACTTTACATGCTATGTGGACACATATGCTTGTATGCTTTCAGTTTGGTCTTTTTATGGTTAAGGAGATGTAAATGCTGCATGGTATTTTAGACAAACAAGCTTAGTTCTTCTTTAAATGCCCCTGAGCACAGGTTCATAAAGAAATAGTTTTTCTAGTTTGGCATGGAAGAACTTTACCGACCTGCACAGAGCTTCACCCCCATCGAGCACCTTTGGGATGAACTGGAACGACAACTGCAAGCCAGACCTTATCACCCAGCATCAGTGGCCGACCTCAAAAAGGCTCCTGTAGCTGAATTCGAGCAAATCAGTGCAGCGATGCTGTGGAAAGGCTTCACAGAATGTTTGGTTGTTGGTATAATTTATTGAGGAGTCCGCGGTGTATTAAACTGTCATAAATGCTCCTACCTGGAGACCTGTTGGCATCACCCCGCTAACCTCCTTCCCTCTGCAGTCAACTGAAGCTCCCAGCCTCTATGATTTGTGCAGATTGTAGCCTCTGAGTTGTGGTGTGGCTTTAAACTAATGGCTGGCAGTTTGTTCCGCGAGACACAGGCCATTTGGTGAAAGTTGGCAGCGAGAGTCACTCCGGACTATCACCGGGAGGGATTTTTATTTATCCATTTGTTTATTTTCCCATGCTTTAATTTATTCTTTAATATTTTTTTAGGAGTTCAAAAGTAATTTCTGTGAGTCAGACGTGGAAAAGAGGGCAACACATATGAAGCCTGAGACAAACAATGCATTATCATATTACAAAAACAATCTTGTAGCCCTTAAAAAAAAACACAGAGTGGAGGAGATGAGAGAGCAATGCCACAGTCTGGAAGATAACAACTTATGCAAAACAATACATCCCACAGGATTTGTCTTATACAGCCCTAAATGCAGCTTTGAACTCAGTGAGAGAAATGAATATCTGAAGTTTCAAGTTTTCCTGCGGGCGATCCAACGTAGAGCCTGAACTTCAGGCTCAGTCGTCTGAGCTGATGAATCGAACCATGAACTCTGCTGACCTCCTCATTGCAGTCCTAATGATAAGAGGGGAGCTGTTTAAATAATTAACAGCCTAACCACTTCACAGTACTGTTATTTATTAATCGTCAGCCGTCGCTAAATGATTCATTTAAACATGTTTGCAGTTCAGCAATGAAGATGAATAATTGAACAAAACAATATGTAATGGAGTTGTATTCTGCCGCTGCACAAGCATGACCACACTCATTTTTTAGCTCCTTCGTTCCATTTACAGTTTAATTAAAATTCTGATTTTTGTGTTTTTTATTTGATGTTGATGAACAGGAAACAGTATGTGCAGATAGGTGACCATAAAGCAGAATTCGCGAACATTACATGCGGAGTACCTCAGGGGTCGGTATTAGGACCAAAATTATTCATACTATACATCAACGACATATGCAGAGTATCGCAATTATTAAAATTTGTTTTGTTTGCAGACGACACCAGTATTTTTTGTTCCGGTGAGAATTTGCAGCAGATTTTAGAGACCATAACATCAGAAATAAATAAACTAAAACTATGGTTTGATAAAAATAAATTATCATTAAATCTAAGTAAAACAAAGTTCATGATGTTTGGGAGACAAAAAATGGATCATGATGTAGAAATCATAATAGAAAATACCAAAATAGAAAGAGTACATGACATTAAATTTCTTGGTGTGATCTTGGACAATAAAATCTGCTGGAAACCGCACATAAGTTACATTCAAGCCAAACTGGCAAAGTGCACAGCAATTCTGTGGAGAACGAAACATATTCTGAACTACAAGTCATTATACACTCTATACTGCTCACTAATTTTGCCATATCTGTCTTACTGTGTCGAGGTTTGGGGAAACACCTACAAAACCACTCTACAGCCAATATGCACAATTCAGAAAAGAGCAATAAGATCAATAAACAATGCAGGATACAGAGATCATACAAACCCACTATTCATAAAAACACAATTGTTGAAGTTTAAGGATATAGTCAAATTCAAAACAGCGCAAATAATGTACAAAGCAAGAAATAATCTATTACCAAAGAATATACAGGGGATGTTTACAGAAAAGGAGGGTGGATACAATCTAAGGGGAGACCTAAACTTTAAAAAACCAAAGACTCGAACTACAATGAAAAGTTTATGCATATCGAACAGTGGGGTGATTCTGTGGAACAGTCTGGAGAAAGAATTAAAACAAAGTAGCAACATAAATCTGTTTAAAAAGAGGTACAAAAACATATTATTACACAAGTATGTGGAAGAAGAACATTGTTAATGGAGGATGGTCAGATATATAAATACCAATACAATAGTGTTGGGTGTTATATTGTAATTAACTTAATATAGGGTAAATATTTAAAGGGGATAGTTATATTGTATGTATGTGTATATATTATGTATTTCTATGGATATCTGCGCAGTATATTATAGTATATTGTATTAGGTAGTTGCATTATATCATAGTATATTATATTGTACTGTGTTATATTATTGTGTTATACTGTATTGTACTGTGTTGTATTGTATTATATTGTGTTATATTATGTTGTATTATATTATATTGTGTTATGTTATGGTATAGTACAGTATATGATATTATATTATATTATATTAAAGTCGAAAAATGGTTAAAAAAAAAATAAATAAATAAAAAGGGGTAGGACTTTCAAAAAGTGTTTACTTCTCCCTACTCCTTTTTCGAACCATGTGCTATGTTTTGTTATGTTTTCTTTTTTTTTTCATTTGTTTTTTTTATTATTTTCTTTGTTTTTTTTTCCTTCCTTTGTATGTACAAAGAATATATTTTATTTTATACATGTTCGAAATAAACATTCATTCATTCATTCATTCATTCATTCATTCATTCATTCATTCATGTTTGCTGCAGCTGGGTTCCACAGAAGTCCATTTCTTAAAAGAATATAGGGAAAAACATAGGTTTAAGTGAGATAAGAATACAAATACTCATGGTACGGCAAATTTACTATGCCAAAATTATGATATACTACACCTGAGATACAAATTATGATACGCAAGTCCAAATTTCAGTGTAATCCCATAATTTTAATTTAGTAAATCAAAGTTTCTCGGAACTTTGTCGGAATTTTTTTCCTGTAATCTACACCAAATTACATAAATATTTTTGGAAAATGTAGCAAAATCTAGGAAAATTATTTAAAAATGATGTTACCAAAAAAGACAAAAAGGAAAAAAAAATACCTGATATTTGATAAAATGTATTATAAAGTAAAATACAAGCTTTGAGTTGAACAAACAGACTTAGTATCTTAATAGTAAAGAAGTCCTTACAAAAGATATCGAACGTGGTGGGCTTCTCAAGTGTTTAACTACCGTCTTTTTAGCTTTCTGTTAAGAAAATCTGTTTTTATTTAATGCTTGCTGCAGTTTTGTTGAATAGAAATCTTTTTTTAAAGAATACAAAGAGAAAAATGAGTTTGTCATAATAAGAACCCAAATACTTATAATTTTTGACTAATTCTGACTTAATAAATCAAATTTTGATATAGTTTGATGAACTACCTTATAATTTTACTTTCAATGGGTATCTTCAAATTGTAAAACTTTTAATCCATTTTTTTATTGGGGGTAAAAATGAGCTTCCTTATGTGCACATTCCAGCATAACTCTGTACTGCATGTTGCCAGGGTAATAAAAACATGATGTGAATATGATTATTTTTACATCTCTATTCATGCAGCGAAGATGCGTGTACAACTGAACACATTAATTCTTAATAGTGCTCTAAATCTGGTGCAAACTCCTGTCTGTTTTAGGAGCACAGGGAGGAAATGCATTTCACTTCAGGAGAGAGCTGTTGTGGCAAAACTGATTCCCACTACTCCTCTCATGCGCAGCCCTATGCAAATCCATTTACTGTCGATGTGCCAAACATAGTCATAAACCCTCCATAGCCCCAATCCAGGCTCTCCATCCTGAGGTGGTTGGTGTGGTGTTCCCTGTTGAGGCCACCTTATTAAGCTGAATGACAAACACTTCAGCACTTGAAGTGGAGAGAAGCTGCTGGGGAAGGAGGCATGTGCTTTCCCACATTTCAGTCACTTGTTAGTTTTGCAGAGCACTTTATTTTTCTGCTGTGTCATTTTGAACACCATTAACTTTACAGAGTGTTGAACAGTTTTCAATGTGGCTGCTGCTGGAATGCAGGCGCAATACTTGCAAATTTATGTGTTCTATTTTCACGATTCTTTTCACTCTCCTGCATTTAGTTACAGATTTTACAAACAATACATATGGCAAATACATAACACAGTGTTCTAATAAATCCACTAGAGATAAGCATTGCTTGTAGTACATAAACCTGCAGTAACTTGGATGTTGATATATCATCACCGTCATTCAAGTTCATATGGCGAATTTGCTTCAAAGCAGATCCTTATTTACACATCCAGCACAATATCAGTTCCAGTGCAATAGTCTGTCCCTTTTAGCTCTGTCTTTGTTCTCTACCGGCTCCTGAGGGAATATCATGCTGTTTAGCTGCTAAATGCTGCACTGTATTCACCAGCTAGTCACTAATTGTGTCTGCCTGCCGTTTGGTACGGTAGCTTTTTCTCTGAAAATGGCTGTCTGCTGTGTCCAAAATCAACACAAGTGGTGAGAGCGTACCAAACTAGCAGAGTGGCGGGACGGGCAGCCAAACAACCTTAGCTGAAATTCGATATAGAGCTCCATAAAGCTGATGGGAGCTGCAGAAACAGATTCTTTGTAGGTTCATCCCAAGTGTTAGCATCACGTTATCTTCATTTTACATCACTAAATAAACTATTATAGCAAAAATATGTATTAAAACTGCTTCTAGTGCAGGACGTCTGGTTGTAGTAGAGTATTTTAACAGTGTGATGCTTCACCGTTTACTCAAAAGATGTGTCTCCTCCACCACTGAGCAGCACAAACAGAGTAAATTCTGTAATGTCTGTCTTTGAAAAACTTGGTGAAACCACAAAATCAATACCAAATTTCAGAGGTCACCTAAACAGTGAACTCGGCCATGATATTTACATGTATTTTTTCCTGGAAATAAACTGCAGCTTCACATGACAGGCCAGGTCCAGACTGACAGGGCCAGCAATGCTTGAGGCTCTGCTGCCACAGAAATGCAGTTTAATTCTTGCTTTTGCTCCAGCACCAAAAATATTTCCCCCACTGGCTTTCTAATTCAATGTATGACCTCTCGCCAGAGAGTTTTAAAAGTCTTCAGGCAATGATCCAGCAGCTTTAGGTCTGGCCAATGACAGATGAGCTGCAGAGGCAGAAGCAAGACAGCTTGCCCTGGGCAAACCACGGAGCTTTGGTCAGCCTGCAGGGGTGAACTTCTGCTGCAGCGAGGGGAAGGAAAGAGCTCATGTAAAATTATTTTCGTCCTACAATATGGCCCTGTCCTTTCAATCCAACCGCCAACCACAGCATGCATTATGCGCAGCTACAAAGAAGGAGATCATTATAATACAGACAGCTTTTCTTGTCTGATTTTATGCCAAAACATACTGTAGACCTTAACTGTTTAGCACAGGAGTTACAGGACTGACTTCCATAAGTAGGGAACAGTCACCTGCACAGGGGTAATCTGTGCACAAATACACTATGTAGCCTGTTTAGCATTTGGATGGAGACAAGTTTAAATTTAACTGGATGATCAGCACAGATTACAGTCCACAGATTCGGTGGTTAATGACACCAAAGGGAGATATTATGAGAGCAACAAGAAGACAAGCCATGCTACCCTCTGGTGTTACTAATTGCTACTAGTACCAGAGTTTTTTCTGTGAGGTTTTTTTTTTTTCAGAGTTGCTGGAATGAGGCAAAGCTCATTTAGTAATTGGATATGCAAGCAAGAAAGTGAATAATAGATCTCGAGGAGTAAAAGGGCTGTTTTGCATATGAGGGGAAGCTGCTATTTTGCATACTGTAAGTAGCACACTTGAGTATGCTGGTCATTTTGTTTTCATTGATGAACAAGCTTTTATGTTGGTATGATGTGTCACATGCAAGTCGACACCTGTTTCATAATTAAGAGGCGCAGTTTAACTACAAAAGTTTCAATTTAATGTTGAAAGGGCTGCCTTATGTTCTCTATTAACAGGTATTAACACCCCCGTCTCTTTCTACTTCAGCGTGTCCCTACGTGCAGTAAAAATTTATTGCATTAGACACAAAAGACACCGATGAGAATCAATGTACTTGACATGCCTTTAAAAATTCAACTCCGGCCATTTAAAGATGATGTACTGTGCTTCTATTGTATTATATTTATGAATGCACTGATCACCAGCAGATTTAGCATTCCCTTGTCTCGGTAACTGTTTCTCTTTGACTCATGCACACAGTAGATCTTTGCTAAGCACACTCTGTGCCATTGTAGTCCAGTGCTGGAGGGAGCCTGCCCTCCAGTTATGCCGTTATCAGACAGCTGATAAAATGTTAACAAAGAAGACATTAGAAAGCAAACGGGAGACAGCTGGTGCAATCTTAGCCGAGCAGAGCAGCAGTGGAGATGTCAGACAGTCATTCTGAGTCGCTGCCAAAAGCCACAATATGGTCACCAAAATTGCACTGCATGGACAATTTGCTTTTCTGTACAAGGAAAAAAAAGACTTGAAGATTTAGTAGACCATAAGACGGGTTCTTTTCATGGCCCTTTGTATGCATCTGCTTTAAAAAAAAACATCTTTATTTCAGCTTTGTAAGCTCACTTAAATCAACAAAAAAGAAAACCTCTCACTTTTCTTTTTAAAAGTTCTGTAGATATTTTTCTTCTTTTGGGAGAACACTTTGCTCACACTTTGTAACACTAAACACCCAGAGCAGTGTTGATGTGTTCTTGTCAAAATGCACGTGTGATCACCCTGAACTTCACCTATGATCCAAGGATTTTAACACCCAGAGGTTTCACCCTAACACGCAGCTTAGAAAGAAAACTGTTGTTTAGAGCCACTAAACACCACAGTCTATCCTGAATATGGAGTACAGTCACGAATGCAGTGTTGCTCTGCGTGAGGAAAGGCGCTACAAACCATTAGCAAATGTTTAAAGAGACTGATGTGAAACATCTACATGCATTCTGTCTCCCTCTCTGTGTTGGAAGAAACTCCCCCAGCTCTGAGTTAAATGCATCATCTGGCAGGAGGCAGAGATCTTGTACAGCTACAGGCTGCAGGCTCTGCTCGGCCGCCGTTTTCTTTTTTTTTTTTTTTTTTTGGGAGGGGAGGGAAAAATAAAACAAGTGAGAAATCTCTGTGCCATCTTGTTTGATCACAGGTGGCTGAAGATAACATAGCTCAAAGTCAATTATTGACAGTAATGGATCATGTGGACAAAAATGACTTTTATGATATAATGTTACGGTTGAAAATCTTTGAGAGTCATCCACTGCCCAAGGGTTAGGTTACAGAAAAGCTTAATCAATTGTGAATGACTCTCTCGCTCCTGTTGGTTATTTCTCTGAGTTTATCTTTTGAGCCAGCAGGACCAATTTTTGGCCTGGGCCTGCAGCAGTCAGCAGTGAGGGCCGGCAGTAGCAGACTGCACATTTGTCATAATTGTCTGCAGGCAAGCACACAAAAATAGTACTTACAGTTGTTGTGCTGGTTTTCTGCTTTGACAAGTAAGCATATTGTAGGTGAAAACACAGACAGGGCTGTATGATCGGCTGGAAGCTGAACAGAATCATGAAGTACAAGAACTAGAAATGCATTTTGTTTTCTGCATAATTTACTGTATTGTATCAGATCAAAGGTGTAACATTCAAAATACGTTTAAAAAATGGTAATAAGGTGGTTTTGTTGAGATCCACATTAGGATTCTGCAATTAAAATGCATGCATGCCACTGTGTTTGTGCAGTTCCGGTGTTAGTATATGCAGGGAGAGATCTGTAACATCTTTTGTTGCATCATACAGACTGTCATTCATCAAACTGGGTGACCTCTGGCCAGTGCCCTTAGCCACAGCCACAGAGTCTAGCTATGATGGATGCCTTATTAGAGTCCTTTATTAGTGTACTTTAGCCGGGAGATAAACTTTGTAATTAATGTCTCAGTTTGAGTATATCTCATTTATTTCAATCGGATAAAGGTGACTCTTCCAGCCGACCGGAGAACAATGGCCATCGAAGGAGACAGCAGCTTGGCAGCCGAGCGGAGCCTAGGAATGCTGAATAACAATCCCATCATCCATCATGGTATGTAGGGAGTCGGCAGACTGTGTTCGTCCTGAGGAGAAGCTCCAAGGAGCAGTTCACTACCATGAGGAATGGCAAGGCTGAAAACGGACACTTTCCTCTGACTCTGCTTCACACACGGCACAGACTTCAGAGCAAAATGGAAGGGCTGTGCTTCTTTACCTAACTCGGCAGTGTGGACTTCAATTAGAATTCAAAGCATTTTAGCAGCCAGGGGTGCCAATATGTATTACTGGCATGCTGCTGTAATCTACAGTTCAATATTACCCACGCATCATTAAAATCAGACTTGATGAATGACATAATGATGAGAGCAGCCCGAGCTCTGCTCAGCCACGGTCTGTGATGATGGCAGTAGTAATTTTCCTGTTAGGCTGGCCCCTCCTGTTTACTTAACCTTTCCGCAGTCGTCATTAACTCACCAACACCGGCAACTATGTTGGGTTGCCAAGGGCAAATACAATGGGCAGATGGAGCCGAGCTGAGACCATCACTTAGCTGGGCTGAGGTCACTCTGCTATCCTGCTGCTCCAAACTCTTCAGTCTGAATCTTAACATGTCATTACATTATTCCTGCTGCTAGCTATGCAACCAGCAATAACCAGTATTTCATATGCTTTCATTCTCATTTAAGGATAAGGTGGAGTGTAAATCAGCAGGGTGTTGAGGGAATGAAATCTCACACTATTTCTTTCTGCTCTAAAGACACTCTGAGCTGTGTTTTTTTTCCAGAAATACCCTTCAGTTTAGCTCCACGACAGAGGACAAAATGCAAACCCAGCACTGGGGGTAATGGGATATGCAGTCATTCATTCTGCTGCTAGTTCGTACTCTTTGGCCAAATGACATCTTGGAACTGAGCCACACTGATACAGTAGCACCTTGTGAAATCACAGCTATTATTAATCCACAGAAGGGCAGCAGTCTGATTACACCGAGCCATAAAAGACACAGTCACAAAACACAAAACACAAAACACACTGGGACTGTGCCATGCCCATCAATAAAGGAAAGCCAAGCACGGCACTGAAAATGTGCGCAATTAAATGCCAGGAAATCCAATGCAGTGATAAAAGCACGTCTTAAAGCTACAATCTGTTACTTTCCTCACATTCAGATTTACCCCCCTGGAAATACAGAACAACCTGGTGACGTATTTACAAAACACGTTGGTGCTGTTAGTAGCGAGAGGGGAATAATCAACCCAAATTGTGAGAGTAGACAACAACTCTGACCTGACAAACCAAGACAGCATTTGAGATATATATATATATATATATATATATATATATATATACACACACACACACACACACACACACACACACACACACATATATATATAAATCAGAGCACTTTAATTACTATTTGGCAGGTTACTAAGTTTTAATTGCCACCATGGGTCAAGACTTTGGTATATCTTTATACATATTTATATATAAATATATATACTGAAACAAACTGGTGTCTTCCTTTCTTCTTTCCTTCCTTCCTTCCTTCCAGTTCCTATCTCATCCTGCCAAGCACTTTAAAGACATCAACTTAAGGGGCTTGATGAACTTTTCACTGTTTGACATGTTATAGATCAAACAGTTAATAGATTAACTGACAAGATGACAAAATAAACCTCCTGGAAATCGATGCATCACAGATGTATGGAACCATTTTAGACTTGTTTCACTGTCAAAAATTAAAACAAATGATTTATAATGATGTACAAATAGGTACAGCTGCAATGATTTTGTATTTTAGTGAAGCCTGTATGACTAAAGCAGCTGAAGCTGCTTTCACAGTTTTAAGTACATGCTTGTGCTGCTCTCCCAGTTGTCCAGTTAAAGTAGATGGCCAGTAATGTCAGCACTAGCAGGAAGTTCCTCTCCTAAGCCCAACTTAGTCTCTGTCAGGTCCCTCTGGCTATTTGAAATGCTCACCAAAGGTCACGTCTGACATGTTGGGGTAAACAAGAGGCCGGTTAAACGAACGTGTTTTGTCTCTGTGACACTCTCAGCGGGACGTCCGCACTCTGTTTTGTTTAAGTGGGCCTGTCTCCAATCAGTTAAATCAACAGCAGCCGTTTGGAACAGGAGCCGGAGTGACAGGTGAACTGTGGCACTGTCTGCTTTCCTTCCTCATGTTATCAGCTCCCAGGTTGGTGAATGGCAGGACTTGAGCCACTCTCCTGTCGATAGTGAAACAACCCACAGGGACACACAGGAAATCCATTAGCCCAGTGCTGCTGTTTGACATGCTCTGAGTGAACTGCAACTATCCTGACACGCCGCCATCTGAGGCTGTTCTGTGACTGAATTACCGAGTGTACTGTTGCATCGGTCTCAGGCACTGGAATGGGAGAAAATATTACAGCCATGCCAGTGAACTGTTTAAAGGTTTGGTTCATCCCTGGTTCATTCAACCTCTACTGGCGTCTTCTCACAACTTTGATTACAGGGCTACATTTGAATGACGATATCTCAGGAACTATTAAAGATTAAAGCCTGAGATTCAATCCATCCATCCATCCATTATCTATACACCACTTAATCCTCTGTAGGGTCGTGGGGGGGCTGGAGCCTATCCCAGCCATCTCGGGCGAAGGCAGGAGACACCGTGGACAGGTCGCCAGTCTATCACAGAGCTACACATGGACACAGACAACCAAGCACACTCTTATTCACACCTACAGACAATTTAGAAAAATCCATTAAGCTCAGCATGTTTTTGGACTGTGGGAGGAAGCCGGAGCACCCGGTGAAAACCCACGCTGCACAGAGAGAACATGCAAACTCCACACAAAAAGATCCCAGGCATCCTAACTGGGACAATCATTAAAATAGAAAAATGACTATTATGAAATATTTGGTCACAAAAGGTAACTTTCAGAACAGATTGAGCAGGTATAATAGCCTGTACCACTAATCACAGTAGGACAGAGTTCTGAAGTTCCAGAATGGTTCTCCAAATATAACTACGATATTCAGCTCAAAGCATTGCCCTACTACTTTTTGGAAGAAATTCTTGAATGTAACCTCTAAGGCACCATTTATGACAGCCTAAATTTTTATGTACTTGTCCAGTATTGCAGAATCTGAATCAATTGCATGACAAGAAATAACAGTAAAAATATCAGGCTTTTATCTTTAATAGTTCCTGAGATATTGTCGTTCAAACGTAGCCTCAAATTGCAACGTGCGAAAACAAAAGTGCTGCAAGTGGGGCCATAGGCAATTTTTGAAAATTATCTTGGAAAGTACTTGGGGGAAAAAATCAGATATCATTTTAAATATCCATAATTTATGATAAGAAAAAAAAGATTTCAAGCAAATCAAAGCTGGTTGAGCAGATGAGCCCTAAACGAAGGTGGTGAACATCGTTAACATTTTACCATGTTAATGTTAGTATTCTTTTATTTTAATTTTTTTATATTTTGTTGGGGAGATATTTCGAGTTTTCTTGATAGAGGGAGAAACAGGGTGAAAGGGGGTAGAGAGGAGCGAGAGAGGCATGCAGCAAAGGGTCGTGAGCCCAACTCGAGCTCACAACCACTGCTGGTGACCTGCGCCCACGTGGTAACGCCTTAACTCAGTGAGCTGCACAGCGGCCCAAATGTTAGTATTTTGCCCAAAGTAAAGCCTCACAGACCTGCAGGCTCTTGTTTCTTGTAAAATTAGTCACGATGAATTAATTACCGGAAGCAACCAGTGGCTCCTGGTGGTTCTCCACTGTGTCCTCTTTGATCAGGAGAAGAATTGATAAAGACAGTGAGGCGTGCTGGTTCTTCTCGGTGGGAAGCTGGAGAAGACGCTAGGCCTCGCTCCGCTACGAGTGAGGTTGATTTGTGGTAACAGATTTAATGTTTGATGTTTTAGGAGCAGTTTGGAATTTGATGGTTGTATGAGTTTGGATGTTGCAGTGTGGCCACATTACTTTTTATGAGGAGCTCAGTTTGAGAAGTTAACCGGCTGTGTGTAGAAAATATGTCGACGTAGCAGCAATACAGGTATAATGTTGTTTAGGTTAATTGTGATTTTAAATTTGTTTTCAATTTGTGTTTAATTTTTAACTTTGCAAATATTCTTGTTTTTTATGCTGGTTGCTGTTTACTGCTGTTCTTTTTTTGGTTCTGTTTGTTTGCTTCAGTTATGCCGCCCATCCTTGCATAGCATGTGGACAAGGAAAAACTGGGAGTGTGTCTGGAGAGAGCTGCCGAACTCCTTTTGTTTTTTGTTAATTGGTTTGTTTGTTTTGTTTTGTTTTGGTCACTTCTCCATTCCGACCCGCTGCGGCCAATTAATAACTTAATCCCTAGTAGTACCGAGACCCGGCTTGTGTGTTGTTTATATCCTCGAATGAATACACTGTGGAGTGACGCAATATTTTGTGTGACAATTTAGAACACAGGGATCTGTGTTTTAGTACGCAGGGTTCTACTGTGTTCTCAGCTGCAATCAGGGTACAGGTGGAGTTTATGATTAGAGTCTTTTTGGAGATGAATAGAACCCTTACATTGTCTGGCAAAAGTTGGAAACCTGTAAAGCTATATTCCTCTGTCAGAGATTTATTTAATGTTAGGTCCGCGGTGTGAGCCCTTAACCTAAGTAGTTGTTTATTGATTTTTTTTTTTATCAATAAACCTATCATTGCAGCTCTAGTTTTGACAAATCTGTCTATACCCAAATTCAAGTGAGGTAGATAAAGATAAACACATAAAAAGACCTTAAACTTGGAAAACCAAAACTATCTGCATGATTATACACAATTTAAATGAATGCATTCCATCAAATACTTTGGAAAATTTGATGAAAAGATGTCATGTGTGTGTGGTAACCAGCATTTTATTTATAGTGGAAGAAACAGCTCTCTTGGTTCTGTTCAAAGGGGGAAATGGCCTCTTGCCACCTCTAAATCTCACTGGCTGCCATTTTTGCACTTCACTTTTTGTACGGATTAAACAAATGAGATATGACGTGTTAATCAGTGAGCTTTGAAGTGCATGTAAGTGGATTTTTTTAATGCTCTTTGATACTGTTAGCAAGTAAGTGGATAAGCACATTTAAAAAAAAAAGACTTCTCATTTTTATAGTCAGTAACAAAATCATTTGTGTTTTTTGTAATTTTGATGAATAAATGCTTTATTTAAACCCCAAACTGAAGTGCTGTTTAGATACCTTGTAGCAGCCAGTAATGTAATCATTTTCTGATTGGAAATGTGATAAAAATGTCCAAAATGATGTCAATGTGAGTTATGGATGTTTGTCTCAGATGTTATATATGCAGGTGTTATGAATGCAAAGTTGTTTTGTTTCATTGTCCCTGTTTTTGCAAACCTGTGCTATAGACAGTGAAGAGGAAGCTTTAGGGAACAGTTGCTTCTTTTCACTTCTGCTTCTCTGGTCTGGAATTCTGATCTCTTACATGGTGGACTCCCACGTCCAGCATCCACCCAGTAAAACGAGAGTGTTGTTGCGTCTCACTGAGTTTCTGCACATGTGCATGGTGCTCAACAGTTGTTCTTTTATTCCAAATGTAAATGTATTCTAAATGTAGAACTCTTGGACTGAAAATAAACACGGTATTATATTATCTGTCAGAAGTATTACATTGCCAGTTCTGTGAAAAAATGAATGGCCCACCTGAAAGGTACTGCGTCACTGGTACAAATGTGATCACAATATCAGTCAGGACATTTTATCACAATTTTGTTCAAGGTATTACATTATTGGGTTTTATTACATTTTTTTTATTAAGTTAAGTGGAAATTTTACTACGTTTTCTGGCTTCTTTTTAACATTTTCAGTAAATTATCACATTACTGGCTGCATACCTCAATGACAAAAGTGACGTTTTATAGTCGGATGTGCCTGGTTTCAGTTACACCAACACTTTCACACCAGAAAGTAAAGACAGTTCTCACTAAATAGGCTCCCAGTTTGTTGGGGGGGTAAAGGCTGGTGACTTTCATGCCATCTGGTGACCTCCTCAGAGCTACTGAGGAACATTTCTCCGGTGGCAGCCAAGCAATATAGCACCTCTGACTATATTATTGGTTATGTCTCCGCAGGTGTCCTTCAGCCTCATTTGGGTCACTCCCTCCGCTGTGTTATACAAATAAAATTACACACAGATTGCAATTCAACTGCTATTTCGCCACTTGGCAAATTGCTATGAGGCCAGGAGAAATTGAAAAAGCTGGCAAGGTCTCAGCTACCTGACAGTGACTGTGACTATGATGAAGTATCCTCCTGTTACCACTGTTGACTTTGCCAAATATCAGAGATCTCCACAGTCTCCACCCCATGCTCTGGGCCCGCCAGCTTTATAAACAGAGAGGAACCGCTGCCAACATTTCTATGAGTAACACCAACAGACCAGCCTGTAGGATCATGCCTCTCCAAATATCTTGCTGAGAGGTTACTTCGTCTTCATGTTCTGTTTTGCTCCTCACTTGATTTTGAGATTTCAGGAGCATATCTCTTCCAGGCCTCGGCAGCTTGGAGCACGGAGAGATTGGAAAGCTAACCTGTTCGCAAGAAAAGTTGTGAATCCAAACAATCGGTGGCAACTGATGGTGTTAAAAAACACACACACACAGAGGGTTCAAAAACACATAAGTGAGCCATCCAAATTGTTAACCTTCATAGTGAATCCATGCATTTATTTTAAAAATCTCGCTCACTTTTATGACAATATAGCAGGTCAGAGCTTCCTGTTGGACCACTTGGTGTCAGTAAAATCTGGCAACACTGTTTGTTGTATCCACACAGGCAGTCAACCAGCTGGAAGCAGACATTGTTTGCTGTTGCTTTGTCCCTTTTTGGTTCTCTGTTACTTAGTGCTGTGATTCCATTAATGGAGTCACATAGGGAACGCTGAGGTTACAGGATTGCTGTGAGTTTTGACCAGCAGGTCATTTGCGAGCTCAAGTGGACTCATGAAAGAGAGACAGCTGAGGCTAGGTGGCATCCCTCAGTCTATAATGAGCACAGCGCTGATTGTAGGCGAGCTGCCAATGGCTCAGGAGATGTTGAAATAACAAGAATGAAGAGCAGTAAATAGTGGGAATCAGTGATAATATTTGCAAGTTAATGCAAACCACAGCTGTGTCTTGTGGAGTTCATTACTTCCTATGTAATAGACACTCAATAGTTTCCTCTATAGTGAGCAGGAAACTGAGGTTTTGGACACTTATTAGTCGTTGACAGCTATTTAGTTGCACAGTGGTAACTGTGGCATTCCTTACACTGCATTTTGGAAGTGTTAGCAGTATGCTTTGTACACTGACACATCTGGGTGATGCTGTTGAATATGCATCAGCATGTTTGATGTGTCTCGCACACATACAACAGCTACAACTGTCAAACAATATCGACTCACTGTCATCCAATTCATCACTTGCTCTCCGTAGCTGTTGTGCTTTACTGGGAACCTGAAATTTTCTCAAACAGCTGATTTGAAAGAAGCAGGCTGGTCCTATAGCTCTTGCGTGTCACCTGCACTCACCATGTTGTGAGCGACTTAGACAGATGCCCATCAGCTGGAGATAAGCTCTGCATGACACGTTGCTAACGGCTTACAGCTTAAGGTTTCACAGCGGCACTCATGCCTTTGAAATTTGGCTCCGTATCACATTCATCAATAGGGCCGTGATGGGACTGTCCAGGGTGTACCCCGCCTCTTGCCCTGTGTCAGTTGGAATAGGGTCCAGCCGCCTTGCAACCCTCCACAGGATAAGGTGAAGCTAAAGGATGGATGGATTACGTTCATTCATCTTCGTATTCTTCATATGACTGCGTGCACTGAACTGTAACATTCTTACCATGATGGTTCGGGACAAATGCGCATAAAATCACACCCCTAGTCTCCACCTTATCATGTAAAGCGCCCTCAGATGACATATGTTATGATGTGGGACAAGGAAAATGGATTGAAATAAAAAACAGAGAGCTATGTTGTACACAGCTTAAGCCTCTTTTCCGAATGGAGGCTTTTTAGCCTAGCAGGCTAGCTTCCACTTTCTGAGTGGACCAACAAAATGTTATAAAGGGACAGATGCTGGAAATATATTACTGTACATTGCCAGCACTATCTGAACCTGAAGAAAGCAAACAATAAACAAAAAACAACCCTAATATTGTAACATGACATCTGCAGGCTACATATGACGTCCTTCAGCCAGTAGTGCACCCTAGAAGTTGGCAGTGTGTCTCCTAGCAACACCAGCTCTTACACATCAACCGCTGCACGCCCTCTTATACAATATTTTTTACAATAAAGTCCAAGAAAAAGGACAAACACAAAAAGTAAAGTGAATTCAGTGAATCTGATTAAATTTGGATTAAATCAGATTTTTATTGGAAATTGAAAATCACTCATCCGTCTTACAGTATGTGGTCAGGACATCTTAGAGTGAATGCACACGAGAGCGCAACCCGAGTGTATGCATGCCAAACAACGCAACACACAGACTCCCCACACACATACAATCACAAGAGCTGAACTCAGAGGAAGAGACAGGTTATGACAGGAGTGAAGTGGTTATCTGAGATAAGAAATGTCTGTCCTTTAACCGAAAATCATATTTCTCACTCCACATTTTATCTGTGGGTAACACCTGTTGCAATAACAAGTCAAATGGATACAGACACATGAGGGGTATTCACTTGCCAATATCCTTTTAGATCTGGGGCAGGAAAATGAAGCCGCACTGTATATGGTCTCCAATTTAAAAAAATAAAAATAAAAATCACACTTTGATGTGCAAATTTGTGCAAAGTCACATAGTCACTGCATGCACCATGGAAACACCTGCACCTCCCTGCAAACCACAACTACTACAGGTGGCAATTTAATGTAATCCTACCATCGCGACGCTCAGATCTCAACATAAACATGCTGCATTCATCCAACCAAGCAAGGGCGGAGAAAATCTGCAGGTCACTCCACTGAATCCATGGCAATGTCTCCTTCGGTGTCCATCGATCACGTCAAACCACTTCTTTAGCTCGGGGACATGTCGTATTTTGACAAGCCTCACTAGACTGAGCACCTGTATTTAAGGCCGAAAGCCTATGTTTATGTGGCTGTCGGCGGGCTGGGCCCTGAACTACATGTGGCGTGGAAACCTGATCCATTTATCTTTTGGATTGTGAAGATGCATTTGACCTTGCTGCCCTGAGGAAATGTTGATAAAGCTTTTTACCTCGGCATCATGGTTGATAGCATTAACTTTGCTGTGGAGCTTTTGTGTTACACACCAGCTAACGTGCAGACCACAGAGAGCGCTGTGGGATGCTATGCTAGAATATGTGGTGGCTTGAAATGGGATATGTCTCAGTTGTGTTTCCTGGCAGTATAATGTAACATTTTGAGAGAGAGTCCATACAGATGTGGAATGTGCATTTTCTTTCCTTTACATTATACTGCACAGTGTGATAGAAATGATTCTCTGCATGCAAGTATGTATGTATGTAACACCACAGCTTGTCAGACAGCGGAAATCTGCCATGCCTGACAAAAGAAAAGGCAACTAGGTAAATTAGGTCAGAGATAACAAGTGTCAAGGCTGTAGCTCCATTTCTACCGAGCTCTCTGCATCCTCCCTTCCAGCTCCCTAATTTCTTCCTGTGCTCTCTTATAGAAAGACCTGGTAAATTCCATATGCGCATCCAGCACTCACCTGTTTCAGCTGCAACCCATTATCTCATATTGTAAGTCCCTGTTTATTTAAGCCACCGCTTTCCAGTCACTTGTCAGTCTCATCTTAACTGGCTCTGCTGGTCTGTTTCTGGCAGTGATGGATTGCAGCTGTGTACATTTAGTTAAATACTGTACTTAAGCACTTTTTTTTTTTTACACACACACGCCATTATACTTTCCTTTATAAGGCCTGATTAGGTTGGAGTTGTGCAAAGCCCTGCTGGGATTTACATGTAGTTTCTAATAAGGTTGATAAAGTTAACTTGTCCTGCCACAAAACTAACATGAAAACCCCTGAAGTCCTGGAAAATTATTGCTATTTATCTACTTTTATAAGACAATACACATGGCAAGTTATCTTGTATATACTATATAAGATCTCAAAAAAATCTCTCACGATCATGGGGATTTCTGATGCTGTTTAGTGATGTGAAAACTTCTTGGTCTGAAAGGAGACTGACACCTTTAGATCGATCCTGCCCAGGTCACAGCAGTAGTCGCAGCATTTCTTGCGTCTCCCAACAAATTCCCCTCCTGCTCCACATCATTCAGCCGGACTGCGAGGGCAAAGCATTTCTTGAACTAAAGCATCGCTCTACCTCACTCTAACCCATCACTTTCCATCGCTGCTGAGGCTGGGCGCTAACCCATGTGTGAGTATGACTCTATTTTCGCCCTTAAGTTGTACCACCAGCTGTCCCGGCAGGCGAGAGCTGCCTGGAGAGGAGACACTGCATGGAAGAGGATGAACAAACATTTCAGAAATGGGGATGGCTCAGAAAAGGATTCTGCATCCAGCATTCCCAATGCTTGTAAAGCCAGATGGATATTCTTCTTCTTCAGATGGTTCTCTTAACATGCTGGGTCCCAGAACACGAAGCTTCTGTCTCGTGAGTTCTGCTCCATCAATGGTTAACAACCTGACGTCACCATTCCTGCCTCCAAACAGTGACAGCTGTCACACTTAGAGAGCTGTGAATAATCCTGACCCTGACAATGATCCTCCTAACTACCCCTGGCCAGTATCAACTCCTCCAGTGGGGACTCTTCGAACCTCGTCTATTGTCCTTTTGCTCACTATGACTTTCTGCTACTGACACTTATGCTGGCCTCCCTTTGTGAGGGAAAATGGTGCAGCTTGTTCCACCTGCCCTGCCAAGCTCCATCTGTTGACCTCTGCCTGCATTCACACATCTCTGTAGGATTTGTTACCTGTCTGTTCCCTCCTGATAGGAAAATAGCGATAGTTCTGGCACTGATTAGCTCTCCGCCCGGCATGGTTCACTCGAGGCCACCGTGGAGCCTCAGAAATAAACTCTCCAACTCAAAGGGGAAAACAAAGAAGTAGACCTTTGCGATCAAACTCTGACTGTTCCTAATGAAGAGGAGGGTGTCAGCATGACATCAGAAGCCAAGTTTGCCAGTTTTTGAGTTGTCTGGGTTCACCTTTTTATTCATGATCTAATTTCTAACTTTTCTACCACACTGCTGCCACCTACAGTAAGTTACATCCTTCCTGGTGTTTCATTGATGGCTCTGCTGCCTCCGCACTTTTGTACTCCCGAGAAAAATGAGAGCATTAGTCAAATTGCCAAAAGCAACATATGCTTAAGTTCAAGTAACAAAGTGACTCTTGTCTGTCTGAAGCAAAAGAGGAAGTACTGCTAAAACCAAAGAGGCTGCAGAGGGAGTAAGTCGGGGAGGTTGCATGATAAGAAGTCGGACTTTGACACAGAAAACTGATGTTCACTTAGGTTGCTTCTTTTTAACCATTATCCAAAACACAGGCGATGATTGTTTTAAGCTTGGCAACAGGGGTTATTAACCTTAACAAAGCAGTCATTTTAACCAATTCAGCATGTGCAACACAACATTAACAAGTCTTTAAACAACAAATCAACAGTTTTCTAAAAGGCTCTGATAAACAGTGTTTTTCTGCCAGTAAAGAAATCAGATCAGAAAACAATTATTTATGCTTTTCTCTGAGGCAGTCCCAACGCAATATTTTGCTATTTAATTTGAAATGCTTGCTGATTAAACATTTATGTATGAATATGAAAATTATCAATGTAAAATTGGAGTTTAAGTCCACGTAGGAGCCTCTATTAGTCGTTATTGTTGTTAAGAAACTAAATTAAATACGCATTTTCAGAGGATCTGGGGCTGTAGTATCTGAAACCTGGCTTATCAGGGTTTTTTTTGTCTGTAAATGCTTTAATGGGATCTTGATAGGTGAGGTCTTTAGTGGCGATTAAAATGTCCGGCATTCATCCTGGAGCTCTCTTGCTGTTTGGAGTGTAGATGAGCTCAGTGGTTGAGCAGGGAGCAGGGAACCAGCATTAGCACCACACAGAGCAGCAGCACTCTGATTTACTGTTCCCAGGGCTGGTGATTGAGGAGAGCATTACGTCACAGCTGATAGATCAGAGAGTCTTACAGCAGAGTGGAGCTCCATCAACTGCTGCTGACAGTAGCTTTAGTGCTGACAACGAGTGAAAATGCATTTATGGAAAAAAAACACTACATACTCTATGCACTGACACAAAATAGTCAGGGAGCGTATGCAGGCACACACACACACACTAACTCAATACAGGGTCGTAATTCTTGAGGGCGAACACACACATTCAATAAAACACATGAAGACATTATTGCAGTAAAATCCAGATCTGCACAACGCAGATGCTCCAATAAAATGCTCTCTGGCAAAGTAAAAAAAGTCAGAGTCACAAGAAAGATGCACAAGAACACTTTAAACTGTCAATCTGCAGTACTTTTTGTGTTATTTACTAATGTATTTGTTATTATTTCTTCCTGGGTGGCAGTTACTGCTGTCTCACATAAAAGCTTCCCTCCAGCTATTCAATGACGTGTAGGTTATGAGGAGCAGAGACTTCAAACTGCCCATAGGTGTCCTTGTTTTTAATTTGTCTCGCATACACTTCCTGATTGCACGTCGCTGTGATGTACGGCTCTGTTCACTGTTTTCCAAGTCTGTGCCAAGTCTGCAGTTTGTATCAAAATTTTCGAGGTGGGTATCCGTGTTTTATATACTGTAGTTATGTATATTCTTTAATTTGTCATGTGCTGACTTTTCTTGACTGTAGGCACTTTTTTCCTTTTCAAATACACTCAATAATGTTGCCGATCCAGTGCAGTTGCCCCACATGGGTCTCATGTTTTACCTGTAGGATTCAGACTTTACTGACTCCACACAGTGGACAGCAGTTAAGGAGGGTGTTTCGGGTTCGAAAGTAATTTTAGCCAACTTTGCCCATGTTCAGCACTGGAGCTGAGCACATTGGAGCAGAACCGATACGTGCCGCCGTACGTTTCCATCCCCCCTCTCTGTCTCCATCACATTTAATTTTGTAGCCTGGTCATTTTCAGAGAGGACTAGAGTTGTAAAAGTTTATAGGCTGCCATGCTGTTATGTTGTTAGCCTACCATGCTCAGTGTACAGTGACGCAGCTATTTAAAAAAAGACTGCAGTGATTCAGCTGACATGATATTTGAATCGAGGGCGTCTCGACTGATGATCTGAATCACTGAGGCCCACAGGCAGCTGTACTATATACTGTACACTGTGTTTGAACTGTGAACTCCTCAGAGACTGCAGCAAAAAACTTGCTTTAAGCTCATTATGGCACAGTACATCAACGGTGACGTATAATGCACACATTACAAACACATGAAATACATAAAAACAATGATCGGCTGTCTTCTGCGTATGTTTGAGGTCAACAAATCAACACGCCAAGATGTTCAATGCTATAAAAGACTTTCCTGTGTTGTCTATGTGTTATAGAAAAGTCTGAGGCTTTGATGCATACTTTTCCTTTTTTAAAAAAGCTAGTTATTTCGGTGCATGGTTAACTTAAAATGTACTTTCATATCAACACACTGGTTGTGGGGCTTAAATGAATCAAACAGGATGCTGTGTAGAGTTAATGACTTATTAATTCTATTTTATGTTACACACAATATATTATAGTATTAAATTCAATAATCCCCAAAAGCCCATTTTCCTCTACTTTTACAATGTGATTTTTTTTTTTTTATATCCTGGAACCCAAGTATCTACCCAGCAACAACAGCAGCAATGTGAGTGCTATAGGCCACGCATACCAACTGCTTATCAACACAAATGCTAATGTGACCTTTAATATTAGAAACAAAAATATGAATGAAATTCAAATTCAATAGCTGGCAGACATGAAGCATATCCGCCATACAGCTCCAGCTTCTATTCTGTGAGGGGTGTAGGTTAATTGAAGTTAGCCTTTTTGAGAAATACGAACGGGTCGCTGACTTAACAAAGGGAGAAAAATGTAGATGAGTTATGATACCGGTTTGTGCTCAGACACGTTACTTCATTAGACTGTATGTAGTAGATACACTGCTGAGTACACTGGCTGCTTTAAGGTCATGTCTGCTGACTTTTTTTCCAGCTGAAGAGAAACACCATAAAAGCTGCAACATTCACTCAAGCTTCTATCATAACTATGCAGGCAGGCTTAGGCTTTGTCTGCTCAGGAAAAAAAGGTGAACATTTTAACAAATATAGGGGTTAACGGAGAATGTCAGAGCTGCTGTTTTAGTATAGAAAGAGGGATGATTCCAAAAACCTCACAGTACCATTGGCACGGCACACAGCTCCGATTTAATATCTGGCCGTTGCACTCAAACTTTAAGCTGTTAAGTTAATGGTGGGAAATAACCACAGCAAGATAGTCCAGCGTGAACTACAAGATAAAGTTCATAAATAACTACTTGAGTTTGTTATTTAGCGCTACAAAAACAAATGTGCAAAGAGATTTCAGTTATAACTGGTGGACAGAAATGCATTGTGGGTTAAGTGATTGGATTTTGGTGCAGATTGAGGTGTTTCTTTATAGTGTTTCTAAAAACTGTGATATTAGTCATGGAAATTATTGGTATTTTGCAATGTACTGATAAAAAGTCTTCAAATTATTAGAAAACAAACTGTTTTTAGTGTTCATAGATATAGTGTTATTATAATATTGGTAAACTATATTTTTGGAAGTGGAATTTGACTTTTGCTTAAAATTACACAAATGCATCAACATACTGTTATCTGTGTTGGCTTCAAGCTCTGCAGTCGACCTAAAGGTGAAAGAATCTCAGACCTCTTCCAGACAACCTCACCACTCTACTCCATATACTGCTGGCTGGTTTAAACTCTAACAATGCATCACATTTTACGAGCTAGTCAAACGCTACACATGTAAAATCTTGATCTGCATGGTTACGGGTTACTGGCAGGACAACACTGCCCGCAGATAAAAGTGGGGCATCGCATTAGTACAGTACAGTACCTCTGACATATAAAGCAGTGAAACACAAAGTTTTAATGAATGGAGATGTTCAAGTCAGTTACTGGAAAACCACACATTTTCTGCAAATTTTATACTTTACAGCTCTATCACTAATTAATCATGTATATAGCGTTTAGCCAAATATAATTACTACCACAGCCCCACAAAAGTATTTGGATACTTAAACTATCTGCAAACTTTTAAGAGGTTCATAAGGTTTCAAAAAATGCTAAATCTGTATTTGATGCATAAAAAACATAATTTGCAGAAGTCTAAACAAGCATTTTCTGCAATAATAAAACTTGAGAAAGTATGAACATACGTCTCTATTGGCAACTATATTTTGACAAGTTCTCACTGTCAAACTCAGTGCAACAAGTCCATATTTAATGTGATGAACTTCATCTGTGGTTCCTCTGCTGGGGGCCCGTGTGTAACCATAAGGGTAACTGACTTCATACATCCCCGACTAATTACCTTGAAATTAATTAGTTAAAAGAAACTGCAAAAATGGCAAAGACAAATGAAGTGAGCTCAGAGACAAGGTCAAACATTGTTGGCTGCATAAAATAGAAGGCCGCTTCTGTTCGTCAGATCAGAAAAAGCATCAGTATTCCATCCCCCACAGTGGGGTGTATTTAAAAAAAATTATGAAGGACTTGTGACTGAGAACGGAAGGCGCACAGGCAGAGCCAGAAAGATCAGCGGCAGATTGTACTGGATAATTGCGAGCAAAATAAAGAAAAACAGCTGAAGAACAGCAGCAAGAATCTCCTCAGAGATCAACAAGAATTACAAGATATGACTCAGTTTACAGACCATTCAAAACAGGACCAACAAGTGTGGGCACAGAGGGAGTGTGATACCACTCATAAGCTCAAAGAATAAGATGGCTAAGAATAAATTTGCAAAAGAACATGCACAGAAAGACAGCAGCTTTTGGAGACATGTGCAGGAAACCAGATCTCTGACCAGACTGCACTTAAGGATACAGTAAACCGTGGAGGTGGAAACGTCTGGCGCTGCCTTCCTGACAGCGTTGTAGGTGATTTTGGATGCAAACTTAAAGAAATCCGCCAACATATTACTCAAGTTACAGAAGTGAATATTTCAGTGAAGGCATACCAGCTGAATGTTGAAAGAATATTTTGTCCAGGAGAAAATCCAAGCCTCAAAATGGCCCTCACAGAGCCCTGACCTAAATCCCCCAGAGCATGTATGGTATGATACGGAGGGGAAAAAAAAAACAAAAAACGTCAGCTCGCTGATGCTGGAGTGTGGATGAACTGAAAGCTTTGCTGGCTGAAACATGGAGGAAACTTTCATCACAGCTATTAAAGGATTTCATATCCAGACGTTAAACATATCTACAAGCTAAAGGATGGAAAAACACAAAAACACTGTAACTGTAACCCACTATCTGGTGTCCAAGTACTTTTTTGTACTAAATCTTTAGCTTTTAATCACTTTTAAGTGAACAAGCTTATATTTTACTATTCTGCTTGACAAGTTTGTTTGTGCTATTTTTATTTAACATAAATGTCACTTGCTTTGATGTTTTGTGATCTAATATAAAGCAACTCATGCAAATGTGGCTAAACACAGTACTTCTGGGAGCCAAGTGTATATACTAATTAGAAGGCAGAATTTTTTTTAAGGTTCTTTGAAATTCTTCTCATCACATCCAGCCAAACAAAATAATCTCTTTTAGAATTTCTCCTCTTTTACTCATTAACAAGGAACACTTGTACACATACTGCACAAAAAACCCCACACAGCCACACATGCATGTATTCACAACTTCTGTGGTGCCAAATGTACAAAATGTAATTGAGATATAGTTTGGTGGAGCTGGTCACATTTCCAATTAGCTGCACAGCTGCAGAGCCACTGCGATAAAGGAGTCTTTTTAATTTTCTTTAATCAGATGTTAGAACACAAAGGCTCAGATAACAATTATTTCTAAGACGTTTCAGTGATGACAGGCTGTGCATAATGCGTATTTGCAGTATGGTATGTGCTTATTAACAATAATCTATAGATTTCCGGAGGGTATTAGGATAGGGTGTCTCATTCAAACATATGGCACCCTGAAATCGGCAGGGAGAAGGGAGGGGGACTCTACTCAGATTTAACAACCGTCCTGAACCCACAGCTAATAGTTATGTAAGAGATAATCTCTTCAGTTTTTCATATCCACGCATAAAGCCTGATTTTACAATTACTAGACTCTCAAGGTTGCTGCCTCTTGTTTTGCCTTGAGCAAACTCTTTTCCATCCCATCCAGGCTGGGAGTGATGAGCCCTGCTATCCAGATTGAGGTGAGAGAAGGGTTGGTCTCCTGCCTCCAGCACCATCTGCTCCAAAGGGCCACTTTTAGACTTGCTGAATAGACAATACTGTACTTGCAAGCGCAGGTGGTGATTAGAGCCATGACATCATCAATACAGACGGGGTCATAGGGATGCTTAGCTCTTTTAGAGATAACGGGCTAAAGCTGGCTTGTATAGTTGAAACTGATCCACAAAAAAAAGAAGCCATCTTGACCCATCTGACTTGGATAATTATAGGCCTATTTCAAATTTAGTAGTAGCATGTAAAATAAATATTAATCTGGAATCTGAAGAGGTCAAAATACATAAACTGCAAATGTAAAAGTCCTAAACAACCTCAGACAAAATGCGAAAGTGTACTAAGCCCCATATTGGATTAGAGCCCAACCATTACTGGATTTTTGCAGCTCTTTAGCAAGTGAAAAAATCCAATATTAATATATATTAGTCAATAAATATTATTAGAATTAGAATTAGAATGAAGTTATATTGAAAAGTGAAAATGACAGAGTTATTGTTTACTATTTTTCCAGCAATGTATTTTACTCTGAAGACACCACTTGACTCCGCACCACTGCCTGCTCTGCTACATGCGCTGCAGACAGCACTGAGAGTGTTGTGGAGTTGGAGCTGCTCTGCTGGACAAACTATGTAAAGACACCTATTCTAAATTTCTAAATTATCCATACCATGTTCTTCTGAGTTTTGTTCTGTGAAATGTTTTTCCATTTCAGCACACATGAGCCACTACATATGATGATATTGATCCGTCTATAATGGGCCAATATTAGTTGGGTTCTATATTTGATAACATGGATCACACTGTGCAAATAAAAGTAAGTGAAATGTGTTATTGGTATTTCTGGAAGGGCTCCCACCTGATTCCTATTGAGCATGCTTCAAATACATATTATATTCTCTATGATGTTCCACAGAGATTTTTTCTTTTATCCACCATACGTGCTTCACCCCGCTACACTCTATGGCAATATTGTGTGAGTTTTCATAGCTAAGCTGACACTATACAGCTGCACAATTTGCTAGTTGCTAGATGAGCATAAAAAAATTAAATCTCCACTCAAAAGTTTGGATATGCAGCTACTAATTGAACTGTGAAGGGACAGACACCAAATTACAGATATAGGTGGTGATTCAATAAGATTCAACAAGGACACAAGGATACAAATCAGCACCCAAATGATTAAACTTGAGTTAAAAAGCTTAAGTATCATCACAGACACTGATGTCATCTTAAAGCTGCCAGTAGGCCTCTAGAAAACCCAGATGTCAGACCGAATAGCTTTAAAAACCCCATTCTCCCAACACTTTCCAACGCTGGACATGTCCGACCACTTGCGTAATTTTCACCCTATTCAAGTGTGATTGGCCATCTGTGTGAAAAATGTGTGCTCTTATCCCCCATGTTTAAATAATATGATGTGTAGCTGTTCAGAGGAACTATAAACACTTTGGATTTCCAATACAGTCAGACGGCGCATCTTTATAAACTAGTTCTTATTGAGCAAAAGCCGACCCTCTGCGAGCAAATTGGCTATGTCAATAGGAAAGCATTTTTCCACCTGAGAAATATTGCAAAAGTCAGACCATATCTTGCTCCGTCTGATGCAAATAAATTGATTCCTACTCTGGTTTTCCATCTTCTGAGCTGCTGTAGTGCTCTTTTAACTGGATTACTCTCTCCCCACCCCCCACCGCAAAAAAAAAAAATCAGTGAGAACACTTCAGCTTGTACAAAATGCAGCTGCCAGAGAAAGCACATTACACCCATTTTTGCATGCTTACGTTGGTTTCCTGTTTTTTTTTTTACAGAGTGGATTCTTTTTAAATTTTACAAGCTGTTTACAAGGCTCTGAATGCCTTTGCACCCCCATATTAAAATCAAACACCACATCATTAAATGTACCTGCAGTGAAGACGAAGAGGAAAAGACATGCAGCCACATGCAACTTCTGTAAATTCCTGAAAGAGGAATCTTCCTTTTGAGTCACCTGTGGTCATATTTTTTTTTATAAATTGCATTGGTTAATGTCATTGAATTTACTAATCTACCCTATTTTAATGATTTTAGTGAATCAGTTTGGCAAAATTTTGACACTTTTTCTTTGCAGTGCGATTAATGTTTCAAATCATGATGACTTTTGACTCACTGTTATATTTCTATGTAAAATGACTGAAGTATGAACCATAATTTCCATAATAATGTACAAAAAAGCATCAAATACCCAGGATGCATTAAAGACCTCATCCTCACATCAGCTTAAGCTTCAAACAAACACCGTCTAGAGAGAGAGAGAAAAAAAATGTCGAGCTATTAGATCAGAGCAGCATCCCAACCTTTGAACCCAGCAACGAGAGAGAAACCCAGCCTCAGAGGGAGGAGGGGGGCTGCTGACCAAGGGGCTTCGGTAAGTGGGATCTGAGGTGGGAGTTTCCATGTCAGCGGGCTCATCTTACAGCCTCCCTGATGGACGACGGTGATGTGCCCCAGGGTCCAGATGGGATTCAGTGGTCAGCTCGGTGACAGCTGGTGAAGGGTGGTCAGGCCTCATGCATAATGGAGGCTCAGCAGACCACACCACAACCTGACTGCTGCACTGATGTGGAAGTAGTTCCATCTCAATGTCAATACTGCGGGGTTACCAGAATATTAACTGCTGTTTAAGGTCCACACCGACTATCAGGGGCAGCATTTTGCATGGATTTTATCTTACCATTGTGTAAAAGCCAACCGAGTATTTCAATCAAAGTGCTGATTGATATTGGACTCTTTTCAACAACACCTCGTGGGGTTCATTACTCATTTTTAATGTATGACCTGTCATTTTAGTCAGTTATCACAATATTGTGGTAGCTCCTGAAGTCTGGGGAGTTGGCAACGTTGAAACAAAAAAGGCCAACAGGGTGAAAAACATGAGCAGTCAGATGATCAGACAGGTGGTAAACATGCCAAAAGTTTATCCTGTTTATCTAAATCACTCACATGAAAAATTAAATGAAGGTAAAAGTAAAAGTTGACCGCTCATTGCATAAAAAAAACTGTGCGCAAAACTATGGTCAGTACTATAGGATGAAACCGGTGTGTTAAAATATTAAAACACCAACATTGTATAACGTTTGAGGTTGTAAATGAGTTAGCAAAGAATTGAATACTACCCAACAAACTAACTTTAGCATTAACCCTGAATTGTGTTTGTGTCCACCTGATAAATCTCCAACACATCCAATATACACTTTTTCTTTTAATGCCCCCTAACTACAGACACAAACATCCAAGTGCTTAGGAGCAAGAATGCACCACTTTGGCCACCAGAAAGTTGCAAACGTTGTCTGTCTGCCATCTGGTGCTGAGCAGGTTGTGTAGAGTGAATTTATTCGAGCTTTTAACTGAACACAGCTGTCTGCCGCTGCAGAAAAACAACATTGAAGAGCCAAAACAGTAAAGCTGCAGCCATAAAAGCCAAACAATGAGCTGAAAGACCCTAAAACGCTCCGTGGAACTGAGAGGGAACTGCAGAGTCAAGAGATAATCTTAATTACGGTGACTTCATGGTGACTTAAAATGTGTCTTAAAGTTGATGTATTTGTTTCACTTAAGTTTATTTTTATTTTTTGTTTTTATCTCCTTTATTTTAAAGTCTGTGTGAGTTCTACGTTTGACCTAACTGCCAGACAAATTGCCTCATGGGAACAAATAAGCTGAAGTGGAACCTTAATCGAGGTTTACAACAAATACTTTCACCTTCTTCCATTTTTTCTTCCAAATCACGTTGGCAGTCCTGGGGGTTTGTTCAAACCTTGTCCGATTTGCTAAAGGCTCATGTACCTTCTTGCTCTGTTGGACTTCTTTTTAGTGCTGCATTTCCACATCTCAACAATTATGTTATTCTTTTGGCAATTCCACTTGCTAAAAGAGCACAAATAAATAAATAAATAACACAAGTGGACTTTCCCCTTACTGGATGGAGCACTTTTCTGGGTGTGAGCAGTGTAGTTCTTCACAAAGCTTTTCATTTCCAGCGCCCCAGTCCTCGCTTGTCAATGTGTTGAGAAATCAGCGCTACTAGCTATTCTGTTGTCAATGGACACACCGCAGTACATCACCTCAATCAGTCATCCCAGCCCTTGTAGGCAGCCACCACGACTAGCGACCCGACCCCCATCCCCGACACAGCAGCAAAAAAGTGCTTACCTAGGAGAAAAAGACAGAGAGGACATTAAATCAGTCAGCATAATATTCTAGTGAGCACTAGACTCGCTTTCACAGATTAGCCAATCTCTCCTCTGCACAGTGCACTGCCACAGAGTTTTAACCCTCTCCAGCTTCAATTGAAATGGAGAGAAGGGAGATTATCCCACATATTCCGGTGCTCAGCATTTTATAATGTGTCTAAATTCAGGAAGTAACGAAGGTCGGCACACATGTGTGTTTCCCAGGGAACAACTGGGCTTCATCACTGAAAGTTGCAAACAGAATGAAAAAACCAACCCAAGAAAGAGGGTCTGCCATGTTATGTGACTGAATATTTACAAAGCAAAAAGTCCAGGCAGAGAGAGGAAAACGGAAAAAACGCAGGTTGTGGGGATTTTGTGCTTTAGCCCGGGAGGGACTGAGCCCTGTATTCAGTCCACAGCCCTGTGTGAAGTGTTTTTCACTCAGCTCGATCAAAAGACAAGGATGTCTTCCAATTCCGGATGTTACATCACACAGCTTGATTCTTCACACTCTCTTATCCATTTCTCTGCTTATTTGTACCCATTTAAGTCCAGGGATCTCACAACCCCTCCACCAAGCCAAACAGGCACACAAACAAGGCTAATGAACAATCAGAGCAAGGATGCTGCACGACTACTGAGAGAAAATAAATGGAGATGCATGGCATGTGTGAAGGACTTGGGTGAATGGGATCTTGATCAATCAAGTACCTGCTGTTGACATACTGTAGTTGGCGAAAAATAAATCAAGAACGTGCAAGTGGTTATTATGCTTAAGAGAAAACAATATACACTGATCAGCCACAACATTAAAACCACCTGCTTAATATTGTGTAGGTGCCACTTGTACAGCTAAATCAGCTCTGACACATTCAGGTGTCCTGAGGTATCAGAAAGCAAAACGTTAGCAGCAGATCCTTTAAATCTTTTAAGTTTAATTTATCAGACTTGTTTTCCTTTTCCAGCACTGCCAACAGATGTTCAATCAGATTACGATTTGGGGATTTCGGAGGTCAAGTCATGTCAGTGTTTCAGGGAGCATTTTCCTGCTGAGAGAGACGATCAGGGAATGTGCTTGCAATGAAGGGGTTGCACATGGTCTGCAGCAAAGTTTAGGGGGGTCAAAATGACATTCATATAAATCCCAGGACCCAAGATTTCCCTCCAGAATATTACAGAGAGTATCACACTGCTTCTGCTGACATCCTGCTGTGCATCCTCCTGCCTTGTCTTCTACAGATAAACAATGCACCCAGCTGTCCACATGTGGTAACAGAAAATGTGATTCACCAGACCAAGCAACCTCTTACCTCGGGATTGACTGATTATGTTTTTTTTAGGGTTTAGAATAACTGATATCTGGAACTGATATAAATCAAAAGTTACATTTTAACAACATATGATAGCAGGGAACCTGTCATTTTTAACCATAGTTCCTCGTTAATAAGGATTACTATAGCTGAATATGTATGTGAGCAATGCTCACACGCTCTCGAGATCGATTTATTGCGATTGAACACTTTTTCTCCCCCTTCTGCTGCAGTTGTGTTCTTCTCTGTTTTGTTAATCTTTCAGCGCTCTGTCACTTTTATTGCACACTAAGGCCCATATCTTACAGCATTATTTGTTATTGTTTTCCAGACACTGTCTGAGGATAATCTGTGGCTGTCCCCTGACTTAGCTGCTAGCCATTAGCGTAGCCTCAGACACTGACAGTAGCTAATGATTTGTGGCCATGGTTGAGCTTCTTGGTCAGTTTTTGCAGGTTGTGTGTCGGCTGTAAAGATATTGCTGAGACCACAGCAGAGTGACCACAGATAGGGAGAGGCAGCTGCATCCAACCCAATGTAAGACGTTGAATTTATCCATAATCGGATAATAAGAATAACAACACAGATAATCGTAAAAATGTCAATTGTTGGTAGAAAAGGGTTACGCGAGTAACCTTGACCTGTCTGCAGCAATGCAGCCCCAGATGCAGTCAGCTGTGATGCACTTTGTGTTCTGACACCATCATAGTCAGAATGGTAGCACAGTTTGTCCTACAGGTGCTACTCTGTGGGATCTGACCACATGGACCAGCCTTTGCTCCCCATCTACATCAATGAGCTTTGGGTGCCCATGACCTTGTTTACTGTTCACTGGTTGTCCTTCTTTGAACCACTTTTGGTAACCGCTGCATACTGGGAAAATCACCACATGACCTGCCATTTTGGAGATGCTCTGCCCCACTCGTCTCACCATCACAGTTAGACCGCTGTCAAAGTCGCTCAGATCCCTATGTTCATTTTTCCGGCTTCCAACGCATCAACTTTAAGAACTGTCTGTTCACTTGCTGCCTAATATACCCTTTGACAGGTCTGAAGCCATAAATAATAAAAGGCACTGACATAAGGGGTCACATTTTACTTCAAGCCCATGATTCAGCATTTAGGGCATAGATTCTTAATAAAGTAGTTATAACACAATATAATGTGGCTGTTTGGACGTTAAAGAACAATGGGTGTATTATAACTACTTAAGTGTTAATGTGTAAGCATGACTAACATTGCACCAGAAAAAGATGGAGCTAATTTTAAATACTATATATCCAAAGAAAAAGTCTTGCCTAAGCTGTATTATATATAATATAACATCATTTTAGGGCTGTAACAGTTAGTTGATTAAATGATTGGTTGATTGAAAGAAAAATGAATTCTTATTCGGTGATTTTGATACTAATTATTAGGACATTGTTCAAGTTAAGATAAATAAATAAAAAAGATTATTCCAGATTATCAAATTAGAGAACTGCCTTTTCTTCTCTCAAACATTTGGGGTTTTGAGATGTTGGTCACACTAAACGATACATTTAATGACACAATCTTTGGACTTTAGGAAATTGTGATGGGCATCCTTCATTATTTTCTGATGTGTTATAGACCAAATGATTAATCGGGACAATGATAGCAGAAAATATCAACGAAAATAATAGTTTGTTACAGCCCTATCATGATTGATTTGTTAATATTTTGTAGAATTAATCAGATTTTGTAAAGTAGTGACTGACTTAAGTAATCAGATATATCTTGTGGAGTAAAAAGTACAATATTTTCCTATGATATGTAGCTGAAGTGTAAAGTGATATAAAACAAGTAAAAAGTACCTAAAAATATGCATTATGGCTATAAAACATTTATTAGTTGCCTACATTATATTGCTTATTGATGCTAAATAGTGTCAATGAAGATAGTGTTTAATAGTGTAAAACATGCAATAATAGGCAAAGAAAATATGCATAAACACAAGGAAACTATGGAAAGATATGCATTAGTTTGCACACTCAGTGGAGGGAATAAGACTTGAACATTGAAACAATGACAGAGAGCTGAATAAAGTCAGCTCTCTGCCCTGCTGGCTGATCTGGATTCATCATTAAAAAGGCCTCCACCCTTCTTTCTATTGGACTGTGAACCCCAGGTGCTTCCGAGATGTTCTTTTAAATTGGCTGAGCTGTGACAGCCAATAGAGCAGGACAAAGATCGACTCACACAGACAGAGGAGCCCACACAAAGCCTGGGAGACACGAGGCCAAAGCACACTGTCTAGACTGCTCCTGATAATCAGTCAAAATGCATCGGTGGGTCAATGGTTAGGAGGAGTTCAAGGTTGTCCACCTGAGTGGGTCTCCCTCGGTGGGAGCTGGCAACTGTCCATTCAATAGAATTAGCATCAGCTTCCTGTGAGCTCTGAGAAGACACAGACGATCTCCAGAGAAATGTTTTATTTACCCCTAAATAATGAGACGTCTATCTGGTGATTTCTGCTACTAGGCCTTACAATGAGTTAACAGTAGGGAGATAACAGGAAGTTGACTCCAGTTACTACAGTTTTCCTGCTGTCGATGCTTCACAGAACAGCTCTTTCACTGTTGCTCTGTGGCCTCGATGCAACACCAAAAAGGACACACTCTAATTTTCCAGCCTTGAGACGTGTTAAGTGCAAAGACTGTTTCCAGCTTTACAAAGGGCTCTCAGCCGTGGATTTGCAAGGTCACAACTTTAACAAAGTTACACAAACCCAGATAGAGAGAAGTTTCCAGCAGTACAGATACAATACACCTCATTAATGATACCATATTAAGAATAGTTAACAAGATTAGGTGTTATGATGATATATAAATACCAGACAGCATGCATGTGTCTGCCAACACTGATTATTGTGCAGTCACTTTAATATCTCTGGTTGCATTTGGGTCAGAAAATACCAGATTTTTTCTGTATGAATGTTTGCATCAAAGCACATTTTTAAAAATGTACTGGTCCAGCCAAAATCCATAGCAAAAATCTTTAACACATGACATAAAATCTTTATCCATTCATGAAAATTAAATGAACATTTTGGCAAGATAAAAATACAAACTCTTGTGGTGTGTAATTATGAAAGAGAGTCATTTGTTATTCCAATTTATGAGTTAGTATGGAACAGGTCAAAACTACGCAATCGAAAATAAATAAAAAGAAATTAGCTTCTGCAAAAAGGCAGTCTTGCTCACATATCTCATCTGTCTAAACATTTATAGTATTTATTATAAAAACTGTATTGGACTATTTTTCATATCACTCATACGTAAAAGTTAGTATGATTTTAAGATGTGTTGGTTAAAGCGGCTTTAATTAAAGTACTGTCTTTGTTGTGGAGTCCCTCGGTTTCATGTTTTCATTCATTTGCTATCAATTGCAGAACAAAGAATAAAGTCCAGTTAACTACTCTGTTCTCAGCAAGTGAACACAGCTAATGTGAATATTTGCTTATTGTATTGACATCCAAAGATCAATGTGAAAATATCTGCGTTGTGAGATGTGCGAATAGTTTCATCTCCCGATAATTAATGCAACACACCGAACGACTATTCAATTAAAGAGCAAAGGGTTTGTCAGCTAAGACCATTGATTAACAATAAATCAACTGATTAAATAATTAACCTGAAACCTAAAGCAATTACTTAATCACACTGGGTGACACCTCGAGCTGCGTTACGCTGTTTTCAAAGTTACATATTTACCATTTAAGCAATACATTGTGCCAACCTGTGAGTAAAGCCAAAAGCAGCAGATCTGCAGTCTGGATAAACTGACACTCTGCTGAGGAACCGCATTCATTTGAAGAAAAAAGAGAAAAGTGCTTGTTTGGATATTTCCTCAGGCAGTGTTATGCAAAACAAGCCTCTGAACCCTATCGATACTGCCCTCTGTTTTGAACTGAAGACTTTGAGCTTGCCCAGGGTTGTCAATCCACAGTGCACACTTGCAATTTGCTCCTGTGTCAAAAACAAATACATGAAGAGAAAACAACAATCCAAAGCTGCATAATTTTCTCAGAGACAAGGGCACGGAGTCAGTGTTGAGTGGCACAGGCAAGATGGCCCTTGTGGGCACTGCACAGCATTTTTTAAACCACTGAAGCAGCTTCATCATTTTAGGAGGTTTCTTCCCAGGAGCTGCAGCTCCCCGTGGATCACATCAGTGTCAAGTCATCATCTGTGACAGCGAACCGCCGCTGCTGAAGACAGCAAAAAGCACCTCTGGTAAACACGCGGCGAAGACAAGCTGCCCTGTAGTTTCAGTTAAAAAATTCAACATCTTCTGACAATGAAGTTCGACCACATCAATTATCAATTACACTTAATGGTGGAGGAGAAATTGAATTAAAACAGAGTCATGGCTGACCACAGGATACGAAGAGATATTGTTCTTGGCAACCGCATTCTATTCATTCATCATTGACGTAAAGGTAATAGGACTTCAGAGCTGTACTAATGACCAACGACAGCCTCTCTGTAAAATAGATGAAAGGTGTGCCATTATGGGGTGGACTCATGAGAGGAGAGGCCATGCGGCTAATGACTCATTAGAGACATCTATAGCCAGACAGGCTGGGAGCCAAAAGGCCAGGAGTCCTTTTTAAAGACTCAATACCCCAGCTGACACTAATTGTAGCCGTCAGGATAGCATGGATTTTCATCGCAGATAATAACAGTCTGCTCCCCTGACACATCTCGGCCTGGTACCCGCGCTGCCCAGGTCGGCTTGCGCTGCTCAACAGAGTCTGCCATCCCAAAGAGTCAGTGCACAAAAGAGGCATCATAAAGAAGCAAGTGCTTGCTGCAGTAATGACGGCTTTAAATCTGATAAGATGGTAAATGCGAGAGTGAGATGCAGCGGCTGTGAGGCTGGCCCTAAAAAGAAAACGCCAGAGAGAGTAATTTTCAATATTCTCGTTGCATCATTCAGCTCCTGCAAGCACCTGCAGTGTTGAGCAGACACATCTCTCATTTGGACAGAGGCAAAGCGGGATGTTTTATGGTCTAGTCATACTCCCTGTCACTGTGCTAATGTGATTCAGTTCCAAAACAGTCAGAGGAAATGAGAAAAGCTACTCTTTCCCACCCTTGCAGCTCTCAGACATGATACACATGGGGCTTTACACTGCAAGCAGGAGGAAAAAAGAGAAAAAAAATTATGAAAACCTTTCATGATGCATTGACATAAGGGGAGGAGAGACACTTACCACCGACTGCAGCGGCAGCAGCGTGATGTTCTTGATGCTAGATTTGAATGTTAGAGTAGAAACTGTGGAGGAAAGATTGGTGGCAGTTCATTACACTTCAAACCAAAAATGACTGGCAGCGACTCTCCCCCGGGCTGAGCATGGAACAAGAGCTGGAGTAGTGCGTTTTACAGGCGACAGACTACTGAACACGTTGGTGGTCAAAATACTAATCAGAAAAACATTCAAAAGAAGCCCTGTGTTTTTTAAGGTCTGCATAACAGGCTTTTACAGAAAGCACAGTGATATCAATTGACCGCAATCCCTACAAGTGTTCACTATTAGCCGTTTATTAAATCTGCACAAAGTCCAAATGCTGGGAAAACAATCTGACTGGGAATACAAATTCACTCAAATGGGAAGCCGGTGTAAACCTTTGCGGTGCTGTGACTCTGCAGTATGGATGTTGTGACTGCTCATTTTTAACATAGTTTCCATTAACCTTCGCTGCAGAGAGAGCCAGGCCTGTAGGCTATTTGAAATAAGCTTCTGTAAAGGACAGATGATGGTTTCTAATTCCACCTGATTTGTAAGTATGTTTGATCGTATTAGAGAAAAAAATATTCCCCATTCCCTGATGCGCCACGTCTCTAATTCACTGTACATAATGTCCTTCATGTTTACCAATAGTTTTAGTTATAGTAATACCACCTGTGCAACTGTGTTTTTTTAATTAAGCTTTAATCAATCAACAAAAATAATTCTTTATTTTCTCTATCAAAAATGCCATTACTCAGGTCGCAGCTCCTCATATGTGGCCATATCTGTGCGTTAATATTGTTAACTCTTTCCACCCTGGAGGTCCCTGAACCAGCACGAGGCTCTATCTCATATATATTTATATATATATAAAAATGCAACCAGCACCATTTTTCAAAGGTTGCCAAGTGTGGCACATTCAGTGAAGAGGCTGCCTAGTACTACTACAAATAAAATGAATGTAGCATCTGTTGCGCTTCATGCATCAAATCTGGGAGAGCTGCAGAGAACATCAGTGTCACTGACTCATTGTTATCAGGCTGTTATTTACTCTCTAATTTACAGCTTTGATTAGGCCAAAGTAAAAATGTAAATTTTTAATGGTTTTGTTTTCCCATCCTCATTCCAGCCTCTGAGACATGGAAACTTACAGTATTTCACAATTCTGCTAAGTGTCTCTCACCCACAGAGCCGGAGGCTGTTCATTTTGGCCTCATAGTCTTTGCAGTTGTTACTGACTGAAAATTTGGGATGTTTTCTTTTTTTATTTGGATTTTTTTTAATTGCCTATGGCTTTAAGGGTTCAACAAACAAAACAAAAAGAAGACCTCTACAGACATGGCCTGGGGATTTAGGAAATATGTTTTTCTAACATTTTTACAGGCTAAACGACTCATCAATTAAGCAAGAAAAGCAGAATTACTGCCTCTGCCAAACAGGAAAGTTGCAGTTTACGTCCATGTATGCCCAGACTTGACTCTGATCTTTTATCCTATGAGACATTTAAATGACACTGTGGATTATCTGAATGTTAAATTGCCCTTCTTTGCACCTGTAGTCTTTAACTATCCTCCTAAATTTATTCATTTAAAGCTTTAATTTAATTTAAGGCTTTTAAATGGTGAGATGACAATATCTGGGCAGATTTTCTTGCAGTTATTTGCTTTCTGACAGTTCTGAAGTTTGTACTTGTTGACAGACGGGTGGACTTTTGTGTTTCTCCAACAGAAATTAGATGCAAGACTCCTATGGTTGAAATGAATTGTGAGACAATAATGTTTTGACCACCAAAATCCAATCAGTTAATAAGTTAAATTTGAAGAAATTCCTTCAAGGAATTCAAGAGAGAGAATGGGATGGATGGAAAAGCTGAAAGCATATTTCCTCCATAGTAACTTAACCATAATAATTGATAATAAAAAATAATCATTTGCTGCAGGTCTACTGTTTTAATTTGGTAATTATTTCCAGTCATTTCAATTCAGTTGTTTTTTTTTCAATCATCGCAGTCAAGTGAACTCTTCCTGCTGTGTTGAATTTTCACAATTACATCCCAGAACCAAAAACATATGTTGGGTTTATGTCCTTAACTCTTTTATTTAGCAGTATCTTTTATTGCTTTTATTTCTCTTGACAAGCAGTTCCTCCTCCTCATTGTCATCAGTGTATTGTGACCTCTGTGTTTAATGTCGGACTGCAAATGAAATCTCCTTATTGAAGTTTGGCCCTGGCAGAAGTGTTGAGTACGTAGCAGAAGTGGATGAAAATAATAAACCTGAGTGACAACAGTACTTTAGTTAGAGAAGAGACACTCAGAGCAGCAGAGTGAAGGATAGGACATGACTCCATTGTTACACTGTTGAAATTATCACTGCCTAAACGGACTTTGTGCTGAATTTACCCATTATACTAATTCCACCCTTTCTTTTTCTGTTTTGGCTTTTATTTGAGACTCTGCCATTATCTGAATGTTTAATTTAACTTGAGAACTTAAAGCAAACTGTACATAAAGTTGTCTGAACAAGTTTTGACCAAATCAAATTCCAAACCAAAAAGCAGCAAACGGTGCGGCCTGGGGCAGACCTTGCACATCTCGAATATTTAATCAGTTATGTGGTCTCTGCATTGAAAATATCTGGTCACATTTAACTGAGCTTTGAAGGCAACGTTTACCTTGACACTAAAGCTCACACTTCACTTCAGCCATGGAAATCTTGCATCTAATTTCTGTTAAAGAAATACAAAAATCTATCTGTCTGTCAAAAAGGACAACCAGTATTTAAAATGTTAACTTAAAGAACTGTCACAAAACCATGAACGGCGAGAAAATATGCCCAAATATTGTCATCTCATGTCATTTTTTAAGCTTTCAATGAATACATTTAGAAGGAAATTTAAATATTAGAGATGCAAGTAAGGGCAATTCGCCATTTAGATAATCTACAATAGTGATACTGTTATGTTTCTGTAAGATTGCTGTGTGTTCATACAACACTACAAAGGATGTAATGTATTACTAAGCATTTGAAAACTGTTTTGTTCCCAAAAGACTTGCATGAACTCAGACTATTCCAACTAAGCACCTCTGCCCTCATGTCCGTTAAATATCAGCTGATCACGCCACAGTTCTGCACTGGCCTCTTCTCTAAAATGCTGCTGCAAAGCGTAGGAAGCTTTGTGTCTATGAAATCGGGTGTGCTTGTTTTTTTTTTAAAAGGGCTTCCAACGGCGAATTAAAACCATGCCACCTCAGTCAACCATCTCAATGAGAGGAAACAAATCCATAACCGCTGGCTTTAAAAGGCCACCGGACCAACAAACCTTTTAAAAGACCAAAAGAGGTGTAAGCTGAGAAACAAAGGTCAATCTAATATGGACTTCTTTAACGATTGTTTCGCTCTTTGACTAATTCCCAGAGGCAAAAAAAAGAGGAAGACGGGAGGGTAGGGAGGGGAGAGAATGAGGGAAGATCCAGTTAGCCAGTCCACACTCTCTCTCTCTCTCTCTCTCTCTCTCTCTCTCTCTCTCTCCGCTTCTCTGCTTGTTGAGGACAAGTCTTAAGCCACAGAGATCACTGGGAATTTACCCAAGGTGAGATTTGCTCCCTCCCCTAAAGTGCTCTTCAGCTAACCTTAAAATGACTCTTAAAGCTAATTTTCACAATTTTCCAAAATATAAGATATGCCACTGTAATGACAACGGGTGGCAAGGCTAGTCCTGCCTCGTGTCCGCTATTACTAGGCTAATCTAACCTCCCCATGAGAGGTTCTAGATTTAATTTAGGCATTTGGGGATGATGCTTAGCGGCGACAAGGGCCATCCATCTTCTCTTAACAGTCCTAATCTTTATAGAGGCTCCAGACTTCAGGTAGTGCATGTGATGGATAGCACCCCTGGCTGAGGACAGTCCATTAGTAGGAAGAGAAAACCACAAAGCCTGAGCCCAGTTACACTGTCTTAAGTGCAATTCGGAGGTCGTGGCAGCTCTGTATACCGCATTACTGAAGAAAAAACAATGTTTTGGAACAAACGTCCACCCCAGTTAACCGTCCCAGTACCCCTCAAAGGCTCGGATTATTGAACTCCAACCCTACAGAGAGTTTAACTCCGACTGCCACAGAGCTCGGCAGCCGTTGAAGGAAAGTAACTCGGCTTGACTCAGCAGTGGGAGTATTATTCTGATTTGGGGGCAACAAACACAGAATAAGAAGCAACCAGAGGCGGCTAGAGTGCATCCACTCTGTACTTCATTTTGAAGTTTCAATCACAGAAAATCTAAGACATGTTCAATAGTTTAGCTCTGAAATAGCAAAATAAAACTTCTCAGCTCTGACTGACAGAGCGCTTGATACAGTAGGTTGATTGACAGTGTGTGACAGCTCAGTCGGCGTTTGATATCAGCCGAAGTTAAAGTTTTTCTATGAAGACAGACTGAAACTAGGTCTATATTTTGGATTTCAGAAGAATGTGTAGGAGTGGGGGGGGAGAGAATCATATTTTCTGCCTGGAGGACCTAACCTTGAAGGTTTAAGATGTATACTGCTTTTTTGTATCTGTTTTGAAACCCCTCAAGCGTTAAATCATGCTCAACTTCTGAATTTATCACCGATGCTAATTTCTGTTTCCAGAAATCTCGGTGACCTTGTACTGAGTGGCATTATCGGGATGACGCTACGTAAACAGAAAATAAACAGAAAAGCAAACTTTGCTAGTTAATCAGTTCAAGTGAAGATGATGTGTTTTTACTCCCCCCATGATGTCCAATTAAGAGTTGTGTTTATCACTGGAGCTCTGCAGCAGAGCTTTTTACAGGTACCCACTGCTGCTGCCACCACTTTTATCTGCACAGACAGCAGGACACCAGTTCAAAACAAAAACATGGATTATGTAGAAGGTAAGGGAAAAAATGCCTCGTACATATTTGAAAAGACTTGTTTGTTAAATCATTTTGAGCAAACACAAAAACACTGTTTATCACACATTAATTTGGCATTATAGCAAGCCTCAGTGCATTTCAACTGAGTAAATAAAGGGAAGATAAAATGCAGTAATCCATCACAAATCATCTCAGGCCTCCTGTCATCTCACACAGCATGCTAGCCTGCCTTGGCTTTAATTAAGTTATTCTGGAACTGCTGACAACAAAATAAATAAAGAAATGGAGGGAAAATAGAGAAGAGTGTGAAGTGTGGGGAGTTTCTATGGAGACCTGAAGCATCTGGCTTGATCCCAATAATTTGTTCTCTGCTGTCTTCATCTCTTTTCCTGCCTCCCCTCTCTCTCACTCCCTCTCTCTCCCTCTCTCTCTCTCACTCCCTCTCTCTCCCTCTCTCACACACAAGTTTCCACGCATACACAAACTCTGTTTCCTCACGCACGGATCCCCACGACGGCACAGAAATTACAACTTTGATTATATATCACTGTCATTCTTTAAACATTGCAGCATTTCATCATATCTAGGCCAAATTATTTTCTGTAGAAGTGCAATTTTGGTGTGTTTTCAGTAATTCAGTGTTTGCTTTGGGGTCCTGAGGACCTGGTGCCCTCTTAAGAGCTAAACCAGAACATTTAATATCATTTTATCACCTTGGTACTTTAATAATTTGGACATATTGCATCTTTCCTTATGTCCACTGTGGAAAATATTACCAAAATTTGGTTATATTGGTGGATTTTACAGAGGATCATACAGAGGATCCAAAATTCTTTGGCAGTGTTCTTATGAGAAGTACAACAAGAAGTCTGACCTCACTAGAATTTAATTAATCTGAAATTAAAGTTGCATTATTGTGCAGGACACATATTGTACGTTTCTTTGTCTGAGAATGATTTTAAATTGCATGGTCATGGATTACCCATATAACATGACAGAGCCTTATTTTTGTAATAGCAATGTCCTATTTTCACTTCCTTTTGTTCAAAGTCACCAAATGTGCAAGTCTTGCAAAAAAGCAAGGATCCTTCTTTGGTATTTTTCCACATAGTGATCATTAATAAGTCAGAAAACAAACATCAAGTAAAAGAACTTGTTGCTGTCACAGGTATTATTTTTATATGTACAACAGTGGAGGACCTGCAATAATAAAGTTCAAGAAAGAAAAAAACTGCAACAGTTTGCATCAGTCTTTTTGAGTTTGATAACTTCTAATCAAATTATGTTCAACCAACAAACTATTCTGAGTTTCTTCTACAGTTAGTAGTATTTCAAATTACCAAATATATTATTATTATTATTGGCAAATTGGAACCATAAAGCTTTTAAGGACTTAGAATCCTGAATTCAAGGTGGAGAAAAATTAAATATTTTAATAATTTACTACAACTACAATTTCATTTTAAATTGATAAACACAGATATGTGAATTGATATTGGACAGAATATTAAGTTTGTGTAATTAACAACAATATTAAGTAAACACAACTCATAAAAAAAGGTTTATTTAAATCAATAAATTGGAATTTTATCTTGTAGCCATGCATTTAATTAAGTGGTAGTAACAAGGTCCTCTGAATTACTTTTAAAATGTGTGACCCCAACATGGAATTACAGCCAATGTCAACAAACACAAGGTCCACAACTCGCAGGAACAACAAAAACTACTGTCATAACTGGTTAATTGATTTATGTGATACTGTTGCTATCAAACAACACTGTTATAAAAGGGAACACTGGGCAAATTCAGCTGAGCAAAAGTTAAAAAATAAACCTTGACATGCTATTTTCATCGTGTAGTTCACAGGTACGGCTATTTCAAACCAGAAAGTGCACATGAGGACAGCGTAGATTTTAACTGTGCCACTCAACTGCAGCATTTAGTCTCGATGTGGACAGCGAGAGAGCAGCACCTTTAAAGCCCGAGGCTGGTTTCAAAGCAGTGATGGAGGGGGTCGTAACAGCCTCTCTACAGCTGATTTTAGTCAGCGTGACAAGGGATGATAGATGGATGAACTTTATATTTGACCCAAAGCAAAGACGAACACAATGTGTGCTGGGAGGCTGACGTTGAATTCATAAAATAGTGAGATTAAAGTTCACTTTGCAGCTTGACGGTTGGCTCAGTCGTGCCTTTGGAGTTTTCTTTCATTTGAGGCTATGCATATTTGTTTGAATCTCTTCATCTAAAATAATACTTGTAATCTGAGCAAAAAGGCCTAAAATTGTCAGGTTCCGGCGTCTCATTTCAAAAGATGTGCAGATCTGCTTTGATTTTTTAACTTTTGGACCTGAGGTGCAGCAAAATGATCAATCTAAAGACATCACTTGGGCTTTGTGAAATTCTGATTGTCATTTCTCGCTTCTTTCCTATATTTAATTCACTAAAGACACATCAGTTAATTGAAAAAAAAAGCAGTGGATTAATTGATAGTTAGTTGCAGCCCTAACCTGCAGTCTTAAGGCCTCACTCAGGCTGGGCAAAATGTGAATTTCTCAACTATATAAATGAAAACAGGTTGTCAGAGCAAATAAAAACCAAGGTTTGGTTCACTGAAACCTTAACTGTCAAAACTTGTCTCCACATTTAGGTTCCCTATTAGCAGTACTATCCAAAAAAAAATTGTGTGACCACCAACAATTGCAATCCTTGCACACAGAGATTTTCAAAGTACTTGGCAGACTCATCTCTCCCTAACATCTTGGAGCGCTTGCCTCAGTTCTTCTGCGGATTTAGCTTGTCTCAATTGCGTCTGTGTCTCCATGTAATCCCAGACTGACTCAGTGGTGTTGAGATCAGGGCTTGGGGAGGCCTAACCATCTGTTGCATTACTCCTTGTTCCTCTAATGGCTGGGTTCTTTATGACTTGTTTGGGGTTGTTGTCATACTGCAGAAGGAATTTAGGACTGATCACATGCCTCACTGGTGGTAATGCATGAAGGAGAGGAATCGAAACATCTCGTTTGGCTCAAATTGTATTTCCTTCTCTGTTTCCCCATTTATACAGGCAGGTATTTTCAGTTCTTTTTCACAACTTGATGCAAAAAAATCTAAAAGAAAAAAAATCTCTAGGGCGACCTAAAATACATGAAGCATGCAGTAACACACTGCTGCAAAAAACTGTGCTGTGCTACAAACAGAAAGAGACAAACGTTTAATATAAACTACCTGAACTCATTAATGCCTGATTACAAGTTATGTTTGTTTTGTGAAGCTAAATTAGGTCAAACTCGTGGGGTGAATCTGTTTATTAGTTCATGGTTTTTCATTATGTTACCACTTCGGCTGCTGCTCCAACACTGTTCATTTTTTTTGCTATGGATTTTTGTTTATTCTACATTTAGTATCTCTCCCTGTTGTCGACAGCCAAGCAACATGAACAAACGTGAACAAAAGAAACAGTAGGCACAAAGCTAGCATCAACTGGAGATTAGAAAATTATTCAAGATACCGATTGAGGGCAAAAAAAAGTGCCTTAAGTTTCTCGTTTCCCTAGAAAACTTCAAATTTGGCATTTATGTCGGAAAACTAAGTGTGAAATGTTTCCTCACATGACAATGAGTGGGCACTTTGGCAGATTAGATTTTTGAAATAAGACAAAGCAGAATGGAGGATTTCCTCATGGGAGGAGAAACCTTGGCTCATAACTCTGTCCATTGTCTCCTAGTCTTTTATTTTCCTCTACTTCAACAGAGGGATAATCTGCTTCAAATGACACCATATTGTTGATAGCAGAGAGGCTTATTGTCCCCCTTTCATGTCTCTGATAAAAGACACAGAGAGCTACTGTTCCAGCCACCGGGATTGAGCAGAGTACCATTACACTTCCTCATCTCCATAAAGCCTCCATTCATCCATTTACCTCTCAGGACTCTGGGCTGCACCAGCCTGAAGGAAGAAGCAGTCGAGTGCAGAAAGCTGCTTCACTTTGCTCTGCTCAGGATGGTATGGCACCCAAGCAGGCTGATGTGCTGAGTAGTGACAGTCAGCAGATTCGCTTTGTTGTGCACTTTCATTTAGGCAACAAGGGGCTGCTTTCGTTAAGTGCAACTCACTGGGATGAAAGAATTAGAGTTGGCGAAGGCAGGCAACGTTAGTTTTACTCCATCACTTTGAAATCCCAGCCATAACCATCTGTCTAACTCACTCCAGAAATTCAAGCCAGCAGAACCAGGGACAGATTATTCATTTCAGCTTCCTACAGTAGATACGGCACTTTAGTTATGAGGCTTATCTTTTTTGCAGCACTGATGTAGACAGACTTAAAGTTATCACAATTGAATATTAATATTACTTAATTATGCTTCAGGGGAGATGTCAGTGGAAACACGGCTGATGGGAATGCTCGAGCTGCTGGAGCATTTTGCAGAGCATTTTAACTTCTCGTCGTCAAAGCATGGGGAAGCTTAGAGGAAGATAAAAGATGCACTTACAGGTGGAGAGAGTGTTCACAGATGCATGTTTTCTCTCCCACATCTAACCCGTCTGGAAGACTCTAGAAAAGTATTTTGAAATGCCTCAGTTCCTGCTTCACAGCCAGATGGCTGAGCTTCAGCAGGAGAAGCTGGAGTCTGAAACCCGAACGTCATTCAATTCACACATCCACTGACCTGGCCGCCCACCTAAACCAAAGCCCTCCACACACACACACAAACACACACACACACACACACACACAGTAATATGTGTTTACAAAATAGAGCCCTCGAGGAACATAATGGCCAGCAAAAGCTTTTGTGAGCTCTGAAGTGAGGGGTGACTGACCCTCACTTGGCCATCTTCATTAAAGCCTCTGAGAGAGCAAAGAGAGCTATAGGCCAATGCTGAAGTACACCAAGGCTAACCAGCACTCTCCCACACATGTGATGTACAGGGCTACACACACAAACACGTGTGGGGAAAACATTCACACATTCCCCCTCGCACGCATTTGTTTCTCGGGAAACAATGATCAGACATGCACGCGGTGTCAAAGTCTATTCTTGCACTATAAAGGTCATATTCACAGGTGCAAGCATTGCTTAATTGCACATTTCATACAATCTCGAGCGTCTGAATGGAAACTGCAAAGGCATTTCTAAAGATAAAAAAGCAATAAGAGCCTACAATATTATGTTTCTCCCCAAACATATTTGGCGGAATCATTGGCATTCAAATTACACAGTATATTTTCCAGCTGATATACTTTAAACAAGATAATCATCAGCAGAAGGAAGTGGGGTAGAAATTTCATTGAGCAAACAATGATTATTTTATTCATAATCCGGGGGGAAAGAAATAGGAAGAATATCAAGATGAGATGATTCCAAAGGGAGCCGAGCTTAAAGCCGCAGAAGAGTCCGTTTTTCGCCAACATCAACTACTGTCTTGTACCGCCGGAAATAAAAAAGAAAACATTGTCCCACGATCAATAAGATGAAACGGGAGCGGTGAGATAGAAAACACATTTGAATGTAGACCTGGACAATATGTTAATAATGTTTTTTATCATCTCCCCATATTACCATTCCATGACAACATTCTCGTATGGAGATACTGTATTTCACACTTTTCATGTGTAAATGAATGATAACACATTTTGCTAAAATATGTCACAGCGTGACTTCCTAAAGACTTGATAACATACTGTATAGATTTTTTTCATGTGCAAAACACTGCTCTGGCAAATCGACTTACTTGAAAAATATTTTGCCAACATGACTCATAAAAGCACCCTGCGGCTCAGAAATATATAGAAATGTGAGGTTTGACTTATGTGTGGACATTTATAGTGTATTTAAAGACCCCATTACTTTTTCCCACTTTGTGATGTTACAGCCTTATGCTAAAATCATTCACTTATTAATCTACTAAAAAAGGGAGTAAAACAATTTTTTTGCAAATTTATTGAAAAAGAAAAACTGAGTGCGGCATGTCTACTGTGAAGTAGGCCTATAAACCATCTGCTCATACAATATTTTCAATTAATATTTAATATTTTGGATGAGGAGAAACCTCTCTGAAACCTTGACATGGCAAAATTTCTTTAAACCAGAATAACTAAAATTTTTACTTGGTAGTTTGTGCAAAATCAGCCTCAGTATATCGTGTAATATTTTATTTACGTGTACAACATGTTGATGCAGTGTGCAGTGTTTCATTTTTAGGTGCAAAATTTCAGTTTCATGTGCAATATTCTAATTTCATGTTTCACTTTGCTACTTAAGTTTTTCTATTCTAGTCTTATTTTAACCTACTTATTTTCATTATCAGTAATGTATCATACTTACATCTTATTGCTTTTCTATTAGGCACTGCGTTTTCTCTTGTTTATCATTTTGTTTCGAATATCTGGCAAAAGAATTTTCTTCAGTGGCGAATATAGTTTTACCTTTTCTAATTCTGTCTTATCTTAGCCACAACTCTTACATCAGGTCTTCAATGCTGCTCAAAGATCCTGCGCACCGTCATGGGTTGTGTCTGAAAATCTCTCTTTCAAGCTCACAAATTCACTTCTCCCTGTGGACACTCGGGAATTTACTGTATAGTGAGCAGCAAATTAAGATGTCAGACACTCAGTACGTTAAATAATTACTGACAGAGATGGTGTTTGCATTTGTATATGCGAAACATTACAGTGCAGGATTGTGAGGAGAAAGAGGTGCAGGAGCAATAGATGCTACCTTTTCCACTGTGTTTGTTTTTGAGGCCTCCACGTTATAGAGCGCACACATACCTTTGAAAAACAAATATTTTTAACACAGATTTCATTGATTGTCAAACAATGAGACATCTGTTATTGATTTATTAGTTATTATTGTCTGTGTTTAGCCAATTAACTGATAAAGTCAACTGACAAAAAAAAAAATCTGAAACAATTCTCATAAATGATTATCAAAACACTTTAGGTAAAAAAAAAAAAAAAAAACTTCTTTAACATTCTCTTTTAACACTGACCTGGATAACTTTGTGTTTTGAATTGCTGAATTATTGAATTATTATCCACAAAAAACAAGTTTGAATGATGTATTCATTCACTGCACCTCTTATAGTAACGGATATCTTCTGAAAAGAGGCAGAAATGCAAAGAAAGGAAACCCCATTTGACTTGAAACATCAATATTGTTGAACCATGAGCTGCTGGGCAAAAATATGCACACAATTATTTGCCATTACTATGACAACCAACGCTGTTGTTATGACAACAAATGATTAAGAGGTCCAAAATAGAGATCAGATCTGCTCTTTTGTAAATTATATTAAGGACACTTTTTGACTTAAAGATCCTATCTGACAACAAAAAAACTGGAATACCTCTCCCAGGATATAACTCGAGGAAAAAAAACAACATAAAAACAACAACAAAAACACTTTCCTTTCAGAGAATTTATATGAAACCTGTGAATGCCTTTAAGTGTACCATTTGAAATGATAGATGCTCAGCGTGATCCTCAGTGTGATGCTCAGCGTGATGGACGAGGAGTGAAGTAAGTGTGAATTGATCCTTAGTTCTTCTCAGTATTAAAGATGTCAAAACTATGGCAGAACTACGTCTAAATCTCTGACAGCTGTGAACTGCAGCTGCAAGTGTGAATGAAAAGCTTTGTATAAAACTTTGTGTTACTTTTCCTTATCAACAGCACTGAGTCACTGGGACGTTTGAGACGCAAGAAGGTCAGAGCCTTATCCGTTCAAAGTGCAGAATCAATATAACATTTGATAAATGCAAACACAGAGAGATTCGAGTGGGGGGAAAAAACAAAGCAGGACAATAAGATAAGTTAAGTGACTTAAATCTAATCAAATGTCAGGTGCTTTGTGTATTTGGCAACCTGTAAACAAGAGTCTGAGGCGTCACAGAGCTGCTAGCATGGCTGCTAAATTTAGTTCATTTCAGTTTTATTTAGCTCCAAATCACAACAAAAGTCATCAAGGCGCTAAGCATAGTAAGCTGAAGACCTTTCAGTATATTATACTATGGAGACAACTGCCTTTGAGCAAGCTGAAAGCTGCAGCAGAGCCAGGCTCAGTGAGGACAGCTATCTGCCTTGACCTGTTGGGGTGAGGGTAAAGTGGAGAGAAATGCCAAATGCTAATGCTAATATATGCACACTAAAAAGCTCACAGTGATTAACTGACACTAATGACACACATGTGCAGTGTTTATCTTGATTACCAGCTTAGTTTAGCATGTTAGCATTGCTAGCATTTACAAATTTGAAACAACCAAGCTAGCAGAGAACATACCCACAACACTGGATAACATTACCGACAATGTTTTTCACGATTTATTTCCCGGCAATGTTGCTATAAAGTTAATACAATGTTTTAATGTCAACATTCACAGGATGTTGTCAGGAACATTCCTGTAATATGAGCTATTAACATAAGTAAAACATTCAATTCAATTCAATTCAATTCAATTCAGTTTTATTAATATAGCGCATATTTACAACGTAAGTCGTCACATTATGACGATTTATGTTCAGATCTGCAATGTTCAGATGATGTTTTGGGGATGTTGAGGGAGGCATTATAGAACACTCTTCTATAAACAATTCCCACAGTGTTCCAAAATAACAAAGAAGGAATGTTCTCAAACCAACATTGAAAATGTGTTCTCCAGACGTTATTAGGGGCCTTATATAAGAAAATGTTTTTCTGCAGAACGTTATCTAATGTTCCTGTAATGTAATATTTTAACAGAAGAACATTTCGCCTTTTTTGTTGAGAACAAATTATAAAACATTGTTGGATAAGATGTTTCCCCAATGATAACAAAGGAAGGAGGCATTTTTAGAACTTCTTTAGTGATCCTACCATTATGAAGAACATTCTGGGAACTACCTGCTGAAAAATATGAGTAGAACTTGTACACCTGAGGCTGATGGGAAATTTGCATGTTGCACCAATATAAATCAAAGTATTTATTTGGACATGGCGGTGGCACAAGATAAAAAGTTAGAGTCTGCACCAAATTTCATAGCAATCCATGCCACAGTTGGCACAATATTTATTATCATCTTAGATCAAATACTAAAAATATCCTTCTCATGATGGCATTAGCAGCATTGATCCTGTGAGGATGATGTCTGTCTGTATGTACAAATAATACAACAGTTGCAGAGATATTTCATTCCAGACCACATGAACCACTTGATATCACCATCCCTGGAACCGTGCCACTAGTATGTCCACAAATGTTGTTTTTTTAACACTAGATGCAAAGTGAGAACAGAGTGCAGGGAAAATGACCTGCATTGCTGTTGCTCATAAATTGGAGGCTCATCATGCTGCCATCAGTGTTGATTTTGTCTGTTTGTTAGGGTCTGTTTGGCTCTAATTTTGGATCAGGTCTAATTATCTTCTGTTATGTTTTTGTGTTTTTTTCTTTTAGGACCAGGTCTGAGTGTCTTTGGGTCAATGTAGAATTGAGTCTTTTGTTTGTGAAATCTAATTTATGCATGTCAAATTTAGGTAGGTGAACCTTTCTAATCAGGTCCATTTAAAACCCTCCCACCCACTAGCACTGACAATTATGCACCTTGGATCACACCACCGAGCAGACGACATCGCTGCCAGAAACCGAACCTGGATCTCTGCAGAATTGGGCAAGTGTTTAGCCCCTGTTTACCAGCTCTTGATTCTTTTGTTTTTAATCTTGTGTTCGCGAGCTAATCCAGATCATTAACACAAATTTACACCAACAGAAAAGCAAGCATTTGTGCTGTCTCACTGCGAAAATCACAGAACTCTACGGAGCTGGTTGAAACACAAAGCGGCAGAGAGATGAAATGCACACTATGGATATTCTCACTGCAGATTGGGTCTGTATGAGCATAACTGGGGTAGACAGCAAACGCAGAGGCTCAAAGAATTGCTCAGAATGAGCCAACAAGTCATTAAATCCCACCTACTCTAAAAAAATCAAACTGTAAAAGAGAAAATCACTTATAACCCATCTTGGCAAAGAATCACAGACAAATCACTGCCCACATCTTGCCACCTCCGACCATCCAAAAGTGGACACACAGGCAAAGCAGCTTCCATTTTGTGAGAGGCACACACCTAGAGACAGCTCTGAATCTCGATGACTGCTTCATCAAAATTGAAACTACCAAATAAAACAGACTTGTAAATCATACAGAAGTCCCTGACGAGCATCAACATTTCCTTAGAAGGCTGCTTCATTTATTTTTCAGCCATGCATATTTAACAGTTGCTCTCACTTGGGAAAAACAGGCCACTTCATGGAAGTCATTCCAAGAATTCATCAGCACTGGCAGGGAACATGACAGCCAAATATTTCTACGTCAGAAAAACATGAGCCAGAAAAAAAAAGAAACTGCTGTAAGGAAAAAGGACATGCTGATGATCAACTGCATTCGAGACAAGGTGCACCAAAAAGAGAACAATCCTCAAAAAAGGAATTCATTTTTCACAATCATTCAGATGTTGCGGAGATGCTCATTCCACATCCCAAAGTTACACATTTAAAGAAGAAAACAAACAACCCTTAATCCCCTTACCACCATACATGCAATCTCCTTTTTCTGAGATGACTTCCTCTCTTTGCACTGTCAAACTTTATCATCACTGTTCAAATCGCTTTGGCTGCCTAGATGTTAAGATCAAAGCACACAAAGCGAGATAACAAAGAATATACCGTGTTGTCTCCGTCTGCGGTGCAGCCCTCTGCACTGGAATTCGCGGAATTTAATCCTATCTAAAAATCAAAACTAATACAGATCCTAATCAGAGGAGTAATGGCGGCGCGACTTTTATCTACAGACACTTCATTTGTGAAAACGGCTAAATTCCAGAACAAAAGAAAGGCAACAAAACAAGAACAAAAAAAGCAATATTTGGTAGACTACCATGAAAGCCCGAGTTCAAAGAATTATGGACTTGCGGAGTGTTGCATCATGTGGGGGGGCACACCACCGAGTCATCTGCCACAGAGCTCATTCCAGACAAACCTGCAGCCGAGTATGTGCAACAAAACAGACAGATTCATTGATCTTTTTTAGTCTCTTTCTCCATCACTTCATTTAAACAAAAAAAAAATTATAATAATAATCTCCTGCGTGATGTTTATGGAGCATAAATAAGAAGCAGACAAATCTAATTTATTTCAGGGTCACTTCCATCAGCTTCCAGTGTCAGCACAATCAATGACGCTGAAACACTCTTTGCTTCAAGTTAAAAAAGAAAAAAAAGAAAAAAAAATCTCCATAACTGCCATTGTCGGAGTCAGAGGATCTACGTGGCTGCAACCATAAAGGTCTAATTTAGCCTGTTTTTCTAAGCCAGAGCTGCATGAACACACCCACCGATTGCCACATGACCTCCGCAAAGAACTAAAACACAGGGTGTTTTCCCTCTGCGCAGCCATAATGATACATTGCTATTTATGTTCCGGCAGCTGGTGGGTGGCTGTGCTGAAAAGTCACTCAGTCTGCCTCCTTTATTTGCCCCCTGAATCTTGTAAGGCTCGGCGAGGTTCAGCTTTATGTGAATGCCTCCGTTAGTTAAAATGTAAATTCCCTTTTACAAGTCGGCTCAAAGTGTTTTTGAGCTCCGACTATAGATCATCATGTAAAGGACTTCTGAATTTGTGATTGGTGGAGTTTCAACTGCATGCTTAATGTTTAATGTGAAACTACTGGCTGCTGAATTTACTGAAAGGGGCAAGAGTCGAAAGGAGAGCAGTAATGATCAGGCCAATAACATATAATTAATTCCGATCAATGTTTTCAAGCGTTTTTTTCCCAAATTGTGTGTGTTTGCTGCCTTGTCATATAGTATTTATTATTTGAAGCTACTGGATTGATCAAATAAACACTTCTGAGATGCCACCTTGGAGTTTTTTATATTTCACTACGAGCTACAGGCAATAATTGAGGCTCCACAGGTGTGCATTGTGACTGGAATATCAATGTTCCCCCCATTTATCACTAAAACATTTAAGAGCTTTGATCTTCTGTATTTTGAGCGGCAATGTTTGCAGAGATTTATCCATCTTTGTTTATTAAAGATCAATGTCTAAACATTGTGGGTCACCATGTTCTCCTCCTCAGTCTCCGGTTTGTTCTCTGCTGCCAAGGGCAATGCGGGAGTATAATGCACGCGGCACAAAGCAGTCGGCGCACCGGGCACATGATGAGACGTTAGATATGCTTTTCTTTAGGCATTAAATACTGCACGCAATCAAAGGTGAAATTAGCACTTTCTGGTTTATTAAATCCCACGGAGGGAGTCATTTGATTATTCTGCTCCTCCACTTGTGCTTCTTACCACTGTCACACCTCAAACTACAAATTAATTGGGTTAAAATGCAAAAAAGGTTGCACCTCATTTTCTCGCAGACAGGCAAAGAAGCTTGCAGTCCTGCTAAGTCAGCAAGATCACTTGATTTTTTTTTTCACTTTTACCCCTACAGACGTTTTACCTGGGCCTGTGAAAGTAAGTATTTATATGTCTAAGGTTTATTTTCACTTAAAGCCAGACAGCAGAAACGTGGCACTCCTCCACAGATAATTAATTCTGAAATACAGAGTTGGTGGGACAGCATCTAGAAACAATTACAAGGTATTTATTTTAACCAGTGCATAAAAGCAAATATCACACAATATAAGGCTGGAAATTCTTCGAAGGGCTCACAACATCGCTCCATATTAAATATACGAGACTGACTAACGTGACAATATTATATTCCGTCATTGCAGACCTGTGAAGAGGAATGCCAATTGTTTTTCCATCTGAGAAAACACATATTCTCTAATAGTAAGTGCTATTCCCCAGTGAGCAAAAAATAACTGAATGGAGACCTATCATTTGTAAATATTCAGATTTACATTTGACACTTAAAAGCAGCGTGTAGTCACTTGATAAATTATTAAAACACTATGATTTCCATGTAAGCAGATACACTAACAGCATTTTCAGGTGATTATTAATTTATGAGTACAATGTGTGGAAACTACAACTGTGCTATGGTAATGTCATACTGGATTTTTGTCAATCTGAGGAAGAGATATAGTGGCAAATATATTAGTAAACAATAGCAATGACCCAATATTTTCCTCACAACTACATTATACAGTGTAATAAACTATTTATTAGTTATTTATTGGCTATAAATGCTGAATAAAGGAAGATAAAGTGCCTGATAAGGATCACTAACCAACAACTAATTGTTCTTTTAATTATCAACACATCCAGCAATTATGTCCTTTGTTAATTAAGTAATGTTTGTCTATAAAATAGTTCTAAAAAAAGGCTTATTTCACTCTATCAACAATCCCAAAAACAGACATACTCAATTTGCTATGTAACATATGGCGAAGAAAGGCACCAAATCCTCCAAAACAATTCCCATTTTTGCCTGAAACAAAAAACAAAACAATCACTCGATTATCAAAATAGTTGCTGTTTAATGTTCCATCGCTCCATTAGCTCGACTAATAATCACAGCAATGCTCTGGCGGTCTCCAAAACAAATGCTTTGGCCGCTGATTTCCTCCCACTCCACAGGAAGGTAGATAAGTCTCTGTCAAACATTATCAAGGTACAGTAAATAGCTTGTCTAAGTTCAATATTGATTTTCAGCTACCGCGGCTCTCAGAGTAAACTTTATCTATCTATGCATCTGAAGACCGGCTTGTATGCACCGCTCAGTGCTGTTCCACTTGACAGGCCCAAGCCATTAGGGAAGACAAAAACAATGCTTAGGCTGCTAAAGTAAGAAGCAGAGGGGGGAAAAAGTTTTTGACTCTTTTTCATCTGCAAATTAGCCATTGACAAGATCCAAATGGGTAACCTTAATTAACTGAAGCTGCTACGCTCCAAAGTCTGAACCACCTGGCTGTCAAACAGGGAACACAGCTGGCCATCGATGTGCGGTCAGCGAGAAATGGACTTGTATGGGTCTGAGGGAGTGTGTGCGTGAGCGAGTGTTGGCCTTTACATTAAATTATTCCTATAATTCAGAATAACTGATATCATCTCCATGGGCTGGTAAACATATAGTGCATATGCATGGCCCTAATGGGTAAATCTTCTCCTTTCAGATTCAAACTCAGGAGGAAGTATTTAGATAATTTACTTAAACATCTGGAAATCTTCTCAGCGTAATGTACTTTAAGTACGAGGAGTACTGGTTGTGTTATACTACTACATCATTGGATCAAATATGCACTAACATGTGAGCAGCGAGGGAAAAGGATGGTGGAGATAGATGATACATATTTCCATGTGGGAGTCGTGTATTTGTGTTTTATCTTAGAATAACACATTGTTTAATGCGTTGTTTCTTTTTTTTTTAAAGCCTGTTTGAATTTAGTTGACCTTTGACATTTTTCTCTATTTAGGTGCAATGAGGATGGGAAGAGCGGCGCACTATGACCCTAGAAAATTGCAGTTCTATTAATATGCAAATAAAAGTCAAGTTTAGTTTTTATTACCAGAGAAATACTCATCTTTTTCTGTCTCATATTTGATTGATCAGGACATTTTTGGAAGAATATTTGCTGAAAATGAAAATCTAGAGATTTTACCTTTTGTAGTTTGCGGTGCCAATAGTACCTGCAGTCTATTTACAGGTTGCAAATTCAACCTCCATCAATCAGAGGCAACTGAAGCCAAAGACAATATATGATTAATCACTTGCTTATTTTATTTGTTGTGAGCGCTTTAAAGTGACTGACAGGGGAAAAACTCTTGTATCAAAATAAGAAAGTCTTTAAAAATGCCATGTAGACAAGCAAAAGTGCAATTGTACCCTTCCAAAAAATAACCTTTATGCTATAAACTATTACGAATGATCACAGACTTGTTTTTCTTTCATCTGTGCAATAACGATATTCACTTCCCAGTTTTAGCTCAGCTCCTCAGACCCTTTCCAAAACTTTCTAGCAGCCCAGTAAAATGTCCTACTTATTAACATATGGTGTCTTTGAAAGCAAAAAAAGGAGGGCAGCCACTGTAACTTTAAAGCCCTCCCTCGTCCTAAGGCTTCATCACATACTGCAAAAAAAGCGGCTTAAAGAAGTGCTAAGATATCGTTTAAGTTTTCCAAAGGTCATACAGTTTGATCATTCACGCTGCACGACCTGGTGACAGATGTGATCAGGTCGTGTACTCTTCTTGAGCTTACGTCTGACCCAGAAAATTGGACTGAGAATATTCATGTCTGCTGTCCTTGGAGGATTCCAGAGCTCCTCTCTTTCATGACCGTCATACGACCCTTCCTGTAGCACACATGGGCAAACCGCCACACCATACTGTAAAAATGCTACCAGATGGCCTCCATATCCTCTTACCGCCTGACTCTGTGGTTATGGGTTAACCGGGTGACGCCCACTACCGAGGTTTATTCGCTGTGATTGTAGCGCAGTGCTGTTTGGGCACACACACATACACACACACAAAACGGTGGTGCAGGCGGCCTCACAATCTACTACACAATGACAACAGGAGAAAATCGTCTACTGCTTGTATTTCCTTTAGAAAATATACAGTGGGCCCTTCTGCAAGTTAGCACTGGGCTGTGATTCAGCTAAACAGCATTTTATCTAATATTTATTTGTTCCACGAGCAGCGTTTAAACTGCTCTCCAGCTACATTGTGCAGCACGTATGAGTCACTGAGGCAAGCATCTGATTTTGAAGTGATCTTCGAAATGCTCAGATGGTCCTTTAAACAACACTTACCGCTGTTCTGAAGGTAAGAATCTGTAACAACCATCTGGATGAGAAAGTATTCTGCCTGCTGCACATTTTCACACACACACAAACGTACCTAAGTAAAGATGCAGATTTTTTAACCCTTATCTTAGGTTATAACCTTTGAGATTTTAATTAAATAACACCTAATTTTTTATACTTGAGATGGCTGTCATATTCATCTGTTGTGGCTATTTGCATTCATTATCACCTTTATAGTAGTTATTATTCACAGCCCCTAAAACGACCCACTTGAATTCAGCCTCGCTTTGCTGAGCACTTCTTTGTGCAACTGTATTAAGTTACTGCAACTGATTCAACTGATGAATTACGAGCAACTTCTACCCGCGAGAAGCAGCATTTATGCAATGTCTTTGTCACTTTGCATCAAAATGCATCCAAAAAGTCCATTTTTGTCTTTTTTGGTCAGATGATCCGTTTCCACACTGCAGGAAATAACTGAGCACAAATTAGCAGCCACAGCAATTTCAAACTCCTCAGCCTGATAACTTACTTTGCCCCGACTCCTGCCTCATGCAGCATAACGTCAGATTGCAGCTGTAATTATTATTGACTCACATCTTTATTAAAACAATTTTTATTGAAACGCAAGTTGTTTGGGCTTGCACCGTAAACACAAAAGCTCTTCTGTTGTATTCCTGACAAAGGACTACCTTAGATATTCAATATCACTTTAAGTGTGCGCTGACAGCAAGGTAAAGCAGTGAACATATTCTAAATATAGCGTACACCTAAACTGATATTGATTTATTTATTTATTTTTTTTGAAGTTGGTTAAATTAAGTTTTGACCCCGTCCTCAGCAGTACATTGCTTAGCTTCCTCGTCAGTCCTCCTGTCTGCTTCTCCAATCCGGGGGCGTTCTGACTGTCATTTACTGCAAGTAATACACTCAATATTGGCAAGAACCTCACATAACCCTACTTTAAAGAAACAGAACTATCCTTTTAGGGATTATAATGTTAAGGTGCTACTGTATACCCTAATCCAGCAGGCCAGACCGACACACTGTAAATCACTACTGTTTAAAAAAAATACAGCACTTTTGTCACTCTGTATGAAAATATAAAATACTGGATAATGTTTTTAATATAACTCATAATGACATTTTTAACCTATAGATCCCCAAAACCCACCAGCAGATTTGACAGGCATATTCTGTTTTTTTTATTTTACATAACCAAAATGATGCCATTTATGATCAGTAGAAACTGTAAAAACACAAATGTCTGATTTTTTTTTAACTTTCTGACAGGCACTGCCATCTGTGACATGCCATTCTATTGGAAAACTTGGCCAAATCTGAGCTTAGAATCATGATATTTCATCAACATCACTGTATTCTACGAATCTGGTCTAAAATTTCATCAAAAATACGGCATTGGCGCCAACCAAATTGGGTATAAAACACAAAATTCTGGGCTTCCCTTTCGGCTGAACTGCAGGCTGTGTTTACATTAAGCAAATGGAATACAAGTATGTAAACAAACTACAAATGTATGGGTTAAAATATCTATGTATGTAGAGTCACCACTTGTTTTCTCAGTAGTGGTAACACCTTTGAGCACATGGGAAAATGCTGTACATGTTGATCCCATGTTTTCATTTTTTGAATACAGAAATAAATTTAACCTTCGTTTTTAGTAATAGCATTGTAACGTTGTTGCACAGCAACACAGCAGGAATACATTGTTGAGTTCTCTCTATTTTTAACCATGGTTGTGTTGTTTCGATAGAACTGCAAGGCTTTATATTAGAGTGAAAAAAGGACCCACAGTGAGTAAAAATGTGACAGGAACAGACAACTCCCAGAGTTTCTAGGGGGGTCATTTAGTTTCCTCTTGTAAAAAAAGTTATGAGTTTGAAAATATGTTACGTCCGGCTCCAAGTTTAGTATAAATTAGAGAAAACAAGTTGGGACGTGAGAAATGTTTGTTATTGTTCAGCAGATGGAATATTTTGTTCATCCAGATGGTTAGAAGGGAGGGAGGACTCCAACAGTAAGTGTTAAACAAACCACTGAGTTTTTCAAAAGATTTTATTTTTAGGAAAATCAGATGTTAAAGTCCTTCAAACAGGACATCAAATATCCATGAGTAAACATGCAACAATTTACATTAAAGTTCTAAAATTAAATCTGGGGTGGCCGAATGGTTGAGCAGTTGGGATGTGAACCACATAAAAAAGCCCTGGTTGCTTCTTCTGCTCTTTCTACTTACATATTCTGTTGATATTTCTCTACTGTGCACTGCCAACGAAACTCAAAAATGCCAAAAAAAAGTAATCCTTAAAGTAAGCGACTTATTATTACTTGTTAATACACTGAAAAACTAAGCTAATCTGCTTCTTTGGGACTGTGTGGGTGTGGCTGAATCAGTGGTTCAGCAATGTGAGGAAACAACCTGACAACTACCATCATATTTTGATTTAAAAGTTGCCAAATCCTGGCTGACGCATGAAAGCATGGTGGCATCACCTTACCCCATGTGAGTCCCGCCCACCTCGGAGCAGTGAGAAGAGCACGGAAAAAAAAGAAAATCTCAAAGCAAAGTGTGTTCACGCGGAGGCCCATCCTTGATGTAAATGCAACAATAAAAGTAATGATAATAATAATGTGCGATCGAGCCCTGCACATTTCATTTTAATCAAGCTGAAGCAGTTATTGAGTCGTGCTGCCGTCTATCTCCGGGTTTCACAAAAACAGAGGGCGATTTGCCACATTTTCAATAATGCACTTAGTGCTGCATTTCAAAAACCAGAGCGAGGAGGAAAGGATGTCAGAATAAACAAAACAAAGAAGGCCTAATTGTGTCTAAAATTAGATAACTGCAAGACAGGAGGATTTGTAGTGATGACGGGAGGCGGCGGATGAAAGCGCAAATCAAGTCAAGATCATCAAGAGGTGAGTAACAAAGCCCTGCCAAGCTTTACTGTTATGGAAAGGAGAAAAAAAATCCTCACCTCAAGGTTACAAGCAGCCAAGCTATGTGCAGCAAATGAAATACTCAAGGAAGACATAAGTCTCATTAAGGCCCATAAAGGACATCCCTAATAAAATCCTCAGCCTGACATGCAAGAGCTCTCCAGTGATGGCTGATTAATTGCTGGTGCAAATGAAAGCATGAGAGAGAGCCGGGGCTCCGTTGCTGTAATTTATCCTCTCCTGTCCTGTCTTGTCCTCACAGCCTGGGGAGATCGCCCAGGAAGACAGGAGGGAGACGGAGAGTGGGTGGCTGGATCGGAGGAGGGCGGTGGGGGCACGTATCATCTTCATATTATGTGGAAGGAAAACATGTTTAGGTGGCCGCCTAGATCATTTGTTTAGATTGTTTCAGTTATAACAAGCTGTATGTGTTGACATCTGGGTGTTTGAATGGGGAAAAGAAAAAATCCGGAGTGGGTCAGACTGATAATGATGACGGCAACATGGTCCGTGAAGAAATATGGTGGCAGCAAAGATGACCCAAAATATATTCCCAGCCACTCATACATCAAGTAAAAAGACTTGGCTATTTTATGACAGCTTGCTCCGTAATCCATCAATAATATAATCTCACTGATTCTCAGTCAGGATGTATCTTTCATCATTTCATCATCTCCCTTTTGTCAGATCTGTGTTTATGATTTATAGAGAGGTTTTTCCAAAGCCAGGAGGGCATACTTGTCAAACATATGGCTAATGAGTGAGTAATTATTTCCATAAAATGCTTTGATGCTCTGCCTTTGATCATTTTGGAATCAGACTAAAGTGGATTAATCAGTGGTAAGGATGGCTTTAAGAATAGCCGGTGATATATGGGGCTGCCGCAGCCGAGGTCAGAAGACAGACATGGGGGTCCAAGGACAATCTGGGCCAGGATAATGCCCAGCTGAGGCCAGACACACCTGCCCTCTAACTGTAATAAGTGACTGTGGCACATACAGAGAAAGAAACAAAAGGAAAAAGGGCCGAAGGACGGAAGAAAAAAGAAGAACAAGCAAATTCTGTTACATGAACTGGGGATTCTTGCAGTCCTGGTAGCAGTTTATCATATAAATTATAAATATTCCCCTGGATAAAATTCACACTCCATGTATGAGAAACAATTTGTTGTTTTTAATAAAAAATCTGGCATCACACAGTTCCTTAGTATCACTACTGGGATCCACTGTTACTACTGAAATCTCTTCCCTCTGTTAGAAGCTGGCAGCCCATACCTTTCATAGTTTCTTTTTTTTTTTAAGCAAGCAGATTTCTTTAGTCACATAAATATTCTGTTAATTATTCTGCTGTTACACCGGGTGTCAAGAAGACAAATGTTCGTGTAAACAGCTTAATTGGAATATCAGTTCAAACTACGAAACTGGCAGGACTCTATATTTTTGCCATTGCCAGTGAAACCCATGAAAAAATACATTTGTTTTATTCAGTAGTTCAATACTTTTCCAACTTCCCCTCCTTGTCTGCGGTCCCGTCCTTTCCTACTGATGACATAAATCTTTAAAAATGAGCCACAAATCATTTGCCTGAAAAAATAAAGGCAGAGTAATTTCCGAAAACTGCTGAGCAAGTCCAGATCGCAGCAAACACTCCTCAAGCAGAAGCAAATAGTCGATTTTTGGGATATTCTTTTGAAAGCTGGATTAATATACATCCAAGTATTTATGGTTGCTGGACAATATATGTGGGGCTAACTTGAAATAAACTGAAGATGTTAATAATAACAATGCGTGCCTGATCATTTTCCATTTAGTTATCTAGCTCTTTGTAATAGTTGTCTTAAAACTGATGCACAGACTATTCTTGTTAGTAGGATCAGCTCAGTGTTGGAAAAAAGGCGGATGTGCTGACAAAAAGAAACATGCAGCAGAATATTACCATAGTGGTCTTTAAAAGTCCCGTTTTACATTTCAGTAGAGCTGTTGTATATTTGGGTCATTAGACATTAATTTTTTTTTAAAAAAGGCTTAAAAATCAAGATATGTGGCCAGAATAAAACTGCTACAAAATAAAAGCTTTACAAATGAGGTCATGGCACCATCATACAGGAAATCTGACAGAATCTAAATGACTTTCCAGTTTAATCATTTCATCTAAACTGCTTACATTTGTGAAACAAATATGAACGCACCCAAAATCTCCCTTGTGAAATAACTGTCACCCAGATATATACAAAAGTTTTCTAATATACATAGACATACAGCACAATATGACAAATGTATGAAAAGAAGCTAAAGCGAAATGGTCATATGACACTAATTTCAACAGCTACTTTTATTTGTGTCATTTCAGCTTGGCCAGAGACATTTTTTTACAGATACAGGTGGAAAAGGCTGCATAAAAGGCGACATTTGCACCAAAAGTGAGGAAGACAGAACATTTCATTATTGGTGCACCATCAGATTTACTAGAATTTACTGAGCTCTGGTCGCCTCGACAGGCTAAGATGTTGATCGTGTGATCGCAACAGCCTCGAAGACTTCTGTTGCATGTCATGCCCGTCTCTCACCCTCACTTCCTGCCATCTCTCCACTGTCAACCCAAAAAAAGCCAAAAATACCACCTAATTTCCCTACAAACAATGCCGCCTGTTTAGCAGTGTCATTATGTCAACATTTCAGCTTCTGAGCGCAATGTTATCACGAGCAGGACAACAGCTTTGATAGACAAAACCGCACAGAAAAAAAGATAGAAGAAAGTGTTTCCCTCATCCTGACTATGACCAATAGCGAGTTTACTCAGACTGTGTAAATGTACAGACAGCTGAGCTTTAGCTGAACGACATTTGGACGGACAGCAGCATCACAGCACTGTCAAAATCTTCAGTCTAACAAGCTGCTTCGAGCTGATTGAAGCCATGAAAAATTCAACTGACCACATCAACTGAAACAAGGAGGAGGACAAAAAAGGGGCCTGAGGAAAAGACAGAAAAAAATCCCCTAAACCCTTAGTGGCAGTTTAAGTGACGCTTAACTCAACAGCATGGAAGCAATAGCTTAATAAGAGGAAACAGAAGGACCAAAACAACGGTGGCTGTTTGAGGCTCACTGCCAGACTCATTGTCACTGTCTGCTGTTGGTGTGTATGCCGCGGCTCTAACAGGTGATATATCATGTGAACTATCATACAGCTGGCTAGAGTGATGATGATTTAAAAGGCTTGGTGAGAGGAGACAGCTTGTCTGAAAGCCTTGTTTCACTGTGTCCGCAGTCTGATGTGATGCATCCCGGAGTCACCTTCAGACGCAGCTCCTCTTGACTGAAGGCTTGATGGGTCTCATAAATACCAATCGTAATTATGATCCAGCGGCAAACAAACCTCCATTTTTCAGGCCATTCTGACAAGAGTAAGGGTAAACCAAGTAGGCCTCCGCTGGCATTTTGCATATCTTGTCTGACTGATGTGTCATTGTGACGGTTTAATACTCCATAATTATGCCATTGTGGATTCCTGATGGCCCGAGCCGGTTTAGGGCCGGCCGCCGAGTGGCGAGTGAGATGTATTTTTGCTGCAAATTGCAACGGGTGTTGATGACATAAGAGGTGATGAATATTCGAAAGTGACCTACTCAACACAAAGAGCGATGGTTGGAGACAAAAACAAACATAAGGTTGGTTTGTCTGACATGCTTGTGTGCTGGGGAAAACATATGCATAATCACCGGACAAAACATGTCACCCCATCCCGCTAATAGTTTGTTTACTATGAATACATTATTTCAAACTTTACACGTTACATAAGCACAAGGTGACAGCATTTTCCTAATAATGTCACTTACACTTACAATATATTTTGACAGACAGGTGCTCCCCTGAGGGCCCCGCCAACTGTCAGTCAACAGTTCATCAGCCATGGGCTCAATGTGTCATCCAAGTAACCATGAAAGTTCCCTCTGCTTGCTTTTTCTCTTCTACCTGTGCTGCTAATCAACAAGTAATCGAGTCAAAGAGACAACAAATGTCTCTTCATTCTGCAGGGGTGACATTTACTGAATGTATAAATAGCTTAAATACATGTGTGGAAAATAAATATGTTCAAACTTTCTCCTTGTTCCTGACAAACAAAAGTGTCTCCAGGCTGCACTTTCTGCACAGCTACAAGACAAACAGATCTGATTCCACTGATATCTGCTCTGATCCATATTTTTCATACGTTTTCATGTTGTTTGAATACTACTGTCAGTCTCTCTGAAGTACGATCAGTAATTCTGTTATTGCATGTCAGTCCAGCCTTTGCTGCATAGCCCTGCTTTAAGATATACTATAGCTTTAAATACACTGAACAACTATGAGAGTGGTATCACTCTTCTTATATAACACTAGACAAAAAAGATAATATGCATACACTGACAAAAAAGGTGGTCAATACGACCCATCCAAATCTTTAAAATTTCACTTCAGTATATTATTCAACAAGTGAGATAAATAATAATGGATAAATTCTACCTGCTAGATAACAATAACAACTGCAAAATACAAAACCATCATACGTATTTTGCAAGATATTGATCTGATCATTGTCGCTTTCTGACAGTTTTTCAAGTAAGCCTAACCTTCCCTAAATAAGTAATGATAACTACTTATATTGATTAACCCTCTGAACCACAAAACCCGCTGGCATGTTGAAAGGGATGTTGTCTTTTTTAATTGCCACAATTACACCCTTTGTCATAGCAGAAAACTGTAAAAAGACAGAAAATCATTGGATTGTCAACTTTCCAATAGTCCATGAATTAATAATCTGTGACGTGCTATTTTATTAGTCAATTTAACCAAATTTAAGTTTAAAATTGTTACATTTCATCAAAACCTCTTTATTCCACGTCTCTTATAAAAATGAGGCAAAAATAAAACATTTGCGCCAGTCAAATTCTGTAAAAAAAGAAACTTGACAAATTTGAAAAATCTGCATCTCCTCCTAGGAAACAAGTACTGAAACAAATTAAAAATGCACATAGTAAAATATCTATAGTATGTAGAGCCACCTGTTATACTTGGTTGTCCTTTGTTGCTTCATTATGTTGACAGTTTAGTTGCTCATGTTGTGTTTTAGATTCTGTACCTTCATGTTAGATGAGCAAAGCAGTGACACCATGACTTCAGTGGGTTCTGGATTTATGACAAACCCCATGTTAGTACAAATGTCTGTTCAGAATGATGCTGTGTGTGTTGCTAAAGCCCCTCTCTGGTCATTGATTAAACCCCTAAGAACACCTTTTTCTGTCCATGAAAATAATCCCTTCCTGCCTAAAAATGACTGAGATGTAACTCTGCACAGTTGCCTCCTTTCGATTATGTGGATCTATAAAGTCTCCATCTCTTTCTCCAAACACCTGTCCACTACCCGCTGCAGCGCGCTGACTGCCACTTTTGCTTAAGACAGCATATTAAAAAAACACCATATGGACATGTTAACAAGGTAAAAACCTTGATTTTCATCACAGGAGGTCTTTAACAAAAGGAGCTTAGAGGGAAACTCTTGCTGCCTCGGTGATCTGTATCAAGAGTGAGTCACCGTTCATTACAATGTTTTGATAGCAGTAGTCGCTGGATACTGAACATGTCTCTACCATCCCTGCTAAATTCTATGCCCTTGCGAATCAAGAGATTATATGAGTCTGTTTTTACAAGCAGATGTGGAATGTGTTAGGTAGTCAGACTCACTGCATGTAAGCTGCAGGTAGAAGCCTGCCATTTGCCCTGCACTTCCAATCTATCTCCTATTGGTAAATTAATCTTTTTTTTCACTATTTTGAGGGAACACTATAATGATGTACAGCCAGACCATTCGGTACTGTAGAATGATCTGACTAACTAACCCTAACCCTAACCTCAGGAGTATTAATTAGGTAGACTCTATCAAATGCCTTTAATGTGTCCTTGCTGTTAAATTTAGGTACTAGAATCTAAGAGTTGCCTCTGTGGGTTTGTTTTTACAGCGAACAACCTTCCAAAATGTCAAACTACTCAATTAAAGAGTAGATTTCTGCTCTTTACTTGCAATTCAGGCTGTATAAATGAAATCGACCGAATTTTCAGAATGTTGGACATCCAAGTATAAACTAAATAAAGTGCTTTGTTAACTTGATTCAGTCAAATTGGATTTGGCATGAGGATGCCTTCTGTTCAGCCCTTTGTGTCAACTGATAATGAAAACACAAGGTTGTTCTAAACAAATCTTGTGGCAAACTGGTCAAGATTGGTAATTGCTTCTGTGTCAAAGCCAGTGAAGTTGTATTTATTCAACAAAATTCCATTTTCATCTTTAAAACGCCGCAGAGGTGTGACTGAGACTGAGAGGGTACAGTTTTGACCTCAGCTGAAGCACAGAAAAATGCTGCTTAATTAATTTTTTACACATACGTCCCTTACCACACATTCCAACCTTGAGATTGGACACAGGGATGAAGGGAAAAAAAAAAGAAAGAAAAAACGGCCTCCCAGCTCTCCCGTACACACATACGGCGAAGAGCTGATGCGTGGATGAATGTGAACATCACTTAATACATAGGCCTGAACCGCAACCTTGACTGAAGTCACTGAAAAGAAAACCACTGCAACACATTTTCTTTGTTCTCTTCAGTATTCGTCCCCACACGTTTCCACTGCAACAAATGCAGAACGTTAAACTTTGTTTCTAATTGATTATACAGCTAAAATATTAGATATAAGAGTGACACGTGCATGAGTAAAACACAGGGAGAAACACGTTTCTAATAGTAATAGTAGTTTATGTTTATGTGGACATAAGGATTGATTATTTTCTTTATATGCTACAGATAGCTTTATTACATTTGAAAGCTTCAGTGCTGTTTTCATCATTACTATCTGCAGCAACAGCTTCAAAACACCAATCGAAGCTGTGAGCTCAGGCAAAACGGAACAGCTGTAAAGATCAATCCTGCACTATGACTGAAAAAGAACTACAGTACAAGAGTGCATAAAGTTAACAGCTGAACTTGCACATGTAAATCCATGAACTGGAGGTGAAATCTAGGTGTTTGTGAATCGCAAAATATACCTAATAAATGTACCTAATTGCTTGCAATCTAGATACATTCATTGATACCTAGATTGCAAGCAATTTCTAACTTTCGCTGCCAGGCAACTCCATTTCTACTGACAGATCTGCACTGACAATGTTTATGACGGTAAAAATACAAACTTCTCACACCCAAATGTGGCATATGCTAGTATTTCCTTTGATTTCTTTCACAGAAAAGACACATTCAGCATGTCAAAAAGGAACTTCTTTACTCCCAATAATGACCTAAACCCTGCTTTCATTTCACAACTGCATCTGACACAAAATACATTATTTACCATATTTTGCTGCTAGAAACGCGGAGCAGTATTGGAAAAGAGAAGAGACCAGGTCAGTCTGAGAGAAAAGGCTTCAGTGCGCCTTCAGTTCAAGTGATTTCATGCCACATATATCAATAGGTTTTTTTTTGCTGTTGTTGTTCTGTGGGTTAAAACTTTCAGTGGCTTCTACACTAATATCCACCGCTTCACCACAAGCAAGGCTGCTTTCTGATGATTCAAATAATTCCAGGCCCTCTCTTCAAATGGAACATTTTGATGGATTATGCAGTGTCAACCTTCACCGCACTGAACACATTTGAATAAATGTAGATTTGAGATTTACTGAAAGATGAGGCCAACATGTCAAAGTGATACACAGCTGAATGCAAATGCTCTGTACTTTGAAGCTCCAGCATTTCAAAAATGTAGCACGGAATTTTACAAAACTTCCATGCACCAAATCTAAAATGTTTTTCATGCTAATTTAATTTATGCAGGTTGTTGTCACACCGCATTCTGCATATTGTCACATTGCACTGACAGACAGTAATGAAGTTAATAGTGATTCGTCTGGGCTCTGACATCTATTGTATAAACCATCTTCATTACAGACAAAGTTCTCATTTGCCATCATATCATTTGAAATTCAATGAAAAGAATTTTAAATGTGAAGAGGTTCCCCTTAAATTGGCCCGAATGCACAATACAAAAAAAGACAGGGGGAATGTAACAGTAATTTGTGCACACAGTGAGAAACAATCAGCGTAAACCTTAGAAGATATGGCATTTGGGTACAAGTGACAAAATGAAATCATGTACAACAATCCTATTACACATGTATGCCATTTGACAGCCCTTAAGTCTACTGATATTTCAACCAGAATAATCCACGTCGTGCAGGTCCAGCCTATTTATTCATGCACCGATCGTGATTCTCTCAGGCTTGGGAAATCAGCTTTTGCTTCAAAACCGCCTTTGTCACACGCATACTTCCCTGCCCTCGCTAACTACACTATCTCCCTGCCTGTTCAAGCAAAACTTTATGCTAAGTAAATCATTTACATCTCCCAAGCAGCCAATCTACATTTTCCAATAAAACCCTAAATTGATGGATGTCATCTTAGTGCTCACAGGCAATAACTCCTGCTGCTTCGAAATAACAATATGTTTTGGCTTTATGAGGTCTAGACATGCTATTCTTTTTAATGACATCCCTAGGCCAGCGCTGTTTACATTTATTGATATCTGTTTTTAGACTGGAGCGACTCTGTCTTCCTCAGAGGTTTCCTATACACTGCTAAGTTTGACTTATGCTGACAAAACAAAACTTTTCATTTTGGCAAGTTTAGACCACAGAGCAGTGAAAGCAGTGGGAAAATTTCCTCTATATTCTTGCCTGAGCTGCATTCTGCAGAGATTCAAGACAAGATCTGTATTATATTTTAAAAATTCATAGAAAGAAGCTATTAATTTAGCGTGACATCTTATTGACGGTGGCAAAGGACATGTACTTGAGTTCAAAGTGGATTTTCTTTTAAAACTTCGCTGTGACGAATTAGCTGAACCAAGTGTCCTCAGTGAATACTTAAATATTCAAGTGCAAATACCTAATATTGTAACATTGTGAGGTCTGTGCTTTACTGTGTGAAGTGCCGCTGCATAAATAAAACTGAACTGAATTGAATACACTTAAACCAAATCGGGCCCATCTCATCTAAGCAGGATACAATTGTGTTTCCATGGAAGTATTTCTGTGCCAAACTGCACCCGAAAAACATGCTTTTTAAATCAGCTTCTTATCATGAACCACGAGGTCCTGCACAAACACAGAATCTTCTATTAAAGTTGGAACAGTGTTCGTAATTTCAGTGGCGAGGTCTCTCCCTGTGACACTTTTCTTCCTTTTTTTCTGAAGTGTGCAGGGCTCACCCATGCAGCACATGAAAACAGGGTGGAATTAGACGGAAGCTATTATCATACATTATCAGCGAGAGTGTTAGGAGCTGGGTACAATCAGGGTCAATCATATGAGCTCCTCTCATCGCTTTTAAAAGCAGTTCTCTCCCCGCCCTGATGTGGAGTTTGACAATGTGCAGAGAGTTTGGAAGAGTTTCTCCCAAGAGGAAATTCATCCTGGGTGCAAAGGCGTTGCAAGTGGAAACATGCAGTGAGCAAAATAAAGTGCCAAAGGCAATGAAAGTTGCACACTGAAAGACCAGATATTAACTAGACGGACAGTTTTTAAATAACACTGCACACAGCACATTATAATAAACCTAAAATGTTGTTTAATTTTTGTAGTGTGTCTTCCCATTTCTCCCTTAAAATCATCACGAAGGAGCATTCAATTAGATTTGGTTGAATCTGCATGAAACTAAGTCACTACTGCCGAACTGTGAGTGAATTTATGGCTGCGCAGAGTGACAATTTCAATAATGATCCTGTTTACAACTCGCAAATAATGATCCTCTTTATGAAACTCGAGCAAATGGCTCTCAAGACTGCAAACTTTTTGAGTTGTGCCCCCTTCACAGTTTGCAGAAAAGGAAAACATCATCCAGTGCACACAGCCACTAGAACCTCCAGTGAATGGACTGACAGGAGCAACATTGAAGCCTATGCAGGACAAAAAAAATCCATATACGGTTCACTCACAACACGAAGGACAGAGCAAAGTTCAACCTGCGCACACAAAGGTTCACATTTCACCAGTTAATGCAAACCGCTTTGTCCCAGAGCTGGATCATTCTTGTTCTTTTAGCACCGAGGCACATTAAAAGGGAAAAAGCCGAAGAAGATAGGTGCTGAACCTTCTTTGTAAACAGTAGCTCTGTGCTAATGAGCGCTGGCATGTGTTCTGCCTCGGAGGATAACAGAAAACCATTTGAAACAGTTTTAGAGAGGGCACAGGCTTTACAATGAACAATTAAATTTATGGGCTGTCAAAACTAAATTAGACCTGATTGCGGGAAAAGAGCACAAAGAAATAAAAGCGTTCTCTGTGAGAGGGATGTACTTCGCTCATTTGCCTGAGCTTGTGTGCATACTCGAGTATGGATTTCTGCTCGTAAACCACAAAGACAAAGGTCCTTCTAGCTTGAGAGCTGTCACTAAACTCGCTGGAAGGGTGTGCAGAGGTGCGATTTTGTTATTCCGTTGTTGAGCTGTCCTCTTGCCTGCATACATCTTCTCATCTATTGCATTTTTATGAGTTGCCATGACAATGCTACTGTAGCTAATTTACAAATATGTAAATGAAGCAGTATGGAGTGACTGTATGTATATATGTGTATATATACATACAGAAAAATAAGGCAAATACTACAAGCTCAAACTGGTGAGGAGTTTAGAAAACAGTGTCTTCTGTGGAATAAACGCTTGTCATACATGTTTGATGTCATCCGCTATAATTGAAGTTCTATACAACACTGAATGTCAGACACGGACAGGAAATTGCAGACATTTGCATACATCTTTGTCTGATTCTGCCTGTTCATCTGCTCGGCATATAATAATGGTTTCGAGTAGATCTATACATGTTAGCAATGGAGGAGGGAAAAATATATCCATTGCCAGAATTAGCAGGAGACAAGAGTGTCAAATGAGATGGGTGTGGCATCTCACAAAAAAAAAGCCAGGAAAACTTCAGAGCAGATTTCACAAAACAGCATTAAAAATAGTACACTTTTGAGTATATTTATATATGCAAATACGACTGCTCTTCCCCTTTTCACAGAATTGGTACACTGGTGGAACAAAGAATGAGGAAGAGATGAAAGAATTAACTTGAGTGAAAATCTGACACGTGGAATCGGCTTATCTTGACAAATGAAAAGCATTAATGGAGGCTCGCTACTTAGATCCATCTATAGTGACGAGCGGCAGAACTATTTTGTACAATGTAAGTTGTTCAAATCTTTTAATAGGAAAAGTGCTTTAAAGTAGAAGGACCACAACAAAACACACATCAGCGCATAATGACAAAGGGGAGAAACGTGCGTTGTTGACTCCATTAAGGTCCATAGCTCATTAACGGAGACTCAGCACTGCAGTTAGACCCCACTGGGAAAACAAAAGAGGGAAACTACACCTATGTACTCACATAATTAGAGAAAAACATAAACCAAATAAGAATCTGTTAGTTCAATATTTAATACAGGTGTTGGTAGAACTTTGCAATTAAATGTCCTTCGATGTTTTGGAGCAGCAACTGTTTGGTCACCTTTTAGTCTCTAAAGTCTAATCAGTGATTCAGATATAAACAAAGCCACCTTAGCAAAAATCTAAATTGGAACTTTAATCTTTTTTGGCGTTTTGCCTTTATTTGACAACCAGCAGAGAGTGGCAGGAGAAGTGGAGGGAGAGAAAGAAAGAGGGATAAGATATGCAACATAGGTTCCTCAGCTGGGAATCCAACCGGGGACACAGATATGTGATATTCTCTCTAACCGTTTGGCTCCTTTTAATACAATTTTAACAACTGCTACGGAATTTTTACTGATTGGTGCAAGTAAACACACAGGAATCTCGTATCTTCATTCCAGTTCCACCAAAAATACTAAAATCTACAGGTACAGTACCATGTTTTGCATCTTGCTGAGTCCAAAATACATGCTACACAGTCCTTTTAATCAGGTGTTTATAGATTCAGTGCAATCAGCAGACACATTAAGGGGGTCGTGTCAACGGAAACTATTTCCCCCACAATGCAGTGCTCAAAGAAAAATTAACTGTTAGTGAAAACAGCTTCAAAAGCTACTTAGCAAACCACCATAGTAGTTATAATTTCTGGACCAGGATTTGATTCAGAAATAGAAAAGCTGTCGTGCGCCGAGCCCAGCATGCAAACTGCAGAGTGGCTGATTGTTTAGCAGCTCAGGTTTTACATCCCTTGTTATCTACAGACAGACTGCTATTCGGAAGCCAATGGATCAAGCCCATATTTCCTTTCAAATACATTCACCTGTCATCTTAGATGTAAACAATGTGACTTTGAGTTTCCCCCTTCCATTAGCTCTATTGCCTCCCATGTCTCTCCGCAGTGCAATGACTCAAGTATGAGAAGTAATCAATAGGCTTCTGGTTTGGGTGAATGAGTCTTGGTGCTTGGTTTGCACAGTCTTGATCAGCTTGACAATGACAGATTATGGCGCTGTATCTGAGAGTAATTAAGATGGGTCTATCGTCAGGCTGATAACTAAAGAGCATGATGCCCTCGAGGCAGGCAGCAAGCAACCTGTCAGAAAACAGCTCACTTCTGAGTAAACAGCGTCAAAATTTCTTATGATTCACCTTGAGAGGAGGCATCGACTGTATGGACTCTCTAACAATGATCAGTTCTTTTATGTTCTTGGCTTTGCTCGAGACTTTTACTGCTACAATTTTGGCAAGTATATGTCTGAGAAGGTAGACACACTGAGAGTGCCTGGATGTACACACTGTCTTGCCAAATTATCTCCAAAACAAACCACTTATGAGGGAGAATAAATGAAGTGAAATACCCATTTTGCTAAAACCAGACTCCGAGGGAGACACAGATAGCCTAGTTTAGTTCAAAAGTGACACAATCCACCTACTGCAATCTGTGTAGGTCACTAATTAACATATTAGATGAAGAAAGTGGGCTTTTCGGGAGGAGGGCCTTAAAGAAAAAGGAACTGAGGCTACAGTAATCCTAGTACATTTCAATTTTCAAACAGTGCAGAACGAGTTTCAGCGTTTCAATGTAACGTGCCTGAAAACAAATACGACATGACCATTCATGTACACTGGGCATGAAGGTGCCAGTGTTAACATGAATCAGGTGGTCGGTTGCTTAGTTATGGAAAACACTACACAATAGAGCTGCACAATATTCCAACACTGCAAAATGACATTCTGCAATAATATATATATATAAAGAAAACAGCTCAGTAAATATAGCATAATTTCCATTTTCTGGGTCCTAAAACGCCGGAGTAGTATGAACGAAATGAAAGCGTGCAAGTGTGGATGAAGATTAAAATGGCTTTTTTCAGATGGAGGATAAACTGAAGGGCTGCGTAAAGTGCCTGTATAAGATAAATCTGGATTTTTTTTTTTTTTTTTGAATTGTGAATAACGCAAAGCCACTCTAATGGAGTCCCGGAATAAGAAATCCACAGCTGGAATTGAGTGTAATAGGTCCCCTTTTACGTTTCTTCTTTAAGACTTGTTTGTTCTTTCCAGCTGGCATCCCTGAGTGTATTGTTCAAATAGAATTAGAGAAACATTAGGGTGCAATGGGGGCACTGCTGGAAAAAAGGAAGAAACACAGAAACTTGGAAAGGACCGAGCTATTCTAATGTTGTCCCCAAGTCGAGCTATATCCTGCTGTGTAAGGGAATAATATTTCATTCAGTCTGCATAAATGCATTTGCAAACAGCCCTCCAACGAGAGAGGGAGTGACTGATTCCACAGGATGGTGTAAAGCAAGAACAGTGCCTGTCCTGATATCTCACTGTATATAAACAAGACTTGAATCTTGGAAAATTAGATTTTTCACATTTTTTTTTACTCTTATCTGCGAGTAAAGCATGGCAGCTGCTGCAAATGGCTTTTCTATTAGCAGTGTAAGATTTATTGATAAGTAGGGTTCTGTTGGTACTCACTGGTAAGGAATACTTTTGATTTTGGACGACGGAGCTGCATTCCTTCCTTCTGCCTGTGTGCTGCTACTTACAGAGGACTCTGGGTACACAGTGATTATTTTATCAAGTTTAGATCTGCCCAAACAAGCCCAGAGAGGAGACAGAAAGGTGCTGCTCCCCTCCTGTTGTCTAAAATGCAAGGTGCAACTGAGCTGTGCCAGATAGAGAAAGGCTCTCGCCTTCAGACTTCTATAAAGGTGAGTGACCCACCATCAAATCACAGTGGGCATAGTTGGTTAAAGGGTCCAAAGGTGAGCATCAGCAACACAATATCTCCCAAATGTGACCAAAAGAAGCAACTAATGTAATAATAACCCGCTCTTTTTGTCATTTTTTTCTGAGCAGACCAGACGAATCCCCTATTCCTGAAAGCCAAACGCTGCAGCTGCCGATTGGAGAACCTTTTTCATTCCAATTCAAGCAGTGGATTAGTGGAAGCTCGATAACTGAATTTATTGATTGGAGATTCAGTCTTCTCTCACAGAACAAGCCCTTTCTCTTCCACATTGATCAGCTGTTACCAGTCTTAATGTTGGAGGTTCTGGTCTGTGTGCTGTCCACTCTCAAGGTTGCTGAATTTCTCTTTAGCCATGACTGAACTAAAGACAGAACTGATTCTTAAAAAAATATGATTTAAATAATTTGGGTCATCCATAATAAAAAGCAAGGCCAAGCAAATCTCAACATGTATGGATGACTGAACAAATTATGCAGAGAAGCCCTTTGTAATTTTTGATTATGTAAACTTCATTTCCGACTTCTAACATGAACAAAACAAGAAAACAAATGTTGCAAAGGCCCAGCTAAGCCTAGTGGGTACAACTTTTAAAATACCACAAAAGCTTTTATAAGAGTCGTGTTATACACAGATTGTATATATGTAGCACTCTTATTAAGTAAATCAGAAATAGCATTTGACTATGAAGACCAAGTGTGTTCAAAATGTTAAAATGGTACATTTGTTTGTTACCTAAAGCCTAGAGATTTAAGGGAAACCACTCACACCTACATAGTTTTAAATGTATCTTGTTTACAGCAGGAGATCTGAGGCATCAGTAAACTGAAGATAGACTCCAAAAGATTAACGTGACTTAATATTTTTATAACAAAAATAAACTATGTATGAAATGACAACGTGGCAATGTGAACAAGGTCAGCTGTAGTGATAAGAATTATCACTCCGCCTCAGCCTCACTAAGATTTACAGTGGGTTTTAGCTGACCCGACACACAATTTGACTGTTTTGCTCGACTCTCTCTGCTTTCGTAGCATCACTTCCAGCTACAGCTGCAAACAAGTTGTGGTGAACATATGGAGCACTCAACAGCTGAGGAGCCCGATTCCCTAAGGAGTAGGTGGAGACCAAAAACAGAGCTAAAAGAGAGAAAATATCAGGTTTTCCAAGGTAACGGGTTCACACAATGGCAATCACACATAATTAAGTAAATCTATTTTAATCGCAGCATACTAGAGTTTTGCATCTGGTATCTATAGCAACATTCCAGCACTGGCAAACTGGAAATGATGCGTTTTACATTAACCAGCAACGACTGGTCTGCCAGAGTTGAAGAGTGGAGCAACGTGGGTAACAGCCACAAGTAGAAAACCTAGGAAGCATCTAAGAAAAGTTCATGATGCTCTGGATAGCTCAGATGAAAGATTACAGAGTAAAAGAGAGATTGATGGATGGTGAGCCATACGTCATAAGCATACATCAACAGTGTTATTACTCTTGTTGCCTCAGCGAGAAGTTTACAGGTTTCAGCAAACAAAAATTAAGACACTATAAAGTAAATAACAGTGTTTACACTGAAGAAAAACCCTAAATAATTCCTGTATTGTGCTTTTGAGTTTCTGCTGGACTGTTTCCCAATTCCATGTTCATATCATACACCTTGTCAGTATATATTCATACAGTTATTTACTCTGTAATGTGGTGGTTTTTATTTAATATTGAACTATTTATGTCTCCACATCAGATGGAGCCAGTTTAGATAGTTTAACTGTTGGATCAGTGACTTACTTAACCTTTACTGGAAAAAAAGCTATTTAAGCAAGACTTAAAGTCAAACAGCAATTATTATTATTATCCTCCGACTACCTTCCCTTCAGCATTAATTTTAAAATTATCTGGCAATACAGTGTGCTGTGGTAGGTGTCACAACTTGAATCTGTTCCAGTAGTACTAGTATAAACACAATTACTGGCATCTGTTTGAGAGACAGATGAAAGGTCGGACAGAGGATGATCCACAAAACCACCCAAAACTAAACCACAACAAGCACATGGGGACAAGTTTTTTTTGAAGTATCTTCATAATACTGAACTGGATGCTCATTTTTTGTATTATTTTAAGATTTATTTGACTTATAGCATGGTGCTAGTAATGGAGAATATCTGCCCAGCGGAGCTCTTCATTTACAAAGTGCTGCGCTTTGCTCCACAGCCTTAATGGTGGTTTGTAATTGCTCCATCACCCATACTAATGTGAACTCTATGTCCCTTTCAAAACAAAATCATTGCATTTCCCTTTCATTTTTTCTTCTTTTTTTCTCATTGTGAACCTGATTGTCACCGTCTAAACATCGCAGCCAATAGAGTGAGGGCTCTCAGATCCAGGGAACAGAGAGAACAATGTCATATTCATAAGCAGAGACATCAGCTCTCCTCCTCATTACCACAGCACTGTGAATGGGAGCTTCTGTCCCCACAATCATGAAAGAACCTGTCATCTGTCTGTTTCTCCTAATTGACTGTTTACTACATTTCAACAGAGACAGACAGACACATTTTTGATCGCCCTCAGTTTGTCATTCAGTTTGACGCCACAGTACAAATCCCCTACATAGAAAATGTCCTGAGTTTTTTTTTTTTAAATATTGACTACACGGCTCAAAGTGATAGCATGTCTCCAGCAGCACTCCTGTGACCTTGACAAAACAACAAGATGGAGTATTTACTAAAAGGTCCCGCTATAAAGTATGCGGACAGGAACCCTTGTACCCAGCACCCAAGGTGATGTTTTTAAGGAGAGATTGGAGTCTTTCAGAAATTGAAAAGAATATAAAGTCAAGGACGGAGAGAGATTTTCAATTTTTTCCCAACATGGACCTCTATAACCAACTTCTTTCTGCGTGTGTGTGTGCGCGTCGGCCGACTTCCTACAACATCTGACTTGAAAGGACAAATACTGAAGTGAAATCTCCCTATTTGCTCTGAGCAGCGAGGACCCTCCGCACTCAGATCCATTTTACAGGCAAAGAAAGTGTGAAGTTCGATCGCGCATTCACACAGGTGGAGACGCTTTGAATGCGTTTACAGATGAGAACATGCATCTTCACACATTTTTATGAAAGTAAAAGACTGAATAGATATAGTGGAAAAACCCAACCCGGAGGTGAGATATCCTCACTATAGCCTGCAAGACTTTCCACGCTACATCTCCTACAAGTTGCTAAATTTCCCAACATGCATCAGCTGCCAATTCCCTGCCAGGCCCTCACTTTCCAACATTAAGATTAGGTGCCACCGCATAAAGTAGTGCCATGCATTATCCAGCAATTAGAGCGAGGCTTATTAAGCATAGTTTAATGTAAATTTAATGAGCAATAAATTCCATTTCTTTAAATAGAAGAGTATATTATTGTTACAAATGATGTACTGTGGTGATCTCACCGTACAGGCAATGAAATACTTCACATATCAATGGGCCATTAAGTGCTGTATTAAATTTATCCTGAAACCCTGCACTGTACTGTAAGTGCTGTTTGGTACAGACAGTACAAAGACAATCGCTTTTGTTTGCTACGCCGATGCACCGAGAACTGAAAAAAATTAAGCGATCGACAGAAAAATTCCTCCACAGCTATTTTGATAATCAATGTTCGAGTTTTTTTTTTTTTTTTTTTTTTTAGCACAAAATGCCAAACATTCTCTGGCTCTGGTTTCTCAGTCGTGAGGATGTGATGTTTTTTGTTTGTCTTACATAGAAGTGAACTGAACAGCCTTGGATTTTTGGAGTTTTGGTCCAACAAAACATCCAGTTCGATGGTGTTACCTTGAGCTATAAACTATTTAACTATTTTTTTGAACACCATGGTTTTTCTGCTTCACTACCATTTATTTGATACTTGCAGGAATTATTTACTTTGCAGAATGGCATTTTACACACAAACCCCAAAGATGAAGCAATGAATTGGAAATGTAACTACAGCTCCACCATGGCCAGCTGCGGCATTAAAATGCTAAAATCAGTACAAATAATCCAGTAAGATACACCCATGGGTGATTTTTTTCTTCATTTTTGATATTTTAGGTATATTTTGCTGTTAAATAGTTGCAGGGGTTTTTCTTACACTGTTGCTTCTTATACTTGCTCGTGGATATTCCTACCATCTCTGGCCCACTTCTGTGCTCCTTCCAATGACCTTACCTTTAATATTCAACAGAAATATGCATATAAAAGTGTGAATGTGCTTCCTGTAGGCCAAAACATGCACCGCTGCCACGGGATAACCAAAAAAAAAAAAAAACAGAGAGAGAGAGATCAACAATTGTAGGATACCTGTGGAAGAACAGAGCTACCACCCTCCAGAACACAAAATCGACAAACACAAATTGAGGGCAGAGCAGCACAACTGGCAGCGGATTTGAGCAGTATCTGTTTCAAAGCCAAACCCCACCACGCAGCAGCCAGAGACGAACATCTTCAATCACTCACGGGGGTCACATGCCAACTGGCAACCCGGCGAGCGCCGTAACAACTGTATGTTTCCCTTTGTTTCTCCGAGATCCTGTCCTTCAGCGGCGCCTTGAGGCTTCACGACAGCTCGTATTGATCCACTTCACCATCACTCAGTCCTGACGAAACGACTTTAAACTGGCAATAAGTGGGATTTTGCAACATTCTGAAATTCGACCATCTGATGCGCCGCAACAGGCCGAGCCCCAGGGGGGAGAGAGAAATACTGCTAAACAGATCCTTTCTTGAAACACTAAGGCTCAGTTTCATAACTGGATGCTGATTTGAGGCAGCTCTTTAGCTTCATCGGTGTGTACTTCAAGAGCAGCTTATGGTGTGTAAGAGATGTTTCCTTCTTTTTAATTTGTGGACCGGATGAAGTTCAAATCCACTGATTCTGGATCGTTAGCAAAGAAAAACTGAGAGATGTCAAAGAAGCAGAATGTCAGCACTTCACAGGGAAGCTTTACGCACACAAACACACAATCAGACAAATGAACAACCCGAGGTCACGTCAGACCAGCTTTGGGGATTTTACCTGAACCTAAAAGAGGTCGCATCAGTTTCCCTGCGACTCTCAGTGGTACTGAGCTGGAGGTTGCTGTGCACTCGTGATGCATTATTTTATCCGACTGAGAAGTTAATTAAATTAATGTGACAAGGAGGCACCAGACAGTGCTGTAAATGTCACTCAACTGCTATCCAACACCAGCCTGAATAAATCCAACAACTGTGAAATGAAAGCCTTGTAAGCAATGAACTGCAAAAACAAAACAACAAAAACAACACACTGTCTAAAAATTCCTAAGCCTTATTTATGGGACACACACACACACTTCCTGTAGACCTGTTGATGTGTAATGTAGATATGATGGCAACATGTGAAAAATTCAAAACCACCTTGAAAGAGTCGCTCAAGTAGTCTGCAAGTGCAAAAAAAAAATCTGTCATCGCAACTGTTGCTTGTTGCCATTTTTTTTTCTTCCAACACCGGGGATTGACAACACAACGTGTCCATCCTACCTCTCGGAGGGATTTAAAAGTGGCAGCAAACTGACATTTCAACCGCTTCACATGCGTCATATTTTTAGCGGATACGTTTTCCAGGAAAAAAAACATACACGTACACACACACACACACACACACACACACTGACGCATGCAACTCTGATGCAACCGCGGTGGAATAACGAGGGGAAATGATCGGACTTGAAGAAGAAGAGGTAGGTGGGGGGGGGGGGGGTCGACTGCAATGGTCGTGAGCATTCATTCAAGCCCCCCTTCTGGTTTCAAGCAGTTGCAACCAAAGAAAGAAAGAAAGAAAAAAGCCCCTCACGGCGACATGGCAAGATTTACATTTCCAGGCTCGCTGACAGGAGAAGTGTGAAGACTGCGGACACACACACACTCACACACACACACACACACGCTGGCATCAGGGGCTGCAGTTGTGCGGCCAGAGGACACTGTGCGAGACTAGAGCTGCAATGCGTGTTTTTTCCTCCAAAGCGCACCTGAAGCGCAGACTTGGGGAGATGTGTAAGACAACGGGATGAGTTGGGACTGTGGAGGTTTTATGCGGTAAACTAAAGGATGCATGTGGAGCCGCGTTCTCCCTCTCGTTTTTGGTAACGTAGAATCACTGCCTTTTTTTTCTTTACTTGCCCGAGGTCGAAATCCAGTCGTTGCACTCCCCATTATCGCTGGTGATACTTTATCTCCGCTTGTGCAAATTTGTGCAACATTACTTTTTTTTTATGGCAGCCCTCTGTTGCAGTAAAAACTGTCAAGCAGCCGCTCAAAAAAAAAAACACAGACAAGTCGCTCCCAAACAGTCTCACTGAGTATTTTGACGGTGTTATTACATGCAATGGAAAGTGATGCTGAGATTTATCGAAGCCGCTTGTGCGCATCTAGCGCGCAAACGCACCACAACTTCTCCCCGGTAGCCCTGCTTCCTCGTGGATTTCGCTGTGGGTTAAAAAAAAAAAAAAAAAGGAGGAGGGGGATTCTGCATCTGAGACACGCGAGACAACCTCCTCAAAGAGATTTTTAAAAAAAAAAATAAAATGAACTTACCTTTCGGGAGGAATGCCGCTGAAATTACGAAAACAGAGAAAGAAATAGCGAGAGATCCGCTCCCCGTGATCGCCATGTTGGACACCTGCTTGAGACTGGCGCCGCTAAATCACCTAGAGACGGCCATGGGATGAAAATGTAGACACATGAGAGGCGGAGGGAGGGCTCAAGCAGGGAGCCCGCTATCATATTGGGCTGCGTTGTGTTGCGATGACATCTAGGCCTATAAAATAATACGGGGATATCATACTGACACTTTGGGAGAGTTTTTTCTTTTTTTTTAATGGCATAACTGCGTAATTGTGTGCCAAAGACGCACCGCCAGTTAGAATATTGAAGGAGGAGGAATATTACAGTGATTCAAAAGGGGAGGAAGTGTGAAATTCTCATGTAGTGTGCTGAGGTATATCCACCACTGAGAACCACAGACACTTTATAGGAGTATTATAGTAATTTTCTTTTACGGTTATAGTCTGTTAGTTCACGTGGGTGAGACCAAGTTGTACTCAGCTGGCTGCTCTTTGGGGTTTTTTTTTATAGCTGAACCACAGATAATTCTCGGGTAAACTGCATTTAGTTTATGTTTATTATACAGCAGTGGTGCCAAATAGAAGTTTAGGCTGCAGTTTGTTAAATGGACTGTGCGTTTTGGACGCTGCTGCGCATAAGGAGAGGATGAGATTTAACCAGATTTTGGAGCAGCTTACCTTTTTGCAACTTATCATAAAACATAATTTGAGTGAAATTACAACACGTTGTTTTTTTTAAGATGCATTCACTGATCCAACAACAAAATAATTTTTAAAAAAAAATCCCCAAATGTGTAATAAAAGGGCAGAAATGTTGCTGGTGAGCCATAAACATAATTAAAGGAATAATTAGTGAAGTTTGAAGAAAGGCTGGTGCTCAAGTCATGTCATAGAGCGCCCCCTTTTCTTTAAATTGTGCATTACATTTTCTAATTGTAGCTGATGGGTTGCATGCAGGGGAAAATCATACAGTGTGAGAGGGAATGATATATCACAGATTATTAATAAGTGTGACCACCTTCTCCTTTGTTCGTCCTCTCTGTACTTTATTATATCTATTAGTGACTCAACTCCCACAACTTATTCGCACCTGAAGCACGGTACATGTTGCCTATCTTATGGGAATCGCTGGGCTCCAGAAAAGAAGCGTGCATGACAACGTTGAATCTCATTTCCCTTTTTCATTGTGTCAAAACAGCACAAAGGCTGCTAATTGCACAATCTATTCTCTGAGACTGCGTGTCAGTCCTCATTCCATGGATGAGTAGATAGCATTTAGAACTTCACTCTAATGCTGCAGCCGTCCCTATCACTACAGATTGAATTCCACACATCAAATTTATTTCAGATGTTATTATCTGTGGCAGCTTGCCAGTTCTGCCTGCCACTCACACAATGTCTCCACAAGGTGTTTTCTCCTCACAGTCCCGGCCGGCCTGCTTTATTTTCCGGCGGCATAGCTTGTAGCTGGTTGGCTGCAAGTGCAAGTCCTGCTGGAGGAAATGCTCAATAAGTCATCATTTCACATGTTTCTTTTACATTTGATACTTTATTTTTTGGTAACAACTTGATTGGGAGTTTGCCTGATGATTCATTGCACTCCTCGTACCCCAACTTTTGTTTCCACTTCCTGTCTCTTTCACTCTTTTTGCCGTTTCCGTGATTCACTCCGCTACTGCATGGCATTTCCTTTGCCCACAAGAATAGATGGGGTTCCTGGGTCTCTCTGAGAAGAGAAGCCCAGCGCTTCTGTCTCCCCCCCCAACCCCCGGCAGGATGAATAATGGATGGGAATGGATCAGATGACTGAACTGCTTCATCTGAATCCTCTGTAGTAATGGCCAGCAATAGATTATGTGTGTACGCTGCTGTGGGATTGCGCGAGGGACGGCCACGCAGCTCGCAAAACAGTTAAGCAGTTTATTTTGGAGATCTCCCATACAAGCCAGTCACGCGCTGAATAGTGGTGATGCCATTTAATAGGGAAGCCATCAGCATTTTCTATTTAAATTAGTGGAGAAACTGGTAATAAAAGATTTTCGCCTGGGCCTCTTTCTCAGTTAATGTTTGATTAGGAATGCAATGGTTTTAAATTAAGATTTCTTTTCCCTTTGGTATGAAATCAATCAAATTAACGGAAATTGAATTATTTGAGATGGTAATCTATTTAGGCAAACCATTCACCATGAAAATGTTTTCCTCCTGTTGTGAAGGGAAGAATAATTGAATCAGACCCTTGTAAGTGACCCCCAATGGCTGAGGCAGAACAAGGCTTATTGAAATGAAATGTAGATTTTCTTATGCTTAAACCACATAAATGAACATGCAGGGTATGTGAAATTCAATTTTGCTCACATAGCATGTGCATAGACTCACATGTTTGCGGTATGTAGCATAGGCAGGACACAACCTTGGCTAGAATAATGAAACGTAATCATGCATGAGGAAATGTGTGTTTGCAAGCCTCTATCTTGTCTAATTAACCCACCCCCCATCACTTTTTTAAACGTATTTTTAGCACAATAGCATTTACAAAGGAGAGCAGTAGTACCACAAATTTCCTTCTCTTTGCCCCCCCCACCCCAATAGCAAATTATTAAAGGAAATGATACTCCAAATATATCACTACAGGTCATCAATTCTTTATGCCTTAGAGGGATGAAACATGTGCACCCAATTGGTTTCCTGCCTCTTTTTTGTCACACTTGTAAATCACGTTTATATATGTTTCTGAGGGAGGAAATCCTATATTTGCTGCATGTAAATGTCAAAACGGATGGTATCGTGACGCTTTGAAATGTTTTCTCAATTTTAGTCGACTGAGTTGATGCTGTGCTATTAATAATTAAGTCTTTTGTGGTGAATTCGGACTGATTGTTTGTATCATATTCTGTGTCTGTGTTCATTTGAAGTGGCGGGATTTTCAAATCTCAGTAATAGTATGTTAATTGAATACAGTAATGGTCATTCCCTCCCAACAGAAAACTGGTAAATACTTAATTGTTACACACTTGCAACACATTTTATCAGCCAATGCATGCACAGGCAATTTTGCATCCGCAGACATACGGCAGGTGATTGTAATAAATCATGCGTCACGTTGTACCCTACAGAGGCTTAATGGTAATAAATTTGTCAGGGTACGGTGTATGTCAAGTTGGCTGGATGGGCCTGAGTGTGCCTTTCTTGTCTCTATATGTGCAGAGAGGAGAAATATTGCTTCAGTCCCACCATTTATATTAGTCTGAACTCTGAACAACTGCAGGGGGTTGCACTCTGCATTTCTTTTTTTTCTTTTTTTTGGCTGCTTCAATCCTTTTCAGAGCTTGATGCGATCCATTAACCCACTTCTGCCTTTGTGCCTCAAGTGCTACACCTCATCCAACATGTGCACCGCGAGGCTTCTTCTTTTCTGTCTGATGTATCGCAGAGTCCATATGCATGTTATATGCGTAGGATTGTTTTTCATGATGTTTGGTCAAGTTTGCATTCATATTTCCTCTCAGCAGAAACAAAACTTTCCAAACATTTATTTGTTATTTAAAGATACTATGTGGAAGAATTTGTGAGCAATAGTCATTTTCTTTATTGCTACGGATTAAAGATAGTAATGTAACTTTAAAAACTAGACCTTTCAAGACTTTCTCAGCTGCCAACAGCCTGTAGATTGATTTATATGAAGTACTCAGGATGAATTTTCTGGAAAAAAACAATACATACATACACACATATATATATATATATATATATATATATATATATACAGTTGTGTGCGAAAGTCAGGGCACCCCTTTAAAAACAGCATATTTTATATATTAAAAAATTAATATCCATATTTATAGTCTTTCTGGGATATGGGAAAAAAAGACAATATTATCAGGAAACATTAATGCATAGTTACATTTTATTTTATAACTTGAACAAAATTACAAAAATAAAAAACATCATTTTGGCCTGTGCAAAAGTCGGGGCACCCTGAGAGTTTCAATGTGTCAGATTCTTTTAACAAATTCAGACCTTTACCAGCTCATTAGTCCTGAAGCATGTGTCAACAATTGTCATTAGGGAGCGCCAGCTGGTGTGTATTTCAGGGTTTCTTAAATATGGCGACTCCACAAACCTGTGCAAACAACAGCAATCATGGGTTCCTCTAAGAAGCTAAGTAAGACAGAAAAAATGAAAGTTATTGATGCCCACAATGCCGGGGAGGGCTACAAGAAGATAGCAAAACGTTTTCAGCTTGCAGTTTCCACAGTGTGAGGTATAATTAAGAGATGGCAGGTGAGGGGAACTGTGGAGGTCAAGATGAGATCTGGAAGACCAAGGAAGCTCTCGGACAGAACAGCTCATAGGCTGGTCAGAAAGGTAAATCAAAACCCACATTTGACGTCAAAAGACCTGCAGGAAGATTTAGCAGACTCAGGAGTGGTAGTGCACCCGTCCACTGTGCGGCGATACTTGCACAAACAAGACCTTCATGGAAGAGTCTGCAGAAGAAAACCTTACCTCCGTCTTCATCATAAAATACAACGTCAAAAATATGCAACAGAACATGTACAGAAGCCTGATGACTTTTGGAAACAAGTGCTGTGGACTGATGAAGTTAAAATAGAACTCTTTGGCCACAATAAGCAAAGGTATGTTTGGAGAAAAAAAGGAGCAGCATTTCATGAAAAGAACACCTTGCCAACTGTTAAATATGGGGGTGGATCCATCATGCTTTGGGGTTGTGTTGCAGCCAGTGGGACAGGAAGCATTGCTCGGGTGGAGGGAAGAATGGATTCCATTAAATACCAGCAAATTCTGGAGGCAAATATCACAGCATCTGTAAAAAAGCTGAAGCTGAAAAGAGGATGGCTTCTACAACAGGATAATGATCCAAAACATACTTCAAAATCCACCATGGACTACCTCAAGAAACGCAAGCTGAAGGTTTTGGAATGGCCTTCACAGTATCCAGACTTAAACATAATTGAAAATCTGTGGGTAGATCTTAAAAGAGCTGGGCATGCAAGACGACCCAAGAATATTGCAGAACTGGAAGCCTTTTGCAAGGAAGAATGGGGGAAAATCCCAAATGATAGAATCCAGAGACTTGTCGTTGGCTATAAAAAGCGTTTAGAAGCTGTGATATCTGCCAGAGGGGGTCTTACTAAGTACTGAAGGTACTGACGCTGTAGGGTGCCCCGACTTTTGCACAGGCCAAAATGATGTTTTTTGTTTTTGTAATTTTGTTCAAGTTATAAAATAAAATGTAACTATGCATTAATGTTTCCTGATAATATTGTCTTTTTTTCCCATATCCCAGAGAGACTATAAATATGGATATTAATTTTTTAATATATAAAATATGCTGTTTTTAAAGGGGTGCCCTGACTTTCGCACACAACTGTATATACACACACACACACACACACACACACACATATGTGAATGAATCAAATGCCCTGCTGGTTTTGACCCTTGTTTCTACAATTGTTTTATTGTATTTGGTTTTCGAAAGATGAATTTGTGTTTGTGTGACTGGATCTCTGAGCAAAAACAGTGGCTCTTGTTGCACACTGTTGGCACTGAGGAAAAGTACTTAGGAGTGGCCATAAATGTCACTTCCTTTGTGACATTTCTTGTGACATCCTAACAATCTTTCATAGATTTCTAGCCATTATAATATACATATTCACCAATCTGTCACAACATTATGACCACTGACAGGTGAAGTGAATAACATTGATCATATTGGTACTCTGTGATGTTCTGCTGGAAAACCTTGGATTTTGGCATCCGTGTTGATCAGACTTAGACACCCAAATAAACATTGTCATAGAACAAGCACACTCCCTCATGCAAATGGAAATCTCAAATATCACTTGCCTACCCCCACAGAAAAAAAACACCCCACCACATGGAAAAAACATCAACCAATCAGCAACATGTTGAGGAACATGACAATGGCCCAACATGTTGATTTGGATGTCACAAAGGATGTCACAAGAAATGTCACAAAGGAAGTGACATTTATGGCCACTCCTAAGTGTGCCACTGTTTTTGCTCAGAGATCCAGTCACACAAAAACACAAATTCATCTTTCGAAAACTTGTCCAACCAAATACAACAGAACAATCGTAGAAACAAGGGTCAAAACCAGCAGGGCATTCGATTCATTCAGGGACGCAACAGGAAAAAAGCACAACATTCCTCAAATTACAGTCTCATTTAGCCAAACCTACAGTATCTCCTCAGTTAGTTTTACCAATATGCCAGAGTTGGCGAATCAAATATGAACTAATTAAACTATAAAGACAGTGTAACTTTAGTCACATCACTGTTTTGGCTAATTCCCAAGATGTAAAGGATACTGCCTACAGTTTACTTAGCCATCAATGCCATTAATAGCAAGTGTTTTCTGACTTTTCCACAGTAAACCTTCACTTAAAGCTGCCCCAACTGTTTATTTATTACTTAAAGATGACTCCTGCTGCTCATTGATTGCTTTCATCAATTCAACTATTTATTCAACCCTTTTAGCTAGCTCGTTATCAATTAATCCATCCCTTTTATTATTTCAATGGAGGATTCCATTCCGTCATTGCTTGTAGCAAACTATTTGACCTGTTAAATTAACCAACTTCTTTGCTCTCCTTTTAACGTGTTCCTGCACACACTTAACTGCAACCATAGTGTCCAGGTGTTGCTTAATATGTGTATTTTTTTTAATGAATTGATCATCTCCATTTTTTCAAATTAAGAAGGCTACTAGGCCTTTTATGTACCCCCTGGCAACTGCTGAATGTCCTGCGGTAACAGAACCACTGGTTGGAAAATACCGCCTAAGGGCCATAATAAAGTTTACATCTTACAGAGCTGTTTAAAGGCGTTTCAATGTTAATTGGACAGCAGACCTTTAAATCAATTACTTATCCTTGCAAAAAAGCAGGAACATACAATCATTTTATCATGATTATGGGTTGGAGATGCACTCATAATCACAAAAAGAATCACCTCAGTTGGGATTAGGAGCTTTTGTACAGCAATTACCAACGCAGGTGTTGGCTGCAGACTACACTTTCTTCAAATGCATGTGAATAAAAGAAAAAATAAAACTCTCTAGGTTTGTGTTGGCATAGCAGCCGGTGATATATTGCTAGCTACGCCTTTACTGGAATCATTGCCACAGCTGGAACGCTTGGCTGAAAATACCCACATACAGTAGAGTGAACAGCATAATGCAGGGCCAGGATCATTAGCATCAAACTATCCATGTCTATTTCTGCTGGGAGCCAAAGGGCTGCTGGCTACCTGCTGTTAATGAAGAATGCTTTGCCTATAATTTTGCACATTAAAGTCAAAGTCAGATCAATGATATAATACCTGTACTAACACCATGTTAGTGCACATGTGTGGATGGAACAAAAGCCATATAAAAACACATTTAGCCATTTAAGCTTGCAGCAAAACCTAAGGAAATACTAAATGGTGCCTCACAACAGTCAAACAGAGGAGCGCTGTAGCAGATTCAGTCAGTTTGACGACATTTCCTCTAAATAGCATTAAATCAGCAGTAACAGACACATTCGCATATTAATTAGTCAGACTAATCCCTTAAACTAAGCTTGCATCTCCAAAAATCCAGATGAATGATTTCACATATATGCCTGTTTTTTTTGTGACCCACAGTACATGGAGGTTTCAGTCTGCGTCAGTAAATAGTAACCTAAGATAGAAGTTCATTGTATGCTGTTTTACACTATTCAAAACAAACTAAGTCAATATTTTCCCCCACATGCCTGCACTTCATTTCCAATGATTACACTGCAATATACACACCAAAGACCAACCGAGCAGGAATCAGACCTCAGAAAATCCAATAAAATGCTTTAACCTTGACAGAGCATGTAGCAATCATCTGTAATCCTATTGGATACACAAATTAGTCTCTAAGACTATGCTTTCACACATCAAAATAATTTCATTTTTCAATTACTGGCATCAAAGAGAAAATAATATGGCTGAGAAACATCCAGACACTTCTTAATAGTTTTAAACTGTGAGTGCTTCGACAAATAGCAAAGGTTATCATTTTTCAACCTTTTTTTTTTAAAGAGATAGGAATGCTATGAGCAGAGTTCAACCTCCTGGTGAGTCAGCTGAAACACTGTACTGTTAAAGAAATATTGCTACTACTTGTCCTTTTTTCTAAAGGCTCATTTGTATTTAACAAGAGAGATCTGATCTAACAAGTACTCCACGAGCAATTTCTGTAGATTTCACTGACCCCAGATTACATTTAAACTTTAACTAAACCCTGAGATTCACACAAAACAATGTGTGTGGTCTCATTGCCTTGAAGACAAAGGTGATGCAGCACTTTCACTCTGGAGATCTCTGCTTCCTCTTTGAAGTAAAAAAAAATCTATTTTGCACAGTAAGCCTTATGGAAGCATGAGTTATTATTTCAGCTTTAATGTGATGGTTTAATTAGATAGTTAGTGGCCTGTAAACTGTTAAGTGGGCTTTATAGTGTCCTAATTTGTATGTAAATTTCCATTGTTATGATAATACTACAGTACAATGTCTTGTGCTGTCTCTGTTATGCTGAGCAGGCCTCGAGGGAGACAGAATTACAGGTTCAGCCTTTGTGTACTTGATATGTTGCTGAAATTAGGTTACATCTTCAATTTTACAACATTAGTTTTAAAAGAAATGTTATTTCTAACTGGATTGTGCTTATTTATAATGCTTCTCTCAGTGCAAAGACTCATTGTAATATAAATGTCTCTCTCTCTCTCACACACACACACACACACACACACACACACACACATACACAGGTTTCTTCAGTCTGTTGTTTCACCGTGAACTTAAAAACCCAACGCAAGCTGCAAATTAGCTTCAGCTAGACGCCCAATATATTGAACATAATACAACGCAGCAGCCACACTTATTTTTCGTAACTGCTCTTATCCGTATTGTCCCTGTTAAATAAACTAACAAGTAAATAATAATGGGCAATCCAATTTCAAGGATTTATCCCGTAAGGCTACTATTATTCTGTCTTTAATACAACTTTGTGTCGGAGACACAGCTCATCACGCAACAGTCTTAGCATTACAGATTACTTTTCCTCCCTTGTGTTTAAAAAGTTCCCTTATTTAATAAATGAAAGGGAAACTGTGGTATGAGAGTCTTTATGAAAACAGACAGGATTTTATCAGGTGTGAAAAGCAGCGTTTTAGCCAGGCTTAATTGGGTCTCATATTTTTGTTCTCACCCTTTTCCTTCTCTTTCTTTCTCATTCTGTTGGTGTAAAGAGTTCATGAAGCAAGTTTTACCGAGTCAAATGTAATTAAAAGTTTTTCAGATTCTTGCATTTTCAGATTTACCTATTGTCAAAAATATGTATCCTCTCCATCTACAATAGAGCTGCTGTAATTTACTAATAATCAGTACATAACCAAAGATGTTGTAAATATAACACATTTCATAATAGATAAACATATATATTACTATTGAATAAATAACGACCAGCAACAACATTATGACCACTGACAAGTGAAGTGAATAACATTGATCATGTTGGTACTATGTGATGTTCTGCTGGAAAAGCCCAGATTTTGACATCCGTGTTGATTAAACTGAGACACCGAAATAAACATTGTCCCACAACAAGCACACTCCCTCATGCAAATGGGAATCCCAAATGTCACTGGCCAACCCCTGCAGGGAAATGCACCCCACCACATGGAAAAACATCAAACAATCAGCAACATGTAGAGGAACATGACAATGGCCCAACATGTTGATTTGACCTCCAAACTTCCTACACCCCATTCTGATCAAGCATCAACAGGATGCAGTGAAACAAGTTTGATAGACAGAGGCCCCACTGCACAAGTCAGAGCACCCAAAGGATCCAGTGCCAACATCCTGGTGCCAGACCCCATAGGACACCCTGAGAGGTCCTCTTGTCCATGTCCAATGGTTCAGAGCATTTTTGAGCACATAAGGGGGACCAACACAATATTAGACCGGTGGTCATAATGTTGTGCCTGATCGATGTATATACAGTATATGTCTTTCACTTCTTCACATTTGAAATTGATTTATGGATTATATCAAACTAGCCACTCGATATGAGTCAGCATCGGACACGCATCATCGTTACCAACTATTCATTTTGCATTGTATTAATTTCTACAGATGCTCAAAGCGCTGCTCTACCAATCAATCCTTTTGACAACTTAGGTGGAGTGTTGCACCATAAACTGTAGTTTTCTAATCACAGAACTCACATTCCTCAACAAGGACAGATCATTGTGGAACTTTCTGTTATCAATATAGTTTTTTTTTAATGAAAACTTCACATAAATGCCATTTCTGACTATCTTCATACTGGATCTTGTTTGCTGGGGTTTTCTGTCAGAATTTTATATCCTTGGACTTTTCACAAAAGTTGAATCACACTCAACTCAAGGAGACTTGAGTGTCTTCAGTTAAAATCATGTCTAGGTCACTCTGAACATGCCTGAATTGACTGGATAGTGCGGGGCAAGGCTCATGAGAATGAGGTCACTCAAATAAAGGCCCTTACACCTTGACACTGCAGCAACTCAAATCCACGCACTTAGAAAAGGTTTAAATGGGTAGTTGAATAACAAGGGAGCAAGGCTGTGTGGAAGAGGTGCTGCCCTGTTGCTTTGCTGTCCTTTCAGTGAAGCTCCAAACAGGGAGACTGAAAGAAAGAACTAAGGTTGTTTCTCCATAGGCAGAGCCCTGCACCGCACAGAGAGAGCCACAGCAGTAACTATCCAAAAATTAGGGCAGCAAAGTTTACTGAAAGACAATACTCCCATTGTACTAGTGTTACAGAACAGGGGATATACGGTATACTGTGAGCAGCCTCTATGGGTGACTGGAATTATTTTAATATGTACATAAGCAAATATTCAAAGCACACAATGAATTCTGTAGTGATCATTGCAACTCACATGAAGTTACTCATATAAAAACAGCAATGCCACCTTCTCACAATCATTCCACAGTGCAGTGAACCAGAAAGCAAATCACTGTGAATTAAAAAGATTTGAAATGAAATTCATTAGATGGTGCGGTTAGTTTTGTCAACTAATTTACACATTGATTTATTCAAATCACAAGCAGAAGAGAATGATGGCTTGTGTTTTAGTTCATACAGTGACCCTAATTATACAAATTCTTCATTAGCAACATGCACTGTCCTGGTATGTTGGCCTCATAATGCCTGACATGTCTGCAAAATTAGTACTCGACATCTATCACGTGAATTTCAAGTATCGGGCCTGACTCAGTACACACTACTTTTTAATATTGTGCTCACATATTTTTTAGCCTTCCTGGTTTGGCCAGAAACCCCATGGATCCAAACATCACAATCCCACAATGAAGACATGAAGAATAACATATTGCAAACATCTAAAGAATAATAAAGCAACCAGATTACACCAAACAACAGAACCTAAGTATTTTAAATATTGTAAGATTGCTTTATAGTGCAATGATTGTGAAAGCGTTTATTTCATTTTTATAACACAATATAACAGTTTGGCTTGAACAACAAAAGGAATCAGAAAGCTGCACGCTCATAACACTGCTGCATTTATTTCAAAGAATGAACAACAAAAACATTTTTTTAAAGTCTTCCATCTCACGAGAATAGAGTTTTCCATCCGTTTTTTTTCAGGGTTTAACTACTGACAACAAAGCTACCCAGTTCTATTGTGTGGATAAGAATGTTAAATTAACTCAATCTTGTTGCTTTCTAAATGCTTTTCACCTAATTTTAATAGAAAATCATTTATTAAATCAAGCATTATTACAGCCCAGAAGTCATGGGAATTTTCACTTTTAAACATAAACTCTAAACTATCCATTAGCCTTTCAAAAAGAAGAAAAAAACTTCTGTGTTTTATTGCTCAAATCATCCTAAGCACAGCTGTAGTCTCATAAGTCTTCCCAAAATATATACTTGAGGAAAAAGAAAAGCTTTTGGGCAAACATGGCAGGCAGCCGATCTGCATTGAAATGGTAATCTCCGCTGGCCTCTGCACCTTTCCTAACCCACTCTCATCCTCCGACTGGCCTCCAGATACTGTCTTACTCATCGTCAGCCTGACCTTTGGTTTGATGTCTTCCAACTCCATGTCAAGCTTTAAAGCAAAAAATAAAGGAGTGAAGAGTGCAGCCAAACATAAACTGACTTCTGCAGTGTAAACCGTATTTTCTAAAGTCTTACTTGTCACGATATGATGGAGCTTGGCATGGTTATTCAATTCAAAAGCTTCTTTAACATGGCTGATGAATATGTGCTATAGTGCTGATGAACAGCAGAGATACCACAGTGTTGCTTTTGGAAAACTGATTTTTTTTTTTTTTTTTTTTTTTGGTCTGGAAACAATCCAGATAATAAATGTGCAGCGTAGGAAGTGGAGACGATTATTTTATTTTTAATTTCCAAAAATGTCCTGTTAAATTACAGGAAAAACAATGATGCATGATATTAATTATTTGGTTTAATACCATAGAATTTTTTTTTTTTTTTTTTTAGTTTTTAACCTTTCAGTATACGCATGATACCAGCACATATGGGATATGTAACATTGCCATCCAAGGTAGAAGCAGCAGCTACAGCCCTGCTAGCAGCTCTGTGAGACTCTACTACAGACTTTATATATAGTCAATGAGCTGTGTTTAGGCACAGCTGTGCTTTGAGCTATATGCTAATATCATCACACTAGCAGGCTCCCCTCAACAACAATTTGAACCTTGCCAGCCTTTATCGGGTATTATGTTTCCCATGTTTACCAGCTTTTCCAGTTATATAGTAACACTGAACAGCCACTGCAACTCCAAATCCCTCACCTGAATTCTTAACTCTGAACCACTGTACATACTGTTTAATACATACCTGTCAATATTTTCATTGCAGCAACATTGCTCTCCACTCCAAATCAACCACTTACTTCATGTATATAAAGTGTCAGTAGCGTGTTTATTGTTAATAACCATATTTATTCATATATAATCAGAATCTGCGTTAAAACATTCACTTTTAAACATGCTCTTTTACACATATCTATAGCTGCAAATAGTAGCTGAACACTCCTTTTCTTTTCTTTAACCTGCATTGAAATGCACAAGTGTGTGTGTGTGTGTGTGTGTGTGTGTGTGTGTGTGTGTTTGTGTGTGTGTCTGTTTCTGTGTGTGTGTACGTTAGTATCTTGAGCTCAAAAGAGTCCCTGGGATGCATTTTCCATTAATGTCTGATCAAAATTTCACAGCAATCCATCAAATAGTTGTTGGAATGCATATTTCACCCAAGTGTTTGTGGTGGCAGTGTCGAAAAATTCAGGGGATCACAAGAGCTTCAAGGAATCAGCATCTGGAAACCAGGAATGTCTGTGCAAAAACAATACTGTTTCTGGACTGAAGTATGTGGACCAACCAACAGATAAATATTGGCATTCATAAAGCGGCAGCTCTGGTATGCCTAAAAGCTGATTTTAAATTTCAAAGTATTTTTCTTACTGTATTTATTCCTGTATCAGTAGCTGATACAGGAATAAATCCTTACCTGCTGCTGCAGAGAACTGGGTTCAGTTCCTGATAATGCAAACTTGCTACATACACTCGGCAAACAAAGCTGATTCTCATTCAGATTATGCTGCCGAGATACAGTATTTCACTCAAAAGTGTCAACCTCATGGTGGGACTATAAGCTGCAGTATCTTGGAATCCCCCCCTGAGAACCATGAATGTATGGACAAAAGTTTAAATTTTGTGCCAGTTCATCCTGCGGGATGTTTTCCTGGATACCTGTTTGTGGCACTACAGGAAAGTCAGAAATTCACAAGAGTTTTATAGGATGCATCTTCTGGGGGTCATGAATGTCTCTACAAAATTTCACAGAAGTGCATTGAATAATTGTTGAAATGCATATTTATTATATAATTATATGAGTGTTAGCCTCATTGTGGCATTATAGAAAAAGTGAGGGGATCATGAAAGTTTCTTGGATTCATCATCTGGAAACCAGGAATGTCTGTACAAAATGAAAACTGTTTCTGGGCCCAAGTGGTGGGCCAACCAACAGATTTATATTACCACAAAGCTCCAGCTTTAACATGCCTAAAGGTTTATTTGTAAGGTTTTTTTTAACCTACTGAATCTGTATCTTTCTTGTCTTTTCACTGAGCATATAATGAAAGCTTATACAATCTGCCAGTACGGTCTGCAACTCTGTGTTTGACAAAGAGAAAAGGAGCTAACCTACTGTCATCTACACTAAGTCAGAAAATTGAATTGAATTAAATATTCTCTTCTCTCTCGAGTGGAACTTAATAAAACCCATCACTGTAGCTCAAACGCCATCAATTGATGTTCAGTTGGGGATGCATTCTGCTTTATATTTCCTCTGTGTGAGATAACAGGTCACTGTGAGAAATAGCGATGAAACATGACTGTATTATTCTCTGCAAAAAAGTGAATGATTGATATGCCAATTACTTAAACGCAGCCGCTGCATTTTCCTTTAAATACCGCTGTGCATAAGTCACTGCATGTGTAACTATCAATGATCCGCAAGTGAGAAATTCCGGCCGAAGTGGGTTGATGTACAGTCAGCTACACAGAACATCCAGAACACTAGACTACATTTTCTGAAAATGTCAGTCACAAATGCCACATTGTTATTCTGAAAGGGTTTATATTCCTCCCCAGACACTATAGAAAAGCTCCCAAGCTCTCAAAAGCATGGCTCATCCCTTCACGGCACTCAAATATACTGCAAATTACTTTACAACTCAGGCTATTGTTTGTCTTTTTGTTGTGAAATACAACATACGTTTACCTTGTCAGAGCACTTAAAACCCTTCAAATGGAACAGTCTGTGAAGGAAAATACTGCCTCATTTTTAAGGAATAGGTGGACATTTCTGGAAATATACTTATTCAGTTTCTGACATAGTGTTTGTTGATCTATCTTGATCTATACTGCCATGTCTGTGCAGTAAATATAAAGCTATTGCCAGGAGCTAGGAACAAAAATGTATAATAAAAAACAAACTTTGGATGGAGTCAAGCTTTCTGTTTCCTACTGTTTCCTGCAGTTTATGTTTGGCTAAGTTAACTGGCTCCTGGCTCATATTTACCATCCAGACCTGACAGTGATATTGTGATATAGATCTTCTCATCTAACTCTTGGCAAGAAAGTAAATAAGCACATTTCAAAAAATATCAAACTATTGTCTTAAGAGGCTACAAGCAGCAGGAAACACTGTGTTATTTAAAATGCCAATCAGGGTTTGGATTTGAGACACCCAGGTATAAGTTCAGATAGAGTTGTGTAAAATCCTTACCTGCTACTGCAGAGATCTGGGTTCAGTTCTTGACAGTGCAAACTCGGTCATTCCTGTAAACACATCATCAAAATATGTAAATATTAATAAGGTAGATTAGCATTAAATTGCTATATTTTCCAATACTACATTTAGACATACACCAATCAGGTATAACATTACGACCACCTGCTTAATATTGTGTTGGTCCCCCTTATGTACTCAAAAATGCTCTGAACCATTGGGCATGGACAAGAGGACCTCTCAGGGTGTCCTATGGGGTCTGGAACCAGGACCTTGACAGTGGATCCTTTGGGTACTCTGGCTTGTGCAGTGGAGCCTCTGTCAATCAGACTTGTTTCACTGCATCCTGTTGATGCTTGATCAGAATGAGGTTTAGGAAGTTTGGAGGTCAAATCAACATGTTGGGCCATTGTCATGTTCCTCTACATGTTCCTGATTGGTTGATGTTTTTCCATGTGGTGGGGTGCATTTACCTGCAGGGGTTGGCCAGTGACATTTTGGATTTCCATTTGATGAGGGAGTGTGCCTGTTCTGGGACAATATTTATTTGGGTGTCTAAATCTCATCAACACAGATGTCAAAATCCAGGGTTTTCCAGCAGAACATCACTTAGTACTGATGTTGTGGCTAAATGATGTATAGTTCATGTCAAGATTGTTTAACTTTTTGAGCTTGGAAGTCCATTTCTAAATAAATTAACTATATCCCTGTGCCATGCATGTATCAAAACTGCAGTGATATTTAATGTCTTCTATCAAAAGAACGACTCTCCCTGCTCATTCATCCACTACAAAGGTGCTTACAACAGACTGCAGGTATTAACACCCAATCTGAATGGCTGAAACCCGACTAATATAAGATATCTTTATTAAAACACGCCCAGGCCCACAATCCAGCACCTGCCTATTCAACAGTCACATGCTGTTCATTAAGTCTCCCCCTTTTTTCCCTGTCACTCATATCTCACCCTGGCCATAGCTCAGCTGGGGACACGAGTGATAAGAGCTCCGTCGTGGCTCTTTTCAATTAGTTTCTGAGGCGAAATATATATAATCCTCATCCTTCATGCCAGGATGCTTCCCCAGATTACAACACAATCTGTATTAATCATAAAATTTATGAACAAGAAGTCTGTGCTTGCACAGCGCTGCCAGTCATATTGTGTGGCTCTTGGCGCTGATAACTGCTCATGCACAGGCATAACAAAGACAATTAGGGGTATTAGGGGTTGAAGTGTTTGTTTATGGTCTACTTGTTGCAGTCTTTCATTCTAAACAATAAATACTAAAAAGTGATTCATAGCTCTTTAAGACCTACGGCTACTCGCTGAACATTTGCATGAAATAAGATGCAATATGCTGTTTGTTTAAGTGCTGATTAATATTCACTGTGTGTGGTTTTGAGTTTTCTGCAATAATCAAATAACTTAAATATTGCAGAAAATGACCCAGCCACGCAGCCACATATTATATGGAGTTGTGTGATTGTGGGATTTCTTTCAATGTATACTGGAAAATTTGTCTCTCAAATGAAAGGCAAACAGCCATGGATTAAGCAGAGAACAAATCATTTCAGAGAATAATGCTAAGATAAGAAGCCACCATGCTGGTGGAACTGGTGTTCTCTTGAATATATTCACAAAGCTTGTGGAAACACCCACCGTTTCACAGGTTGGTCAAGTCAAGTCACCCTTATTTACATAGTGCATTCAAAAGCACAGAAGTTGACCCAAAGTGCGTTTCGATTTGAGACAAAAGCTTAACATTACAAATTCACATGACTAGAAGAGGAAGAGAGGTTATTTAGTCAGCTTTTCAGAGATTCACATAAAAATGTGTGCAAAAAAATAAAAGCTAAGGGTTTCAAAGGAGGGCAGATGTGAGGCAAAGACACCGCTCCAAGTTTAAAAGTCAGGTGCATGCTGGAACTTTGAAAACAACTGCTGGTTCAATGAAACCCAAAATTATTCAAATTTAGTTTTTGTAGGAATTTTTATTTGACCAACAGGCTTCTTCTATTTGGAAATTATATAAACAATCGGAAGATAATGACAAAACTGTGTTACAGATGTTAATTATTAATGGTTTGTTTGGGGTTTTTTTTTTACCACAAATGCCACTAATGAAATCTTTTATTCCTTATATTTATTAAAAAGCTTGTTGAATGTTTCCACTTAGGATTGTCGATCACTCTATCTCTAGGTTTGTAAGGTTGGAAGGATTTCTGTTGTCCATAGTTCTCTCCACAGATTCTCAATAGGATTGAGGTGCTGGACAACAAAATGTTAATCCTGTTTTCTCATAACCATTTCTCAGCCATTTTGGCAGTATGTTTCAGATCATTGTCTTGTTGGAAGGTCCAGTGCTGCTCAAGGCCAAGCGTTTCCACAGCCTGCCTGATGTTTTCCTCCAGAATCTTAACGTCGTCCTCTTTTCTCATGATGCTGTTACATTTTCACTGCCATGCTTGACCGTGGGGATCGTGTTCTTGAGGTTGAATGCTTCTCCTTTCTTTTGCCAAATGAATGCCACGTCCCCGTGTCCATGCAACTCAGCTTTCATCTCATCCAGCCGCAGAATCGATGACCAAAAGCTTTCTTCTTTGTCCAAATGAGCTTTCAGGCAAGCTTTTGTGTGCTTGTTTTGGAGAAGTGGAGTCGCCTTTGGTTGGCATCCATGGAGAGCAGCCTTTTGCAGTGTCTGTCTGGAGTGTCTGTCTGGAGATGTTGGTACCTGAATCGCCCAAATTCATCAGGATGGCCTACGTGGTGAACCTTGGATCCTTCTTTGGCTGCTCATGCTACCATTTTGGCCAGTGCAGAGGTCACTTTTGGCTTCCTACCACACCCTTAGAGATTTTTCATAGTGTGGACCTCCTTGTACTTTCTGATTCTGTTTAGCACTGTGGCCACTGGCACTTTAAAACACTTGAATATGCTTATACAGCCTGTGTGCAACCACAATATGCCACTGTCACCCAGTAATAGAAACTAATAGCAAGCTTACAAAGTTCCTTGGTTTTAGCCATGACTAGCAACTGACTAGTAATTGACTAGAGAACTACTGCATCAGCTGTTCACAGCTTAAAACAATGTAGAAATTCCAAGATGATTAAAAACAGTAGAGAAACTTGCATTTCCTCAAAGATTTGCAACAATTTCAAGGGATACTGATCATTTTCGACATGTCATTTCTAGTAAAAGTCAAACAAACCAAAAATCACACATCTTTTGTCAGTTTCTAATGTAATATCAAACTAGGAGAAACCTATTTGTCGAATAAAACACTTACCGTACTATAAATCACAATTTGGCGTGGTATGGATCATTTTGTGCTAAAGTAGTCTGATGCACTACTGCTAGTACTGCTGCTACTATTTACTTGGTCTTTATGTATTTCTGTTATTATTTTTTCAATTAACTAATGCAGGAAAAAGTAAAATCTAATAGCATATTCTTCTCGCTTTGCATTGCTTTATCTAATTTAATCAAGCAGTATGTCAACTGTGGGACTGCAGCAAACCATAGGTCGATAGTTTGCTGCAGTTGTGCTACTTCTCAGAGAAATGACTCAGTTAAATATAAAAACACAGAAAGGATGCACATAGTTTTGAGTTTCAGTATGACTTACACCTCATGAGCATATCATCTTAGATGTCCATCAACCAAACCTGCTTATAAACACTTCAAAACTTAGCTGAAAGTCGCATTTTTAGCTTTTTTTTTAGAATAAAAATGGTTAGTGATAGTTCTAAATATATGCATGGGTACTCTGCTAACAGGAATTGCTAATAGCATGTTTGCCCACCATTCAATCTAATTCTACACCACACATCAGTCATACAGACAGATGTATGAATTTGCTTAAGATTGAGCTGCCCCAGAGCATAATGAGAGCCACATTTGAAGATGTTTTCAGTCTCCTTTTGAAAGTCCAAAGTCTCCTTTTACCAACTGGAGTTGAAAGAAGCATGTCTGCTTCCCAGTAATGAAGATTTTTAACGAATTCCTCAAGGTGCCTCTCGGTTTTTTTTTAACAAAGATATTTGTCGAGAGTCCCATCTCCCTGCATTGCATTGTACAAAGTGGATGAGCAAACATTGCATCATGAGCTTCCACCCAAGTGGTGACAAGTATCCGAATGTATGATGCCACAATGCGATGACACGCTGAAATGAAGTGTTGTTGTCAGTCCCAGTTAGACACCCAGATATACTGTAAATCCCTTTGTTCCACTTTTTTTGCTCCAGTAAACATGACAGTTGCTTTCTAACAGCTTCACCAGGCTTCATGCACAACACAAAGATGCAAAATAATGAATAGTAAGATACGTTTAAATCAACAACGGAGGTAAAGCTTTAATTTTTTTTTTTTTTTTGCCAAGCGAGACAAGTTTCTTAGAGTACTCTTTTTTTTGTATGGCTTTAAAAAAGACATGTGGGAGATGGGTTAAAAGTCTTTTCTGTATTTTCTTTATTTGCAGCCTGTGGGATACGCTCTCTCCAGGTTGATGAATGAGAAATCTGAAGACGTTTGGAAACTGGTAGAGGTTGCACAAAAACTTGATGTTTTTTCACTCTTTGAGACAGATTATGCAAACTGCAGCTAGCTTGGACATACTATGCATTTACCTACAGGCTATGTAAGGAGTCACAATAGGTAAAGGGTATAATCAGGCCAATTCGTATTTGTAACAAGCGTCTGTGTGATCATACTGATGTGGCATTTCATAAAGGGACTGTGTTCCAGCTCTTCTGGACAGGACCTTTAACATGACAGCTCGTGTAACCTTGGGAAAGTCGGCCGTGCTATCAGATCGGCCTTTCCTTTCATGAAAAAGGAGACATTTGCTTGAGTGATGGGCAGCACCAAACTATGCAACAGCTAAATTTAGGCTCGTCAGCTGTGCTATTTTTCACTTGACATATTTCATGTCACTCTTTGTTAGCTGTGTATTAACCATGATTCGAACGCATCTATCTGGCAGAAGGCCCCCAAATGTAATGGTTCTGTTGTTTCTTCTTGTGATGAATTGAAGAGGCCGAGGCAACTTGCACATGAACGCCGTCTGAGCTCAGGCAGAAATTAGGCGACGACTCAGTAATTGCAACACACTGCATCATCAAACGAGCTCAGTGAAGAAGCTCCGTATTGACTCGCTGTTGCAGGGGTCATTTAATTTTGGGGATGTTTTTCTTTTTTACTTAGTGTGCGTGTGAGGGTGTGTGTGTGTGTGTGTGTGTGTGTGTGTGTGTGTGTGTGTGTGTGTGTGTGTGTGTAAAAAAGCAATTTAATAGCCTAATGAGGGTAATCAATTTTAAGAATTGGCAGCATAATGAATTGAGAAGTATATGTCCTGACTGTTTTAATTGTAGAAATGGTGCGAAAAATCCACTCCCTGTATTGAAAGTTAATGGGCCAGGTGGATACATACGGACAGCCAAGCCATCAGGCAGTGTAATTAATTAGCAGACAGCATTTGCATTCCTGCTTCTTCTCTGTCAAAAAATGGGCAAAAGCATGACACGAGGACATTTTGCACTGTGAAATGAGCACAAAGACAGACATTACGGAATATCAAACCAGGAGGCTGGCATCGTTATGCACTGTTTGTCTTGACTGATGCTTGTTTATTGATTCTCATCTCATCACAAGATGGCATAACAAGAAAGAGTAGGTCTAATTCTTAACTCTGTGTCCAAGATCAGAGGCCACGTTTGTCTCATATTATGAGAATAGTGATCTTACACAATATGTGCAGGACAATGTGTTAATTAGTGAGCTTTAGAGGTGCTGCAACAGGTGGATTTTGTTACCTTTGAACAAAGCCAGACTAGCTGTTTCCAGTCTTAATGTTAAGCTAACCATCTGCTGGCTGTGGCTTCATATTTGGCATACAGACTTGAGAGAGGTACCAGGCTTCTTATCCGAATCTCAGCAAGAAAACAAAAGAGCATACTTCCCAAAATGTCAAACTTTTCCTGTAATGGATGGAATATTTTAATTTTGGCATATTTGTAGTATTAAAACACCGATAGAGCTGTATCAATAACATGAATAAAATATAAATTAATATTTTAATTTCATTTATTTTGTTTTGTAAGGTGCCCTTCCTCTCTCCCTTTTTTCTTCTTCCTGTTCTTCTTGTAGTAGTTGCCATTTTTGTAGTTCTTGTTCTTCTATTTCTTCCTCTATGTCTATGTATTCTTCTTGTTGTTCTTCTTGTTCCTCTTGTTGTTGCTGTTGTTCTTCTTGTTCTTCTTCTTCTTATTATTATTATCATTACTATTATCACCATCATCATCTAGCAGCAGCTAACAGAATTGACCCCACTGTGTTTTGCCTTCTCTCATCCACTTATCTCACTGGACAATATCGAAACACTATGGAAGGATGATTTATATCTCAAAATAGCAGAGAGGGTTTGGGTTGACTTGGGTTCACTCCTTTTCCATTTCTGCTTGGCACAGGCTGATACGATGAAAGATCCCTCATCGCTATCACTTAACTAAGGTTAGGCTGTCGAGGATATATGACCCAGACGTTCATCCTGTCCGAGACAGATGTCGTCCATCTTCCCCTACCTGTGCTTTAGAACCATTTTGGGTTTGACGTACTCAGTGTGATTTCTGTAATTATCTCAGCCCCTGTCAAACTATTATGAAAAACTGCTCCATTTGGAATCACCCTCAGACCTGTAAAAACAAATCAGGGGAAAGACTTTTGTGGCTTTCTAACTCTTTTAGCTCGATATGTGATTCTTGTCAGGTGGAAACCTCCTGCTCCTCTCACACATTATTCATGAGTTAGAGACATTTGTTTGCTTTGTTATGCCTGAACATTAAGGGGGTAATATGGAAAATGTGATCATTTTGACAAACAGAATGCTGATAAGTAAGCCTTTCCTGCTTTATCAGATGATATATTGTCAAATATCCTATTAAAATGATTATTTTTGTCTTTTATTGTCGGTCTTGTAACTATATGACTTTTTATGTGTCATAGATGATTAAAAAGCCTTTTCCTGTGTGTATTTTTGTGTCTTTCTTCCCTTCTTTTTTCATTTATTTTTCCCAATTCTGTATTTATTTAGTATAATAATATGATAAGTCTGAGTTGAAACTCAAAATTTTATCTATTATCTGTTTGGGAAAACTATTTTACTGGTCGTAATAACTACATAGCAAAAAATCCAGCACTAACCAAACACCAATTTCTCGCATACAGCCATGAAAACACTACGCACGTGTAATATGGCAGATGAGATTTAAATGGAATCCGGAAATAAATGGACTCTTATGATCTTATCACTCGACACTCACCAGAGTAAAGTGTAACATGAAATGAAGAGACATTGGCTAAGTCCACCTGCCTCGCGCGACATGATGGAGGGTGTAATGAAAAATGTGACGACACATTTATTGAATCACCTTAAAGATAGCACATGCCGATAGGATTTAAGTGTTTGGTTAAGACGGATGCCATTTTTACAATCTATGTCAACCTCTTAGTCAGATTTTCCTCTGAATACCTAATTTTTTCACTCTGACTGCCCACTTTATTGCTAAAAAGTACACACATTATCTGCAGTAGTGTTGCAAGGAATTCAGTTGTCTCACAGAGTTGTTAAAATACAACACTACATTTGCATATCGAACAAACAGTATTTCTGGGGTTCCTGACCTCGGATTGAGTTTGCAGCAGGAAAAATGTTCAGCTTACTTTCAGATAAAAAGCAAAGACAAGACAGGATGACTGAAAGGCTGTGAATTGTGAGAGGGGTCAAAGGAAATGAGTAACAGGCAAAACTTCTTTGTTCTTATCTTTTTCACACAATCAATAGAATTGAAAGGGGGTGGAAAGAATTGAACACCTCCCCTTCAAAGTCCATCTCATTCTGTTTGTAGTCTGCATTGTACTTCAAAATGAGAGTAATGCCAGAGGTACCACTCTGGCCTTGGCTCCTCTTTGGCCCTGAGTAATGCAGCATTGTATCAGCGCATGCATAAATAAATTTGCTTTTTGAATATAAAGAAAAGCAAACAGTGTCCCAAAGTCTAAATATGTTTACATTGACTCCTTTCCAGTGATAAGAAAGGCGTACTGTATGCCTGTGATAATAGTGTTGTGCTGAAATAAAAGTGTGTTTACAATTTTATAGCTGCTTTGATGGAAGGGGTGTATGTTGCTGAAGAGAATTGTGGTTTCCAAAACACAGCGGTGCTGCAGATAATACGAATCTCCGAATACATTATTAAATCAGTGGATCTCAGCCAACTTTGGCTTTTCAAACAGTGGATTTAACAAAAAGTCACCAAGCTAATGAGCGGTCCAGTTTTGTGGCTGAAATTTCAGTAACTTTGATTCGTTATCTCTCATAGGAAGATAAAGACGTGATCAGAATTCAGTTAAAAAGTCCCAAGTAAAATGTAGTGTCACCTATCTTACAGTTTAGTGTTCTAAAAAATATGTTTCATTCAATATCAGGCTGACTTATTTCTTGGCTTGGCGCAATCGTTTCCTGAAATCTTTATAGTCTGCCAAGCAACTGCTTGCGCCAACAAACAGCAGCCAATCATTAAATAGCATATTGTTTCACAATGCAGTTTTTATGCAGATAATTTAAATGTCAAAATAATAAGTGAGCTTTAAAAGTGCTAGGAGAAGGACTAAATTACCAACTGGTTAAACCAAGCGACTGCCCAATTTTACTATCATTTCTAGATATGGGTCTGCTTAAATTGATTAACTGCACATTTGCACCACTGAAATAGAATAATAATTATGGCAGGTCCTTTATCCTCTGTCCTGTGGCTTTGTCTTGTAGTGGGACTCTCTGTTAAAATCCAGTTTATATTGATTTAATTTGTCATAAATGTTGCTTTATTAGATTGCTTCAGTTTTTTTCTGTATTGTATATAACCTCTTCCATCCTGCAGGTCCCTGTACAGAAACCAGTCAAGATCTGTTATTAAAAGACAACCCATCACCACTTTTACAATGTTGCAGAGTGTGATGCGTTTAATAAAGCAGGCAGCCAAGTACTGGATGTAGCATTGCTGTGCTTTGTATTCATTTTGTTTGATGGAATTGCAGTTGACAATTTGTTACAACTGGCTGTTATCTACTCTCTGATTTGCAGTGTTTTTTTCCAGATCTTACTCTGGCCTGGTAATGGGAACAAGGACGCTTGTTGTATTTTCAAAACTCTGCCGAGTGTCTCTTATCCATAAAGCTCAAGGTTTTTCGATGTGGCCTTACAGTTGTGCAGCTGTTATTGACTGAAACAAGTGGAAATTTCAAAAGCTAGCCTTGGGCTTGAGGGGTTAACACAGAGAAAACCTTAAGCAAGGTGGTGTTAAGCCATCATTCAAGCACTGTCAGGCACCGAAGACAACTTATTTTCAGTTGAATATTATTTTGGAGGTAAAATCTCAACAAAATATTGAAACATGTCAAAAAATTGTCAGCTTGGAAAACACACATTTACATTTTTCAAACTGATACCACAGACCTTTTGGCATTGACATAACAGCTCAGTTATCATCAGAGTTGTTGCCAATTGATTTACTTTGAATTAACTAATGAACTATCATTTAATCTCTCGAATACGTGTTATTTCAGGGTAAAATTGATATTTATGATGATCAGATGCCTTCAAATCAGATTTTCTCAGCTAACTTTCTACCAGAAAAACAAATTACCAGATTTTCTTTGGTTTTCTTACAATAATTCAGTGTTCAGTCTGCACAAGAAATAATACATCTAAACATATCATTTAGGGAGATTGAAGCATATCATACCAGTGCATGTAAATAACAAAAAGTTGTCTTTAAAATTCAACTTAATGGACATTTGACAGAAAGGTTACATTAAGACTCTTTTAATTTACTCTCTCCATTTCAGATTTTCTTGTATAGACTTGCCAAATATGTGTATTATCACATTTGCATTATGATATTATGATTTTTCTAGCTGTACTCCCACTGCTATTGACTACTACTGAGCGCTGAACTCAGATCTATTTCAGCCGGTGTCTGCCTGTGTTTAACACACACCTTATTTTCAGCATCAATCTAAAGGCACATTCAAAACCCTGCTGAAGTTATAGTAGGAGCTGGAGCCAACGAACCGTGGCAGAGTTAACTTCCAGGTTGGCTTGCAAGATAACAACCCCGGTGGACTGGAGTGCCGGTGGAGGCCATAACATTATTCACATAAACACTTCACAGTGAAAAAGCTGTTAAAATAAGGCTAAATGAACAAACACACTGAGCCCGGCTCTATTTGTGGAGCTCATACCAGGCAACTAATAACACCAATAGTCCCAGAGTAGGTAATAACACATACAGTGGAAATAACATATTGCTTTTAAAGTATAGCACTTAATGCAGGGTGTGCATACAAGCAATCCCGTGACCTATTTTAGATCAAGTCACTATATTCCCTAATCCTCTGAGTTATCATCCATGGATACCATAGTTTTTGTAGAGTGTGATACCATTTTATCTGATCCCGTGCATGCAGATGATGATTCTTTTCATCAATCGCACATTTTATGGATCTCTCACCTTTTTTTTTTTGCTTTAACGTTCTTTTGGTGTTTCAGGATTGCAGGGAGGATCTTGAAGACAGTTTGATGACTGAGAGCAGTGTTCTGCATAGCCCGGGGTTTGAAAGGGGGTTTGACTATGTTCGAGGCTTGTCATACAGCTTTGAGTGAAATCCAAAGTGACAGGCTTCTTGAAAGACCCGAGATCTGATGCGAACTGTCACTGCACATTACAGAAGCTGGTGCATGCTAAGCTCGCTTTACAGGATGTTTGAGTTGTCTGCGAGTGAAAGTCTTAAAATCAACCCGTTGCTCTAATCATTGATACCCTTTATAAACAACGACAAGTGCATTTGGAGAGGAGGCTGTTTGCTCGTGTTTTGATGGATTTATAACACCAGTCAGCTCTTTGCCACCTGTTCAGATGTAACATCTGTGTTGAACTCATTTCGTGTCATTATCAGATTGTAATTTTGGTATTTTTCAGGGAACTATTAGAATAATTTGCCTGTTAATGTGGTGTGGCAATGAGGCGTTGTGACACTGCATGTGTGTGCTGAAGGTGATAACAATGGAGGCTGTTTTTAGAGCAAACCACATAAGGTAAGTGAATTTTCGTGTTCTGATACTCTTAATGAATGTTATTAAATGTATTTTATGTTGTTTTTCTCACTAATTTGGATCAGTTTGAGGAAAAAAATAGGTAATAAAAGTAAGACTTGAACATCTGAAAGCAGAACAACTGCCTTAAAATTGCTACTTTTTTTAGAGTGTCTATGACATATTGATGTAAACACTCTTGTATACCACTGCTGCCAGTTTAGATTTAATTAAATATATCTACACAGTGGTAAGACTGCCGACACAAAGTGATGTGTGAAAAAATAGGGTGAAAATGTTAAAAAAAATTAAAATTAAAATTAAAATAACCAAGCTTGAAAATAACCACAGGAAACTGAAAACAATCAGTCAGATATCACCCATACCAAATCCAGTTCATATCACTGCAGTCGTTCTGGTCTGTGTGTGTGTTAAAGCTGCCATCCAGCTGGAGGGTTGGGTGGGAGTCAAACAGTTAGGACTGGATCCAGACACACTGGGCACAGAATGAAAATCTATTATCTACTATTTTCCAAATTACAGCTCTTTACAGCACAAAAGTGATCGACATTATTTATCATTCATTCTTAATTGCCTCTGTGTACTGTCCATGCATGAATTATACAGCAACAGAGGAAATCTACTGTTCCGGGTTTAAAGTAGAAATATGCTGCCCCCACATGCCAGATAGACCATATTACAGGTGAAGTTCTATTTCAGGATGTTTTCTTTTTTTCTTTTTTTTTTATCTGAAGCTCCACTTTCATGCTGTAATGTGTTTATACCACTAGATGGGAGCAGATATTTAAGATTTATTTACAGTAACATCTTTCTGGATCTGGTTTGACTCACCTTCTGTTCTCTGTTCCATTATTATGTTGAATGTCTGACATGCAGCTGTTCATTTAATTTGAGATAAAACAGAAGCTTGAAGCATTTACATCTTACATCACGTTTTAGGACATATTGCAGATGTAGTTGCACAATCTAATGTAAACCTAATTTGTGATGCAAGAGTTTGTAGTGATGGATGGCATTCTATTGTCAGGTTTGTTATTTATTTCAAGCAGCAATAAAGGTTCATTTACAGAGTTTGGTTTGGGAAACTATGCAGTTGAACTCTACCTGAAGAAAAGAAAGTGCTAACAATGTCCCTGCAGGGTCTCTCTAAACAGTTTAAACAGTTTTTATTTGAAAAATTGGCCTTTTAGTTCTAACTTCAATTGAATCCTTTGTGCCATTAAGCTGACTTGGTCAACAAGTGGTCACAGACTATTTTTCTGGGTTATGCTGATGAGGCAGAGGTAAATTGCTGTCACTGGTCTGGCAGGAAAATGCTGGACTATGAGAAAAACTAAGCCTTCTTTGTATTTGCTGGTGATGAAAGCTGGTTAGAGCATCGCAATGACATCTGGCAGTGACACCTAATGTCTACTGCAGTGACGACAATCCTGCAGCCTGACTGTAAATCATCTCAGAAGAATGAAATCTTTATGACGGGGAAGCTGTATGGGTTTGGACACTGCTTCCTCTCTTTCTGCTGTTACATAATGAATATGCATATGGCTGTGTCTGTGTGTCTCTGTGTGTGCTGATGTGTGTGGTTATATGTGAGCTTAGTCAGACTCCTCCAGATCTCTGCCTGCGCAGATTAATATCTGCAGTCCACAAAGGGGCCCTGTGTGCTTTGCAGGACAGACTCTCAGGACAATGAGTCCACTGTGTGACAACACCATCTCTCACTCAAGCTAACTGATACACACCCCTTAGTTCTGTGATTATAGGAAGCCCAGTCTTTCTGCACTAAAGGTGATAATTGAATGATGGCGCTTTCCAAGTCTTCTCAAAGCTTTTCACCGAGTCATTCAGTAACACTGCAGAACATTGAATTAGAGTAGCCAATCGCTTTGACACTTGTGCCTCTGCTTTGGGTAGCTTTTACTGTTGTAGCATTGAAAGCACCCCATTTACAGCTTAAAACTGCAAAAATGTTCATGAAAAAAGAAGAAGAAATACTTAGAATGCAGCAAAAAGATCAAAGAAAACTAAAGTTGGTGATACAACAAAGCCTAATTGAAATCTTCTGTTCTCACAGGCCATGATTCTGCATTTCTGCCAGCCGGCTGATCCACAGTATGTTATTGTTTGATTTTCTTTTGTCTGAACAGGACAGTAATTGATTATGTAATGCACACCCCAAGACTCGGTAAGAAGGAGGTGGTTTCAAAACATTGCTATTGAGGAATTGTAGCTCCCGTGTTTTTCTCGTTAGTCGCACTGATATATACTGAGCATGCTGCGTGCAAACAACTCCCTGCACAGCTGACCTCTACTTTTCTCCTATGACCCAGAAACCAGCGTTCATATCAGTGCTGTATGTTGCCTTCTGTTACAGTAGTGGAGGAGGCAATGGAGGCTATTTTTAAACCTCCTACAGTTCACGTGTATCCTCAACTGGAAAAATAAAAGATAGATAAACAGACAGATAGATACAGACTACGCATGTGTGGTGGTAACGGGTGAAAGAGGATGGTGGGGGCAGGAGAAGGAGATAGAGAGAGAGAGAGAGGGTAAGAGAGAAGAAAATCATAAAATAGCCTCAGACAGCCTGGTGTGTAATGAAACACGTTTTAACTTGAAGAGAGTTATTTGAAGAAAGAATTTATATAAAGTCCTGTGCTTCTCTGTATCAAATGAAAGAATGAAATTAAATCTCAGCATGTGCAGCCTCACTACTACTACCACCACTACTACTGTATGTGTTTAAACATGAGAGATGAAGCCAGATAGATCTTTGAAAGGGATTCTGGGTAATTCGAGTAGATGAAAGAGCATGTTATGTGTGCCTTGCCACAAATGGACAGCATATTCAGTTTAACAAAAATGGAGTTGAAGTCTCAAAGGAGATACATGAGCACTTTTTTCTTCTGCAAAATAATTTTTTCATGAAGAAGATTAAGGAATGTGGCAGTCCAAGCTATGTTAACACACAGGAGATGACAGTAGTATAAATTGGAGTAGTGCAACACTGTTGAACTGCTGGGCAGATTTGTCAGGATGGTGTGATTCTTGTCTCCAGACAAATTGAAAAGGAAATCTCCGTTTAGGCTTTGTTATTAATTAACACAGAGAAATTTAGCTGACGGAAACCTTTGAGATCCCAAAAGTGTAAATAATTACTCAAGCAGTTTCGAGGGTTCTGAGGGTAAAAGGGTGAAAAGAAACTACTCGGAAATTTCTTGCAATTTCAAATATAACTAATCTGTAACACAAACGAAATAGCCTAAACATAAAAACAGGCTACATCAGATTTTCAACTTCATTGCACACTGAATAAAACACTACTGTATATTTGGAGGGCATTTGTATGTATGAGTCATCAGCTGAGTCATACCTTTTCCTATCTGATGCTGAGGCGCAAACGCCTGTCAAAACTCCCCCATTTTAGCTCCACAGAGCCCTAAACTTACATGGTAACCCTTGTGTTCCCTTCTTATTCTGCTTCTTAACAGATGGGTGGTTAGCAGAGGAGAAAGGGTCTGTAAATGTCTTTGGGGCCACATGTCCTGAGGTGGTTTGTTGGGAGGCTTTATAAGGGTGGGACGAGACAAATGAGCACGATTTGACCACAATTCATTTTTTAGCCAGCCCACAGGCTTATTTGGGTTTATTAAAATTTGGCGCGATGCATCTCTTTGCTGGCCATATGCTCAAATAAAAGGCTAACCGCACTCTAAGGGTGCAGGTTTGTCCCCCTTGTGCAAGCAAACAACACGCTGTTCTTGTGTTCTCTCAGGTACTATTCACTTTACAGCCGAAATAAAAGTGACTGCAGAAGGCTTTCTTTGGTTGCGGGTGGGATGAGGGTGGGTCAAGAGAGTATTTGACTCACAGCTGTGCTTTGCAAAAGTATGTAGAGGCAATGATTTTGGTTAGACACTGTATTTCAAATATGTTTAACACTTAGCAATCAGCAGATAGCTCAGTTTTTGTATGGAGGCACAATGTTGCTTTGTTTTGCTGCAAAATAGAGTTGAACAAGCTTAAAATAATAAATAATTTGACATAAATTAGAAACTAATCTTTACAAACGACAATTAATCGTGTTTATCTGCAAACATAAAGGCAGAGGTTACCATAAAAAAAAACCAAACACCCAAAAGAGAAACGTTACTTTCCAATTTTTCATTATCATAAGGCTTTATCATTAGCGTTGTCAGGGCTGCAGCTGTAGCCTACACATCATTTTGTTCCTTAGGATGTTGGGGGGTTAATAAACTCCAGAGGAGTTTCCATTCTACAGTTAAATAGATGGATTAAACAGAGGGATTTATTATTTCTCTGCCAGAATTATATTTCTGGGACTGTGATAAAAGCTTTGAAACTGTCTTTGAACTGTCAAGTTGGAAGAAACAATTTTGAGAAAACACAACCGATTGGATAAATGGAAAAAAAAGAAAGTAAACTTGAATGAAAAAAAATAACAGAGAAATTTCAACAGGCTTCTTTTTGTGTATAATGAATATACAATGAAGTGGTGTCATTTTTTAATAAGCCAACTACTATAAAGACTTTAAAATAAACACAGGCTCTATTAATGCTAAATTAATCATTTAAACATTAATCAGCTATTAAATTTGCTTTTCTTTTGTATTTAGTAATTAGGCTATGTGATTATAAATGTATGGCAATACATTAATGGCAAGTTGTTACTAATGAATCTTGGTCCAGAGCCTCTGCAGCCCTTTTCAGGAACATACAGCCATGCTTAAAGTCAAAGGGATATATCACTGCCTGACAACTAGAGCTGCAAGTTATAGTTATTTTAATTAGTAATTAATTTCAGCTATAAAATGCAGAAGGAAGAACAACAAAAACATGCCAACACAATTTCCTAGAGACAAGGTGTCATTACTGCATGGTGTGTCCAAGCAACAGTCCAGAATCCAAAGATGTTCAGCTTTCTGTAATGTAGGACTAACAAAGGCTGCAAATCCTCACGCATGACAGGCAGCAGTGGAAAAAACCTTTTACATTTTTTGGTTTAAAAAGTTATTTTGACAGCGAATTCATTCAACATAGTTTGAACAGTATTCACATTATTTGTCTGTAGCTCCATTAACATGCCCACATGGTGTTTTTGTTACTCTGACAGATTATGCGCAAAATAAGCAGGCAACACCATGATGGAGCATTTTCTACTTGAAACTGCAGTTTACTGATGACGTCTCAAACACACGGATTCCAGGCTTTCACGCTTGGAAGACACAGAGAATCAATTCTGTGAACTTGCAGGATAGAACTTTCAATTTCTGTATTTTTCTTCAGAACTGGTTTACCTTTTGAACATGTATGGCTGAATTACTCTAATATTACAACTTGCCTTTGTGTAGTGCAAAGTAGTTTTACAGTGTTAGAGCAGCGTTGTAGGTGAGCTGGTGTGCTCAAGCTGCAGCAAATGAGTGTTGGTGGATGGAGAAGAGATGGGGACTGCCATTTTAAGGTACAAAGAGATTAATAATAATAATAATGAATTGGTTTTTTATAGCGCTTTTCAAGACACTCAAAGACGCTTTATATTGCATTATTCATTCACTCCATACTCGATGGTGGTAAGCCACATATGTAGCCACAGCTGCCCTGGGATAGACTGACGGAGGCGAGGCTGCCAGTCTGTTCCATCAACCCCCTCCGACCACCACCAATCACTCACTCTCACACTGCATTCACACATCATTTTCATAAAAACTAAACTAAAATATGTAACTCTGACACACACAGATGAGTTTTTAGGAGTTAGATCACTTTTTTTCACATTTACTGGCAAGCAAAAGCAGTTTTTATGAGTGGCTTTAAGCAATCTTTAATAAGTCTGAAAAAAGACAAAAGACAAAAATAAATAAATAAATGCAGCATGGAATATTTTCATTAAATTCAACCCATTCTTCTTAACAAAAGGGAATAAGTATTGTTGTTCAAGGTTATGACATCTCTACAACAGAACGGACGTCAGGAAACAACCAAGCATGCACAATATTGAAAATGGGACAGGGATTCTGAATGTCTCCACTTTTTTCATCATGCAGTGCCACATATCTGCTTTTTGCTGCTGGCTTGAGGAATGTTGTCTCACCAATCCTGGCTTAATGAAGTTGGTGGACATTCTGGGAGATGCAATCATGCTGTTAGACACCAGATCTGTCTGAAACAATTCATAGATGACAGATGGTGGGGTTGTGGACATTCAAGTGCCTAGCTACAATCCTAAATTTCCATGCCAGGATGCCTGTTTTTGTCTTTCTCTTATCACCTGTGGCATTGTGTCATTTGAATAAAGCTGCATTTGAAGGCGGCCTTTTATAGTCACTGGTCAAAGGAGTGTTTGATCTGTGCATCTGATCCACTCTACATCTGACTGGGATCTGGATTAACTCAATGCTTGAGAATATGTCACTAAGTGAACAGCTTCTTGTGTCCAGTTAGCTAAGTTAATTGTCATTAAGTTATAAGTCCAGATCATTAGCATCCTGCAATCATATTTTCAGTGTATATAAGCCTTCAGTTACAGTGATTCAGTGATCAGCTCTATTTTAACTAACCTAAAATCAGAGACTATTTGATCTACTTTTCCAGTATTACACATTCTGAACCAGTGTCGTAACGGAAAGCAACAGTAAAAATTTCAATCTTTTATCTTTAATAGTTCGAGAGATATTGTCACACATAGCTTCACATTGAAATGCGCTGAAAGTGGGTCAATGGGCAATTAGAAAAAAATCTAGGTTAAACTGGGGTAAGATTCCCCCTTGAGGTAAGAAACCCTCCTACCATATTTCTCCTCCTCTCCATTAGATATAGTCATTTTTCATATCAGGTCTTTTCTTGGATTATAGTGACCTTACTACTCTTTAAATCGTACTGAAGTCATTTTACTCGTCTGAGGATATCAAAGGAAGTGGTTTTGATGTAAGATGATGCAATATTCTGACAGCACAAAATAAGCCTCTGTGAATATAAGTATGGTATACAGATTTTTCTTTACTGTTAAACTAAGAGTCATGTGGAGGGTTATCTATTAGTTTGAACAGAAAAAAAAAACTTGTGTCTGCAATATATGAAAATGTAAGTGTAGGACTTTGATGATGGAAGAAGCTATCCATAGACATCTATAATTATTAATACTCTGGCCTTTCTAATGTTGAGATTTCTGAAAAATTATAAACACTGTCATCTAATACAGTAACATAATAGCCAAGAAATGGTCAAAATGTATCATTATCTGTCTAAAATGCTAATTAGCTGACTTAATGTTAATCTAATAACTTTATGTTGTATTAGCTAGCTGTGGCATTAGCTAGCTAGCCTGAATTATTTGCTACTGTTGGCTAACCTCCCTGTTGATTTGTCATTATTTTTATAGCATAAATTTAAATATCGAGGATATAAAGGAAAGCTTTTGTCCTGTAGTACCTCAATTGTAAATTAATTGGCAATAAACTACCATTTTCAATTACTCTGGAGATTAGATTTCACATTTAGTTTTATAATAACAAGGCTGGAGTCTATGGAGTACATTTGTTCATTTAAACACACATCTTGTGTTATCACATATATATATATATATATATATATATATACCATTAATATATATATATATATATATATATATATATATATATATATATATATATATATATATATATATATATATATATATATATATATTATATATATATATATATATATATTAATATATATATATATATATATATATATATATATATATATATATATATATATATATATGCGCCTTCCTGGAAAGTATTTAATAGAACAAGCTAAAATTTTCTCAAATATTTTATATTTTATGTCATTTAAATATCAAGCAAGTCAGAAAAGATCAACAGGAATTGAGGAATTGTTCTAAAAATTGTGGCATTCTCCACGTAAATATTGACATAGAAACATTATTCACAATTTTTTTGCACATTTTCAACACGTTTTTCTTAATTAGGTGCATTTCAAAACAACATTAAGGTCTTTTTCTGTTTTTCTTTTTTTGTATGTGCATTATTATGATTATTAAGGGGGTTTCCCCGTGACACTGCTTCCCTTTGAGACCCCCCGCACTATTTAATAGGAGGTCCCTTCCACCGCCTGTGCGGAGTGATCCACGTGTGCGCGCAGGCTCCGCTTGTCAGTCAGACTTTGAACTGTGCACTGGCGCTCATCACTGCTAATCTCTGACCGCCCGCTTGTCATCAACGACGCCGCCGCTGACACTCATCACCGAGCAGCTCAGATATATAGATTAGGATGAACAGTTGCTGAGGGAAGCACGAAACCCAGAAAGGGCGACACCGAGAGGGACCGAGCAGGAGATTTAAAAAAACGTTAGCTGCGCCGTTTAACGTTCACGTTACTCGGGGAGTTGCGATGGTCCAGTCAACGGATATTTTCTTAGCCTTGCTTCTTGTGGGCTGTGCAGGTAGGAAAAAATGTCACATTTAACTCTACAAACTGAGATGTTCTGTTTTGAATTATCCCCCTCGTTTCCTCCCCCTTATTTAGAAATAATTGTGGTCGGGGGGGGGACGACCGCAGGCATCCTCTCGCCTCCTCCGCCCGCAGGTGCGACGGTAACTGTACTGCGACTGCTGCTAATTAGCTTACTGGCGAGCTGTGTTTTAACTAAGGACAGCTTGGTGCTAATGTGGTGGTCGCACTATTTTCTCTGGACACACACACACACTCAACGGGGCTACATAACGCTGCTCTTTGCGTGACCAGTATTCACGCTGACTTAGCATTATTACACATTAAATAAAATATGATGCCAAAGAGAAATCATGCTTTAAAATTGCATTAATGTTCTCACTGGAGGGCTGTATGTGATTGGGAATGTTTCGTGAGGATCTGCATTTGTGCTCGTGTTGATGTGGGCCGTTGGTCGGTGCTCGGATGGGACGTGTTTGTTGTTGATGGGGGGTGATGCTGGGCTCCCTGTGTTTGTAGTCACACAGCCTTATGCGTTGACTCACGCTTTCTTAAAGGTGTATTGTGCAGAATCGAACGCATTTTGTGTTTGTTGTTTCGGCATTGCACCTGTGCATGCGTGCGTGCACAGGTGTGAGGAGGATGGCGTTTGACATGAAGTGCACGCAGGTTTGCATCAGCAAGGGACGCTGCTTGCTTTATTCGCTCTCTCTGGCACACTGATGCACAGCAAAGCACAACTTCCACTCTGAATCATCTGTTATGTAATCCGATTCCACGATAAAGGCTTTGAAATGAGATCCTCTAAGTTGGTAAAATGTGTCGTTACGTAAGTCTAATTGAGGGAGTTTTGTGTGAAATTACATTTTAATAACATTTGCACGCCCATTTTTTTGATTAATTTGACATGTGAGGTGCTTATGTTGGAAGTAGTACTCTCAGCTACATTCAGGCTCAGGATTTTCGTGGGATAGCCTTTTAATCCTTTATGTACAATCCGATAGGTGCAGGGGTGTTCCTCGGGCAGGAGTGGAAAACGCAGAGGGAGTGGAGCCCTCACTGCATTGTGATGGTAATGCAATCGCTCTTGCGTTTATTGGAAAATATTATGTTAAAATATACATGTGTCAGACCTCAATTATTGCATGAGGTCTTCTCTCGTGCCATATTATAATGTAAGTACACTGCAATAGGTCTGACACTTGTGCTTATATTGTAGTGCAGCTAATATCAAGTACACTTAAATACACCCTTGTAATACAGGATATTAAATTATAGGCTACTTGTGAATAAATTGAGAAAACCTGTTAAATAAAAAAAAGCATTAGATGAGAAAAACATTGACAAGTTTCAGCCTCGAAAATATTTCTACTCTGAGCAAGAAGGTCCTTTTAAGTTTTAGCAGAGTTGCCAATTATGTCTCAAGCTGTGAGTAATATGTACCAAAGTTAAATTAGTAGATTTGCTCCAAATAAAGTATCCCAGGTCTGCAATAATGGTTATTTCCACTGTTGGTCAATCTGTTGATTATTTCCTACATTAATTGACTAGTTTTGTGTCTCTGATGTGTCAGAAAATGGCGAAAATTCTTCATCAGTGTTTCCCAAAGCAAAAGACGACGTCCTCATTTTTTGTCCACAACCCAAAGATATTCAGTTTACTGACACAGATGAGAAAAGAGACCAGAAAATATTCCCAATTAATTAGCTGGAATCAGAGAATTTTGACTTCTTGCTTGAATAAATTACTCAAATTGGCTATCTGATTACCAAATAGTTGGTGATTAATTTAATAGTTGACAACTAACCAATTAATCGACTAGTCCCTGAAGCGCTAAAGTATACAGTTGTAAAAACAGAGCCTGACTGAGACTAGCATTAATATTTTAGAAATTTAAATATCAGGTAATGTTTTTTCTGCCAGTATTCACATTTTTATATGAACAAACAATATTTTTGATGAGGATCCCTAAAACTTTTATTTAACCTATATGAAGTGACTGAATATTATTTGATTGGGATATTTTGTTGTTAAAAAATAACTTGTTAGACTAGCACACACTGTGTAACAGTGCCAATGTTTCTAAATGCACTAAGACCTACCTGTGATATTATCGTATTGCTATTTCTTGTCACCTTTTGGCCGTATTTGTAATTAGCTAATTTTGGTCAATATATCATCTCAGTGGGCTCCATTTTAAAGCATAGCTGGGAAAGACAGTGCATAATTTGGGGTTTGGTTTTTGGTTGAAATCCGCCACGATAACCTGGTAAACATTTCCATGCACAGATATGCACAGTAGTCGGCAATGTGGAGTTGACACAGTTATGCGAAATATGGATATAAAAAAGATGGACTGCATGGTTTTCAGTTCTCATTTCACAGTTTATTGCACTGCCAGTTAATGTCCATATTAAATGTATTTGTGTTTTTGAGTGTACATCATCCTTATTCAGCTCTTGCAGGAGGTAGACAACCTTGTGACTAATATGCTGATTGCTTTGTCACAGAACTCATGTCTTCGCTGAAGCTAAAATTTTTTGTATTCCTTTTGTTGAACTGACATTTCTCGTGTTTATATTGCTCTACACAAATGTCAGACGTAGTAGTTTAATGTAGCACTGTGAAACCTTGAGTTGCAATGTAAATCAAAGAAAATTATTTTTGTAGATGATTATTTGGCATAGTTGAAGCATTAATAACTGAGATTGAGGAAGGATTAACCTTCTATCTCTTTACTTTACAATCCTGATGGCTGAATGCTCAATGGGCCTTTTGAGCTTCTTGACATAATTATTAATTGAGCCTCTTTGAACTAATAACTGGAATAAGGAGTGACTTCTGAAAATGAAACATAGCATGCATAAAGTGAGAGAAATGAAGCAAATCTGGCAAAGATAAGAGATGATGTCTTCAACCTGTGAGACTGAATGAATAGCAAGTGTGCATCTCACCATATGGCTCTTGTGAGTAGGAAAACGTGGCTCTCTGCTTTACAGTAGGATTGTTTTACTGAGCCTGCGTTACATCATCAGTCAGGTCATGTGGAAATTATGACGTAGCTCCATGTTGCACCATTTACAAAGCAAGATGGAAGCATGGCTGACTGCAGGCAGGCTTACAAAAGCTCCAGACTTATTTACGACTGACTTAACGTCATGAGGATAGAAATCAACACTGCTATGAACAATGGCAGCAAGTAAAACAGCTTCAACTCGATTATGTAAAAGTAGTGTTTTCACATGGAGTACTGGCAGCAGTGTTTCCCATATTGAGAAATTATTTGGGAGATCTCTACCAAAATAGATTTTCCTTCCAACAAAAGACGCATCTTTTAAAAAATGTTGTTTCTCTTCAGTCACTGACACGACTACAGAAAGACATATTACAGAATTGGACAACCCAATTTAGCGCTTACGATGTATCCCTCACCTAATGAGACTCATAATACACCAGCTCAACATCATCATACCTTGCAAAGAAGTCACAGTGTTTATTTTTATTTTTGTTATTAAGTAATCTATTTATTATTTTTTCTGATTAACTAATGGATCATTTTGTTTTTAGAATGCTTTTCTTCAAATTACTTCTGTTGTCAACTAGCATCAACACCCAAAGGCGTTACTTTTATCTGACAAGCTGAAACAACCAAATATTTGACATTTTTTGCTGGATAATTGACTATTAATTATTAACTTATTGCCAGTGTTTCATTTTAATATTTTATTTGTTTCATCTAAGCTGGCCGTGCACGTTAAATAGCTAAATTCCATTCTTGTGTCATAGCTTTGCATGGGAAAAAATTAAAAATACAGTGCCAAAATTATATATAAATATTTCATTAAATCATTTGTGGCACTATAATCTTGTGGCTTGGTATAACAGACTGCTACTACAGTGTTGTATTTGACTACTTGCGTTAAACAACATACTTCAGCATCCTAATAAAACACCATAGATTGAAAGTGTGTGTGTGTGAACCCGGAGTGAACACCTATAAACCAAAGCCATAACAGGGACGCTATGGTAATGTGCATCTCCGGACTTTGCTAAAACAAACTGGCCTTTGATGTCTTGTGTCGAGCAGCACTCTGCAAAATTATATTAAGACCTTTCATTTGGAAGAAATCTATTCAAGAAATCCAGCCAGAGTGGGTAGAGGCTAACAGGCCCATATCTTTTTTCTTTTTATCTCCGATTGCTGTTATTTTTGTCTTGTCTCATCAAATAATTAAACCTGCCAACATCAGAGTGTCTACTGACAAGCTACTGCTAAGCTGTAGGGGATGTTTATTGAACCAGGATGTATTTCAGAATGTAACAGATGATGGAGAACACACAACTATTGCATCAGGAAACAATTTCTGGGGAACGCTATTCATGTTTCAGACACAAATATCTATTCATAAGTTGAAAAACTGAATTTGTTAAAACTGTTTCACTGTCAAAATAACAACCGTAAAAAGTCAATGAAAAAACAGTTTTCTATAAATTAGATTGTAGACTCTCTAGCCTTCATATCTCTCACACATCATTTTCACAATCTAACAGGATCTAAGTTTTTTATCCAGAATTGAGAGGGACAAGGAGGAGAGAGGCTGGGGTTTTGTTCTAGCCAGGACTACTTGACTCTTTAGTGATGGGGAACGGATCAGACAGATCCAGGTCTGAGAGAGTTGAGAGGAGATTCATTGCCTAAGGACGCTAAAAAGATGACATTACACATGCACGTGACCCCGTGAAGCACAGTAGGAAGAACATAAACATCGTCTCCTAAGGGTTTGCTCACAGAAGAGGCACAGGCGGTGGGCTTAGTGGTTGTTTTTTCAGTGATTAGCTTCTGCGGTGGTAGCATCCTTATGCTATTCCTGTGAGGTTTGACTTTTTATATTGCAGATTAAAATTAATCAGGCTTAATTTAAGAGTATGAAACAGGTTAAACACAGCACTGAACAGCGAGGCCTGGGAGATTAGCTTGGTTTGTGTCCCGTTTCTACCGTGTGTGAGGACCAAAAACGTGCTTTAGATATTGCTTTTCTAGTCAAATATTGCAGTGCTAATAATTTCATACTATTCCTTTTCTCTGTAAAAACATACTAAGATCTTATCACTGTCTGGAAATTAGAGCAATGTGTCCTTGCCATTCATCAAATTAAAAAGAAAAAAAGAGGCCAGCAGCACTGTGAGCATAGGATCTCTGTGGACATGTAACCCTAGACCAACAAAGCTTTTGGCACTTATATGTCCTCTCATTTGAAGCTTGTTGGACAAAACAAGTCAAAGAGTGTTGCAGCCTGGCAAAGTTTTGTTAAGTATCAATTATCTGCTGGGAAAAGGCAAGACAACTTAACACTCTAATTGTATGTCTTAAACTTTCAAGTGATGCTGTAAGCTGGAAATGTTATAATTATCTGTTTGTAAACAGCTGAGTTTATCTTTGATTAAAATGACAATAGTGAAATCAACTTGGAGCCATTTCAGTGTGGCTATTTCCCCTTCTTTCTGTGCTTTTCTTACCAAAGGTTTGTCAAGTCCCCTTGCAAATCCCCAGCTGTGTAAATGTTTGGTGCACTTAAAAAATGTGTCACCTTTTTCTCTCTAGGCTTTTCACTTGCATATATAGACTGATTTCCCCTTTTGCATAGGTCATTATGAACTGAGAGCACCTCCTGGTTCCCTTTGGCCTTTCTCTTTCTTGTTTAGCAGTGAAAGAAGCGGGGAAAGACAGGCCTCCTGTGACCCAAACTATCTCATCACAGCCTTGTCTGTGGCCCATGTGGCCCCTGAAAGAGAAGATGAACTCACAATCATGTCACTACCCATGCTAGAAGTAACTGTGTCCCACTTTACAAGAGCTACAGATGAGTCTTCTCAACTCAAGCTCACAGTGTTTTTGAGCATACAGTATGCGTGATTTAAGAAAATGAGTGTCTCGTCTTACCATAGTAAAGAAACGTGCTCTTGGCTAGGATTTAACTCAAAACTTCTTTTGTGTAGTGTGAAGGGAAGCAATGTGTGTGTGTTCTCATGCATCCACGCACATCGTGGTGCATTCATTACTGAAACACTATAGGATGCACCACCATGCATGGAGCAGGGAAAATTTGGATTGCTATGCCTCAGGCGTTCTTTTTATGCAGTCACCATAGTATGTCACCCTCTCTACCATTATATTCCTCTACAGGCTTAGTCATTGCCTGACAACTTAGAGATACCTCTGTTTCACATAGTCATGACGTGAATTAATATTGTTATGGGAAAAAATCCATCATAGGGGAAATGTTAGGGGTTTCCAGTGGAGTGGAGCAATCTAAGGTGGGGTCGTAATATTTCATGATAAGTCAAATATAGCTGTAGAATAGATTTTTCCAACTGGAGTGATTTTTTTTGTCTTGTCGATATCATGTACCCCTGAAACCAAACATATCAACTGCTTCTTTAACCAGTTGCCAGCAACACAGACAAGACTAATGCCAATGCATGCTGGATAACACCTCCAAAATTGTAAAGGAAGTGATCCATGACAAGGCTGCTTTGCTCAATACAACATCAGCTGGCAATTGCACCAGTCAAATTAGATGTGCACAAATTACAACTTGTTGGCCCCAAAGAGGGTTTAAACTCGCAGGATGTTTGGGCTGATTCTCTGGATGCCTGCTACACTCAGTTAGCTAAAGACAATGCCAAATTGCAAATAATAGCAGACAATCTGGAGACACTGCAGCCAACACAGAGTTGGACTACAAGCGTCCTACCACTTTAGTCTCCAGCATGCTCTGTCTCCCTGGTGACTTCAGCTTACTCACCGTGTACCTGTTCCCTGGCCAAAAAATGGAGAGTGCCCACGCTCCTTCCTTTGTAAAGTCCACCTTTCTTAAATAAATAATAAAAAAAAAAATACTGAAACATTAATGGTAGAACGGGAAGTTGAGCTATAATGGAAACTACATTTTCATCTTCCATGAGTACGGTACAGATGTTGATAATGGGGTGTCAGACATGGTGCATTGTACTTGTCGCTTGGGTTCAGCGTAATATTCTTAGGAGTGATGGAGGACAGAGCAACATAGGAGACGTTTTCAAAACTTCATTTGTGACTCCATCATTGTGTCAATAAAATTAAACCTAAAAAACTTAAAACTAAACCTCTGTACTCAAAATTAAGAAACATAAATAGGTCTGTAGAGCTGTTGAAAGGGAATATATAACAAACTTCATCTGTGTTTACAGATATTGCCTGTACAACAAGCTACCTGGCTCTTAAAACACACCTGACATGCTTACTTAACTGTAATGTCATTGCCACACTGTGTGCGAATGCTCCTTTGGAAGAAAAAAGACTGAAAAACTGATGTTTTTCATCAACTTCACTGTGCTAAAGAGAAGTTGACTATAGCCTCATTCAAATGAGGATCCAAATTCAAACTTTATGCACTTGCCCCCACTCTTAAAGGTACTTGAAATCCCCCTCAACCCATCTCCACTGACAGCCATATCTGGAGCAGCAGCTGAAGAACTTAATCTTCAAAAATAGAAATGAAATGTTATTGCTTTTGTGTCTCTAATTGCTTGATGACTAATTCTTCTTAGTTGGAGGAATGAAACACCACCCACCCATACTCACTGGATCTGAGATCTATTGCAGATTAACTCTAAAGGGGATCTGCTGACGGATTTTAGAATGCCTGACAGCCATTGATTTTCCGTGTCGAGAATAGCAAATTGGATATAACATTTTGAATATGACAGTGTCTGGGCATGAATGTTGCTGAAATGTGTGGCAAAACGGTTGAAAGCACTTATTTTCAGTAAAAGATGCAATGTTTTGAAACGAAATGTTATGACAGTTTTTTTTCTCCCTCCGTTTTCCATCATGAACAATACTACATGTTTAGTTTACTCTTTTAAGCCTACTCCCTTTTTTCAAACAGTATTATTTGTTCTGAGATTTAAAAAAAACTAAAATAAAGTGTCCAACCAAAAGTAAAGTAGTGCAGTGACACTCATTCAATAAAGAAGCAGTTATATTTAATCTCTAATTAGATCACAGTAAGAAGGCTCTATCTCCAGGGGAGCATTAGCAGCTATAGCCCTATCTCATCCATTCAACATGCAGGATCCACTTTGAAATGATGGCAGTGATTCCCACAGACAAGCGATACTTGGCCAGACGACAGAGGTATTTTAACAGTCACTCAAGTATATTTTTACCCGCTTTAGCAATTTTTCATATGAAAGGTTTTGTCTGATGTGATGCATACTGTAGAAAACGGCACACTTTGAGTGTTTTTAATGTAGTCATACACAAATGACCTTTAACAATTTTCATAAAAATCATAAACTCTTCATTCAGTAGCACTTTAATTCAAAGAAAATGTGCCTACTTATGAAAACATTGTATATAATCCTTACCTTTTAGCAGATTTATTAGGCTACAGCTACAGGGACGAGTATGTGTCTCATTATTATCATGCTGATTATGTTTTATGGATAAATGTCTCAGGATTTTTAGACCATTAGAAGGAGAAGAAAAATTTAGAAAGTGATATCACTGGGGCTGGGAATTAACCTAATTTCATCCCTATTCATGTAGAGTAATCTAAAATTATGTAATGGACATGTCCAAAAATAGAAAGAAACCAAAAAGGCAACGTGGACCTCTTTTCATTTTGTAGCATAACTCCTTGTAGGTCCTGCAACTGCAAGTGCATGAACACGATTAACTGTCTCAATATTATGTTAGATATGAAATATTTACCCAAACTTTCAAAGCTTTTTGTACAATCTGATCTGATCATTATTGCTGTAGCTAGCTAGTCAAACAGTCAATAGTTGACTTTGTATTTTCAGTAAGCCATTCTGTATTGTTTTGGGGATTCCTCTCATTCATATTTGAACATTATGCAAGTGCAGTCTGAGATCTTAACATCCACTTTGACCTTTGTTATCTGGGCAGCACACACAGGCCTGTTGTGATTGATCCTAATGAATAATGAATGAGTAATGGTAAGGAAATTAGACCATCTGCTTGCACTCTTGTGACATGGGCATCTTTCTCTTTTTTCCCGTTTTGATGGCCACTTCACTTCAAGTTGAGGTGTTTATAACTACTAAACAAAATGTATCCAGCCACATTTTCTTTATCACACACAGAGCCACAACAACCTTTTTCCCGCTGGAGTAGCTTTACTAGGAGGGTGTAACACATAAAGAAATTTAGTCTGTCTACTGCAGACCCTGTCCCTTTTCACACACAGACACCATAACCAGTCAGATTTAACCACTGAAGTTTGGGTGTGGAAGCAATTTTCAGAGGCTATCAAGGACCAATTTAAGTTGTTTTTATTTAGAGCACTGGATTCTTAGCATTAACTGACAATACCATTGAGAGCTGAAGAGAGGACTTAGTGGAATTCTTTAACCCGGCACACACACATTCATTGGACAGAAGGTGTAGCTGGAAGATTCGGGTTTATCTCTGAGTCAGAGGTCACTAGAGTACTACGAGTTAACTCCTCAGCAGCAGGTGCAGGTGATGGATGAGATTAGTTCTGAATTGCTGAAGGCTGTTTGGATGTTATTGGGCCTTGTGGCAGCTCTCTTGGACCAGTGCAAGATCACATCTCCATTTCTGGGATGCTTTCTGACTACCGTGTCATTACGCTTTCTAGAAACACTGTTTTTAGGGTGCTTGTAATTAACTCCACACTTTTGCTGAACCTTAAAGTGAGCTCAGTGTGAAACAGTTGGTCAGCTTTTAACCCACTGACAGTGTCTGGAGTGGTTCATGGCAGTGTTTCTCGAGTTAAATTGACCTTATGGCTTCATAATGGTTGTTAGATTTTCCGCTGGACCTTTTAACCTCTGGCTGATGCTATACTGTGTGTTCACACAGTCTGTTACATTTCTCAAAGTTTTGAACACAAAGCCACAGTCTTGAGGAGCCTATAATGCCTGACAACACCACACTCAACACAGATTAAAGAGACATTATTTGGCACAATTAGCTTAGCAAAACATTTAGAAGCTCTGATGTGAACTAACTAGTATGATGATGCAGGCTTAAACCAAGAAAATCACTAAACTAGATGAAAAAAAATGTGTGCTTTTTCAACTCATTTTGAACCATTATCATAAAAAACTTATACAGACAAGTTTTTGTTTGAACTGTGATTTTTCTCAACATTTTGCTAATAATCAAAATTTCTGTTTGGTTGGATGTCAGTAGGCAGGTCACTTTCTCTGTAGGTCTAGCCACTCAGCAGCTGACTGAGTCAGTGTCTCTCTTTGAATCATTTTCTTTGGCAGTTGGCTTTTTCCAGGCTGTCTTTTTAAGATCTTCACCTGTCACAGTTGTAATTCTTGGCTGTCATTCTGGTCAGTTTTCTCAGGAAAAAGACTCTATGAACTTGTTTTCACTCATCATGAATTTATTTCCTCTGCAATAGTAAAACATGAACTTTCAGAACTCCTGCCAGTTAAACTGGGCTAACAAAACACTTTTACGGCTGATTGGTGCAAAAAGGCTCACCATAAACAGACATGAAATCAATTGAATTAATGGGTGCAGACAACCCCTATAAAGCACAGGTACTCTCACAGGAACTTCTTCCATTCAAAAATACTGTTTGGTGTGGTTTTCTAGTCCCCAAATGTGAGGTGAACTCCCTTTTTCAAATGTAATTTTCAGAAAATACGATAGTCTTATATTTGGGCCAGTAAAGTAACTTTTATTTCTAGAGTGGTAGAGAACTATCAGTATAGTCTTTTCATTTCATTCAGCTCAGGTGCTGTGCAAAAAAGCTTAGGCACAGTGCCTAAGCCTGATAATGGGAGGGTAAACTCTGAACACAATATGTACTGCCAGTGATCACACATCAGTCTGTGGCTTGTGGACACAGACAAAGATGCCAGCGAATAGGAAGTTAGGCATTTTTTGACATATATTGGAGAAAAGTAAGAAAAAGCTAATGAAAATAAACACACAATTACATAACTTACTGGGGTGGGACTGTTTGGCAATCTAACAGTTAGATTTAGAATCTTGTGTTATCACTTAGAATTGATTATTAATTTCAAACTATTTATGATTCCGTAAAAAAAAATGATGGCTTTAAAAGTTTATTAGTACACCAGCCTAAAACTGTGATATTTAAGATTTTATAATTAAGTGGTGCTCCCAAATCAGCAAGTGCTGATAAAACAGTGATAAAACAGCTAAAAAATCCAGTGACATTACACTGTCTACACACTATCTCATAGCACCTTTTGTTTTACTAATGTAGTATTATTTAATTAATGTCACAACAAAGTACCATTGTTACAGCTAAAACGCTGTGATTCAGAGTATTGTGATTCTGATTATTAATTACAGAATTGCTAAATCTCATAAACATGCTTTGCAGGTGCTGAGCTTCAGATAAAGCCATTATCCTTCATTGTTTTCCCTCACTTAATCTAAATTAATCACAAAGAAGTAGCTGTAGATAAAGAGCAGCAGATGAGTTAGAGAACAATTCCTCACCCCTGAGACAGACTGATATGACAAATCCCTATATAATTAAATAGCCACATCCTAAGTCTAATATTAAATGAATGAAATTTACTGGCAACAAGTTGATATAATTCCTTTGTCCTCTGTTTTCTAGTATTTAGAGGTAATACTCTTCTTGGCACAGTTACTGTCTTTATATATCTAGATCTTTAAAATCCCCATTCGTAGTGAAATTTGCAGATAGTAAAATAGAGGAGATAAAAGAGGATGAAGGACAAAAGATGTGCAAGGTTACTTGCTGACTTAAAACACTGATGTGAATATGTAACGGTTACCACTAGGTTGAACGAAAACAGTATTTCTGAAAAGAAGCAGACTGAAAATGCAAAATCTAAAAAGAATTTGTATAATACAGTGCCATCTTTTTGAACCAAACTTTTTTTATGTGTACTCTGTGAATTTGGCATCTTGTCTGCTTGTCTGTCTCAGTCTATTTTACCATGTCTCTCACGCTCCTCCCTAAAGGATCTCCTCTCAGTATGACTCACTGACTTCCACTGCCTGAAAGCCGTCTTGCTTTCTTTGCCAGCAGAAGCCGGATGTGTCATGAACCCCATCGTGCATCTTTTCCATAGATGCCATAGAGTGCAAAATCAGATGACAAGCCCTCTGAAGCAAATGAAACGATCTCACATCGACAGTCAGAGTGACCAGGCCAGTGTAGTGGCATGTCATCTATGTATACTTAAAATGTTTAAAAATAGGAACTCAACATCTGAAAGAACTACCCATTAGAGCAAATACTATCTGAAGATTACAGGCAGTGTCTTAAATACTATCAAGTATGTGATTGTTATTATTAAGTTGCAGTTAAAGCAGCTCAGATAGACTTGTCTTCAGGGTTGTACTTAAAATGTTCACAATGCATTAAGATGGTGTTTATTTACTTAATAAAGCCCAAGTAGGTTTTTTGTGGTGAGACACCATAAAGATATTTTGAGACACATTTTGTTTACCAGATTTGCATCTTTGATTAATGCACCACTAATACAGTAAATGGTATCCAAAAAACACAAATCTGTGACTGTGCCGCATGTATACTGTTAGCTATCACAAATCATCCACTGTATTCTCAGTGGCATACTGGTGACTTGCGTATGTACTCCCACTGGAGATTCCTTCTCAACAACCAGCCATTAGTGGAGAGGGGAGATATGCCTGTGAAGGACCATTCTCTACCTTATGACAGCACATGGCTGCTTTCTCTGCCTGAGCGGCTACAGTGACATACAGTTAAAACACATTTTGACTGAACAGGGTCAGGCTGCTGTTTCACTAGCGGATGCAAGCCACCCTGCTCTAGCATTAAATATACTTGACATCAGCTGTTGTGGCATCGGCCAGTCTGACTGTAACACAATGGAAAATATGTTCACAAAAGGTTTCTGGTATATTGATGTAATTGGGAGACTGAGTCAGATAAATAAGCAGCCATCTCTGTTACGTTTTATATTGAATTGACTTTGAGTATTACGTTGCAGTACTTACTTACTAAGTGTCTTAGCACTATATTTGCTTGCATTTACATATTTTCAGTTAAATAATTAACTTAGTTACTTGTGTTAGTTGACAATATTCCTTTACTCGATGATCAAATGTTGTGTCTACATCCTAATGTATTTTATGTTTCCTGTCTCAGCAACATGTCCAGCATGTGCATATTTTTAAAGATACTCCCTCATTACCTCGTTCGATCATTACCAATAAATGTAAAATGTACATGTATTGGTATTGCTTTGTATTCCCAAATGCTCATTTAGCAAAACAGATCAACCATCATATTATTTTATTAAAAAATAGTAATTTTAATTCCAATTGGACTGCAGTATCCCCGCTATCTGTTCAAATCATGGCAATTTAATGTGCAAAATATGCAACCCTGTTTTCAATCTAATTTTCTCATAGAACTTAATTGGAGAATTAGCTTGGAGGAATGTAGTGTTGAAATTCTTTTGCAACATGAGACATTATGATTAGAGGGCTCCACCGTGGAGCTGCTGTCTTGCCTTAGGTTCTGGATATTTATTCAATGATAGGGTGACATGCTTTCCCACATTTTCAACATGCTGTGGGCTGAGGCAGCTGTGGTTAGTTTGCTAGTGTCTCAAAGAAATCTTCTTTAAATGACCAGAGGAAAGTTGCTACCTTAAACAAGTGGCAAGCACACAGAGGTAGAATACAAACCGTGTTTACCTACACAGAATAATTAGGCTAAGGTCTTCTAAAGTTTATCTGTTTACGTGCACCTTTGATAGGCTTTGACTGTGTGTCTCTGTGCCATCAGCAGACTAACGCCTGCAGATCAAGAGAGTGGTGCAGTAAGTGTGAAAAATATGCAGCCACTGGCTACACCCTCGCTATGACCAAGCTGTTACTCTAAAATTCCGTCTTAAGCATTAAATCAGGGAGAAAAGTGAAGTTATTTGTCTTTTTACTGAATTTCACAGAAAGACTGCACATATAACCTTGTGCTGTTTCCTAAAGACTCCACACTTGTTGCAAAGGGAGGGTGATGGCTTGATTGAATATGAGTAGTTTTAAAACAGTTGTTATCCTTACAACCTTGTTGGCAGAAATATGTTAACGACAGAATGTTCTGGTTTGTCAAGGTTAAACTACTGTCTGTGAGTATTTAATGAAAACGGATTTCCTAATTTCCTATAACTTTTCAGGCTTTGTTGCTTAGAGAAGTTCCTGTTCCCTGAGAGAAACTATTTGTGTTGGAACTGGAAGTGTGTCTGCTCAAAGTTTAGAATTTTTAAAAATTTAAAATATCACCTGTTATGCAAAGTATAACCATGCATTCGCTCTACATTTAATGAATGTTTTTAATAAAATGTCCCTCTTGCTTATAGTCTGCTTTTAATGTACTGTCCACTTGTCTGGTATTCTTAAGTGATTGTGCGAGCTGCTTTTGTTATCACCTTTTTTCCCCCTAAATTGTGTGTTAGAGCTTGTGAACAGATGACACATGTATCTACATAGAAACTTCCATTAATACATTCCTCCACTAAGAATAATGCGAATTTCCTAAAAAAGACTAAATTGACTTTTTCAGATGACTTGAATTTCTAACTTCTAAATTCCACAGGCGTTCTGCTTCTCACGGATTTTTTCAAACAGTGCAGCTCACAGGATTTGTAACAGAACATTCAATGAACTTCAGCTCAGACGTGCACAGTATACTGTCTTGGCTCTACCTCAGACTGAATTTAATGAATTTTAAGAGAGGTGAATCTGTGATAATCAGTGAGCTTCAGTGGTCAGTATAATATTAAGGTCAAACAAATGATTTACACCAATAACAAATCATGGAAATAGCAGTGAGCTTGTTTACCTTGCTTTAAAACCCCTTAACAGTAAATGTGACCCTTAAATCCATGTATGTCCACTGATAATTAAATTAGTCTGGGTCACTTAGCTGAAACTGGCACATATTTAGACTCCTATTACATGTATAATAAGCAGGCATAAAAGGAGAGAAAAGGCATTACCCCATGCTAATTCATTGCAAACCTGTCTTCTAAGTGCCTACATTATTAGCAGTCTTCCCTCTCTGTGGATGTCTCCGGAGATTCTAGCCCCAAGAAACAGAGTAGTCAATTCTCTGGAGGCTAGTCCTGTCCCAGTGTCTATTTTTACAGTGCATCCTCTGATTGGCCAACTAGGTGTGTGTATGTGTGTGTGTAAGCTCATGTTGTGTCATAAGGTGCCTCTGTGCCATCTGTCGCCCTCAATGGAGCCGTTGTGAAGACCGACCACACCTCGTCAGTCTGTCTCAAAGAATGCAAAACACAACCTTGGGCTTTCCTTGCTCTTTTGTACTGACAGCAGTACCAGGAACATGAGGAGAATGCTTGTAGCGAAACCAAGGGAGTAAAAACAGAATCTTTTTCAAGTGAAAAATATTTCCTATTGCTCACTCTCTTTGAAGCAGATGGCTATATGTGATATGATCAGGTGCATTAAATTTTAATGCTTAATATTTCTTGAACGTGTGTGTTAGTGCCTTGGAATTGCAGAGAAAGGGACACCTGATGTTACATGCTAACAGTAAACAGGAACAGATTTGCTTAGCAGGTGTAGTAACAGGTTGTTCATGAGTCATTGCCTGTCTCGTCTATGAGTAGAATTTGAATTTGTTGTCTCACCCAATGTGCTAAATAACTGAATCACAACATTTGTGTTAAAGACTTGGCTGACTGAGAGATAACACAAATAAGACTTCATAATGTTGACAGACTGAGACTTGCCATGACTGCCTTTCTGCTTAAACCTACACCTCCCCCTCAAGCCCTGTGCACAGCTGGTTCGTGACTGAACCAGCACTATTTTGTCTTAAAAAAAAAACCAGACTGGTGTTACCCACCTCATCCAGCTTGTCAGCAGCATCTCTAATTAGTCAGCAACTGGAATTATTTTGGAAAGTGCATGGCACTGACGATTAAGAATGCAAATGGCCCACTGTTATGGCTTAGCACAATTAGATGTGGCATGGATTAATGAGGGACATGAGGTATGGCCTTGAATAACGCGTACATGCTACTGGAGTACTAAGCATGTCCTTGTCAGAAGGCCGACATGTCATTTCCAACCACTAGAGAAGCCTGAATTTGAGATAAGAATTTACAGTGTGACCCTGGACACAAAAATTCAAAGCATGCTGTTAGATTGAAACATGAAGCACCGGTATGTTATATTAATCAGAAAATCTGACAGATTATAAGTTCAAAAAGCTATTTTGAATTGACCTGACAGCTACATAGCGAGCAGCGAGTCACTCGTGTGATTCTGCTGAGGACCATTTGCTGCATGTGTTTCTCCCTGCTCTCTTTCCCCACATTTCCCCAAATAATTAACTAAAATGCTATTTCAGCCATTGTTTTTTTTAAAAATATAAATTTCCATTGGCTGCTCTGGTTTCCAACCCCTCAGACAATGCACATTAGTTATTAGGATACCCCTGCTACTGCCCCTGACCATGCTCCTGGACTCAGAGCGGCAGTTGGTCCCAAGGTACTGCATTGTGGCTGCACAGTCCTAATTGTATTAGGATGGGTCACATTTAGAGGACAAATTTCCCATGGGCAACTTATAAAGTATGTGTAATTTTAAATGGGATGAAACAAATGAGCTTCTTTGCGGAGCATAGATGACTCCTGTATTGTGATCTTGGGGTATTATTCGGATGTATTTAGCAAGAGGCTAATTTTTCAGCAGGGAGATGCACTGCACGTACACATCAGAAAGATGAATTGAACTGAAGGCATTTCAGTGGGGGCTGTCTGGTTAGTAAGATAGAGGAAGAGGTCCTTTGCATACAGATTCTATAAGAGGAGGAAACATTATGTTGCAAAGAAACGGCAGATTCTTGTGAGGTAAAATTAGTAGGTTACTTGTTGCAGTAGGTTGGCCACTTTTCAACACACTGTATTGGTATTTTGTTTGGTATCTTGAAATTATGACTGATTTAAAAATGCATAGCAAGGGTTGTGTGCCTCTAACTTGAAAGTCAGCATCTACAAAATAATAATATTTTCAGAATAGCCCAATATGTATATTTTTGTCTTTTGCCATTTTTCAATATCAGTAGTGGAAAGCTCTGAAATGTTATTTTTACATGTTTATGATCTTACCACTAAATTAAAATTACATATGTTAAGTAACTTTCTACAGTACATTTCACGCTGCATTTTTGCTGTTTCTATTTTTTACCATATGCCTGCTTGATGTGACTGAACTGCAAAACAAACCTGCTCATTTTGAGTGCTGTTTCATGTTCTGTATTAAATCAGAAATGCTGTGAAAAATTCAGTAATGAGATGAGCAGAAAGAGCCTTTGATTTCAAACTCAGTTACTCTGACCTACCGTAGATCTTTTCATTGTATTGGCCTTTTCTTTATGCTTCATCATATAGGTTGTATGCAGTCATCTTTAAATCAGTGTTTGGCTGGTAAAGCAAATAGGCGACTGGGGATAAGTTTAGCATTTTTTGTAGAGGGAGCACAAGAGGCAGCTTATCAGAAACCTGTTTGATGCGCAGCCGCTGTTTTGCTTTGGTTCGACTGGCTTACAGTTATAGAAGGTGCACAGTGGTCAGCTGGGACATAATCTGAGGACAGGAAAAGACCAGCTGAGGCATCATCATCTTGGCCACTGTGATGGGTGACCCTTGTTTATTTACTGGCAAAGACAAATTTTGCTGGCATTTGATACTTGGCAGGTGCTTTAGACTCTGTTAGTATGGGAGGCGGGACATCACTATGTGATTGACTGCTGGTGGGTGATGTCCAAATGCTCAGCTGCAGCCAACTGTTTCCATGCCAGCAAGCAAGGGAAAAGAGATGGCCGTGGTGAACATTGTCCAATATTTATTTGGTCATAGGACAGCTTTGGGCTTCTGGCGGCTGGTTTCTGTACCTGCTACCAGCATACTTACACGATTGTCCTCCTCAGCTCTGTAACCTTGATGGAGGCACGCTCATGCCAGTTTTTATTTTCATTAGTGCTTTAATCCAATTACTGTGTGGTCTGCCCTAATCTCTGAGGGGCTTGCGTCGTCTTCCTCCATTCATAGATAACTCCAGAAGTGGCTGCACACGCTGTGTCATCCTACACAACATAATGAGTACTCAAGTGCTGCTCTGCCTCTCTGCCCTGCCCCTGGCTCTGTCTGGCTGTACCCGAAATGGTGCATTCCCCCCTATTGATCCTCTTCCTGGTGGAGTCGCAGGCAGGCTTATCCGGCTCGTCCCAGCTTGTCTGCTTTCTGAATGGACACACAGAGAGAGCTGTGTGCATGTGCCAGCCTTCGCGGTTCTGTGTAGTCACAGGCATCTTGTGGCTGAGTGGTCATTTTGGCTCTCTTGCTCCAGTCCTCCTGCCCCCCTGCCCTGCCAATCCCCCTTTTTCCCTCTTTGTTGTTACATTAACTATTAGATATGCATGAAAATCTGCTCAGTTAGCACAGCCATAGTTTATTATATTCTGCTAAACCTCAATGGCTATTTCACACGTTGCAAGCGGGGTGGCTGCTTTGTGGGCTTTTTCAGAGGAGTGTGTCGTGACTAGCACGAACAGGGAAGTCACTTGAGAACCACTATAATGATTAATCTGACTGGAAGAATGAGTTTTTTTTAAAGTGACAGACTGTGGTGATTCATTGTGTTTGCAGAGATGTTAACATTTCAGTCATTGTTCAAGCCATACAGACACCCTATTCTTGCATGTAGTTGCCACCCAGGATTCAAGCCGGGGTAAAAAAAAAAAATCTTTGCAGAGTCCTCAGAATTCAGGCTCCAAGATCTTTCCATTTCACTGATTATGCATGTCTTTTTTAGACATAGTGACAGACTGCTCTCCCAGTTCTTGCACAGGTTGTACATCTCTGCTGGAGCCCGAAGCTGGATGAAAATCAAACTGGGATCTTAGGCATAATTATTATTTCACATATTTGTGTTGTTGTCGATGACAAAACATGTTTATTCTGGATTGTTGTGGCTTTAATTTGTGTTCACAGAATTGTCAGAAATATTTAATAAGCCACAATTAATCTCTTTCATGTGATTTTTTTTCTATAAACTTTCTGTCCTCTATATTTTATGTGTCCATGGCAGCACAATGTCTACATTTTCTTCTGGCCTTGTTTTCAACCTTCTAAATACTGAGTCATTACAGGAGTACACAGCATAGCATGATGGGTCGCAGCCGCTCAGCTCTCCGCCTCCCTGGGCTTTTGTTGTGCAGTGCACAGCTGAGGCAGATGCTGAGGGGCACTCACACTAAATTGCCTGAATGAGGGCAAATTCTGTTGGCCACTGAAGTGGAGTGCACCGTACCTCATTGAGTCACAGCTTATCTCCAGCACAGGGAGGAAGAGGAATGCAGCTCTGAGAGGCATATACCCATTAGAGACAGATGATTTTAACTCAGATTTAGGCTTCAGTTTGAGTCATTGTTTTACTTAAGGCAGAGTGGCAGTGTTTACTACAGCACAAAATGTTATATGTATTTGGTATTTTATTGTTTGTGCTTTGAAGCAGTTTCTAAAATGTGTTTGAAAGTGACATGTCTGCATGCATGTTACATTCATGTGCAACTGAAAATTGAGTTTAGCTCTACATTATAAAAGGTTTGTGCTTAAATGGTGCAAAATCAAGTTTTGTTGTGACTTGTGTTGAGGTCACCATGAAAATCTTTAAATTTTTGTATGAGTTACATTATATTTCATTAGTCATATTTATCTAGGTAATCTAGAAATAGTAAATGAAATTAAATTATCTTTTTGGCTTATGACAATATAATAAATGTAATATGGCATTAGGTGACATATTTTACAATACTTGACTATCACAGCCAAGCATCTTTCAAACAGCCACTGTTTAACAACAGAGCTGAATCATCTCCACTGTGGCAGATCAACTTCTGCTGCCTCGGCCTCTTATTCTAATGTGTGCTGCCCTATTATATAACTCGTAAATATGACCATTACGTCAGTATTTCAAGTGATATTTTACGCCCTCGTTTTTTAACACGTAACATTCTGCTGCAATAAAATAAAATCCTGTTAACTGCTAAGTGTGACTGCAAATTTCGGATACATGGTAATTAATCAGTTATAACCAATAAAAAGGATTAAAGCACATATCAATTGCATTGTAAGCCCCCTAGAGTATTATAGATGCCACGAAAAGATGATTTGGGATTAAGATTTAAATTTTACAAGGGTAATTTGTCCTGAAAGCTTTGAAATAGATATAATTAAGAACCAGTCTTTTTTTTCTGTAGTGGTTTCTTTTGGGTTGGCACATACCCACTTCTGTTAAAAATAATGCACAGAGACTTACTGTAAGCTGCTGGCCATCTGTTATGCAGTCTTATGGTTAAAAAGTAATGCTCAAATGAATTTCCTCAAGTGTCTAAAGCCTAGCAGATATGGATGCCTTATCTTTGGGCTATAATAAGTGAAGCACCAGCTGAGACCTAAATAAATAGTTAAAATTTGCTCCTTTAAATATCTTGTGGTTTCACTAAATAAAACTGTATGGAGGGTTAAACTCATACCTTTTGGGTTTATACAGTATGCTGTCCACTGATGCAGACACTGGAGCATCATAACACCAATGGCCCACTGAAGAAGGCGTGGTGATCAGCTGAAATTGTGCGCGTTGTTTTGACAACCACTCCAGTGTAAATAGTCACTCCTCTGAGACTACACTGCAGCATCCAGTCAGACAACCATACGACAGAGAGAGAGAGAGAGAGAGAGAGAGAGAGAGAGAGAGAGAGAGAGAGAGTCAAAAAAAGGGGAGGGGGAGCAGGGAAACACGTTTCCATAGCAACTGGTAGAAATTAGTATAACTGTGGTTCAGAGGCATGAGCAGCAAGCAAATCCTTAAAACTAGGAAGTACTGAAAGCATGCATTTAGGTATTCATTGTCACTTTAAAACTCAGATGTCATGTAGGATTTGCTCTGAATTAAATGCCTTCTAATTCATATTTTTTGCATTATGTAGATTTTCTTGATACTTGTGTTGATGAAGAATCCAAATGCGGTTTTGTGGACCAAAACACTGGATCTATGAGCCTGTGTGTGTTTAAAAGGACAAGTTGCTTACTTGTGATGTTATTGGAATTATTGGATATTTCACAATAGCATGCCAGCTTTAACTAGTGTGTTGTAATTTCAGTACAAGTATTTGAAGAAACAAACTTGGTGTAAGCTTGCTCCAGTGACAAATTTGTGTTTTGAGCCTTGTATTTGTCACATCAAATCAACGCCAAAAATTGGTCTAACTTGGCTGGTATTGGCAGTTTTTCTTAGCTCGAGGACAAGGGACATAGTCATCAATAAACTGTGATATATTGTGAGCCAGTCTTTTTCAATACATTGCGCTTGAACCATAACTGAGGCAGGGGCACTTCATTCTTAGAGGCTTTTAAATTCTTAATCATGTGGTTTCTGTTTGTACAGACACTACCAGCATTTTATTGGTTGTTTGGTAATGAAGCAGTGGTTTCACATGTGTTCATGTTGCTGTTTTTGCGTGTGTGTGTGTGTGTGTGTGTGTTAAAAAATGCCTCCGTTATTAATTTTGGATTTTTCATGTCAGTAGCCTGTTAAACAATGTGGCTCTAACTACTAATGTAGTAAATAAATATATTATCATTTGTTTCTGCTATGTAAAAATAGATTTTTGCTTTTCAAAGTTTTTTGTCTTCATTTACATAGAGTCAGTGGGGTTCAAATATATTGCAACAATGCAACTTTTAGAATTTTGGCTATGAACACCATCACAGTGGACAAATGAAATAAAGCAATCGAGATGTGATTAGTATGTAGACTGCTTTCTTTCAAGGAGTTTAACAAAAATATTGCACAAACTGCTTAGGAATTGCTGCCATTTCCTCATAGTCCCCTCAGGTTGCTCAAAAGTAATTGGATAATAGACTGATAAGCAATTTTATGGCCAGATGAGCATGTTTCCTCATTGTTTAATGACAAATTATGAAGATAAAATCTGGAGTTGATGCCTAGTCTTGAGTTTGCACTTGATAGGAGTTATAACACTAGAACTAAAAGAGGTGATCATGATCTGAAAAAACAATACAAGCCTAACAGAGAGAGAGCTGAAACTTTAGAAGTCACAAAAACAACTCTTTGTTTGGTACTTTCTTAAAAAGAAGGAATGCACTGGCAAGCTCAGCAACACCAAAAGACTTAAATGGCCACAGAAGATAACTGAAGTGAACGCTTGCAGAACTCCGTTTACAACAGCCCCTTACAACATATAGCCAAATCAAAAACACTCTCGAGGAGGAAGACAGCAATCAAGAGATGCCTTCGTGATTGTAAACACAGACAGTTTACCTCAAGGTGCAAAATGGTGGTAACACTCAGAACAGAAAGTCCAGATTACTCAGAAAACACCTGCAGCCCACCCAGTACTGGAGCAAGATTCTCTGGACAGATGAAACCAAGATTAACTTTAATGATGGGAAGAGAAGAGTACAAAGAAGGAAAGGAAGGAAAGGAATAATCGACAGCATAAACCATCACATCGAAAACATGGTAGATGCAGTGTTATGGCATATATGCCTGCTAAATGGATGTAGGTCACTGATGTTTATTGATGACGTGACTGCTGATAGAAGTGGCGGGATAAATTCTGAAATGTATAAAACTTTACTGTCTGCTCACCTTCAGCCAAATGCTGCAAAACTGATATGGTGGTACTTCAAAGAACAGGTAGATAATGACCTAAAAACATACTGCAAAAACAACCCAAGAGCTTCTTAAGGCAAAGACATGGAATGGCAGAGTCAGTCACCTGACCTCAACCCAGCCGAGCATGCTTATCCCTTAATGAAGACAAAATTGAAGGCAGAAAGATCCACAAACAAATAGCAACTGGAGGTAGCTGCAGTCAGGGTCTGGCAAAGTAAAAGCAAGGGAGGGAATTCAGCATTTGGTGATGTCCATGAGTTCCAGGCTTTAGACAGTCACTGACTGCAAAGGATTTGCATCCAAGTATAAAAAATTGCCCTTATATTTATAATTATGTTAGTTTGTCCAATTACTTTTGAGCCTGTGGAGGGATTATGTAAAATAATGGCTGCAATTCCTGAACAGTTAATGTAATGGTTTTGTTAAAACCCTTGAATTAAGGCTGGAAGTCTGCACTTTTGTCACATCTTGATTGCTTCATTTCAGATTCACTGCAGTGGTATAAAGAGGCAAAATTCTGAAAATTGTTTCATTGCCTGAATCCTTATTGTTCCAACTAAAGCTGTTTTTTGAAACATACACAATATTGCAGAAACCCCTCTGTTTTGAGCTGTTACCTTGTGCAAAACATGAGTATTATAAAAATATTGTTCTAGTAATATATTATGAGTTACTTAGTTACTTCTGGCCCTAATGGCTAGTGTACCATTCATTTGAAGGACAGATCTGATTTTTTGTGTATTTTAGATAACAGATAGTAAGCTGAGGTTTCTAACTGTGACTGTCAATTTGGCAGGCTTAAGTTTAAGTGGTGGTGAATGTGTGTGTGGGTGTGTGTGTGTGTGTGTGTGTATGTGTGCTTTACGCTGGCAGAATAGATAATGAGCATAATCCCGTATGGCAAGTGAGGCGAGTCACGGCTTGGGTCGAGGCTTACTACAACATCCAACAGCCTAGGCTGCAGCACCCGAGGTGTTCCAAGATAACTACAGAGGCCAGAGCGAAAAGGCTAGGCTCTGCATAAATTCTCATCTATATGGTTTCCTTGCCCTTCATATCTTATCACTTACAACCAAAATAACAATGTGCTCCTGTGGGGAACTTACATTTAAGATACAACCCAAGCTAGAAAAGATGGATTTAGGCTACATAAGACAATTTTAGGTCCTCCAACTGCAACCACAGATTGTTATAGCCCAAGGGCATCAATGTACACATTTTCATGAATGAAAAAAAAACCTTACACTACCATTATTACACAGTCGGACACAAAGGCATTCATACACGTGCAGACACGTGTATTTACTAGTATTAAGTACTGTAGCACACTGCCTCATGGCTGAAAAATCACAGATATGATATGATCCTTAAATAGATACACATAACCAAAGATGGCTGCGTATTGTGAGCTTGGAACAATGCAGTCCTTTTTGGTCCTACAGTATAGATATATTCAGTTAAGTGTCACAACATTTTTTGCAATTTACTGCATCATGCTGTGATCTGCATTAAGAACCTGCAGAGACTACGTAAGGGCTGCTACACTACTTACAGTGTAGTATTTTCCTCTGTGTTACTGTAAATTTCATGAGATTGTTCCAAGACTACAAATACTAAGGTTTTGTTGATGACCTACAGAGACATGAATTATTGACACTGCAAGCTGCCTCCTATAGTCATGATCAGCCTGCATCCAAATATGACATTGCCCACAGCTACAGTAAATGTTACATCACAAATGAATTGCTAATGTCATAGCCACAGTTTCTCTGTTGCATTCAAATTTGCCTTATGCGTTCCTGTTTGGATGCAGATAAACAGACCAGCAACTAGATTTATTGCTGCTGTTTTCTTGGTATTTCTCTTGGTATTGTGGTGCAATTTTGGCAGACCATCTTTCTCTGCACATATGTCATTTGTCAAGTTTATTTCATGGAAATAAGACTTTAATTTGCAGCTCAGATTTTGGTTCAGACCGGCATTCTTAATCCATTTGTTGGTAGCTGATTTTCAGATTCCAACCATATTCTGCATCCATAATTGGGAATGTGTTGAAAGCAGTGATTATTAAATATAATTATCTAAGTACTGTTTTTTGTCAATATGTCTTTGTTTGTTGACTCATTCCACTTCTTTTCAGAATGTATTTATTAAAGTGAATTAGAAGCAATAAAGCTAAACCTTATCTCTGAATGTCTGTGGTCAGTCTCTAGCCACATTGTAACTTGGTGGTTCTGCTTTATTTTATTGCATTATAGGCAGTTAAATACAGGTTGATTTTGAAGGGGCCTTCCCTGTAGGGAATTTTTTTCATGTTTAATTTTTGTAAAAGCATTTGGAATGCCAAGTTTAACTGCAGGGAGATTACATGTTTTCCCAGAACTAGGCCACTCTTATCTACTTTAATTGTTTATTTCTCTGTTGGTCTGAGCCAGTCTACTGTTGAGGACCTTAACAACGAGGAAACTTAGCACAGGTTTGGGTGTGCTACTGCTGCTTTTATGCAAGTTTCATAAGCCTAAGGTTAGGTTTGCCAATTAGTGGTACATAACACCTTCTGATACTCTTCAGGCCATCTTTTTCTATCCTCGTTTTAAGTTCTTGTTCCAGTTTTCGTACATAACAGTCATACTTTGAATCTACTTTCTTGGAACTTGTTAAAAAATTTAAAACTTACAGTTCTTGCTTGACGGCAAGCAGTTCACAGATAAAGTAATGCACTATCAGTTTCATATTTTCAACACTATAATAAAGAATTAAATTTAAAAAAAATACTGGGGATTTACATTTTCAGTTAATTACAATTAATATTTTTTGTAATATCAAAAAAGTATGTAGGTTCCTGTGCAAAGAGGTTTGGAATTGACTACATCAGATATTTCTAGGAATTGAAGTAGACGTAACAGAAAAGACACTGGCAGGCACCAATGCTTTCTCCTCTAAGCTGCCTTTAGTATTGATTGTCATATGGGAAATCAATTGCCCATCAGATTTTAAGCAACAAGACTAAAGCCATGCTAGTGGCTTTGTGAGGCTGTACTTACTTAAGTACAGCAGTGTACTGAACTAAATGTTTAATAAACATGCTAACGTGCTCCCTTTGACAATGCTAACATGCAGAAGTTAAGCAAGCACAAGGTTTACCATGTTGACCAGTTAATTTGGGGTGTTAAAATTCTAATATTTTCTAAATAACAAGTTTAAGTTGAGTTTGAGAGCTAAGCATATGTGACCCATTGTAATATGATGTGTAAAAAACCCCTCAGTTAAACTCCAAGTACAGCTGAGACTGATAGGAACAATGTCTACACCAAATTTATTAGCAATCCATAGCCAGTTAGCAATATTTTACCTAAAAGAACAAATCTAGAAACCAAAAGAAAACAAGATTATCAGATTAAATATACAATATTTAGTCCCTCATACAGATGTTGAGATTTAGGGGTTGACCAATTTGTGGCTTGGCCGATTTTTACTTGAGATATACTGTATTTTCCTGATTATACATTATTTATCTTAACCAGTTCCCATAAGAAAATGTTAAAAAATGTGTTACTTTGACCTACCCCTCTCTATCTGTAGTCACCACTCTGTGGTGTCGAACAAGGTCCTGCCTGTAGCAATATCTGATTAATTAAATGTCACCAGTAATAGACTATCAACACTGAAGGATATATGTTGAAAAACTCTTTTCAATTATACATAAGTAAAACACAAATATGATTTGTATTGGTGTTGAAAATTATGACCTCAAGATTTTAATTTTTACTGAAAATGTATACCAGCCCCTATTATTGATTATCAGTCTCTCTGACTGCTTGATTATGTGCTGCCCTAAAAAAAAAACCCAACATATTGGTTCCCATTACAGATAAGTAAAACTTCCTGTGGGTGCTTGGATGGGAGTGCAGTAAATATATAATAGGATTCATCCTCCAAGTACCATGACTGTCTGTAGAAAATTCCATGACAATCTGCCCAGCAACTAACCGATCAACAGACTGACAATACTACCCCTGGAACCATGGCTAAAAATACTATGACACACTGGAGTACCACAATATTGTATTATGTGATACCATATACATTCTCAGATATACTATTGATTTTTAATATGTATGTGTGTATGTTTATATAAAGTCTGTTATTTTATGTATTTGTTACTGGCAAATCTTAATTATTTAGCTTAGATTGCAATTGCAAAAAGTAGTACTATGATGTTGGAAGTTGTAGGGACTGTGATGAATGCAAATGCAGATAACACTTTTCTGATTGCATAACTCCTGTATCATGATACAGATTGTATCACCAGGCTCTTGCCTGTACACAGGTCTAAAAATACCATTTCAAATTAAGGAATTAGGAAAATGTCACATTTATCAGTAAACCATGCTTGAAGTTTGTTCTGAAGGCAAACATGCCTTGGAAAACACACTGCCTTAAGGATTAAGATTAAAAGATATGTGTGTGTGTATTGTGGTGTGTGTGTGTATATTGTGTGTATTTATACTCTGTTTCACATAGATACATATATACACATGCTTGTACTTTTTTTATCTAGAGTGCATGCTTCTTTAACTTCCCTGATGTGCATATTCACAAGCAGCTTTATCCTTAGGGTTCAAAACCATTTGGTCATGAGGGATTCACATGCAGATTAAATTTCTAGACTGTGCATTTAGTTCTTGTAATTTGGCCAACCCCTGTGTTGAAAGGGTTTTTTCACTTTAAAAAGACTTGAAGTACAGTAGCATGTTAGCCTCTTTTAATATATGAAAAGTGAGCTGTTAGTTGGACAGCAATTACCCTGTCTTTATAACTCAGCAAAGAGAAGCCATGACTTTGCCTTTAATTTTAGAGAACCAATTAGTGCTTGGCCTACACAATAATTTAATTTGGCAAACTCTCAGACTGTGCAAGTGTGTTGCTGTTGTATTCAAATACTTCACAGAATAAGGAGAAAAACATTTAGTGAGTAAAAAGGAAGAGGACATTAGGATCCCTCTGAATGTCAGCTTGCTTGGGATGATGTGAGAGCAGTTTTGCATTGTTGGTTTTAATGGGAAAAGCAGCGTTGTGAAGTATACTGACAGGTTTTAGAACCTGGCTCACTGCTTGAACTTCATGACATTAATTTATTGCATAAAACTCAAATGATCCAGTTAGATGAAAGTGTGTGATTTTTTTTAACACTAAAAATGTCACTATTTACCACATTATTTTCTAATGTTAGCAGCTTATCAGTTGTCAGTTTATAGTACCTGTTACTCCATTATTTGACCAATTATTTAGTAAAAAATCTGCCAATTTACTTGGTACACTAAACCACAACTAACACAGTTGAATACAACAGACTTTGAATAAATCCTGCTTTCATCAAGGTTATGATACTCTATACTGCCAAAAGTATTGGGACGCTGCCTTTACACGCACATGAATTTTAATGACATCCCATTCTTCATCCGTAGGGTTTAATATGGAGTTGGTCCACCCTTTGCAGCTAAAACAGCCTCAACTCTTTTGGGAAGGCTTTCTACAAGGTTTAGGATTGTATTTATGGGAATTTTTGACCATTCTTCCAAAAACGCATTTGTGAGGTCAGGCATTGATGTTGGACCAGAAGGACTGGCTCTCAGTCTCTGCTCTAATTCATCCTAAAGATGTTCTATCGGGTTCAGGTCAGGACTCTGTACAGGTCAGTCAAGTTCTTCCACACCAAACTCGCTCATCCATGTCTTTATGGACCTTGCTTTGTGCACTGGTTCACAGTCATGTTGGAGCAGGAAGGAGCCATCCCCAAACTGTTCCCACAAAGTTGGGAGCATAAAATGGTCCAAAGTGTCTTGGTGTGCTGAAGCATTAAGAGTTCTTTTCAGTGAAACTAAGGGGCCAAGTCCAACCCCTAAAAAAAAAAAAACCACACACCATAATCCCCCCTCCACCAAACTTTACACTTAGCACAATGCTGTCAGGCAAGTCCCGTTTTCCTGGCAACCACCAAACCCAGACATCAGAGTGCCAGACAGAGAAGCATGATCGGTCACTCCAGATAACACATCTCCAGTGCTCTACAGTCCAATGGCGGCATGCTTTACACCACTGCGTCTGATGCTTTGCATTGCACTTGGTAAAGAAAGGCTTGGATGCAGCTGCTCGGCCATGGAAATCCATTCCATGAAGCTCTCTGTGCACTGTTCTTGAGCTAATCTGAAGGCCACATGAAGTTTGGAGGTCTGTAGCTAATGACCCTGCAGAAAGTTGGCGATTTCTGCACACTGTGCGTCTCAGCATCTGCTGACCCCACTCTGTGGTTTTATGTGGCCTACCACCTCGTGGCTGAGCTGCTGTTGTTCCCAATTGCTTCTACTTTGTTGTAATACCACTATTGATTTTTTTATTTTATTTGACCTTTATTTTACCAGGTAAAAATGTTTGAGAACCAGTTCTCATTTGCAAACATGACCTGGCCAAGAGGCACTAGCAGAAACAAATACACATATAAAACGTGAGACACAAATTGACATATAAAAATAACAGAACAAAAGTAAACAGGTCAACAGGTAAGAAGCATGGAAATCAAGCATATGCATGTGAGTGAAGAAGTGTGCATGAGGTATGGGAAAGTGTGTGCATATATGTATGTATGCGTCTAAGTAAAGGTCCAAAGTGATCAACAGGAGCAATAGTCAGCCACAATCTACAATCAACTAACAGTTGAGAGTGGAATATTTAGTATCGAGGAAGTTTGACGAATGGCCCTATTGCACAGGTGGTACCATGTTTGAATTCACTTAGCTCCTGAGAGCAACCCATTCTTTACCAAATGTTTGTAGACACAGTCTGCATGCCTAAGTGCTTGATTTTATGTACCCATGGCCATGGAAGTGATTGGAAGACCTGAATTCAATTATTTTGAGGGGTGTCCCAATATTTTTGGCAATGTAGTGTATCTGTAAAGTGTGACAAGACTAGGTGCAAGAAGTTGATTCACTTTTACCATCATTTTGGAGGAATTGTATTCTTATGCTAAGAGGTATCTGTAATGTCAGTGGACCTTCAATGATACAGATAGGATGGTAGAAGGATTTTTACAGGGCTATTTTGCTACATTAGTTTTCATTAGTTGTATCTCATTGACTAGGTATAGTAATATGACACTTCATGTCACGGATTGTCTTAATTTGGCATTATGATTTTCTTTTCAGAGGAATCATACTGGTCATGTCATTAAGGGTGCTATATACAAGTATTTTAGTTCGAATGGTTGGCCGTTGCTAACCAGTTAGTACTTTCCTGGCCTGTCAATGTTTCCCTACCTGCATTCACAGACAGGCCAGGTTGCTGTTATGGTAGTCCCCAATGTCAGCTGCCTCTCCAGTGAGTCTGTCCTTCCTTGAACAGACTCCGACTCTGCAGCTGGCGACGACAGTCCTTGTTCTACTCTCTGGAAGATCCACTGGATCCACTTAGCTGGAGAGCCACTCCAACCAGAACCTGCAGCGGGCGGGGAACTGCTTCATGTGCTGTTATGCCAAGCTCACCAAGGCTGCAGAGCAGAACAAGGATGTCATGAAGTTTGTCTGTAAATAGCTGACTACTGTCCCAGCTGCAGTCCAAGTGAGCAAAGCTGTAGTCTGTCTGCAAGACAAGAGACTCACTGCTGAGGCAGCTGAATGACATTGAGAACTGCCACAACAGTGACCTGACCAGGCTGAAGGTAGGAAAACATGAGATGGGGCTCCATGTTTAGCAGTGACTGAACTTTCAAAAGAAGCCAAAGCAGCAGTGATACGAATCACTATTTTCATGTCAGAACCTACACAATAAAATCAGAATGAAAACACGACGCGAATTTGTGAATTAGCTCTTTAGCCTTGATTCAAAATTACAGGCTTTGTATCCATACAACCACATACACAACTAATCACGAGCATATTGTGATTCTATCCCAAACGGCTTTGATATGCCAGTCCTAATGGGTAACTCATTTTTGCACCTTATTTACTCCTCAAACACAGTGCTATGGTAAGCATTTAGTATGTTCTGGATAATTCTGCAGCTTCTGCATTTCTTTGACATATTACAGAGTTACAGTAAATTCTGAGCTAGTTATCTCGCTTCATTTTAAATTGCAGCATTTATGTCTCTTCCCTGCAGAAACGTCAAAGGGAATAAGTGTCTGAACAAATACTTTTGCTTTAACACTTCAGGACTAAATAAATGCACATAGAGCCCAGCTATTTCAGTCAATGTGTGAAACACTAAAGCCAGTAATGGGGGGTGTATCTGTGGTATTTCTTCTTTGTAATGTAAACTCATCAGTTGCCCCACATCTCACCCCTCTACTGAATTGCCACTTCACTTCCCTCGCTCTGATAATAGATCTTTTCATGGCCCTATCTGTGTGGGCTTTTTCCACTCAACCTTTACTGGACATTCATACTTTATTGAACTTCTTATAATAGTTATTACATCAGTGCTGAACTCCCCTTTGTTTTTCTGCAGTATAATTCTTGTATTTGTTGTTTCTTAGAAAGTTAGTATTTGTGTTTCTCTGTGTTTTTCATGGTGTTTTTGCTGATAAATCTTTGCCTGGGTTGTAAACTATTATAGTTGTAAACCTTTCAGACATTGAGGGTGATAATGGGCTGTATAAATAAACTTTCAAATTGAATAATCGTCATCAGCTTGCTTTTCTCTGCAGATGAGTTGCCTGTTCATTTTACTAAATTAATACCAACTGTTCTTATTTCCTCAATGCAATTAAAACAAAATTCATAAACCTTTTCCATAAAATTAGCATATCATTGTTTTTTGTTACTTGTTTGTATGAAAAAAATAGTACAGTGTTGATTTCTGGGTTTGATGTTTCATCAGATTAAACATCAAATCCTTTTTAAAATAAAACTCTCAACCAAATGAGTAACTGTCGATTATAGTGCTTTGTGCTTTGTGTTATTGATTCAAATGAGGATAATCTGACAGCAGAGACAGTGCAAACTACAGTGATTTTCCTAGCCTGCATTCAGTATCTACCTTTCACTGCCGCTCTGATGGCATGACAGTTCACACTTAATGTCAGTCTCTGGAAAATGTAGAAAACACTTTCTTTTGTTCAGGTTTAGTCTTTTTAGTGTCAGTAATTACATCTTGTATGTAATTTTGGGAGGTTGAAAAACAACTAATAATTGATCAGTTTGTAATTTCATACATCATACAACCCCCCCTCCCTCCCCCCGCCAAAACAAGGTTGTAATTTTTTAGCTGTTTCTGGCTAATCTTACTTAGAGATTGTCATTCTCGAACATTAAAGCTCCCATATTGTGTCCCTTAATGAAAGTCTCGCAGGTCCAAAGAATATTGTAATTTTCAGTTCAAAATACTGCAAAGATGGTTCATTTTACCATGAGTCTGTAGCCTCTGGACTTGATGAATGTTAGTATTAAATGCCCTTACACCAATCAGCCACAACATTATGATCACTGACAGGTGAAGTGAATAACATTGATCATATTGGTATTGTGTGATGCTCTGCTGGAAAACCTTGGATTTTGGCACCTGTGTTGTTCAGACTCAGACACCCAAATAAACATTGTCCCACAACAAGAACACTCCCTCATGGAAATGGAAATCCCAAATGTCACTGTCCTACCCCCACAGGAAAATGCACCCCACCACATGGAAAAAAATCAAACTATCAGGAACATGTTGAGGAACATGACAATGGCCCAACATGTTGATTTGACCTCCAAACTTCTTACACCCCATTGTGATCAAGCATCAACAGGATGCAGTGGAACAAGTTTGATTGACAGAAGCCCCACTGCACAAGCCAGAGTACCCAAAGGATCCACTGTCAATGTCCTGGTTCCAGACCCCATACAACACTCTGAGAGGTCCTCTTGTCCATGCCCAATGGTTCAGAGCATTTTTGAGCAAATGGGGGGGTACACAATATTAGGCAGGTGGTCATAATGTTATGTCTGATCGGTGTATATCCCTATTGATTCTAACTTTGCATCACCAGATTTATTACAACCATAAAAAACTTTAAAAAGGGATTTTTTTTAACCATATGTGCCTAATATTTTAGTAATTGTTTATCTTCAACACATTTAGAAAGGCTTATTTACAGTTTATCAGTTAAATCCATTAAAAAATGAATTAGACAAAAGTGCTCATTAAAATCTGATTCTGAATCTGAAACTAAATAAATGCTGCAAAAATAATGAGACTGTCTTTCTTGCTCTAATTTGCTAGAAATAAAGAACAGGATATTGGCAATGGATTTCAGTTAACCTTTGACTTTACTGGGATTCAATGGTGGAGTTATCTTTACATTTTCACATTAGGGGGAATGTCATTTTTATGGGAAGACTCGAAATAGATTGGCTAAATAAATCAATAATTGCCTCTTCGCTCCACCAGTTGACATTACAGAAATCATTCTGCGTTTTTGTTCCAGACATCTCTATTAGACCTCATTGTCCTCTTTCCCTGTGCCAGTTGAAGGCCCCGTCTGTCCTTTCTCACCCTGACCTCCAGTGTGGTACATGTACATTAACACAATCTTGCTCATGCATATTATAGTGCTGAATTTTTGGCCGATTTAGTCACACTTCTTAGTCAGTCACTGGAACCCTCACTACCCCCCTGGGAGGAAACAAGTGGTGCTTTGTTCTAATTAAGCACGGAAGTGTTTCCGGCCACACTACCGTCCGTGTCAAATAATAGAAATCTGTCCTTTTCATCCAGTCTTTGATGAAGCGCAGGCTCCCACTGAGGGACGTGCACCAGACAGCATGATTTCTAAGAATTTTTTGAAGCGTTTTGAAAATAATTTATTTCAAGGTACATTGGGAGCGCAGCACTGGTTCTTGCCCGCTGCTGAATTTTAACTGAATAATTGCAGTCCTGGCTTGATGTTATTTCTCTTGAAAGATGACTGCAGGCAATAGAGGAATAGGAAATGTCCATCTTTTCAGTAATAATAGGGCTGCTCGGGCCAAAACTGGCATAATTATTTTCTTGATGGGCATGGGCATTGCTTTTAACAGATTTAATGTGCCAACTGCCTTTTTAGTTGCTGTGAAAATATTGATGTATATTCAAAGACATGGGTGAGTTTTTTATCTGGAACACCGGAAGCATTTCTTGGACATTATAGATTTTACCACCATACGTATTTCAAGCTGCTGCTGCATGCTGCATGCTCCATCTCCCTGGCTACATTTGCTTTTCTCTTCACCACTGACAAACCAATGGCTGCTGGTTGATGTAATAGTCATCGGTATTGGTGTGCAAGCATGGGAACGTTGCCATAGAAAATCAGATTTGAAACTCCAGCTTACTGCAAAATACAAAGAAATTTATCTAATGTTGATGGGCTTTATCGGCATTGTGAAAGCTTATTTGGCAACGCCTTGAATGTGGTGGATCCATCTGTAAAAGTACTACACTACAGCTTTAATGCTTAAACTACCTGTTTACCAAAAACAACTAATAAACACTAAGTTTGTCTCACACCAGCCTTTAGCGGATGTTAGATTATCAAACAGACATGCATAACTCTCTTTGTGACTACAAAACTGCAAGTGCAGGTAGATTCTCAGTCCAGGCAGACAGATGATACATCATGAAACCTCAAGCCTGTAGATTGCACACATTGGTATGTCAACAGCTACAGATCTACGCAGCTTTTGGAATAAATAAAATATCAGTGTTTTCTGTTTGAACAATTGTAGTATCTCATAATACTGAAACACTGCCTCATTTACTATATAGTTTCTGATTTTGTATTCTGTGCTTTTTTTTCTGTTGTAGTTTCACTGGAAGTGCAGATCACACCAACGCACGGTGAGATAAGCCTTGGAGAGTCCAAATTCTTTATGTGCGAAGGTAAGTTTATCATGCTTAGAATTTTTAGTTTTTCAAACTTTACTATAAGCTTTTAGGTTTCACCTATGACCATTTTAATATTTTTGTAAAGACATACCATGAAGTGACTTAAATAGACCAAATGTGTAAGCAGACGTCTGTGTTTTGTGTTCATACTTAATAATAATAATAATTTGTTAATATATCAAAAATCAGCCCAATGCCAAAAATAAAACAAAAAAATTGGAATAAGTTTTCCCAAAAAATTTCCTCAAAATGGCCTTATTCAAGTTGACATGTTCACACTATGGGTGCACACTGCATAAATAGTCTTTATGTGCATTTCAGTGCACATACTGTATGAGCATGTGGCAAATAAAAACTCTTGAATTTTAAATGGTACTCAAAGTATAATTAATAAAATAATACTCAGTGCTCCACTTTATCAACCAGTCATTCTTATCTGCAGGGCTTAATTGTGAAACAACTTCACATCACAAGCCATCTTTTATTATTTGTTAAATGGTTTACTGATTACTTGAAGGTCTAGGATTTGTATTATGTATTCATGCAGATGAAATGCCCTGATATTTAGTCCTATCAATCAATCAAGCCTTTGTTGCATGATGCTTCCTTCAATTTCCTTTGTTTCTTGTTCTCTATATCTGTTTTTCTGACATCTTTGTTGTCATACACAGTTTAAATGCATACACTGCAGACTTCAGTTCATGCAGCAGCATGAGCCACCTATAGTGCTCAGTCTGTGGGCACTGGTTGACTTCACTGATGGGAAACATGCACCTTATAGATACCTATTTTCTTAACTTCTGCTGTGCTCTGTCTGTGCTCTTAGTTGTAGGCGTTGCCAAGCACATAGACTGGTTTGGACCAACTGGGGACAGGATAGAACCGAATAGACCAGACATAACAGTAACCCGTAACGATGAGTCATCTTCCACCCTCACTCTGTACAAAGCTGGGACTGAAAATGCGGGGACATACAAATGTGTCGCTACCAGTGGAGACCAGCAAGGGGAGTCAACCGTCAAAGTGAAAATCTTCCGTAAGTATTTCCCTCACCGCGTACAGTTCTCTTTTCAAATTATAGAGCGGTGTGAGCGTAGAAGAAAAAGAATCCTGTTTATTGAACTCATAGTATTTTATTGACTGCTCAAGGGCAACACATTACTCTTTTTCTTCTCAAGTGAGGATGGATTTTTCATCAGTTCAATAAATGGTCGGAAGACCATTAGAGGGCTGCTTAATGATCCTGTCTGTTGTGCCGTTCTTTTGAGTAATGGGTTTTATTTTCCATGAATGCCAAGCATCAGCAAATGTCCATCAGAGATGAAGTCCTTTTCCAAATAAAACTTTTTTTGTCATTTCAATGCTTATCTTAGGTCTTTATGAGAAGTGGTCACCCATGTAGACATCACACATTGAAGTCAATATACAGTACTTTGTACACTATTATACAAAATAACATTGCAGCTTTATTTTATGGTTTGCAGTTTCACATTAAGCAAGCTAATAGTCATTGCAGTTGTACATGTTAACTTCTGCCATCCATAGGAAAGGACAGTAGCAGCAGCAGCAGTTTGCATATGATTTGCAATGTCACCCCCTGCAAAGAAAATAAATGATAACATACTGTATACTGGAATATTATTACTTGTGCCCCCTGCAGGCAATGGGTTTTTACAGGAGCAGATTTTGCATTAAAACTTTTACCGACCGTTTCAAGAAATGAGCTGCACAATGTGGCTACAAATGGCATCATATGTTAATCCTTGATGAGACAGCTTTATAGTCAGGAAGCTGAATGGGATTCTGGAACTTGTGCCCTAAGTCAAGTCTGTAAGGTAACGATAGCACTTCATTCTATGCTGCATAGAGCCCCCCCAGCAAATTCCATTAGCCAATCAGTTTTAGAAATGGCTGCAGATTGCTTCAGTTCTGGTAACTTAAACCGTCAGGGGAGTCAGGGGAGCCTGTTTAGAGTGATAATAAGCCTTAGCTTGTGAAAGGTGTTCATTAATGGATTTCTGTTATGTAGAAAAGTTTGGTTATCAGTAAATGTTTTAAGCATTCTTCTAGTGTGACCATTTTTGGCTGTGAAATTGAGTTATTGGAATAAAAATTACCATTGTCATTTTGAATACATTCTGTTGCAGATAGAGAATTATTTTATTGCAGATGCTTAAGAAATGTAGTGAATAAAAGTCTGTTCTATCGAACAGTCACACATAGTGAAGTGTGTTTTGATGAGACTTGCGTCACTGAGTGAAAAATGTGTTTTACTTGTTTCATTACAGAAAAAATTACTTTCACAAATGCACCCTCACCCCAAGAGTTTAATGAAGGAGACAATGCCAACATCATTTGTGATGTCATCAGCTCACCTCCACCTACCGTCCTCTGGAAATATAAAGGCATGAAAATACAGATGGAAAAAGATGGTAAGATGTCTCTGATCTACATGGATTTCTATTTCAGTTTTACTTGATTTGGTGGTTGGCTGCTGTCAGCTTGTGATGCAGAACATTTCTGTAGTAGTTTATCAAGTCTAACCTCATAATGTGAAATAATGAGTATGAATTGCAGAGTTCAACAGATTACAGCCCTGTGCAATAGTAATGAAATGACAAATTAATCAAACTTGTACCAGCTCTCAGTAATTGCAGTATTTCTAAGTTGACAGTAAAGTACGTTCTCTTGTAATCAAACAAAAATGGTTAGTTCAGAAACACTACACAGAAAATACAGGCCATAAAGTAGAAATTCAATGCAACAAAAGTGAATACCTGTGCCTGCGATTACGGACACACAAGTTAGAAAACCCGTTATCACTGAAATAAAATTGAGAACACCTGTGATTTACAAAATGCAAGATTGCATGAACATGGTTATAGAATGACCTGTGAACATCAGAACTTCAGTTTTGTACCTATGCTTGTGTCTACCTCCATGTTGGCACTGTAGCTGCTTATGGGAAAGAATTGCCAGAGGAGCTTGAAAATGTGATTGTGAAACTTCATAGTAATGATTCATAGTAACACAAGTTAGATCAGCAGTAGATGTCCTGCTTAAATGATGCCACAGACTACTTTCTGTAGATGTCTGTGCTACTTAAACTGTCTGCCTTGGCACAGGGGTTATCAATGGAAATTGGAGTTTCTGTAAAAGCTCTCACAGTGTGAAAGACAGTGAATAATGTGAACCTCGATGGACAGCGTCCAAGAAAGACACCCTTGCTTGCTTTTGAATACAAATCTGTAAGATTAGATTTTGTTTAAAGATGTGAAAAGAAGCCTGATGAATATTGGGAGCACATTCAACTGAGAACAAAACAAATTTGTTCAGATGGAGTCCAGCATGTTTAGCATCAAGCTGGCCAGGACTACCACAGTGAATGCACATTCCTGGCAGTGAAGCACAGAGGTGGGCGTGTGATGATATGGGGCTGTGTGAGTGCAAAAGCTGTTGGGGAGATGACATTGATAGATGGCATCACCAAAATACTGGCTGACAGGATAACTCGCAGTCTGAAGAAGCTTGGCAGAAGAGGCATATTGTAGCATGATAACGATCCAAAGCACACTGCCAATAATCACACAAGAGTTTCTAAACAAGAAACAAGTAAAAACTGTGACCTGGCCAAGTATGTCGCCTGACTTAAATCCAATAGAACACGTTTGGGGTATTTTAAACAGAAAGATAGAGCAACACAACCTCTACAGCAAGGAGCAGCTGAAAAAAAATAGTCTTGGTAGCAAACAGCAAAACATCTCTACAGACATGTATGGACATTGACGTCCTCCATGCAGAGGAGGGGTGGCTATCAGAAATGAAATTGAACATTTGAAGTACTGAAAATACCTTTGTAATGTTTGACTTTCTTGCATTGAGCTCTTAATGTGGTGCCTGCATTTTTGAAAACTATTTGTGAAACTATGAGTTTGTAAGTCAGGGTAGTAAGTCAGTCTGTAAAACATGATCAGGATGTAACTCAGAGCAGCTTCACTGTCATATTACAGTTTGGTAGAGCCAAAAGAAAAAGTCAACGGCCAAATTACAGTATAAAAATCATAAGTCTAGCCTAAAAGGCAAAATTTCAATGTTAGTAATTTATTTTAACTCTGTGATCATAGACCACATATTGAAAATTAAAGGACACACAGGCACCCAAAGACAAGCCACTTAATAATATATATGCAGATTCACCAGCGTTCGAGGCTTGAAATTGCGTATGCCCTGCTTTTGTTGCCATTCTTCTCTGGGGTTTACCCTGTGCTTTGAAAGCAAAAAATTAATTTGGTTTTGAATTTGAAAATACAATTGACTCTCTGTTATTCACCCTTGACACTGAGCAATATAATAATGTGTATGGTAGTGTTGGTATTGCTCACTGAAAAATAATAACACAGGCTCATGTGTGGGTTGTAATAGTATTTTGGATTATTACATGATTAAATTTATTCGGCTCACATTTCATCTCAAACTGAAGGAGTTCATGTGGGCTCGGGTCTTATTCCTCTTATTTTGGAGCTGGTGCAAGGAGTGTTGGATGTACTGAAATGAATTTCATAAATTGGAAATAACATATAAAATATGTGTCCCAAAAAAGACAGTTATTGTTTTTCCACTAACATTATCTGTATGACTAACAAAAATATTGCATGTATGGAGATATATCTGATGGAGATGAAGCTCTATTAGATACGTTTTTTAAAATATATAATAATGGTACAGACGCATCAGTTACGAAGACATCAGTTTTAAAATGTTGATGTCTAATTAAAGTAAATGTTGGTCAGTTAATTCAGAAAAGAGTTTTCGTTATTCATTATGCTGTTTCACAAGGTTGTTAACACACTAGCTGTTTATCATTAAATACTTAGGCAGTGTTGTTGTAAACTTGTTGTATGTATACACAATAGTGTAATAATGCATTTATCTTGTACCTTTTTCAGTTCGGTTTAGGGTACTGAGCAACAATCACCTTCAAATTCGTGGCATAAAGAAGACAGATGAGGGCTTGTATACTTGTGAGGGACGCCTCATGGCCCGCGGCGAGATTGATCTGCGTGTCATCAAGGTCGTTGTGAATGGTTAGCAACCCTTTCTCCCTCACAATATTTCCTCTTCCTTTTGTCCGTGTTTTTGTGTGGCAGGTGTCCCATGACGCTTAAATAAGCTGTAGATCCTTAGAGGCGGCCAGGCTCAGCATCAATGTGGAAACAGTTGCCCAGAGCAACCGTGTATCAAAGATGTTCCATGCTAATGAAGTCTGTTTCCTGCAACTTCTGAGCCCAGCAAATGAGTGTGCCTAAAATAAGTGCTCTGAATTTGTCACTGCTTCCCTTTCTGCTATACTGCCTGCTGTCTATCTTTGTACCTATATGACCATCTGCCTATATGTATATGTCTGCCTATTTTATTTTTTCTTTCTATGTCATTATTTATATATCTCTCTGCGTCTCAGTGCTCCCGACCATCAGGATATGGCAGTCGGAGGTAAATGCCACAGCAGATGTTGGGCAACCCACCATGTTGACTTGTGCTGTTGATGGCTATCCTGAACCCATGGTGACCTGGACAAGGTACAACTCAGCTAGCAACTGGAGAGTCAAAAGCTTTCAGCATTTGCATTTGCACTCGTCAGATAACAGTGCATTGCCCAAGACTAGTAATGCTGTCAGTTAAATTGTGTTAAGAATGATTTTGTCCGGTCCGATCCGCTTGGAAGGTCTCTGAAGGAAAGATCGTATATAATGAACATGTTTAATATTTGTGGCTATAAATCCTGTAGTGTGTGGGGTCCTCCGAGAGGAGCTAAGCATGCACAGTGTGTAATGTCACGTGTACCAGATTTAAGCCAATCAAAACGCGAGCTTACTCAGCTGACTGACGGAAGAGGAAGTAAAAACAAACAAGTACAGTTACTGACGCTAAAAAATTTAATCAGATTAATCATGATGATGGATTAATCCGCACCAACGCATCAATTTTGACAGCCCTAAAAAATCTCTGCCCTTTGACTTAGAGATCTAGATGGTCTAATGAAAAAACAGCTTCAATTCTAGTAACGCGCCGCATTTTTGGCAGTAACGGTCACAGCGTTGTAATGATGGGAAGAGTAATCAATTAGATTATTTCTTACTGAAAAAAGGAACGCTGTTAATAATGTCGTTATTTATAGTGCCATTATTCCCATCATGTTTGTTTACACTGAAGTCACGTCTGACTACGTGAGATTTGGAATACTGAGCGTGAAGAGCCTGATACTCTGCTGAAGAATCAGTTAGTGTGGTGTGCTCCGTTGTGCACAGCACACACTATAAGATCAAAAGAGAGAGATCTTGTGCAATCTGTCTTTTGTTATCTTCAAGTGTGTGGTCTCTAAATCTGTGAAGTTTTGAAAAATCCTGTAGTGTGTGCCAGCCTTTTGGCATTAAACATGAAGTATTGTTGAGGCTTGTAGGAATGTCATTCATTCTGCACGCATATGGTCAAGTTAATTATTGACAGAAGTTATTACTGTTCATTGTGTGGGTGACATTAATCCATCTGCCAACTTCATGGCAACCCATCTCATAGTTGTCAAGACATTTCATTCTGAACCAAAGCAAAATTCCATCTGAAGCAATCAAATAGTTAAAGGACCAGTGTGTAAGATTTAGGGAATCTATTTGCAGAAATGAAATGTAGTATTCATAACTACATAACTATGTTTTCATCATTGTATAATTACCATCCTTCTCACTATCATAACGTTACCAGATGGTAACTGGTCTTTTATTCTGCAGAGGAAAAAAAAAATCTAGCTAATTTAATCTTGGAATCAGACTATATGTCTTGACTGAATGAGTTTTTTATCATTAGTTTGCTTGCATTACCCTGTATAACAGTTAGCTAAATACCAGTTCGCAAAATACAAGTCCTAAATATCTGAAATAACCCTACTGAAGAAGGTACTGAGACCTGATGACCATGGTGTGTTCTCTTACATATCTGAAAAGAGAGGAGTGAGGAAAGGCTATTTAGTTTTGTGGTAGTCTGCAATTTTCCTGCTAGATGATCCTAAATCCTACATCCTAGATCTAGAAAATATTTTAGTTTGAACTGTACTGAATAGTGGAATAACCGACTGGCAGATCCATTGAACCCCACTGCTGGTGTTGGTAAAAACTAGTCTTTCATTTGGTAATGCTGGTTGCTGGAAATGGTTGTTGACACACAGCCTCAGTGGAGGTCAAAGTTGTCAGCAAAAGACTAACGAGGCATTGCCAATCAAAAATAATAAACTTTGCTGGCTGTATTTATACAAACCAGACAAACAGCTAGATTCCTCCAGGAAAAAAAACAAATGTTTCCTCCACATTTTCAGATTTTTCCACTGACTATTTTTTCTCAAGTGGCTTATTTTACAGCATTATTTTCTCTAGTATAAGAAGTATAACGTAATCATGACATTCATTACAGCCCATTATGTTTCTCTGTTATGTAGGTGTTTTGTAATGTTCTGTAACACAGCAGGATTGCATGACAAATATAATGTTACTCACCATCAGTAACCTACGGTTTAAATAAGCTACTGCATTATTTATATAATAAAGTAAATAATGCAAAAAATATATTATATAAAGATGTGAAGTAAAGGTTTTTAACAGAAACAGAATACATAGAAAAATAAAAATTATAGCTCACTGGTTCAGTTTGTTGTCAGAGGTAAAGCTGTATGCTCATGCTTTATTGGACTGAATATTCATGAGGTTTGCTTGCCAGTTGGCTTTTACAGGTGGGTATTGCAATAGTTACATTTAAATATTCATCCAGCAACACACCCACATCAGGAATGTTATTAGGTATATGCCTCAGTATAACGCCGTCAAATGTTGGTCAAAATGTTGGCGCTCTGTTGTATCCGTTTGCAAGACACTCTAGGTTATTAGAGATATTCCACTAGCTGATTTATTCATTGCAATAGGACACTTAATCACAGGGTATCAAAGGTGCATGTAAACAGTGTAACTTGAAGACTAGCATGGCAACAATAGCCACATTATTCAGTGTATCTGAATACAGCCATTGATAGGCTCCTGCTTTGTTAAACTGTTCCTGTTCTTCTTGTTTCCAAGACAGCGGTTAACTCTTTCGACAACTTAGATTCGAGGTCAAGAAGTGCAAATGGCCCAGGAGCTACTGTTTCCGTTCCGTTCAGTTGTATGCGTTTTTATACTTGTGCAGTTATACAGCACCTGCAGCTTGTTGATAACTGTATGGAAACACAAAAAGTGATCACAGACAGTCAGGCCAGAGGCCAGAAAACATTATCTCCTTTACATGGCTGGCAATGGCGACAAGCAATTTATGCTCCACTTGGACAAAATTAGAATAAATGAGGCATTTTTTGTTGAAATTGACTGTAAACATCAAATGTCAAAAGGCTCACGAAAGAAAAACATTATCACACTCATTTAACAAAAACATTTTCTGCTCTGAGATTCTCAGCTTTCACCTCTTCTTCACCTCTTTTTTTCCCCTTCACCGTGCGCTTGTACTCTATTACTTGATCTTTTCACTTTATCCTTCAGGGATGTAGAAAGAAACTTCTGCATATTTTTTAAAGACCTAGGGATCATGGTTTTCAAAGCAAAATCTCGTAACATGGTGCAGCTGAAGAATGGTGTTTGATAGATGGATATGGTGTTTAACACTTGCGTTTTTTGCAGGAATGAAGTGGACCTTGAGGCAGGAGAGAAGTACAGTTTTAATGAAGATGGCTCAGAAATGACGATAATGGATGTTACCAAACTGGATGAGGGAGAATACACCTGCATTGCCAAGAACAAGGCTGGGGAAGCAGAGCAGGAACTCAGTCTGAGAGTGTTCGGTAAGGCCCAGTGATTTATATACAGACATGAACTAAAGTGGCAATATGAAATGATCCAAGTGTGTGGGAATGAGGTATATGAGTATGTAGGTGGGGGAAGAACAATAGTACGGTTTTGTGTCTGTTTTCGAAGGCATACAAGATGAGGTGTTGTTTTGGTGTGGGTTGTGATTGTTTCATGTAGGGATTGAGCTTAAGGATTTAGAGAACAGGCCAAGTGGGATGAGCTCAGCTGAACTCTTTGAAGGTTTTTCTTTGTTTTTACCCACTAGGTTGTTCTCGTCTTGATTTTGTCACATCGCAACAGCCATAATTTCAATTCTAATCTTGGTGTCAGTTCATGTAGTTATGTCAATTAAATTATGGACTGCGTTAGCTTGGGCAGTTTATTTCTCTAAACAAAAGAAGTGGCCAACCTGGGGTTCTTATGAGCTCAATGGATAAGCAATTATCTTAAAATTACCCAAGACAGCTTTCAGAAAGTGTTGTTTACCTCATTATCGCAAAGCTCTTGTTACTTCACATCAATGTGGAAAAAGCTACAATTACATGCTTTCTTATAAGCATCAACCTATGCATCTGAAAACTGTAAACATACCCTCAGCTTTAAATATATTAAATGCCTGTCAGAACCATGTTTTGAAATTTATAACATAATAGAGCTGAACAGTGCACACCATTAAATTCAGCTTAAAATGTAAGTATTTCTGTGTTTGTGTAACATTAAATATTAATGACTAAATAAGCCACAATTATAGTAAATGTTGAAAAAACCAACAGGTACTATTTATTGAACATTTAACATGAAAAACACTAGCTTTTCCAGGTTCTCTGTGTGTGATTTTTGATCAGTTTGCTTGACAGTGCAGCATCTGTAGCAGGAAAACCACACAAATTTCATCTGATTTGGGCTCAGATGTTGTTAACCGAAGTATGAGACGACAGCTGAACCTCATCTACTTCAAACCAGTAAGAAGATCACGGATAAAAACAGTAAATTGGTTATTTTCATATGAAATAACTAAAACGGTTCTATCTATAGAAGAAGATTTTGTGTTCATGTTCACCGTCGAAGTGAGAATCTGATTGAGGAAATGGCTTTCAGAGCCTCTAAATAGGGCTGCATTGAAATTAGTCAAGAAAATAGCTTGAACGCTGAATACCTTGAATGCAGAAAATATGTGAGCTCTAGTAGCTGCCAGGTTCAGGCAAGACTTCATTTGACTGTGTTGTTTCAAGGTCGTCTTGCTCACAATGTATCCTTTATCCTTATTTCCAATGTTTTAATGATAAACAAAGGATTGGAATGGATTAGGTTTACATTGCTCATGCAGTCTATTTAAAAAAAAAATCTGCTCTGATCCCAATCCTACTGATTGCCTTTTGATATCTATGGCTGAAATATAAATACTTAAATGTTCAAGTACCTGATTTAGAAATAACAAAATGACAACACAGCTGTTCCTCTGTATATTTAATAATTATCTGTTGAGAAAACTCAACTTTAAAACAAAGTTACAGTTGTTTCCTTGTGCTAAATATTGCAAATTATGTTCAGTATACTGAATAGGCTTACATTTATTAAATGCAATGCTTAATCCCTTGCATTCATCCTTCATGGAAGAAAAAGATGAGAGCACAGTGATACTCAGCCACATGCGTCAGAAGTAGCACTTCAATTTGCTGCGCTCTGCTCATGTCACTGGCACCCTGCTGTGCTTTCAGGTTACCCCAGGTGTACTGTAACTTGACAGCTCCCTCAAATGTAAACAAAAATGAAGGCCAGCTCCTTTGAGATAGTTTAAATAAATTATTACATGAATAATGTCTGGATCCACACATGGTTATCACAACTTTACTGCTGCTGGGACTGGGAAAGCTTAAATGCAGTTTTGCTGCCATAAAAATCCCCCTCACCTGTCAACTAGTGATCCGCATCCTCCCTTTGAACTCATCCCAAATCCACAGACTTGCTCTTTTACTTATTGTTCTTGTGCTGCCAAACCACCTGGCTGTCTTGTTATGCCAGAGCAGTTGTGAAGACTTTGGCTTTTGTGTTTTACAGTCAAACCCAAGATCACATACATCGTAAACCAGAGCACTTCAGAGATGGAGGAGCAGGTAACTCTCACTTGCGAGGCTTCAGGAGATCCAACTCCCACAATCAGCTGGAGCTACGGTGATCATGTGTTCACAGAAGGAGAGCAGGTAAAATAATAAAGGCAGTGTGGATGACGGTAGTAGCAATTTAACATCCAAGGTACTAAATCCTGTCCTTGAGGGCTGGTGTCCTGTATTTTTCCTCCTGGAGTTAATGAACCATACCTGGTTCAAAGATGTAGTGTGTGTCCCAGTTGTATACTATGCATAAATTCTGAGCTTTAAGTTTTTAAGTAACTAGTACACAGTGGGGAAATGGCATAATTACACAAAAATTAAAGATGGTAGTATATTGTTTCTGGTGACAGCACAGAAAATAGTCCTTAGAAAGACTTTTTTTCCTCGCAGTTTGCAATGCCTTTAAATTCAAAATTAGTTTTAGTTCTACAGTTGTAGTTTGCTGTTCTGTCCTGCCAAGCCTGTCCTTGGTGCACAAAATAAGAAAGTTAATTCCTTGTATACTAACTTCTTTATTGTATACTTTATAATGCATTTGTACATAATGTGGAATTGGGGCTGAGTAGCAACCACCAGTGACAAACTCAAACCTGCAGGACACTGGAGTCGCAAGGAGAAGAATTGAATATCTTTAACCTAAATTCAAGTGGCATATTGATTATGTGCAGGTGGGGGGCTTGTGCTATTTCATTGCAAATGCCCTCAAGAAGGTTTATGTGCTGCTGATTATTTACTCCAAATTAGCAGTTCCTTTGAGATGGCCCAGAGGAATTAGCTCATGATACTCAGTCAGTAATATGGAGTACACTCAGATTTGACTTGATTTTTTTTCTTCAAATGTCAAAAAAATCATCACCAGAAACCCAGTTATAGCATTCCCAAAATAAGCATGCAAATTAAGGCAATAATTAAACTTCGTCTGCTTCTTTATTGTATTTACTGGAGCACTTGAATAATCAAGTGTTTAGCATTTTCAATCACTATTGCCATTATTCTGCTCATGCCAGTGATTGAAAAGTTTTTTTTTTTTTTATATTAAAGTGCTCTATCAGTGGATATTCTGCTGCCATCTTTTAAACTTTTTTTTGGCACTGCGATGGTTAAGAGCCACCTTTTCTTTTAATCTTCCATTGCATCCTGATACTCCTGTATCTTCTCAATAATATCTTGTACCTTATTCCTTGAGCAAACCATCAAAACCAATTAATACCTGACTGGTATTCTCGTACATCTGTTGCCGACATGACCTGGTTCTTCTAGGTCTTCGTGTCTTGCTACAGATTATGTACAGGTAATGAGGGGGAGAATGCTTCAGAGATATACTTTAAGTTCGCAGAGAAATTCTGGAGCCAGTCCATTACATGCGCTACATTTTCTTCCTACAGGCACATCTAAACAGGATCTATCAGGTATGAAATCCGCGTGGCACAGAAATGTACTGGAGTAGTGGTGTAAAGTATGCCTCCAGATATGACAAAAAACTCCCACTGAAATCAAATCATCCCTTTTTATTGAAAATTTCCCAGCTGCTTCTTGAAAACCCCAAGGAATGATCTCATCAGAGTTCAAGAAATTGATTTGACTGCTGCATGCTTGCCAAATATAGCCTGAAAACTTCACTGATCTTATCTCCTGAGATCAGATGAAAATTTGGTTAATAACATAATAAAAGGGAAACACCATTTCTGTGTCGCTGTTGCCCGATCATTTCAAACTTTCCATCACAGCATGAGGTTGCCTGGATTCAAGCCCAGCTCAGTCTGTCTGTCATCTCCATAATACTGTAGATTGTCTAACATTTATGTCAGTATCACTTGAAAATTGAGGGTAAAAGTGCTCCACCTAAAGTCTATCTTTTGAGTATCAAACACTTGCTCCCTGCAGACAAAAATGAAAATATGAGTGTTTGAAACAAAGTGATCATGGAGAAATGGACTGTGCTGCAAGAAGAGGCTTAGAGGGTATTTTGTCATCCATGACAACTGGTCAGTATTGGAATTGATTACAGCTGATATGATTCCAAGCAGACTGCAGCTACTGTTCTCCATGAACATGGAGGTATAAACTGTCTACAGCTACCTGTCAAGCCTACAGACTGTTTGATATTTAAAAATACATTTTGAGTGGAGCCTCACTCACAAGTGCAAAACACACTACCACCATATGACGCACATCACGACAGGCCTATTTTTTCCTCTGTAACTCCACACACCCACAGTGGCAAGGCACACACGGACGCACCGTCTAGTAACAGTTTACACCTCAGTCCTATTATTCAGTGTCCCGTGAGAAACAGCATTCTTTGGTAGAAACACATCTCCAAGCTGCTGTATCTCAACGTGTTCTTCTCTCAGTGACAGGTCAGCTTGTTTTCTGGTCTTGAAGCTGTCATAATGGATGAAGAGAGCCTTATTTAGTGGGGTAGAATAACACTCCACTCCCCACAGTCCCACCATTATGTGACATAAAAGACAATGCCCTACAAGCTATAATTTAGGTGTGAAGAACGACTGCAGGTGGGGGGCTGAGGAAATATATTACACACAGGCTCATGTTACTAACAAAAACCAGGAAACTACAATATGCATTCTGCACCATTTTTTGCACTGTGTAGTTGCTGGAGTGTCGCATCATGCCATGTCACGTGGCGCATGTCAGGTTCCGCACAGCTGTGCAGTGGTGGCAGTGTGTTTTGTGCTGTAGTCTACTCAATGATCTGTGGCATCTCTTCATAGCTGTCTTCAAAAAAAAAATGATTAGCAGCCTTACTGAATCACATAGATGAAGATTGCTTCCATTATAGTTTTGATGATCACCAAGGAAGATGATTTCAATAAATGCATGAGAATACGGCTGCTAATTGTTTAATTGTCTTGTTTCATTTGTTCATCTGATGTCCGTCCGTCATGCTATCTGCAATCATCACAACAGCTGTATTTCATCTAGGATCAGTGTGATAAATGTAACATTCATTTGGGGGTGAACATGGTGAAGTTGGAAAACCTTGAAAGGATTTGAAGGGAAACGTTTTTTTTTTTTTTTTTAAATTATATAATGATGTGTGATTTCAGACTGTTCAGAAAACCAGTACAGATCTGTATTCTGTCTTGTTCGACAGTTGTGATGAATAGACAGAATTAATCAGCCATTTTTTAAAACTTCTTCTCAGTTCTTTGGCTCACTCGATGGTACCAAGTGCTTTTAATTTCTTATTTAATAGCATTAGCTTGATCAAATTAAGTACTGTACATCAAGTGCATAATTTTTTTAAAAGCAAAATCCGCTCATCATAAAAATATTAGGATTATTTATATACAGTACACATACTGTATCAGTGACCTTTACATTATGGCATTATATTATTATAAAAGACTGTGGAGTTATAGGAATACACTGACATTTTAGTAAATAGGCAATTTCATCTGCTTTGCTGTGCAGTAAGATGATGAATAATAAAAAAGCACAACTGTTAATTGAGTATTTGGCCTTATACAGTGAATTGATTAACATTTTGCATTAGAGGGGAGCTTTAATATCTTTTTATGGTACAATGCTCAATCTAAATTTAATAACAGTATTTACTTTGAGAAAAAAAGTATTTTGTAACCAAGTATGTTTATGTTGTTTTGGTTTGCTTCCAGCTTCAAAGCTAGAATACAGCCTGGAAGAACCCTTTAAACGTGTCTGTTTAGGGGCTATTAAAGGTGCCCTGTGGAGTAAACAAACAGTTTCTGTTTACGTTCAGCGCTGCCCACCAAAACATACTGTGTATTACCTTGAGGTCTAACAGATATGTTTTCTTCTTCATAAAATACTGGCAAAACCAATTTTTCTGAGAACCTTTTAAACTAGTGCTGTTTACATCCATATTTATGTCATAGTAATTTTCTTTCTTGCATTTGTTGCCATGTTATTACCACCTGTGGATTAGTGCAGTAGTGTGAAACCATTGACAGGTTTCTATTACATCACCTGCATGCCCATGTGTGTGCATGTTTGACAAAAAATGTGGACACACATGTAAAAACATTGGTGTAAGGGGTCTTCACAGATCAAAAAAATTGTGCCCGAGCCCAAAAATACCTAAAAATGTACTACCCAGAGCCAGAACAGTCTTGTCTATTCTTTAAAAGCTGGGACTCCTGTGAACCAAGAAATACTGGACCTGCACCCGGCCAGTTGGCACCGATTTCACTGCTGAAAGCCATTTACAATTTAATGTTAGTTTTCTTGCTGTCAAAACAAAACTGTCTTACCAAAAGTAACGTTTGTAACCTTCCTGCCTTCACCTGGCTATGATGCAATAAATCCATCCTCCTTAAAGTCAATAAAATACATTCAAGTTTTTTTTTATTATTCCTGTCTTGCTGACTGAAACCGCATGTCTAATCCACTCATTTTTTCAGCTTATAAGTCCACTCGCTGTCATGCTGAGAGACGACAAAAGCGACTCATTTAGCTTTGTTGCATCTGAAGGATAACTTCACATAACTTGTTTGCCCCTTGAACTTTAATAACAATTGCTTGCTGCTAATCTTAGTATTTGTAATATATTAACAAGTTCCATCATCAGATCCACTTGAGTATTACACATAATGTAACCTGAAACCTGTGGTAATAGAACAAGATTTGACCCGGCTGAGCTCATAAAATGTGGATCCAAACATGTTTGTGTGCCGGGTCTCGAGTCCTAGAAATAGGATGGACTTACTAGGACCTCTGCATGGTGCTATCAGTGGTCAAAAACTCCACAGGGTACCGTTAAGCTAACATTGACACATTTATAGAATTGAACCTCTTAGTCACTTTACTCTTTCCGTAGAATGCCTATTAGATATGGGAGAGTAAAACGAAGAGAGAGCCTAGGGTCAAGATTTTAATTACATTTCACCTTTCAAGTGAAATCTGTGATCATTATGATGCAGCAGATGGTGGTAACTGAATTTTAGCTCAACATATTGAACTGCTGTATAATGCTTGAGCAAAAGGATCAGAATAAATACTTTCAGATACTGTTTTTCAATTATGTCAGAAACAAAGGCAGTCTATGTTTAGTCGGATATATTCTACAACAGATTAGCCATTCATTGTCTGTTTGATGCTTACAGAAGTCTTTGTCTAGCCTCATTTGACTCTGCTCCCATTACTGTGGTCTTGGGTTTTAAAAGTTAACATGAGGAGAAAGTAATTCATCCCAAATAACCTCCCACTCCAAGTCTTAAGTGTTGGCAAACAAAAGCATTGTCCGATAACTGTGAGTAAAAGGGAGCACAATGTGAGGATTGAGGAAGCTTACTGTATCACACAATACAAAACCGTGGTCCTGTACATGAAAAAGACAGGATAAAAGGAGTGTGCTTGAAAAAAAATGTTGTAGACTTGTGGGCGTATGCCTGCTTAGAGCCACGTTTAAAATTCAAATGGCTGCTTATCTGGGGATAGTTTTGTTTTTGTTTACACAGCTATTAAAGTTAAATGTTTATTTATTTATTCTAAAACTTTCATCAACTTTACATGTGGTTTGTGGTTCTTTCAGTCCTTTGAATGCATTCTCTCCAAGTCGCTCTAGATAAGTGTGTCTGTTTAATAACTGAAAATGTAAATGAACTATTTATCCATGCTTTGTACATTATCTACATAATGAATGTTTTGCTTATTCGAATACATATTAAACATTCTGCTTGATGTAGAATTTTCAAGCTGTAATTATCTGAAAATATTCTGAACTAAACACAAGGAAGATGTAGTGGAAAAAAAGACTAATTATAAAACTTAAAAGCACATTAAAAATGTGCGGTTGACTTGGGTGGTGGCATTTTATGTCTGTAATCTGTGTGTGTTTAAAACAAATTGAAGTTTAAGGACATAAATCTGTTTTAAAGGCCTGCACTATCTAACATTCAGATTGCCAGTTAAGAGTTAAAGACTTGAGTAAAGAAATGTGTGATTATGTGTAATGAGATGCTTAAAGAAAATTTGTAATTAATGTTGTGTGGCGGCGGTGCAGACAGGGCATCTCAAACAGAGGCATGCTTCAAGTGTTACGTGCCAGTGCAGAGAGAGCACTGTTTTCTCCAAGCACAAAAGACTGCTCATTCACGGCATGCTTGCTGGTTCAGTGTGATGTAAGGGTGTCCACACTAAAATTCCAGTCAGTTGTTTTTTTCTCCGATGCACTGGAAAGGCTCCAAGGCACAGCAGATAATGACACAGGACAGACATATGCATAATCAGGAGTTTTCAGTCTGACGTCACCCAGTAAATTTAACACTGCCAGGGCTGTGCATATTTATGCGTTTAGTGCATTTGTCTTAGTATGTCTCCTTTTTCTCTCCATTGCCCTCTTCACGCTGACATTACAATTCATGTCAGCACTAAGAGCCGGGATAATTTTCTACAGAAGGGAATAACAATGGGCTGGAAAAATGATAAGTCCCAAGGGAGCCGTCACCATATTGTTCTTCGCGTTTGCGCCGCAAAGTGATTGTGTTATGGTGTCTTCTGTTTTGAATGCTCGCATCTGCTGTTGTTCATTGTCCTTTTGTCTTAAACAAACACCTGTCACAGATATGACAGCAATACTTGTCAGCTCACTTACTGCAGAGGCAGCGCTGCAGACGATGTGGATATGAGGTGGTGATGTTCCAGACTGTTAGGTTGCTTGTTTTAATTGGGCTGGTGCTCTTTCTCAGTGCTGATGATATGCATTCAGCTGCTGTTTGTAATAGTATACGGTGCACAGTGTGTTTTACTGTGACAGCCAAGGACTTAAAAAGCTTCTCTCATACAGTAAGGTTTGCTCATGAGACTCCTAATAAGTATTTTACTGTCTCTTATTTTATCCTCTTCATTTTGCTTATTTTCATAGCAAAGGATGATTCATCAGTGATATTGGGTACTAAACTGTTGTAAAGCCAGATGATTTCAAACACACCAGATCTCCTTCTTAAGCCTCTTGCTTTGTTTATGGGAGGTTAATATTAGGGTGATTTTAGATGTGAACATTGATGGTTTGATTCACTGTTTTGACCTACAATTATTCCAGCAGATTGCTTTCATTTACTTGACATTTTCTTGCTGTTGCACCTGATGAAATAGCTGTTTATCATTTTGCCTGTTACGCTTCGATACTTTTCTCTCTATGTCGGCCATCACATCTCATTGTCATGCTTAACATTTTCTCTGCAGCATCATGAAATCCATAGAGCATGCCGTCTAAAAAGCTTTCTGTCTTGTGGAGTTTGGCTTTTCTGTGTCTTGTGATTTAACTTGATGTAGCATGTTGTCTACTACAGTTAAAAGCATTTGGGCTTGATTTTATCTGCCATGGTCTAAAACAGTTCTGTGTTCAGTCAGATGCTTTACTGTATTTGAGGGTTTTAGACCAACATGATGATGATAATCACTTGTTTATCTTGATGTAGGTGATGTTTTTTTCTTAATAGCTGATGATACAGCATTATAAAATGCTAAAATTATATTCATCTCAGTCAAACAATGAATCAGGTATGATTTTAGTAGTTTTATAATTACTATTATTTTCTGAAAATATATGAGACAGACATGAAGACTGAAATGTGATGCTCCAACATGAGAATACTATGTGATGAAAAATGTCATGAAATCTCTCGTTAGTTTGTCAGTTAATAAACCTCTATTATTATAACAAAAAATAATATTTTCCAATCCAGCATGCCTGTCTCCTCATAGTAAGAGGTGGCATCATATTACTGTGAAATTCTGCATTCATGCAAACATTGTCCTCCTTTTTTCAACCATGGACTACAATCAAATAATTACCATGAAAAAAACCAAACAACTTAATTTGAGGTTGTAGCACAAGTATTGTTAAAATTCACAACTCCTGCCACCTGTAGGGAAAGATTTATTTCCAGGTGTCACTTGGGGTGTCAGAAGAGCTGCAACAGAGCTGCTTCTTTTAAACCCCTTTATTGCCTCAAGAGTTGTTCAGTCACTTGATTGACCAGGAAACTAACTATTGTTTCTAGATGCAGGAAATACTTTTTATATTCATGATAAAGACAACAGCCCCAGTCTGTTTTATTGGGTTTTATAATCACATTATTGCTTTAAGCCTTAGAAATGGATTGTGAATCAATAGTAGCTGTACTACTTTTACCAAAGAAGGCTGACATCTCTGTTGAAGCAGTGTAATGGAGTCACCTTATCCTGATAAACCAATAACCTTCTTATCTGTAAACATTTGTGAGATCGTGATGCCAATAGACTTAATTCTGTTGTTCCACTGTGTTCAGAAAGAAGAAAATAGAAGTTTGCCAGACATTTACTGCGAAAAGAAAACTCTTGTTGTCACATAATTGGCTTTCCTTGCAAGGAAATCCAAGGCATACCTCTTATTCTATCTGCAGACGTTTAGCAAATTCAAACATTCAGCTCAGGTCCTGTGGATGCACGGAAAATAATCTGGACACTTAATACTTGCATGCAGTGTGCAGCCTCCCAGCTTTGCCGGGATGAGGATTGCTTTCTAAGAATTGCTCTGCCTTTTGTTTGTTGTCTCTCTGTCTTCTACAGGCGTCATGGACTCGGCCTGAACAACACAAGGTATTCTAAATGCATGACTTTTTCCTACACCCATCCATCTTTCATGGCAGGAGTCTAATTCAATTCTGGATGGATGCAGATCAAAATTCTTGATCAAATAAGGGTCGGGGAGAGTATAAATTCTGACAACGACGCAGTAGCAAAACAGGCCAGTGCAAATCTGTCTGTCTGTCTTTGCTTAACTCTTTTCCATATAAACCTCAGCCTGTTTTTTTCAGACCTTTAACCTATCCTGCCTGGACATAAGTTATTACAAGACTTCGGTTTGAACGTGTCAGATTTTTTATGATGTGCACGATTCTGAAAATAATAGTTAGGTGCAGTTTGTTACCTTGTCCTCTGCAGAAATTGATTTTATCAAGTTAAAATGCTTCTTAGATTTGTGTCCATCCACCCACATCTCCAGCTTTCACTCAGCCTACTGTCAAACCTTAATTATAACTTCAAAGTGCATTTCTGACATTAGTATATGGTTTCTAGTTCTAATTTGTTGGGCTTATTATGTATGTAAGAGGAAATGAAAGATGCCTTTGTGCAGCAACAAAAAATGCGAGAACAAGAGACTGAAACTGAAAGAATGTGAAAATTGACAAAAGAAAAGGCTGCCCACATAAACTACATCTTCAACTTAATTCACTATTGAATGTGTTTTACATATGTGAGGAAATTGGTGAGAAATGTCACTTTGTCATCTCCAAAAGTAGTGCTGAAGGCACTTTTCTGGTTCTGAGAATAGAACTGAGTCGGACTCAGAAATTCGTGCTCCCACAAAGTATGTCATTAATGATCAGTCCATCCCTGTTTTAAGTGCAAGATCGACTATTAGGGTTGCCGTTGTTATTTATACTTTGGTGCCATTTGAAAACAACTGAATGTGTATTTTTAGTCCATTTGGTGCCTCAAATAGCCCTGCTTATTATATTTACAAATTGCAGGGAGCACTGCACATCACGAGCATTGGTCTTTTCCTTTCACTCCTTTCTCTAAAAGTTTTGAGAATGGGTTTTTTTCTATTCACATTTTGGTATTAATTACCTAAAATGTCATATAGGCACACTATGTGCACAATATTTAATTAATATTGGCAGCTGATCTGCATTCATCAGTAACACCTGCAGAAAGTTTAGAGTATAAAAAAAACCAAACCTTGTCACACACTCACTACAGCGGGGGAGAAAGAGCCTTTCTCATCAAGCACATGCTGACAGTAATTACTGGGTTTGTGTAAAACTATGATTTACACACGGTTGCACTAAGATTTATTGTGCACCAAGAGCAATGAGCTGTCTAAGTGATGAATCAGAGATTTTCTGTCTTGGCTTTCTTTATATTCTTAGGTTGAACCTATGACTAAAACTAATCATGTTGAACATTTGGTTTAGTTATTTTAGTTACCCACAGTAAGCTTTTCATTGTTTTAGAAAGATGGTTACACTTACCACGTTTCCCTCAAATAGGAACACATACATGACTTCAGAACAGAGTTACATGATGTTTTTTCTATTTTATGGACTGTATTGTCGTTAACCGTGGTCTCACAAATTACATCTCAGCAGCACATTTGTGGTTTCAGGTCTTAAGTGCACTGGTTTACATAAATGGATCAGGCAATAATAATTTTCTCTTTCTGCCATAATGATATGGTTTTAAAGTTCACCTGCTCTCTGAATTGATAAGTGTGTATCTCTCTGCAAGACATCCCATTATAAATCACACAGGGGGAGGAGTATGAGCATGGAGCAACATGAGCATGCTGAGCATGTTTGTTGCAAATGCGTAGGCAGCTGAGTGTTCATTTGACAGGCTATGGAAGGGAAGGCACATTTGTATGCAAGGCCAGTTAATATTTGGCGAGACATGAGTTTTATATGTCCTAAATGTAATCTCAATTTTATGCTCTGATGTTCCCTCAGTGTCTTTTTTCTGTGGATACAGCAGAAGAATCTGTTGGAGAGCTCTGCTGTCTCAACCACTATATGCTGCATTGTGAATTCATACTGAAAAATCCATTATTGCAAAACATGTATAAATTGCAGTCTTAAATTAGAGTGAGCACATACATTTATTCTGATAGATAATAATATTCATTATGGGCTTCATATCAAAAAGGAGAGCTGTAGCCCCTGAGAAACTGTCCATATGTTGCTCTGGTTTTGGAAACATTTTGATGCTGCTTTCCAAAATGTAGAAGCACAAAATTAAAAAGGACTCAATATTGAAGTTAGCTCATTGAGAAGGACTTCATGAATGTACATAGTGTGTCATGTTGCACAGATGCAAGAGTCAGAATCAGTACCAGAGGGGTCGAATGAGAATGCTTTCTGCACAGGGGTCAGACTAAAAGGGTAGTGTGTTATGTAAGTGTCTCCCTGGTCCTGCTACCCGCTATGCATAATGAATGCCCCAGACATGCTTTGTCTATTGAATTTGAACACAAACTAACGAGGGTTTCTCTTACATGGCTGCCCAGACTGGGCCCTAATTCAATATGTGTAAAAGCATTCGGCCATTGTTTTTGCCTGCAGCTTGGATCAAAGCCATGAAAGCAGTCAAAAGAGAGCCTTAGATATTCAACTCTGCAGCACCTTGAGAAAAAGACAATTCACAAAAACACCAAAACTTACTGTATAACATTTGCATGTCCCAAATCCATAAATTCTGTGTGAAATGGATTGAAAGGCAATGAGTTTGAGTTTCCTGTCGGGGAAAGTGTTTGTTTAAAAGGAGGAATTCGACTTGTCTGAAACTTTACACTCTAGCAGTTCAGTGTCTCATAGTCTGACTCACCGGATGTTGATTGCAGGCCTGTCATTGTCTGTGCATTTCATGGGGCTTTCTCCTCCCCTTCCACTGGCTATATGTTACAGTTTTTAGAAAAACAACAATAAAAACTACCACCTCTGTGCCAGCAACCTACCACACTTTAAATTTCAGGTTTTGCAGAGGGTTTGGATTGTGCAGTAAGGCAGCCTAGCTAGTTATTTTTTGGTGAATTAGCTGTTTTAAAAAACAGTGCTGGCCTTGCTGCATGCTAATGTTCCACCAAAACAATTCCCCTATCACTATTTTCAGGAAGCACCACAGCTGTATCCTTCACTTACCTCCACCCACTAAGATTGTGATTGGTTTAAAGAAATGCAAACGAGCCATAGCATTTTTTCTTGCTATAGCAGAGTGATAATAAAGTGCAGTCAGTTCATTATGTCCTGCTGAATGTTTTGGCTTTGTGAGACTAAGTGTCACATGACAACTAAAACACAAAGCTGTTGACCCTGAAGAAGCTATGTACTTCTGAATGCTGTAACACTGCATATCAAGTTAATAAAACCACATTTAACTTGAGAAGGAAGGTCATTTACACATCTCATTAGCCAGCTGTCTGTTGTTATTACCCAGTTTTCAGATGCTATGTGACTTGGCATGTGCTCTTCATCACTGGGGCATTTGATGAATACAGGTTCAAAGAGCACTACAACCTAATACTCCCCAAAACGCCACAAGTAATTAACTGAACATGTTATTTCACTAAAAAATGTCACCGTGTGCACTGATGCTAAGTCATGTCTTCAGTGTAAAAGTGCAAGCGTGGCACGTAAGGTAATGCTCTGCTGTCCTCCGTCATGCATCAGCATATTTCACAAGTTGGTAAGCCCTCCGTGTGAAAAGCACTAGATGGTTTCTAGTGCCTTCTGACATTAATTATTGATAAGCTCCCCTGCAATGTCAACTGTGTCCTTATGTTTCCTCATCTTTTCACAGCACAGTGTGTCTGTTTCATTAAAGGCAGGTTTTCCTGAGTTCTCATGTTTTTTTCAGGTCACACATTTTTGTGTGACAAAATGTTTGTCTCTATATGTAAATGTACAATATGGCGATGGAAAAAAACTGATTTGAACGGTCTGTTTATCCTAATCCAAGCCATTTTCTGCTGCCATTTAGAGCCCGGATGGAAATGTAGTGGTGAGGAGTGATGCTCGTGTGTCCTCCCTCACTCTGAAGTATGTCAAGTATACAGATGCTGGTCAATACCTCTGTACAGCACGCAGTGCCATTGGAGAAGATTATCATACAGCCTATCTGGAGGTCCGCTGTGAGTATTTCCTTCATTTCTAACACAAGCATTAAGGTCTACAAACTGAGTTCGCTGTTGTAGAAGTCACTTTTATCGTCAGCATTGCTTGCCACCACTATTTTTACTTGAACTGTATAACAAAACTGAAATGGTTTGGAGGGAAGTTTGTGTTAAATGCATTTTTACTTCCTAGATGCCCCCAAGATCCACGGTACAGTGGCTGTGTATACCTGGGAGGGAAATCCTGTCAATATCAGCTGTGAGGTCAAGGCTTATCCCAGTGATGTATCTATACTGTGGCTGAGAGATGGACTGCAGCTCCCCAATTCCAACACAACCAACATTAAGATCTTCAGAAGTCCGTCAGCCAGCTACCTGCAGGTACATGCTCATCTCAAACTACGATTTATAAATTAATGTACACATACATACGTTTCCTCCACATGCACACGCACCCATACATACCCTCCTGTGCCATCAAGATTTCATGAACATAGACTCAAAGTGAAGGGTTTTCTTTCAGCTTCATTGTGGAAAAAAATCAGATGAATAATTCAGCAGCAGGAAAGCTCACAGCAACAAATAAAAATAGGCCACTCTAATGGACAAACAAAAAGGTCACCTTCAGTGTTTGACACACAAGTTTGTTCATCTGTTTTGGTACACTGCCCTCCATATATTTACTGCTTTATTTTTTCCCCTCTCTAGATAACCCCAGAGTCTGAAAATGACTTTGGAAGCTATAACTGCACCGCCTCAAATGAGATGGGCACAGAGTCCAAGGAGTTCCTGCTCATTCAGGCTGGTCAGTGACGATGCTGTGATTCAGGTTTCTTACTTTACATTTACAGTGCTTGTGGCTGTTTTGTCAGCCTAATCAAAATTTGAAGGACTATTGATGATGGGAAGAGTCTAATGCATGATGTACATGATTCAATAACTGCTTAAAAGCTTGCACAAGAAGGATAAATGATCAGTTATGGCAAATTTAATTATAGCACACAGATTAAACAAAGTGAGGCAGACTGTTTTTCCTATTCTGGGCTTCAGGAAGAGACATATTCAAAACACATTAGACCAAAACATCAACGGCAATGTGAGACTACGCAGAGCAGCATTTGTTTGCATGGATGACAGATTTAAATGAAAATGTAGCGTAACCAACATGAGATAATTTAATGTTCCCTCTCTCTGTTTGTTGCAGATCTAAGCCTTACACGTAGTGCAGGGTTTAAATAAATAAAAAACTGTAGCATTATTGTGCATCTCCAACATTTTACTGTGTGCAGAATGCAATTTATCAAAGTTGCAGCAACATCAGATTACCACCTGTCCATACCATAGACTCTATACTCGGCCATTAAGCAAATGGAACAGAGAGCTGAGAGATAATGCCACTCTTAGGCCCCAATCGGAAGTAAATGAATTGAAAACACCACATTCTTCACTCAGAGCAGAACGGGCAACCACAGTAATTACAGTGTGCCTTTTCATTTAAAAGATCAAAGTGATGCAGTACAGAACTGTACTGCATCACTTTGACCAGTATGTGAATACCGAACGACCACTGGTGCCTGAAGCCTGCAGCCTGCATATCGACAATTTCAGTAGGTTGAATGGTTTAAATAATCATTTGCTCCAAAACAGTGTGTGAACCAGAATAAGGTTGTTTTTCTTCTTTTCATTAAATTTGACAAAGGAACAATGTAAATGAAGAAAAAATTTTCAATTAATTGTTTACATCACAGGTTAGATAGATATTTGCAAACTTCAGGGCAAATATAGTAACAGACGTCTTTCATTTCAACTAGATGCTACATATTCTCCAATACCAGCTGTCAACAGTTTTAAGATATTTACATTATACTGAAAAACATTACGTTGTGCTTAGCTGACTGCAAAGTGTTTGAATGCATCTTTTCCAGCTCAAAGTTTCATCAGATTTAAAAATCTCTGGTAGGTTTTGCTTTTTGAGACATCAAAGAAGCTGCTCACTCTTATTATCATCATTAAAGGCTGGCTTGGGAACAGCTTGTGCTTGAATCTGTTGGTCATAACAGCGTTTAAAAGTTTTTTCCTATCCTTACTTTTATTTTCTGAAATAACGTCAAGCGTATGCAGCACTCCGTGCAAAAGAAACGACTGTGCTGTCATAAATCATGGATTTCTCACAAAGATGAAGCAGTTTCTCGCTTCATTTTGGAGCTATTAAGAGCCATGAGCTCGGTCTGTAGCTGTAATGGAGCAGCAGAGTTTGACAGCGCCAGTGTGCTGCAATCTTAGAGTTTTTCTTGTAATTGCACCGCATTTCCTCCCTTTTAGAGGTTCCGTCACCTCCATCCATCGACGAGGTGAGGCCCTTCTCCACCACAGCTCAGATCCAGTTTGAGGAGCCTGATTCCACTGGAGGCGTTCCTGTGCTGAAATACAGAGCTGAGTGGAGGATGCGAGGCAGGGGCGGCTGGGTGCACGAAGTCTTCGAGGTCCAAGACGGTAATAGCTCACATGAAAACAAAAATAATGGCGATGTCTTTCCTTGAGAAAGAAGGAGGATTTCAAACAGACTCTAATTATAAACTAACAAAATTATTGGACGGAGGTTGTGTTTTGGAACACTGTTCATCACATTAGATGTCTTCTTTATCATATTCCTAATTTAAGTTATTTTTCCATGTGCTTGTCATATTAAGGTGTTAAACAATGCTGAAAATATACTTCATTAAATAATTAATTTAAAAAATATATATATTGCCACATTAACATTTATTTTTTTAGGTCCAAAAATATTTAAATCAGTTAAGAGACTGAAACTATCATATTTATCAGTTAAAATTATTTTAAAAAGTACAGATACCCTGCAAGAAAGGCAGATCAGTTTTATTTTATATAGGTATAGGTTTATTTAGGCAGGAAAATCATGAAATAAGATTAAGAAATGAATGAATAAATATATGAATACATAATATTCTAAGATGAAATAGCCAAGAGTAATGATATGTGGAGGGTAATCCTAATCCCAAAGGTGATCTATACATAAGATTTAACACTGCAAGATGATTTGAAACAGCTGTTATGTCTATTTCTGTGTATGTTCAGTTTTAGACCATCTCTAAATAGATTAATCATTTGTTTAAACATTGTTGGAATGAAATCAGAATTGAACTAATCAGTGTTTGCTTGTGATGGAATTAATTATGCATGTATTGTTGGAACAGGGGCTGTGTTTATTTAAGCGCTCATCAGAATCATCAAGGTGTTCTGAACAGGGATTGCTCTGCCTCTAAAATTGTAACAGGCTCCATCGGCGAGGTGACAATCACAGGCCTGAAGCCAGAGACGGGCTATGAAGTGAAGATGTCAGCCATCAACGGCAAGGGTGAAGGTGAAAGCAGTCCTGCTGAGTTCTTCAAGACGGAGCCTGTTCGTAAGTGGCACATGCTGCACCGTTTACAGCACACTGTAAAGCTTTTATCGGACCTTTTCGACCTCTGTCTTCACAAGCATATTACCTGAAGTGAATCTATAAAAACTCTTTGAAGAGAAGCGCGTCAGCCCGATGACTGTTTGTTTGGCGTCTCAAAAGCTTCCAGCTGTGTCTTTTCATCCTTGGTCTGTCTTCTTCCAAGTTATTTTCTATCTACAAGAACTAACTCACTGACCTCCTTGTTTTGTTTACTTAGTTTTCTATAGAAGAAAAATCTTAATATTGAAGAATTCCTGAAACGCTTTTGTCATGAAGAAAAACTTCTCTAAAAGCAGCTTGCTATTATAGACAGGAATTACGTGCTGATTTCATCATATACGTCTCGCTCACAACCATCTGCACTGTTGCTAAAAAACCTCCTGTTTTACAGCATCGTTTCAGGCTCATTATGTCATAATCTTCTTGCAAACTATGTTGTGTTATTTCTTGCCTTTTTAAACACCAGCCTTGCAATGAATCTTCAATCTATTATTTAGTTTTTAGTGCCCTCTGTTGGTTGGGGATGTATGCTTCTGTTGCACTACTCCTGTTTTAGGGGTGTGATTTCATGTTGTTTGCATGCCAATCATCTCATAACTTTCATTTTCTAATTTTAATCACCATTTTTTTAATCCATTTCTTCATCTGTCTGTTGTATCCATCAGGCCACACTTACAAAAGTAAGTGATTCATCTCTATTTGCTCCACCTTTTGATCAGTTTCTAATTTCATCTTCATGTTGGCAAATATGTATGAGGTGGTTTAAAATGCTATTCAGTATTAAATCAGAAAAAAGATGAACAAACATGACTAATGATTAAAATGTGCTTTCAGAAAATATCTGAACTAAGACATCACACAAAGGGAAATTAATTTACATTATGCCACATTTTGGAATAGCTATTTATCACATTCAGCAGATATTATCTGTTCAGTAAGTAATTAAAAACTATAGCGGATTTGCTGAAATACAGCAGAAATACAGAAATCACATTTTCACTTTGTGCCACCTTTGAAAGCGTCTTTCAGTTTTACGTGGACTGATTCTGTGTCGTCCTAACCCTAAATGTGACAGTTATTCAGTAAAATGTTTTGTTTTTCCTTCTTTTCCTTGAGCAGTCTGCCAGAAATTAGTCCTCCTGAATTTTTCAGTGAGGTATTATTGCAGAGTTGCAGGTGGTCATCTGTGCAGACAACTGATTCTGATTGCCTTTCTTCTCTTTTATGTCCCTAGACGGCATTTTTCATTTTTTCGCTGAAGACACAGGTTTGTTCTGTAGTGGGGATAATAGAAGATTAGTTTTTACTGCTGTAGCTGTTTCTTTCCCTCCAGGATAACCCCGTCACCCCTACTGATTAGCAGCGTTTGTAATAACTTTAAAGCATTGCAAAACTGTGACCTTGTATGTCCCGATCACCACTGCAAACTCCTCTGTGTCTGCTACACTGACAGATTAGATTTTATTTCACTTACATTCCACAAGTTTACAGCTGAATTATTCAAGTATGAATATTAATTTGAATTAATTCACAGTGTAACGACAGTATTATTAATCAGTGCCAAATCTCTGCATTCCAAATGCTCCACATTTCCTCTCTTGAGCTATTTGGTGTAGTTTGGGAATGTTTACATTTAGATTATACACTTCAGCATTGATTACACAGTTGCCTTGAAATTTTGAAGTCTCTACCGTTAGGAGGATGAAGTCGATAAATTTCTGCTGCACTTTTCACATTAAGACACAAACAGAGGAATTCCTGTGTAGTTTACCAGCATGTATAGCTTCGCTGTGAATCCTTGTCCTGTTTTTGTTTGTCTCTTCTCTCAATTTTTGTCTTCTACTTGTACCTGTGTTTTCCTGCCTGTTATGTCTTTCATGTTCTTCCTCTTTCAACCACTCACACGTGTCATTTCATGTGTCTGTGACTGTTATTGGGCTTGCATGGTGCTGACGATTCCCTCCACTCTGCAGAAGGTAACTTACCGTTGCAGATTCTTGAAAGAAGATTCCTGCCGTTAACTGAAGAACCCCACACTTAAACAACACTTTATATGCTTCTCTGCCATCATGTAACACATTAATCAGTCATGTAGACATTTGCCTCAGCAGGATAAATGAGAGAGAGCCAGAGCTGTCCTCGTGGTATTATGTAACAGTAAAGAGTGTTTAATATCAGCATCACTTGCATAGTATTGATAGCCTGCCACCTGAGGGCTGCTGTGTCTTTACTTATGGGATGCGTTGCTACAAGTCAAGCGTGTAATAAACAGATTCCTCTAATCATGGTCGGTATCTTCCCACCAACCCACAAAATACTTCCAGTAGTTGGCTCTGGTTTTCAATCAAGAACGTTTAGTATTCATGCTGAGAGCTAAAGCTGCTATATACGTTATATTTTCCATGTTGTTTTTCATGGTTAGCCTTTGCTTGAATTCCACACATCGCCGCTTAAATAACCTAACATAAACTCATACTATCCGACATTTAAGGACCAGAAATATTAAAACTCTCAACACTAACAAATGTTCACAGCTTTCTTGTTGTTAGAAAGTATGTCAGTAGTAGTTACTAGTAGTTGATTAATGGATAAAACCGAGCAGCAGTTGTTTTAGTGATCAGTGTTCAGTGTTCCAGCTCCTAAAATTGAATGTTGTCTTAATCATCTGTGATTGTAAACTGAATTTGTTTGGGTTTTGACTGTTGACAAAACAAGACATTTGAAGATGTTACTTTAGGAACTTGTGACATTTTTCACCAGCAATCAGCAGATTCAGCTATAATGAACATTTTCACTGGCTCCAGCTAGTAGCTTAGTTCTCAACCAGGGTTACTAAGTGTGTCACATTTATGAAAAGAAGATTAAAAAAAAACATTTTAATGAATATTTAAGCTGAAGACGAACAGAATTTGTTAAAGAAGACGAACATACTGAGGCGAAGGCACATCAATAAAATGCTTCTGAGAATAAGCAGGTCTTGAAATGAGATTTAAAGCACTGTGTTTGCTGATCTGAGTTCCAGAGGGAGAGTTCTCCGTAATCAAGGAGTCTGTACAGCACAAGCTTGCCAACACTAATCTTGAACTCTAAGGTGGGAACAGGCAGGAGTCTCTGTTTGTAGGTCTTGTGGACCTGTATGCGATCAGCAACACATCTGTTTGTGGTGGAGCCAAATTGCATAATGCCTTAAAGTAATATTTTTGAAGTCGGTCCATAATTTGGCAGGACGCCAGTGTGGTGAAGACTGCCTCAGAGTTGTACTGCTGTTAGCATTCATGCAGCAGAATTTAAACTAATTGAATAAGTGCTTCAGCTTCCCGGCCTTAACAAAAATCCAATACAGTGCAGTTTGATAGTTAAAATGTGAGGCGACAAAACAAGGGATGATTACTCTGAGCTGTTGAAAAGATGACAAGCTGTGTACTTTGGCAATGTTTATTGATTAAAAAAATAACAGGACAGAATTAATGACCGAAAACGTTTCTCAAAATTGAACTGGGAATCAAAATGACCCCAAGGGTTGAGTTAGAAAACAGACAAACTGCTGAATTCCAAGCATTTCATTAGTAACAAAGGAAAAAAAGTAAGTTTTGTTCTAATTTTACTGCAGAAAAACTTGGCAATCAGGCACCGATCCCTTATTGACCAGATTTGTATGTTCTCCAGGTTTCACAAATATATAAAGCTGGATATCGTTGTAGCATTGATAAACAACAGCTAAACTTACAAATTAACTGTAAATTAAATGTGCTGGTCCAAGGATTGACTGCTGAGGAACTCCACAGTTTAGAGGAGAACAATTGGACACTTTGTCAGCAGTAGATACAACAAATTAAATTATGTAATTAAGTTTTTAATACAACATTGATTTGGAAATCAGCCTTATTAGTTTAGTTTGAGTTATCTGTTTAAGACAAACATATCTTAGAGTTGTATTCCACCAAACCCATTTATTGTCCTGTGAAATGCAAATCCTTCATAGACATTTCAGTTAATGAGGAATAACTATTTACCCTGAAGCCTTCAGTGACACTAGTGGGATGTCAGTCAGCAATTTTTATGCCAATTGAATGTCATTCAGCAACAGCAGCAATACACAGCAACTCAGATGAATCAGATAAGCATGAGCCTGTGTGTCATTTTCTAATTAGTCCGACTTGAGACATACCATCTCGAGGCGAACGATTAAAGAAGGTCAAGTGACCTAAAAGGACAACAACAAGGAGAGCGACCACATTCAAACTTTGGACTTTCTTTTCAAATCTAATGAAAGGTTTTTTGGTTGTTTTTTTTTTGCTACACAGTTTTTAAAGGTGGACTGACAGAAGTGACTCAGCCTCTTCTCACAAAGTAACCCTCTAGTTCTCTGCATCTTTTAAATGAGTGTTTATATAACTTGTGTCTTGTGCTTGTGTGCCTGTAGGGAATCCCAATCCTCCTAAACTCGAAGGGGTTCTTCAGCCTAAAGGCAACTCCCTCAAAGTCAGCTGGATCAAGCAGGACGATGGCGGCTCTCCCATCTTACATTATCTTGTTCGTTATAGACCAGTGAGTATTGTGATTAGAGCTGAAACAGTTACTCCGAAACAGTTTAAAGTGGTTTATTTAATTAAGATGCTAAAACTCCCCTGAGTGTTTGCCATTTTTGCACTTTTGTATATACCAAATAATAACTGTAATGAGATCGTAATTGGCAGATAAATCATCAAAGAAAATAATTCAGTAGTTGCAGCCCTAATGAGGGCTGTCGTGTTGAGTCATCCAGGACATGGCCATCCTTCAAGCCTGAACTGAACAAGAGGTGAAATGTCTTCAAGAAACAAAAAGAATTTTAGTTTTTACTTAAACTCCAATGAAAGTTCTAACAAAGGTTCCAATATCTTTAAAACATGTCAAAATTGTAGCCTAATTCTAAAACTTCATACTTCACTGCTTTTTCTTGTCTTAAAACAAACTGAAAATCACAGGGTTTGAAGCAACTACAGGATGTCACTGTGGCCTGGAAAATGTCACCTTGAGTCTTTTCCATCCAAGAAAATCAACTTTAGGTTATTTGATAATGAAAGTAACGGTTAGTTGCAGCCCTAAATGCATGCATTGTCTATTTTTCTGTGTTCTCAGACACAAGCGTCAGAGTGGAAACAAGAAATCCGGCTGCCCAGTGGCAGCGACTATGTGTTTCTCAGTGGGCTGGAGTGGGACACAGAGTACAATGTCTACGTGGTGGCAGAGAATCAGAAGGGCAAGTCTCAGCCGGCAACCATGTCCTTTAGGACGTCCTCGCAGCCAGAAGCCATCCCAGGTACCCTCCCTCAGGCCACTCTAACTAACCTGGAACTAAACAGCCAGAAAACTGAGGAGACAAACTCAAAGCTGAGAGAGCGTCGCGTTCTATTTTTAACACTCGAGCTCTGAAACATGAATGACAACTAAATAAATCTACAGAAAAAATAGATTTCGTGGACGGCGGTGAGCCAGAAATGATTTTCCGGCTGAATTTTCTCACTTTAAAGTTTTGACAGCACTCGCTAAATGAGCTTGAGTTTGTGCTCGCAGAACTGGGACAGGCACATTCCACAGAGGATGAAATGATTTTGTCTGAATGACTGTAGTTTGTCTTCAGCTTTGTTTGCTGTTAGAATAACAGTTAGAGTGGACAGCTTGCCTCTGTTTGGAAGGAGCCTTTCAGATGACCCCCGATAACCACTGATTAACATGCTCATTGAGGTTTCAACTGCAGCTGAAGGATTTTTACTAACAGTGCAAAACCCACACAGCCTGTCAGATTCCCCTTTAGGTGCTAGACACTGTTGAGTGCTACGCTGAAACGTCACAGCAGGCCATTACGTCTTCCCTCTCACTTTTTTTCTTATTCATTTTCCAAACTAAAGCATTCTCCACTCACCCACCACTGAGTCACCATCTAGTCAACATGGTGTAGTTTTCCCCTCTTGTGCCGTGCTTTTGCTTTAATGTTTTGCTGTATTTTTCCTCCCTCGATGCAAGAAATCAGTTTCTTCTTTTTTTCACTTTTGGTTTTCAGACCTGACACATTTTCACTTTCTCTCTTCCTCTGTTTTCCCCACCCTTCTCTTATTTTTCCTCTTTGTTTCCCTTCATTCCCCCCCTCCCCCTCCTTTATTCTCTTTCCCCTATCCTTTCTCTCTCAATGTTCCTGCTCTCTTGCCTGGTCCTGGACATTGGTGTGGTGGACCACGTGAACATTTTCGTCCCGACCTGTGTGCATTTTGGTGTGGTCTGGGTTGTGCTGTCCCCACCCCCAGCCACTCAGGGCTGCTCATCTGTGACATGCACTTTGGTATCACTCATCTTGTCCCTCATCACTGTGCTCCTGCTCTCATAGTTTTCATGGGGAATTCACGTAACTGTAGAGGAGAGCTTGCCTTTTCTCTGGCCTGGCTGTCTCTCTGGACGCTTTCACTCCTTAAAACAGACTTTGTCCCTGACAGATGTGTCTCTGTTATGGGTGAGAAAAGGGTGCCGTGTTGCTTCAGAAGAGACCAGACAGACGCACTGAACCAAAGGCAGTGGAAATCCATCGCCTCCCACAGATTCACTCTGCTCAGCATTAGCACAGCTAGTCATCAGCACTAGACAACAGAGAGGAGCGCCAGTTTAAAGTGATGAACAATAGTAGAACTGAAATTAGATTATTTTTTAAAAACTTAGCACTTAGAACATAGTGAAGGCTGAGTGCTGGACCTGTCTGTTTACAAAAACGCTGTATTATATTCTTTAATGGCTCACAAAGTTATGCATATGTGCTGTAAAGGTTTATAACATTAACGTTTACATTATTGAGCAGAGAAACACTTAACTGAAAAACAAATGTTTGTAATGTTTATATTGGCACAGATTGACAACCTGTATACAGAATTATCATAAGGAAACTTATTTTTGTGCAGAATACTAAGACAAATGTCAAGATATTTCTCATGCATGTAATGTTTGTCAGATGTCATTGAGAATTACATAGTTGTTTTTTTTACATTTATAATCGGAGGTTGCCTCACTCAGCTGCATTTTAGTATCTAGCAGACCTGGTTTACCTGTTAATCACTGGTATCTACAGAGTTTAATGTGTGTGATATACGTAACAGAAGATATTTTAGAGAGTTGTGCAGTTTTTCTGCTATATTTAAAATGGATTTGACACAAACAGTAAAGGTAAATCACATTTTTCTGTGATATCTGAAAAACGCCTGATATTCATTTTCTGTCCACAAACTATCCTGCATGTCCCAGTAACTTGCAACACATTGTAAGCTTCAGTTTGGTCTTCTTTCTAATACCAAATAAATGGGTTGAATATATAAATATATATATTTGCCTTTTTTAACACAGCTAGTTGCATGTAAATTACTCAACAAGCCTCATATTTTAAAAAAAAAAGCTGTATAACACAAGCTGTATACAACACAAACACGACATCAAAAATCACGCTGAGACAACTAGAACATGTCAGTGCTCAGAGCAGGTGAGTCGTTTCTGTTTTAAGAAAGTACTTGTGGTTACAGTAAAATAGCAGCACTTTCTTTAGTTGCTTGTGGTTGTCTCTATAAATGTGCATCCTGCTGCAGTTCTTCAGCGCTCTCCTTTCTCCTGTCTCGTGTCTGGCAGATTTGGGTGATGAGGCCGCGCTCTCCATGGGCATCATGCTCTGGGCAGGGATCCTTGTTGTAGTATTTGTACTCCTGCTGCTGGCTGTGGATGTCACCTGTTACTTTGTCAACAAATGTGGCCTCATCATGTGTCTCTGCGGCAAATCAGGCACAGGAACAAAAGGGCAAAACTTGGAGGCGGGCAAGGCAGCCTTCGTGTGAGTATTACAAGCTGCATTTACTTACATGTTGCCTATTGCTTTTAAAGCTGTCAGCTCTTGACAGTTTCAACTTCAGATGCAGTTGTAGGTCAAAATGTTTTTTTCTGTTTATGTATACGTTCAAAATCAATGTCAACAATATTTCCTTATTAAGAATGGATTAGATGGCTATGTGTAATATCAAAGGGTTGCCTGTACTACCTAGAGAGAGAATTATCACAATTATTGGACTCCACAGTTACCCCTTCAGCTCTACAAAGTGTTTTATAGCATCTGTGATTTGGTTTTACAGCCTGCATCTTAGCTGCTGTTATTCAGTCTCAGTGCTTTTATCATTGTCCTTTCGAGAAAAGGCATCTGTCTGTGAAAAAGCTCCTACAAAGTGAATGTATAAAACTTGCCAAGCACCAAACAACAGACAGATAAAAGAGCAAATCGCTGGTAAACGGCATGGAGCATTTAGCAGCTAAAGAGCCATACATTTACCTCTGGACTTGATGGAAACTAGGGTGGATGATATGTTAAAATTCTCAAACCAGAAACCATTCAGTCTAAAATATGACTACAATTGGTCCAACAGCAGTTGATGATTGGTTGGTGACCAATATATTTGCAAACTTGTGTGTGTGTGTTGCGTGCAGCTGTCCAGCACTATTCGAAAAAGAGTCCAATGGTGTCAGAGGAAGGGCACTACACTGGTAGGACAAAGTCACCAGGACAGCTTTTACCACAAAATACCAAAAGAAACCCCAACCATTACACACATGTGCCTATACCTTATACTATATAATGCAGAAAATACTATCCTAGCAAAAGAGACTCACCTTATAATACTGAGAAGAGCAGAAGTAGCATTCATTTCCTTTTTGTTTTGTTTCCCTTTTAAAGGTTAGATCCATTTGGGATGAATAAAAATTAGTTTATCCATTTTTAAAGTCAAAATGATCCATTTTTATTGGACGTGCACATCACACTAGTTAGCATGAGATGACGCAGTAGCCCAAATATACATAGCACTACCATGCAAGTGTGCAGTGTTTGGCAACAGTTTCTACTCTGAGAGCAATATTTATTCATTTCATTAAAAGCTTAAATTTTATGAGAAAAGGTTGCATGCTTCCAGTGTGGAGCTATATGTTTTTTTTAATCACCCTAAATTATTCTACACCAGACAACAATTAATTTACTCGTCAAACAGCACTATTGAGATGCTCCACACTTACTAAAGGTCTGGTTGTGACACTTCCATGTTTGTAGCCTATACTGCCATCTTGTGTGTGAATAGCATAGCTGTTTTGAGAATTGTTTCGAATTAGTCATACTGGCTGCATTACCATATAATTATTAGATGCCATACAAGCCACCAGTTGAAGCTTGGCAAGCTGTCCAACAGTAACACTTCTCTCAGGATGCACAACTGCACATACAGTTTATGGTTCTTTTTTCAAATATGATGTATTAATTTATGTTGCTTTACAACACCAATTGATAGGACAGCAACTTTTTAAAATGGCTTAATTGCCATTTTGTAACTATCCTGTTTTGTGAAAGAAGGAAATTAGTGCAACAATATGGTCGAACACCAGTTCCTATTTGAACATGCTTTGATTTCACCAGACGGACACAAATAACTCCAAATCAGCGCTAGTGTTGCCAAGTGTCTGAAACTGTACCCAAGTATGTGTTTGGAAAAAACTGTTAATGCGGGTTTTTGTGAGAAGAATGACAACAGTTTTTGTAGACGATGCGGAGTATTCAGTCTGTGATGTTTATGGATTCAAGATGTTTTTTAAAACCAAGTTGTTCTAATGGATCTTTTTGTCATTTAAATTTCTACCTTAACTCTTTTACTTCTACCTTAATTAGTGACTTCTTAATTACCCAGAAGGCCTTTGAAAACCTGACATTGAAGATGATTAAGAATTGCAGTTGAAGATTTTAAGTTCAGAGCTGATAGATCAAGAGATATCCGGTGAAGTGTTTTTCCATTAAAAACAAAAAACAAAAAGAAAACCCAGAGTGCCTCTTGAGTGAAGTAAACATGTCTTGTGACTGCATTATGGTCTGCTCAGTCGGTATCTAAGGAACAGGAAGAATACATGAATCAATGAAATGGGCCATTAAATGAGATGAAGTTTGAAAGCAGATTTCTCTTTCAGTGAAACTGTTAAGGATGTTGGGTTTCAGTAAAGCACTGAACAAATAATCTCATGTGCACATACAGGCAGTTTTGAATCAGTTTGAATGGGCCCATTGGATTGTATATTGATTTGTGTTACATTTCATGCTGCCAGTTTCACAAAAATACAGCCAAATATACTTTTCACATTACTAGTGGTGGGCATTTAGACATATGCATTGATTATTGTAGTTTGTTATTTAATTTTACTAATTTAATGGTCTGCATCCTTGAAAATTCAACTCAATTGTGACTGTAAGGTAAAATTCAAAGACTGTGCTAACAGAAACTGGTAGTTGGAGTTGGACCATATTATGAATGGGATTTCCATCTTTAGCAAAGCAGATCAGTGACTAAATAATAGTTAAGAGGTCCATTTGGTTTGCAGCAGATCTATAGTTGCTGTCGGATCAACTGGTGCTGCAAAGCAAGTTCACTTCGTAAATCAAACACTGTATGTGCGGTTATGCACCCTGATCTTTTAGTAGCATAGCATCCCCACCTGTTTGTTCATTGAGAGAAGTTTGACTCATTGCACAGCTTACCAAGCAGTATCTGGTGGCTTGCATGGCAGTTAATAATTCTATGATAGTGCAGCCAATATAAATAATTGATAACAAAAACTAAAGACTATAGTTTATCTATATATGCTAAGGACATCTCAATCAAGTTTTTTTTGTTTTACTCCTGATCTGAGTCATTTAAAAATTTAATGTCTGTCGGTACCCAATACCATTTTCCTCCATAATACACACTTCAAGTATGGTAGATTAACGGTAGTACCTGGCTGTGCCACCTTTTACTGTTTAATACTGTAGCAACCAGAGGAGGCAGGAACGTCTGTGTTGGTAGGCCAGGCATTAGCTAGTAAAGGCAGTACCATGACAGAGACTTTAATGAGGCTTACTGGCCTCAGGCAAGCAAACACTTATTAAATTGTGCTTGGATATATCAGGTTAACAATCCAACCTGCTAGTAATGTGTTACAGCTGTTATTATATCTACTTTTCGCAGTTCCACAGGGTAACAGATGTTAACAAAGAAGGAAGCATGGATTTGTGCAAATACTGATCATGTCAAAATTCCCACTATAGGTCTTATTACTGGGATTAGGCTGAGGACATCATACAAATGGAACGCTAAACTTGCAAAATGTTCACATTCGTAGGCTTTCACTAAAATTAATTTACATTAGTAACAGGTTGGAGTATGTCACCAGACTGCTGCACACTTGCATAGCAGCACTATAGTTTGACTGTTAGAGCACCTCATGTAAACTAGTGTGATGTACACAGGCAATAAAGATGAATTCTGATTTTGAATCAAAAGGGCACTTTTGGTATACTGTGGTCAAACTGGGTCCCTTGTTGGCTTTGTCCTGCCAGTGTGGCTCTCATGGAAAAAATAGTGAAGATCACTGATTTTGAAACTGCAAGCGGAGGTGTCCTTCAACTGCTGCCATCCAGTTCTTTCTCAAATAGTGTTAGACAGCTGTTCAGTGTGATGACTGCACACACACCTCCACAAACACATTGACAGTCGCTGGTTGTACGACGGATGGTAGCTAGTTGGAAATTCTAACATATTGCAAAATCCCCTTACTTACAATATTTAGTCTGTGTAGACATAATCACTGCCCACTGCTCTTGCATCACCTGCTATCAATGCTCATTGGACCAGAAACAGCACCTGTCATATCAGATAATCTCTGTCTTACAGGAAAGATGAATCCAAAGAGCCAATAGTGGAAGTCAGAACAGAGGACGAGTGCACAGCCAATCATAACGCAGCGGGACCAATAGAACCCAATGAAACTACACCTCTCACAGAGCCAGAGTGAGTAAAAGCTGACAAACAGCACACAGCCTTTTTACCGCTCAAGTCTTTTAGCTGTCGTACACTGCACTCCACTTCAAAGAATAATCATCTTATTCAACAGGACAAAATTTGACCCTTGAAATTTTTTTAAAAAGTCAAGGTCATTCTTGAGTGGAGTCCACTGGACTGTGTTGCTTTTCTGTTTTTATTCCCTTACAGTGGGATTACTGTACTTTGTGTTTTTTCTCCAGCATTTGGAAATTTTCTGTCTCATTACATGAAGGTTGAAGCAATACCAGTCAAAGACACTGTAAGGCGTTTGTCCTCTCAAGTGTGGTCAACTCATGAAGCCATTTGACAACCTCAGCAAGCCATCTCATATCAGCAGTCTGGAACAATTAGATTATACAGTATGAGATTGTCACTGGTACTGTTTAACCCTTATAGGTGGTTCTGCGTGGTGCTGTACTTTTATGCAGGAAGGCTGGTGCCTTTCCTAAAAATATTAGTTTTCCTAGTCAGTGTACTCCATGTTGGTGTGTGTATGGGATGTATCCTTTAATGTTCACTCACAGCATGACGCCCTCTTTTTCTTCTTTGTTTTTTTCTCACTAGGCTTAATAGTTGCTATTTTTTAGTTGCTTTGTCTATGTTTGTGTGAATTTCTAAAGCCAACTAATCCCTCTGCATGCTCTCGTCCGAGCCACCCTTCCTCTGTCACAGTCACCCTGGTGTCTAGTCTGTGTGTCTCTGTTCTCTCCCTGCTCTCTCAGGCTGGCGGCTTACACTGCTGCTCTGGCACTGGACACCCTCTCCTCCGTAGCCACCAACTCTGACACAGCCACTGCAACAATTGATCCCGCTCAGGACAGCCCCTCTAGCGAGACCACTACCCTCACTTGTAGCCTGTCTACCCCGGCCAACGAACCCTCACCCTCCCCTCTCCCAGCTCCGGCCCCGACTCCAGAATCAAACTCGGCCCCGCCGACTCCCGTCGTCTCCACGTCTGCCGTCGAAGCTAAAATGGCCCCGTTAATAGAACAAAGAGGAGCTAACCCTCCAGAAGAAGCAGAAAAAATAACCACTCCTCCTCGTACGCCAGATCAGATTAATCCTCAAAAACCTGGGGCACCAATACCACCAAAGCGTAGACACTCCCCTAAACTTGCAGCCCTGAATGCTAAAAGTAGCCCGCCTGTTTCCCCTCTCGCCTCTTCTTCTCCATCATCCTCTCCCGCTCTAAATACCAAGAAACCTGCTCCAAGCCCACCGGTCACCAAGCTTTCCACACAGCCAAACACTGTAGCCTTAAACACAGAGACACCAGCACAAACTGCCTCAACTCGAGCAACTACTGCCCCTCCAAAACCAGACCCACATTGTAAACCTATTGCCCCAGATTCCAGTGGGTGTAGCCTTAGAGACAAACCTGTTGACAATAACATACCCATGGCCACAGCTGTTGCAACTCCTTTAGTGATCCACACTGCTCTTGAAGACCTGGATGCCCAGAGACCTGCTTCTCTAGTTGCAGGTGTTTCCTCTCCTTTACCTGTTACTCCAATTTCTTCCACTCACGTCCCTGCCAGTCTCGAGGTGCTGAACTCGTATGATTTCCTCACATCGCCCCCAGACACGTATGACTTGCTAATTTCCGACGCGGGGCTCAAAAACGCGGATTTAGACTTAGAGCTGACAAATGGGACCGAAAGATCCTCCAGGCCCCCCGCAGACCTCATTAGCTTAGAAAGCCCCCTCTCTCTGCCCAATGGAGACGGAGCAGACCTCCCCCCCCCAGGCGAGGCATCAGAGACTCTGGCCAAGACTGCTCCTCCTGTCAACGATGAGTACGGCTCCCTCTAGAGGTTTATCTGTGTGTGTGTGTTTGTGTGTGAGTGTGCGTGTGTGGTTGTGTAACTTGTATGCCCATTCATTCACCACCGCATCTTGCCATTGATCACACAATATGAAATATTGTAATGGTAAATTGTGGTAATGACATTGGGATTATTAGTAGTACACTGTTGTAAATAGAGGAGTGATATGATGGTTTTGTTTTGTTTTTTAATGCTTGTGTGTGACAGTTCTCCATTGTGGGGTCTCTACTTTTGCAACATTAACCACAAACATAGTTGAGCCCATTTTCCGACATGCAGCCAGTTATATAAATATGATGTAACGGCTGATTTTATGTCTTCATTAACAACCGGAATCTCTCACTGAAAAAGTCACAGTCTTACTAGTTCCAGCCTTCTGCGCTTTCTGTAAAAACTCCGACACATCGCAAGTCTGAATTTAAAGTGCATCAGATTACAAAGGCCTCTTAAAGATCTCTAAGAGACCCTGCAGATAAGCCAGTGATAAGTTAAGGTAATTCTCCTCATATCAAATCTGTTAATGAAAACTAATTAGTTGAACTCATTGATGTTTCTTTATGTTTTATAGTAAAGTGAATATTTATAGTTTTTAATTGTTTAAGGAAAACAAGCAACTTGATAAGCTCACCTTAGGTCTTAGAAAACTGTGTTGACAGTTTAAAGCTGATTAAGGAAGAAAATAATCGCAGATTAGTGGATCGTGATGGTTTGGTGCAGCCTTATAACAATCGTCTCAGACTTGCAGTCTCCTTCTCTGTATTTTCAGTTTTCACTCATGCCATTGTCGTAGATGATATTACAAATATCAAGAAAAAAACATTTTAATCATGTGAACAAAGAGAAATTCGACAGGGGGTTTTCAACTAAATGTCTTGTCATTTTATGTTTGTTAAAATGGGCAGCAGAATTCTCAGAAGATGGAATAATAAGAAAATCTCTCAGATGACTGTCCCTACTGTTAAAGATGGTCATTTATTAAGGCAAAACTTGTTGTAAAATCAATCTTGACGGTGCCTTTTAGAATAACAGAAACATTTTTCTCTTACATCTTACTGGTGCCACAACTCCCTCTTGTGCAGAGGCCGAGAAGCAATGTAGCTCTTTCCTTAACAGTCTGGTCATGTCTGAATACAGCTGCAACAAGCTGCTATTTCAAAGCAATCACTCTAATAGTGACATTACATATTCCATGTCTGAAATGGGCCTTTGTTAATTACAAAGTGTTTTGTCTCAGGCTGTAGCTATATGCCTCTGAGTGTTGCCGAAATCCTCACCAACTCTGCAGCTCCTCTAAAGGGAACAGAGACTGGACTGTGGTGTTTTCCTGCTCTGAACTGCAGAAGAGACGAGCTGCAGGCAGCACCTAGAGACTGTGCTTTAAGACAAACATGGATGTCACACTGCTCATTGACTGCTCTATCATAGTCTCTTTGAAGTAGAAGTAAACTGATTATACGTTTAATTTGCTAAACATTTGCTGTTTTAGTTCAGGATTGCTAGGAGATGCAGGATGAACTATATGGGTATGTCATTATCTGTTTGTTAATTTTATCTGACTGTCGTCAAGGTGGTGAAGAAATATGTAAGAAGATCTCTAAATCCACAGTGTCTTCTTACATATTGGGTGAAGATGTCATTGAGAATAAATGGTTAAAACTGTGTTCAACTCAAGTGTCTGTTTGCTGAGAACATTTTTGTTTTCTTGCCCAGAGACGTCCAGATTTCTAATTTTGAACTTTCTCGTCTTTCCATTGTAGGAAGATTTTTTCTGATGAGAAAGGCAAACTGGAGGAGGCAGACTTACCAAACACCCTGATCACTGCAGATCACAACAGTGTCATACAGACAAATACCACCGAGAGCAAAGCATGATGGGCCGGGATAACCTCAGCCCAAATTCAAAACATTTTGCAGCAGCAACGAGCGAGAGAAACACTGCAGGAGTTTTGATTTCCAGTGCCCTTAACTACATGTTCAGAACAACACACACGTGTCGATTGGTTAGAGCGCACTTTGACTGTGCTTTCATTTCCGGTTTCATTCGTGAAATGTTTACTACACCCAAGGGATTTATCTTTAGGTCATAAGAGATTTATTTTATTTTTTTATTCTTGTTTTATTTAACCTGTCAGGATGATTAAGAACTATCTCTAATTATAACGATCGCTTGGTAAATATATGAAATTAGACTCTACTTTCTCTTGTGCTTATAGTTTTAATTGCAGTTGCACACAAGTATTGGATTATTATGAGAAATGTAAATGTAAAAAAAACTGACTATATATATAGAAATTATTTTTCTTATTTTCATGTTCTACTGTTCAAATGTAAAACAGTTTGCATTTCTTTTTAGTTTGACCTTTTTTGTGGGCTAGTCTCATTAAATAGCTTGTTCTGCATGTCTGACCTGCAAGTGGTTGTAGAATTTTGTTTACAAGGTTTATTGTTTCACTTTGTCTGTTACAGGGATTTTCCATCTCTCACAGATATGCTGGCAGTGATTAAACATAGGCCCGAGTTCAATGTTTGGATTATAACCATATTTGTTATGGTTATAAAAAATACAGGATTAACCCACAGCCAGCTGCAGGGGGAAGGAGACTGACAGAGAATCCCAAAACAAACCGACAGTGTGCAGGATCGGATCAGATTTGGACCATTTTAGCATCAAATTTATTCAGTCTGTCACTGCCTCACCACAGTGCTGGTTAAAAATATTCATTAATAAAACGTGTTTGACTAAAAACAGACAACTCATTGAACACAAATGTTTATAAAAAGACAAAATTGGAAGCAGAACTGCTGACTCTCAGCCAAGGGTTAAGGAACCATAGCAAATTAAGCAAATGTCTTATGATCTCGAGCTAAAAATTTGCTTTTTTCGGGGGGGCAACAACTATGATAGCTACAGTTTCTTCCTCACATTTACACATATCAAAAGGTCTGGCTTCATAGTTTCAGTTGTGCAAAAAATATAAATAAATAAAAAACTCTAAAAAGCATTTTTGTACTATTTAAAAACTACAAAGATTTCTTTTCCATTCCTGCCTGCAAGCTTGTGCACTGTGCCTGTGTGTCAGTAGATTGTCTTGTCATCAGTTTCTATGATAATCTGCATAGCTTTGTCGTGAGAGATTTAGCCTATCCTTTTTATTTGATGTATTATTAGAAGAAAAGTACGATAAATGGACTAATGTGGTCATTATAACACGTGTAGTGTATAAAACTGTCCGTCTCTGGTCACAGCACTATATATTGCCAGCTATAGTGAAGGAAGGTGTTTTGAGCCTTGGCATGAATTCAGTCAGTACTTCATAACGTATAACTACAAGGCAGATAGACGTGCCCGTGTTTGTATGGGGCAACTAGTTGTCATATTGATTTAATGAGTGTTACCTTTGGGGCTTGTTCTGGCATAATTACACGATGCATTTATTTCTCTCCCCCAGTTGTTATTCAAGTGTTCTGTAATGTGGTCTTTGGATTTATTTATTTTTTTTAAGTTTTTGTCTTTTTGTACAAAAATCACTCACCAAGAGCGACTGCTTGACAAGTTCAGGATCCCATTGGCAGGAAGCAGGGTGGTCCAACCTGAAACAGAAGATTAAACCTTCTTTTTTTTTTTAAAAAAAAAAGCTTTTGATAAAAGATCAAGAGAACCAAACAGATTCGAAGTCTATACATAAGAACAAAAGAGATGAGCTTTACTCTCCTTGTACTTCACTGATGTTGCCAGACCACCTTGCTCCCTCGTCTCTGGATGCTCCTTTTGGTTTTATTGGGTCAAACTCAGAAAATATCTGTTGTGTACAGTCTGAGTGCTAACCCATTTACAAAATAAAAAATGGTTTCCGAATCTAATTTTGTCCTGGCCCATTTTGTCATTAATTTACTTTTCATTTTTTTAAAACCGCATGCTCTGTTAGATCGAGAAGCCTGCAGTGATATATGTTGGACAGCAGATGGCAGGAAAGACCTATTTTTGAATCCCTTTTTGTTTTCGCCATGTCATGGACACACAGGACTATTTACTAAAAGGTTACAGTGCAAACAGGTTATGTAGAGGCTGGAAATTCCTCAGGCTGAGTGTTCTGATAGATGGGGAGCAAATAAACACATGTTGCATAACGCATGTTTGTCCTGGAGTAAACTTAATACTTCCAGGATAGGGTGTCAAAAAACTATGTACCTTGGTATTTTCAGCTGTGGCAGTGCCTCTGATGAACGCAGACTGTATGGACGTGAACCACACAACCTGGTGCTGTGTCAACAGAGTGTCAGCAACCACAGTGACCCAGCATGGCATCTAGTTTCAGTCCCTACACTGGACTGGCTGCCACCTTCTTACCTAATGTCATTTAGCTGCTGAACTCCCTGTTACATGCTTGGATGTGTGAATCAGTCAAGTTTTCTGCTTCTTATTTCAGGACAACAAACAAGCTCCTCACCTGGCAGGCTGTCAGGAGTTCAGATGCCCTGTAGATGTCTCAGACTGCAGCCCCTGATGGATCATTCAGAGCAGTGACGTCCCCCCAGTGATGCTTTACAGCTAGTAAAGTCAGCAGCAGGCAGCCATGTTGAAGCGGGAGGTTAGCAGCGTGGCCTTCAAAGTAAAAGAGACAAAGATGAGAAATGCACCAAAAGGGGATTATAGTGCTTTATCAAAATGGACAAAAGCATTTAATAATAGCTATCCAGAGCTTTGGCAGCCGCTGAGGAGATTTTATTTATATTTTATTCCTTTATTTGGAAGAAGTATCCAGGTCTTTCACTTTAACCTCCTCCTCCAGTCATTGATTAAAGCTAAAAACTCATCTCTGTGCATCAAAGTTCCATATTTAGATTTTTTTTTGCATAAAAAGTAGGGCATAACCATGCATTGTTTGAAGAAGTCATGTTCCTCCAAATACTGAGAAAATCGGTCTGCCCTAATATGCAGGCAAAATGTGTTAAACACAGCTTCATATAGAAAACAGCAGGTTAAGATATTTCAACAATTATCATTTTGTTCCATTTTTACCATGGTGGTTAAATAATTGCAGCATCTTCTAAAAGACAATTAAAATGTAAATAATACATCAATACATGCAATACATCATGATTAAAATGTGATGTATTGAAACTATAAACATTTCAAAAATCACGCTAGATGACTGCAAAAAAAAATCTTCAGCCAGCATTACTTTGTGCACAATCTGTATACGTGAAGTCAACAGATAATCCAAATTAAATTATCACTCAACAAGGCCGTTTTGGTGCTTGAGAGCATGAGAGGCATTAAAAACCAGCTTGAAATCAGCAACAGTGTCCATTCTAACTTTAAAAAGAAAATGCAAAGCAAGAGGCAGAAAACAGTGGTCACAAAGGGCTAACAATTTTTTCCAAAGCTGCAAGTCCTCCTTTTATGAACCCAGTCTGTGGATATGTCTGTTGTCAGTTTCTATTTATTTTCAATTTATTTCTGTTTGTCAAGGAAATGCAATTATAAATTTCCCTGCACCCATTAAGCAACAACATGTGAAAACAGTGTCAAAGCTTTAGATCTGTCCTGTAGGCCCTGCAGACCACTACTGTATTCTTTCCACTGATATTTACAGCTCCAGCCCCTTTCTGGTCCTCAAAACTAATGTGACAAAGAGGAACATAAAGTGGAGCGTCTGACGTTGGGGGAAAACATGTTTCTGCACATTACAGAGCCACCCATCAATGTAAGGCTACTTTTTACAGTGAGTTACAGAGATTGGTCCATTAAGAAAACTGCCGGGTTTAAAAGCCTCTGTGTGTCATTAGTCAGCAGAGGTGTTTCCACACAGACAGCTCTGCAGCATTACAAATTAACTTTCATTGCTTTCTTACTAGTTTTCTTTTAACATACTGTATGTACGCTTGACACATCCTCAGTGCGTCTGTCAGTGCGTCTCGTACCCAAAGGTTATCTATTACATAACATATTGTACGTAACATGTCAAAACACAAATACTAATTTGACTCCAGCAGGTCTGAAACTTGTGAGAATACTGTGTCACTAATGTAATTCAGATTTCACTAAATGTAATTTGGGATTTTGCAGAAACATTAGTACTTACTGACGCACTGTTCAGTTGCCCAGAGCTGGCCGAGTGTCAGATTCTTTCCTTTGACTTTAATAAACACACAGCATCGTCACACAGCAGCAGAAACGCTTCTTTAAATTGAAAGTATGTGCACATGTATGCATGTGGCGTTAACTTCATGAACACAGGATCTTCCATGTACCCGTCCCAACGTCTGACTGAGGATTAACCCTTTCCTTCCTCCATTTACATGCCCCCCTCCGCCACTCGCTGCAGCTCGAGCACCGCAGTTCACTCAAACACAGTAAAACTACTCTTACACAATCACAAGTTGTAAAATAGCACAAGTTTATCTATATATGTTTGAACCAGAGGCTGACTCTGAAGAAGAAGAGTGATACAGAAAGCCCCGTACTGCGAGTTGATTCCTTAAGTTTGTATGAAACCCTCTTCGGTATACTGCAGTTTCAAGGTAGAAATGCTCAGTCGTGGTTGTTGACTGACTTTTTGGCTTATGCAGGCCACCGTAAAGACACGTTTCTTCCACAGTCTCCTCTGCTTATTTCAGTACACATTTAATATGTATTCAAGCACTCCTGCACACTCACGTCATTGCACTACTTGTATAAAGCATAAACGCATAAAACTAATTCTCCAAAGATTCAGTCCAGCTGAATTACAAATCAAACATCTAACGTGTCAACAGTGTAAATGGTTATTAAGGAAACATGTTGGAGTATTTACATGTTGCAGCAAAGGTGGAGATTTAGGGTTTAAGTTATATTTTATGAACATATAATATGGTTTGAGTGTTAAATAACTGCAGTACAGTAAGTTATGCAACAAGTATTAAGCCGCATGAAATTTGGACCTAAAAACTGAGTAGCCCTAAACGCCCTTAGTTATATTTCACCACTTCAGGCCACAGTTTAAAAGCTTGCACATTGTTGGTATTTAACACACTGATTCCCATGAATTATTGAACGGTTAACGAGATAAAACTTAAACTCCTTGCGGCACTGGATGGATTCTTGTTCTCTGCATTTCTCTTTTTTCCCCTCAGTATTTCTGGGGGGGAAATCTCTCTCACCTTAAAGAGAGATTTAAAAAAAAACAAACAAACTCAGAGTAAACAATGACAGCAAAGGATGACATGCACCAGAAGTCCTGAGTAAGATTCAAACCAGGGACTGTGTGGCCACATGCATCTGAAAGCACTAAATCACCAGGATGCCACGGCCTTAGAATGCGTAAATTCTTATCTTCAGGCTTGTTTCCACGCGGCAGTCATCTGTTTAAATGTCAGAAATTAAAACAGCTGCAGTGGGGGGAAACAGGTTCACTTGTAACATTAGATTTCCTCCAGGAAAAACACAGGTTTGTCACTCTTTACTCCCTCCCTCCCCCGACCTGTAAACCAAGGCTTGCAAACAAAAGAGTCATTTCCACAAAAACAGCATGTTCTCTATGTTTGTACTAAACATTTTCACTGGCAGTTTAACAGCTAAGTGCATAAGTCTAGCCTTTAAAATACACTTTTATCTAATTGCCTTCTATCAGCCATGGCTAATTTTATCTCTAAGTGAATAGAAACATGCAGCACATTTAGGATTAAGAATTAAAAAGAAACAAACTCCACTAAGAAAGTTTTGTATGAATGTGAACAATGTTACTTTAAAAATGTGCTTCAAACTTGTTGATATAAACCGATCAGCCGCAACATCATGACCACTGACAGGTAAATAACATTGATCATATTGGTACTATGTGGTGTTCTGCTGGAAAACCTTGGATTTTGCCGTCCGAGTTGATAAGACTTAGACACCCAAATAAACATTGTCCCACAACAAGCACACTCCCTCATGCAAATGGAAACCTCAAATGTCACTGTCCTACCCCTGCAGGAAAATGCACCCCACCACATGGAAACAACATCAAACAATCAGGAACATGTTGAGGAACATGACAATGGCCCAACATGTTGATTTGACGTCCAAATTTCCTACACCCCATTGTGATCAAGCATCAACAGGATGCAGTGGAACAAGTTTGATTGACAGAGGCCCCACTGCACAAGCCAGAGTACCCAAAGGATCCACTGCCAATGTCCTGGTTCCAGACCCCATAGGACACCCTGAGAGGTCCTCTTGTCCATGCCCAATGGTTCAGAGCATTTTTGATCACATAAGAGGGACCAACACAATATTAGCAGGTGGTCATAATGTAATGCCTGATTGGTGTATGTAGCAGTACTTTCTAAAAATGCACTAAATATTTGTGAATATGTGAGTACATTTAACCACTATTCGTCCTCATTCAACTCTATTTGCAGCAGCCTTACCTACAGTGTTATTCAATCTCTCTAGTAATCTACCAAGACATAAACACAGAAGATCGACTTTCACATCAGTAGTTTTTCTTGTTATTACCATCAAAATCCACAACAAAAGGCACTGAGAAGACCGTAGTCTGACATTCAATATCTGACAAACACCAAAGTCTGTCTTCATGTTTTATTTCGTAGTTTTTACCCCTTTTTAAACATGGAATATGTAACATTTCCCGCTTCATCCATCTGTTGAAGTGACGACATTCTCTCATTCAGGTATGATCACCTTCTGTTAATGTTCCTCCAGGCTTCATTCAGACAGTCTCATCAAAGTGACAGAGGGAACCACAATAAGCATGTGATATTTCACATGCATGCAAGTTTGGACATTACATTAAGCGATGCATATTACTAATAATGCACGAACAACTGCTATGAAACAAACGACTTAACTGCAGCTCATAATCTGAAACTCTGTGTGACAGCTCGATTGTCTGATGTAAAGAAAAGTAAACAGTGTGACTGTTACAGTCTAAATTCTAAATAAATAATGCAGTTACTGCTGTTTTTCCATGTGCACAAATACACACAACTCTCTCGCTTTGGAAGCGCTCATAGGAACTCTGCTGCTGTTTGATGCTGCAGGTATTTAATTAACTCAGAGAAAAGACTTCACAAGCAGCTGGAAGCAACAACAACTTCAGCTCTGTCAAAACCCTGATTACATTCATTATGGGTCTCTGCCTTCATTGCAGTAAAGTTATATTGTTATGGATTTCATTTAGAAATATGTGTGCTATTGTAGTGCAAAATGAATAAGAAACGTGTTTTGGAATTTTGAAGCAAACGACGTCTTTAGTGCTCTCTGTGATGTTTTTGGACCACTGAAATGTGGATAAAACCTGCCATAGCCGAGCAAAAAGAAGTGACTCAAAGTATGTCAGTTCTTTGTGCCTATCTGTTATTGTGACTACATGCAGTTCAGGCTTGTGGCCGTGTTGAAAGTAATATGAAGGTCTGACCTTATGGCTTCTACAAACTACTATTATATCAATCAATCCTCCTACTATTTTACTGATTAACTGATCAATCTAAATGATTAATTCTTCTTCAAAAAAGCCAAATGACCAGTTCATTCCAGTTCATTTTATTTTGACGCACAAATTAAAAAAGGTTTTAAAAAAAGAGTGCTTATTACCTGAATAACAGTTGTGCAATCCAAGTTTCTATCAAACCTTTTAGAGTGGAAAAGCACAAAGCAGCTAAAGCAACTCCTTTCCCCATTGTTGTGCAAGTGCTCTTTAACTTTGGCAGTAGCTTTGAATTATTTAAAAATATTGCTGACTTCACAACACAGCTGTTGTCTTGTTGTGACCTTGCGTTTATAAAATCAGGACTTTAACGGTGCAGAGCAGCAGGCTGGAAGTGACTGTTGGTTAGTAGGTGATCTTCATGAGCCACATTTCCATCTCTACTTCATATTTGTTCATTTGTCTAACAGCAGAAACTGAAAAATATGTAAATGAGGACCGTTTTATTTGGAAAGCTGTATTGAAATACAGAATATGAGCACAGAGAGCAGGAGAGAAGCAAACACATGTAAAGTGCATCTGTAGTATATGATAATACTAATACTAGCTTGTTATATTAAAGACAGAGTTTATGAAGTGCTTTGACAGATGAACCAATCAAGCCTGACTAAAAGAAAAAGAGACCAGAGAAGCAAGAACTGGAGAAATAGTTAAACACAGAGAAAGATACAAAATGCCAAACACATGATTTCAAAATAAGTGAGTGATAGAACAAACACCACCTGATACACGTAAAATACAAGTTGCAAAAGCACAAAAAAATGCCATAGCACACTACAGGGAAGCAAAAATACGGACACGAGGGAAAGAAAATAGAAACTAAAGCTTTAAAATTGGGAAAAAAACAAAAACATGAGAAGAAAATGCAATAAGAAAGGCAATTTACACATCACCTTTGTGTTCTGTGATAGTTTCAAGTATTTGCATCCTCTCAAATTCTTGGGAAACTTTCACATTTAACCCAGCTGGACTTCACCATTACAGTATCTCAAACTGAAGCTTTCACTAAAGCTGACCAATGATTGGAGCCAAAAACAACATGACGCAGCAATTACGCAGTGACAGATCAGGAAAAAAAGATGTTATAATTAAATGAAATTTTGAGAAAAGGCATCTACTGATAATACTGGTGTCATTTTGAGCATCACTATCGCTGATTAAAGTCAACTAATCTGTCCTGGTCAGATTTCCTTCGCAACTTTTACGCAAAAGTGATCAGGGTGTTAATTCAGACATGAAATTACAGGTTTAGGTGGCGTCAGATTAACGGAACAGAGGAGGGGGCTTTAGTCTGACTCTAATGAGGTATTTAGAAACCAAACCCCCACTTTAAAAACACTTTAATCCTTTTGAAATTTGGCTGCAGCAAACTGTAGTTATTTATTAACTCGAAATTTCTCCCTCATCAGTATTTTCATTCTTGCTCATCCAACTCTCCCCCTCTGATCGTCTCCCCGCGTCAACACGTGGTTTCTCAGGACGCCGCTGGTTTTATTGTGAAGGCTCCAGTCGGCGGTGCGCTCTTCTCCCCGCCGCTTTGACCGTCGTGTCTTGGCTGGTGATTTGCTTACTTGGAGCAGGACTGAGTTTGGAGCGGGTACTGTGAAATGTGTAAGCATGATGTTGCCTGGATAATCAGCGGAGGACGTTAGGAGACGCAGGTAAGATCAGCTGTGACAACCTTTTCGGTTTCTTCTCATTCTTCTCCTTCAGGATTCCGTTTCCAGCCGATTCCGCTCCGATGAACTACTTTTCAGTCCCAGACTAATTTTAATAATTAATATATGAATAACGCCAGTTCTGTGTCGGCTTCTTAGATTTTTTTATAGCTTTCACGGCACACAGACACGTGGAAATGAAACCTAAGTTCGGCCGCAGCCTGATTTCGGATTTTTCCCAAACTTGATTGGACTGGAACGCAGACTGTTCAGTTCACCGTGACATCTATTTCAGATCAAACTGGGTCTTTTATTTTCGGACGTTTTCCCCTCAGAGAGACAGACGTGTAGACAGACAGTAAATAAGCGCAGAACTGAGGGTTAATTTGTCGCAATGTGTTTTTTTTTTCTTCCCTTTTTTCTTTTGGATAATAAAAGGTTGGATTTTTTGCGCGTCTGCACCTGATGCGCTCTGATGTTGCGGTTAGTTGAGGATGCAGCCTGTCAGCATCACCAAACACCACACACGTCCTAAACATCATTCAAGGTATTTAAATATAGAGAAGGAAAAAAATGGATCACGCTTCTCTTTTTTTTTTTCCTGCTTTCATCATTTTATTAGTTTTGGGGAACTTATTGAGGTATTTTTAGCAGCAGCGGCTTAATTGTCTTTAACGCATCTAATCATGGACGTGCGCAGCCTAAATGAACTAATCAGCCCTTGAAGGCGTTTGTTAATAGCGGGCCTACCTGTTGAGGGCACGGATCTGTGTGAGTGTGAGTGTGTGAGGAGCTTGATAAATTGAACCGTCACCTCTCAGTATGCAGACGTTATTACAGCGACGTGACCGCTCTGAACGAGACCTCAGACTAATCACCTGCAATGGAAACTGTTGCTTTGCGCTTATCGACCTGTTGTCTGCCTTTGCTTCTTAATTAAAATACATAAACATGGAGGGGTGCATCAAATAAAACCCCTGAAGAAATCACGTGGGGGTTTTATATTTCACATTTGAAAAATATTCCTTTTGATGGATAAAAAAAGAAAGAAAGAGTGTAATTAACTGCCTTTTATGTATCTAATGATTCACACTTTCCACAGACCCACAACTGGCTGAAGGCAACTGAAGCAGGCAGGCCAGCCACACCTCATGCGTGGCCTCAGCAAAGGTCCGAGTGGATACGGGTCTGACAAACATGGGTGTTCTCCAGCTCCACAACCCCACTCACTCCAGCACGCTCCTGCAGCGGGCCAATCAGATGCGCCTGACCGGCACCTTATGTGATGTCATCATCACAGTGGACGGCCAGGAGTTCCCGGCTCACCGCACCGTGCTGGCCTGCACCAGCAAAATGTTCGAGATCCTGTTCCACCGCAGCAGCCTGCGCTACGCCCTCGACTTCCTGTCCCCAAAGACCTTCCAGCAGATCCTGGAGTACGCCTACACCGCCTCGCTGCAGGCCACCGCCGAAGACCTGGATGACCTGCTGTACGCCGCCGAGATCCTGGAGATTGAGTACCTGGAGGAGCAGTGCCTCAAAGTGCTGGAGACCATCCAGGCAGAAGAGAGCGAGGAGGTGGCGGTGAAGAATCACAGCACTGGAGACCACAGCGACCACGGCCGGGCCAGGCACTGGAGGCACATGCTGATGTCCAAGAAGCATTCCATACAGGATGGACCCACCCGCACCACTCCCACCGCTCTGCACCACCTGGCACTTTACCATATGACGGACAGGAGCTCCCCTGGTCTAGAGTCTGAAGCAGCTCCAGAATCGAGCCCTAAGCCGGACACTGAGATGGACATGGAGCAGCAGGCTCAGAGTCGGAGTGCAGAGTTGTCCCAGGATTTGACCCTCAATCCTGCCAGAAGTATAAAATCAGAGCGCATGCAGGTGGACGATGCCAACGGCTACGAGGGCAGATCCTCCAGCGCCGGGGAGGGCAGCTGCATGTCAGACCAGCCCAGAGACGAGGGCCCGGGGACGCCCCTGAGAGGCAGTGTGATCACCAGCGCCAGAGAGCTGCACTCGAGCCCCGAAGATGGAGGACAAGTGGTGGCGAACACTCTTGACTGTTTCCCCGGCATCGCTGACAAACACCTGGCCTCCATATACTCGCTGCCCTCCAACCACACAGGGGAGGGCATGCCGGTGTCTGTTTCAGTGGCCCCATCCCTGGGCGTGCCGCTGGACCCGAGGGCCTACAGCGGCCTGCTGCACCAGGGCTTGCTGCACAGGGAGCTCCTGAGCCGGCTGGGCCAGTTTGCAGCAGGGATGAGGCACGAGGGCCAGACTCAAGGCCAGCAATGTTGTGGCGAATGTGGGCTTCAGCTGCACAGCAGGCAGGCGATAGAACAGCACAGGTAACATACACAAAACATCCATTTTTTACACTCTCCAGCAGCTTTAATGTATATTTTAATTCTATTTTATTTTAAGTAATGAAACAAACAAAAAAGTACTTGTGCTGAGTAGAAAACACTGCTGCACACACCACTCAACATTTTTCTGGCAGTGTGTTTAGTAAAGAGGGATGTGCAGGTTGTTGTGTGCTTGTGTGTCGTATGATGAGTATAAGCCAAGCAGGTGATTATTCTGGACACACGTCTATTGAATTGAACTGTTTCTTGGTCCTCATGATTTTGTTTTTTGCTAAAATACTACACGAGTTAAAAGCTGGAAGGAGCAACAGCAAATATGTTAATTTATTCTCAGGGACACCTGCACTCATGTCTTAACTGTGAGATGTGTCGGGAAGTTTTGAATCGGGTCTTTGTGAGGGGTTTGATATAAAGAGGCCTTGGTGTCGCATAATGCTGTTATTTACAAAGCCTTATTTTCCAAATTCTGTTTGATTATTTGCGCTGAAGTGTGCCTCACACAACAGGCTGTCTCCCCAGCTATTTGATATGCATTCCTTTGCATCAGCAGAGAGGAGCCTCTCAGCAGGGACCAGGCTGGACGCTTCAGCAAGATGATGGATAACTTCTGCTTCCCGACTCGCTTTGTTGTTGTTTTTTTGTTTATTTTTACTTTATTTATGAGCCTGTCAGTTTGTGTTTGTCACCGTACACAAAAACTTACCAACTAGCACGATGACAACTCTCATTAACTTGATTGCAGATGTTTCTAATTGTGCGTGCTTGGGAGTATTTGACTCATCACTAATCAGCAGAAACAAGGCAATCTTGCAAGTTAAAAATCCTAATGTTCAGCTAACCCATGATTAGGATCACAGCCTTTCTCAGTTCACGCCTGTGGCTGACATTTCAGCCTCGTGCCACTCCAGAGCTCTGTTGAAACGGAGCATCCTGTGGGATATTTAGTGATGCGCGCTGCTTACTCACGGAGACAGGCGGATGTCCGCAGGTTGAAGAAGCTGCATTGGTGGCACTGCTTGAGGATGTAATGAAGTTGCTGTAGGTGTGTAACCAGGTCACTGAGCATACACCTGGCCTGCAGATTGACATTTTATAGTGTTGTTCAAGAAGTCTCTCCTGGCACAGTTTTAGTTTGGCAAACTACAGAAATTTACCCAGTCTAGTTTGAATAGATTTTTTTAGAAACCGAGGATATTTAATCCCAAAATTACAGGTGATGCCGAGCAAAATTAAAGCCACCCCATTTCTGTAATTTATAAATGTTATAAATAAGGCTAAACAGGGAATGATTTTTCAATTAATATTTGAAACAATGCATGAAGCATATTGTAAAAGTTGCAATTTAGGACACATGTTATGCAGCATGTCTGACCTCTGGGTTTAAACTGTTTATGCAAATTCATGCCGTCCTGCTTGTGTGAGTTTTGCCTTTGATTGTCTCTCATGTGGTGACAGTGAATACTAAACACTAAAAAAATTGCAAAATCATTCAGAAAAATCAAAATTAGATATTTCCCCCCAAATCATTCAGCACTAGTTTTAAAAAAAGCATCTGCTAGTAAATCAAAGTGTCTTTTTTCCTTGTGTTTGAAGGCGGCTCATGCTGTCATTGTTCTTAAATTAACTCCAAAAAATTTACAGTTACTGTATCAGTGACAGTAAAATGAGGGGAGAAAGAAGGGGAATGAAGTGAAAATGAAATGCAATAATTGTCCCCAGCTGGACTCAAACTGGAAACATTGTGATTTCATGGTCAGTGACTTAAACCCCTACACCATTAGGACACTCGGTAATTATCCCTTTGATTGAAAAGTTGACAGTGGCGAGAAAAAAGAAATCTATTGTTCACACCTCAGACGTCTTGACTGTCGGGATACCCAGAATAAAAACCAATGAGTCTCACATGAACGTTGAGGTTAAAATATCTTCAATAGAGGTTGGTGAAATGTTAAAACTTAAGTGTAAAAAAACCCACGAATACAAAAAAATGTAGCTCCAAAATTACACCTTCACAATAATTACGTTGATTTCATGTGTGTTCATTTACATCTCATGACCAGAGTGTGTTTAACCGCAGACTCTTTTTAGGCCGTTTGCTGTGCTGGTTAGCGGGGTGATGTAAGGATAACAGTACAGATGCCTTGCATGCTCGGATGTGTGTGATATGATATGATAGGTTTTGCTGCTGGCGGAGCTTCAGCGAATCATCTTCTTTTCTCCTTTTCATTGCAGTTACAGGAGAAGTGTATGTGTGTGCTCGTATTATGCCGTGATGTGGGTTTGTGTGCATGCACTTGTGTGTGTGTGTGTGTTTGAGTGCGAGCCCAGTGTCTTGCAGTGCTGGCGGGTGGAGGCACGCGTATGTCTGCACTCTGAAATTAGCCAGATATCCTATTGTCTGTGTTCTTTTAGCATTCATGCGTTGTGATTCACAACTCCAAGGGCCTCTTACACTAATGATGTTGCATTCAGTGAGGGATTCTTGCCGGAATTAAAACATGCTCCTCTTGTTACGGGGACAATGATGCTTCTAGGTTTGGGAGACCTTACAGAAAAGGCGCAGAAACAAGATACTTTTATTGTCACAAGTGCGTTCTCGCTTTTGCTCCTGCCTCTGTTAACACGCTTACATTAGTGTTTGTCTTTCCACAGGAGGCTGCATAATGAGGAAAAGGGCAACGGCTGTGAATACTGTGGCAAACACTTCCAGGACAGCATGCGGCTAAGGATGCACATGTTGTCTCACACAGGTACTAAAGTAACACTCGCTTCACAACGTTCAGTGCTTATTAACCCTCTTGATACAGTAGTGCAGCCTTTTCAAATGCACCTGTTCACGCTGCACCCCCCCCCCCCCCCTCCTCTCACCATACCAGTTAGTGCTGCTCCGAATACTTGGATCATGCTTTCTTTTCCATGCTTAGGTCTATGTACCTCCCTCTCTCCTCTCCGTGTCTCTCCCTCCGTTTGAATCGTTTCTGTGTTTTTTCGGAGACTCTGGCAGCTTGCCAGCTCTGCCCCTTCTGAGTGATGACATCATCAGCTGCCGGCAGGCCTGGGTGTTCTGCCAGTGTTCCGAAGCGTGTGTGATGGCTCGCTCGCAGATGTGTGTCCAGGAACACACTGTACCCAAATGCAGACTTAATCAGACCTGACTGCTCTCCCAGCTACTTTATCCAAAATAGAGGAAGAGGAGGGAGGGGAGGGGAGGGGAGGATTGGGGGGGTGGGAGGATCAGGGACTAAAAATGAAACTAAAACAGAAACAGAAACCTCAGTCGGAATATGTGTACAGACAAGGCGAAGTCCCTGTCCTCTCCGCCTGCTCTCTGAGGATTGTTCGGGAATGACATACTGCTGACAGATGAGAGAGAATCTGCCTCTTTAAACTTCACCTGAGTCGTGCCTTTTTTGACTCCTCTATACCCTCTGCCACCCTAAACACAAATATTGCCTCGCATTACTCACAGTCCTCGGCAACATGCTTTGATTTTCAATTCGCAGTGACATCAATAACAGCAGCACCTTTAACCTAATTTGAATTTTTGCATAAACTCTCCCCATCCCAATGTGTCAACCCATAATACTACAAAAAAAAGGGGAGAGAGATGTGGATCTCATTTCTTTGTCACTGTGTATTTCGGTATAGCAGCCTTAGATCCCGCTGGTTGCTAAGGAGCGAGTGCTCCACTGCTCTAATGGGCTGATTTGGTATTCAGCTCGATGCTGGCTCTTATTTTGGTATGCCAGACAAAGTGTTTTGATGGAGGACGATTGCAGCCGCGTCTGGAGACAGTTTGATGGTTTATGGATGAGAGCACACTCCGTGCCTTTGACTGCACAAGACAATGCACTATGTTCTCTTCTTCCCTTATCACACAATCTCACACAACACAACACACCACACTGGACAGCGTCACACAACATCAGGATCTACAACACTGTTTCACTGTTACTACTATGCAAGACGACTCCCCAAACCAAGTTTTATTTTCGTGCTGTGTAACAAAACGCATTGCTCCAAAACTGTAACAGTTTGTTTTCAAAAATTGTTGTTTTTAGAAATGAACAGATTGGGGCTTTTTTGTTATTTGTGTGCAGCACTGGGAACAGTGGCACAATGTCTGTGTATAGAGGCATCGTAAGAGTTGAAAGAGGACCACATTTAGGCTGTAGCGCTCAGAGTTCCCAAAGCTTGTGGGTGTTTTAATGAGTCATTTTAACTTCATTTAAAGCCAGCTGAGCAGAAAATAGATCAGTGAATGAGCCCTGGGCCAGTATGGATCTGCAACCGATTTACATCTCTGTGAGAGCCAACCCACATCCAAACAGCTGTGTGTGAGAGAAAGACAGAGTGTGTGTGTGCATGTCTGTCCTATGTGTCTGTCTGTGCAGGTGTGAGGTGAGTGCAGAACAAGGAGGGACCGTTTCTGCAAGCAGTCTGCATACTTGTCTCTTTCATGTCTTCATCAGAATAGACAAGGGCATTCCAAAGGTGAACTGGGAACTGTAGTTACAGTGTATGCGATGGGATTTGGGGTGTTGACTCTGAAGTGTTTTTTTTTTTTTTTGATAAAGGGATGTGCCGCAGGCGGGAAGCGTCTGCTGTAGAGAGAACACCCAGTCCTTCTGTGGCCTCTCAGGCAGACAGTCTGCTCACTGTTCAGTGCCTGATAACAGGGCACGGTAAATAAAACTCTTCAGCTCGCCTCTTTTTTGTCAAGAAGAAGGGCCATTGCACCCTGTCTGGTGCTTTTGTTTGTCCCCAGTTGTGTTTTTATGGCGCTTTCCTCTGCTCCATTGTATTCCGCGCATTTGCTTCCTTGTGTTAACACCTGAAAAGCACAAGTGTGTGACAAGCGAGGCTCTTTGGTGACTTTTCAAATGGCGCGCCTTTGTTCCTGCTCTTGTTGCTTTCCTTTTTTTCTCCACAGCTCTCTTTAAGTGCTAAATTAACTGACTTACCCTACAATTACAAAACACACAAGTTTGCATTTCTGTCTGATTAAGGTACAAACTTGATTTCGTCCACAGCTCCCGCAGAGGCGCTGGTGTGTGATCAGTGTGGAGCGACATTCTCCTCGGAGGATGCTCTGGAGGCCCACAGGCAAACACACACAGGTACTTTTACAACACATGTGCATGAACACAACACACATCATGTTTAACCTGGGCGGCATGCATTGAGCTGTTGAGTAAGCCGTGACTACAGGACTTGTGATCATGGGTCTAAACTTGCTTGTCATGCTGGCTGGGTTAAACTGTTCCTGTCATGATGCTCCATAATTTATCAACAGGGAGGTGGGAGGCCCTCTCACATATCACCCACTAATATCTCTTGGCATCCGTACCCGCTGCATGCCACTTTGCCACAACTCCACAGAGCCAACGTTACAGCTCCACAGACATACTATCCCCTCCGCTCCTTCCTGACAGCGGTTGTGAAATTATTTACCTCATACACTCACAGCAACAACAACACAAACATCTTTGTGTTTTTTTGCAGTGATCTCAAATCAAGAAAATGTTTGTATTACATCCTGTTTCTCACCCAGTGACTGTCTGGCATTAACAGTTGGCATGAAGATGAGTCAAAATATTTTGTTTCTTAATAGTTTGGGGTTTTTTTGGTTGAGTGGCTTCACAAACCTGGATGGTGATTTGCAATCTGGGCTGTTAGAGTTGAGAATAACCTGCCTGAGGAGGTGAAGTCATTATCAAAGGTAGAAAGTGCTTTACAGAAAGAAAAAAGGAAATAATATATAAAAACAAGGACGACTAAGTGTGTAGATAATGGAACAAAAAGCAGAAAAATCAGTATTTTGAGTTTAAAAATAACATACTTTTAAAGCATAATTTCCCAGTAATTATTTATTATTATTATTATTAATGCTTCCCCTATTGACTTCAAGCTAAATCTATTGTCAGCATGTGCTTAACAGTGAAAATTGAAGAGGTTTTGTTGTCAAACCGTACATTTGCCTGACAGTGTCTGAATCCACACCTTTTCTGCTACTGTCCGAGAAAGGTGATCACTCTCTCAGGAGCATTGGCACGTAACTGTAACTCCAGGTGGCACACACAGTATGAATAGTTAATGGATGTGGACATGGAGGGGTGTTAACGATGCCCAGAAGTTTCTACCCTCTTCTACGTGAGTTGTAAACATCCAGAGCTCAGTTTCAGCTTGGCAGTGTATCTGGAGGCAGGGGATGAGAGGGCATTACTCTCTCATTTTGTCATGATCTCAGCTCGGTCGGCTGTGACGCATGACCCTTTTTTTTTTTTTTACTGACTCTTATCGTAGGCCTCACAGCCTACAGTGGGAGCTACAGGTAATCTAATCAGCTAAGTCATGTGAGGAAACACTCTGACTTGATGCAAGGATTTATGTTATTTTTTAAATGACCTGGGTTTTATTTCCTCTAAAAAGCACCAGGGGGATTTTTTTTAGTGTCGAACGTGCAGCCTCGGCTTCATTTTGCCATGTGGCATAGCCAATGAGCCAAATGAGTTTCCTCTTAGCAGATTAACACTTGTCAGACCTCAGCAGCTGCACCGCTGCTGACCACCTCCTCTGGACGGGAAATAATGCTACTTTTGGGAGACCTTACTCTGAGGCAATTTGGCAGCACTGGCTGCAAGACTAGCTTACAGTGAAAGTCTCTTAGCAATTTTGATATGTCAGAGGTGAACGGCCGTGGGTTGCTGAAGTTAAAGATCAAAGAGGAGGGTGAAGGAGGGGGAGAGAGTTTGGGGGCGGGCTGAACTGTGGGAAGGGAAGGGGGCAGGGGGTATGTGAGGACTTCCTGAGGGCAAGAGGATTGCTGCTGGTGTTGGATGCCAGGACTAAGAGGAAAACAACATCATGTGCTGCTGTTTACTCCTCACCACAGCACTGTAATAGTCTCCTCTGACCTACTTGTCAGTGCCCAAAATAAAAGAATGGATATGTCTCCGAATTGCTCTCACAACAAAGGGGTTTGTTTCATCACAGCAAGTTGAGGCTCTGGGGCACCATGCTTTCAATTTTAGAAAAAAACCCAGGAGTGTGGCTTATCTACAGCACGCACAGAAATTGACTGTATATGCTTCGAACCATGCTGGCTGGCCATTTTGCCACCTTGCCCTCAGGAAAAGGCCATAAGAGTGCTGCCTTTGTGTACTCACAGCAGCTGCACTGTTTCCACACATTACAGGCTGCTTCATCAAGTGAATAATATTACCTTCTGTCCAAACCCTAATTAAACAGTCCTGTAGTCTATTCAGATACAGGCCAGGCTTTCTAATGCATCCTTCTTAATGTGGACCTTTTAGCTCGCTTAATTGCATGTCTGTCATCATACTGCACCCTCCTGTTAATACCCAGTTGTAATTCGTATAAGCCTTAAACTGAACTGAACTGTGCTCTGTTTGGCCATTGTGCCCCCGGTATTTATTTGCACTGACTGTTAATGATACACAAAGCCCTCCGGGATGCCCTGCCATTTCATGTAAAGTGAAATATAATAAATAGGTGCGGAAGATATGATAAACATTCTAGGAATCGTGGCAAAAAGAAATGGAGCGTATGACCTGAATGAACCGGTCCACGGAATGGTGGTTAAACACGAGCAACGTATCTCTTGTTGCATTAATTATTGAGCCGGTTGTTCCTCACTCGGGTAGATTAGCGGTCTACTGATGAGCGCCCGGGGTTGTTTAAGGTACTGTTAGTGTTTGTGTCTGTGCTTTTCGAGTCGCCTCATCTACGGGGAGCTGTGTGCATACAGTAGTGTGAATGCACAGGGTCATGTGAGGTCTAGCACGTAATCTAGCCTGCATGACTGTGTATGTCTAACCGGGTGATAGCAGTGTGCGAGCAGACACTGTGTATAAGCCGAGCGGGGCCTGAGGACATGGTTTATATGGTGCCTTCACACTGCATACTGGTGGACATGAGCAGCATTGATGTAATATTGTAAACTGTGAAATCTGTGTGAAATTCCTTGTTGTTTTGATAGCAGCAGGTGATTTGTTTAGCACCGACTTGTCATTCACAATTTACCGAAACAAATACATCAAATTCTCATAGCGCTTATTAAAACAATGCCAGTTATTTTCTTCATTACTGTAAAATTAAATGCTCTATTCCCACTTTCTTTTTAGCAAAATTAAAAAAAAACAGATTACTCACAAACCCATCGTTTTTTATTGGTGCTCTCAAGACACGGAAGTTAAGATTAACACAGAAGAAATTATACAGATTTGCGGTCATCACTGATACAATCTCTTGTTCAATTTGCAGTGGGTTTACTCCCAGATTCTCAGGGTGGGAAAACTTTTGTTTGCCGCTTGAAAAGAAACAGGCTGCGCTTATTTGTGAATGAAGGGATTAGCTTGAACACTTCACCCCAACAAGGACCATGATCCTATCTGGTTGCCTAGACACATGGTTTTGTTTCTTAGGCAGCGTGAGAGCCTGGCTGGCTCCCACCTCAGTTGGACTGAATAAGTGGCAGATGTATGAAGGCAGACCATGTTAAATCACATGAGCATACACATCATCTTAGTGGCGATACGCTGAAATAGCGCAACAACCTCAAACTGTCATCAGTTCCTAACCTAATTGCGCATTAGAGTAGTCATATAATGTTTATATTTTCTGCCTCGTAGCAGAATTGCTTAAAAGTAAATCATTATTCCCACTGTTAAAGCTGCCGCCCACTGAACACAATGCTCAGTCGACTCTCCAGTCTTTGAGAAATACCATTGATTACATGGTATTTAGCCCATTGAGGGCCAAAGGTCAAGGGGTCATCCTCTGACTTAAAACCCAAATCCCAGGCCCATTGTCTGGTTAAGGGTGAGAAAGCAGGGGGCAATGACAGCCAACTTTAGGGCTTATTCTCTCATAAAGAAGCTCCTCTGCACTTATTACCAAAGCTTACTGGAAAACTCTATGACCGCAAATCCTTTTTGTTTGAAAAGTTAACAGAGTGTAGTGAGGCGAAATGCCTCCACTAACGCATACAAACATTTCCGTGCCTCCAAAAGGTTTTTTGTTTACACTTCAAGATATGATTTGGTATTTTTATTTCCAGCGTCAGTTGCGCAGAATAAAACCGAAAACGACTGCTGAGCTGTTGTCACTGAGCATCAACCTGAGATCAAGAGTGAGAGTCTTGTGACAGAATATTTGTCATATTTCTTTTCACAAGTTTCAGTATTGTTGGTGACAGAAAGATCAGGTTATACATCTGTGAGTGTCTGAGAGTGTGTCAGGGAGTAACGGTTTAGCTCCACAGAGAAACTAGGATGTTAAACTTTCAGCGCAGACAGACAAAAGTATGCAAACTGCATTGAAACAAGCATGTACTATATATGATGGTTAATAAAGAAAGAGCTGAGGGAGGATAATTAAAGTAGCTTTGAAGTATCTACAAGGTGGATAATGTGCTATTCAACTCTGCCTGCAGCTTCCATAACATGGACACATTGGAACAGAAAGCACTCCCCCTGCTGGCTGCAGCAGATATTACGCATGAAACTGGTTAAAGTGGCTTCACATCACGGGTTATGCAGAGACTGCATTCTGTGCTTCTTAAATGTCTTTAGCCATTTTAGATACATCATTATCCAGACTTCACCTCTGCACAGTGCATAGTGAGCTGGCATTAGTCCGGTATGACTCAGGCAGAAAGTGAAGCTGGTGAGACAGTGAAAAGATTTCCTGTATGGTCAGCGGATCAGGGGAGTGGGGAGGGTGCAGAGGCGTTGAGAATGGACGGCCTTTTGTCCACAACTAAAATATTGTGATCCACGGGTGAGAAAGGGCCCTGGTCATTAGGCAACAGCATAAAGACAGGGATTGTAGGAGTTGCGTGAGGAGCCTATGACTAATGGGCTTGGTCAATGAGGGCCTGAACCTCATTGTGTGCCCTTTGTGCATGAGTCCACAGGCTCAAGCCTCTGAACAGGTGCAGTTCATTCCACTGGATTGCCTCCCTGTAGGACTGCTAAGATCAGGGAATGTCTTTCATCCCATCTTTCTGTTAATGATTACAAATGATCTCTTCTATTAGTGTTGTTTTGGGGGGAAATTTTAAAAAATTTGGCTCACGATTTCAAAGCAGAGGCTTTGTGCGTCTGTGCCACACTGCAGCTATCCGTGAAATTCTGAGACTAACAAAAAGTGTCTTGCTTTGTGTGAGCAAATTGTGATATGTAGATTACTAAACAATACTCAGTGAATGCTTTTGAGTTTTCCCTGAGAATTTACTTGATTTGTTTCCTTTCTTTCTTCTTTTGAACAGGCTTGTCTGTTAACTTGATTGAACCTAAAGCAAGTGTTTGACACTCTTCCCTCTTAGTATGAGTGTGCTGTATCCCTTTCCCTGCGTTAATTCCAATTTAATTGCCAGTTGCCTCAAGGCACTTCAATAACAGTAACAAATGATTTGATTTAGTGGACCTCATCAGACTGCATTTTAAATGCGACACAGCAACCCCACTTGAATTCCAATGAAGTGCTGGCACAGTCCTCTGTTTACTAATGATCCTCCGCTGGAGATGTCTGATTGAATCTGAGTCAGGAGCAATGGGACCTGCTAGCATTGTAAATGATCTGCAACCTGAGCAGACAGAGAAATAAGGACCTCATAATCTCACATTAAAGCCTCACTCTCCAGGACATGCACATTATGTCCAATGCCGCTGATTATCCAGTCCCTCAGTCTTACCGCACATATGAATTTGCTTTGGTGTGAATGCCAGAATGTATTTGAGTGCAGTCGTACACAGCCTGTAGATCAAGTGTTGACTGTATGACAGCCAATGGATCTTCACATAGCCATTTTGACTTAAACTACCCTGCCAGCGTCTCCCTATCTGTATTCCTCTCCACACTCTGTGCAACAGGAAAGCAGCCCCAAAGAGATGCCAGGTCACACACAGGATTAAACTGGATTGTGTTTTTTCCTGCAGTCCTGCCTTTAATGGCTTGATATCACTACTTAACATTCTGCACAGAGCGCATAGTGTAGGCATCATTTAGGGTGGAGCTACTATCAGCTGCTCTTTGAGCACAGAGGCAGAGGACTTTACAGACTGGAGCTGACTCCTGATGGGGAATGAAGAGAATAATTACACATCTAAGGCACCAGGAAGGAGCCATTGATTGTGTGATTGGCATGCTGTGCATTGTGTGGGAAATTCTTAAAGAAAACAATGACTTTCATGGTTTAAAATAGAGCGTATAAAGACTCACAGCTGAAAGTGCCTCTGGGCTTTTAGGGGAGTTAGTTTAGGTAGAGGCACTTGCTCTTTGAAAGAAGCTTTTCCCTCAGAGGACTCACACAAAGTTGAAGTGACCCAGTTTCCCCACTTAAGGCCCTGTCTGTGTATGGTACTGAAATAACTGTGCGTCTGTGTCTTGTGCATTCTCCAGGGACTGACATGGCGGTGTTCTGTCTGCTGTGTGCAAAGCGCTTCCAGACCCAGAAGGCCCTGCAGCAGCACATGGAGGTCCACGCAGGCATGCACAGCTACATCTGTAGCCACTGCGAACGCCCCTTTCCGAGCCACACTACCCTCAAAAGACACTTGCGCTCACACACGGGTAAGAGACGGACCGTTTGAACCATCGCTATTATCTTACGGTGTCACCTCCTGTCACGAAACGCGCACATGTCAGTGTCAAAGGCATGCATATGTTGGAAAAGAGACAAAGGCAGCTGTACTTATTTTTGTATATGGGTTAATTTCCTTAGGTTATTGGCTTTAAGGTTTTAGTCAATTTGCATGCATCCTCTCCCACCCTCCTTCCTCCTTCTCTATAAGATGACTCACCTCTCTGATGACAGCACTGTACCGTTATGGCCGGTGCATATTTTGGGCAATTTCATCCTGTTTATATTTTGGGTTCTTAGACAGCCTTTGGGCCTCTGCAATTCACGGCTGTCAGTTCTACTGTGGTTCACCCAAAATGATAGAGGAAACCCAAATAAATATTGAAGGAAAAGCAAATGGAAATGACTTGTCTGTGTGTTCTACCGAGGGTGAGTCTTAGTGCCGCAGGAGACGGAGAGATATTTACTGAAAAGATGTCCCCCTTTCTTCTTTTACCTTAAATAACACTCCCAGCTGTCAGGACGGCTTGATGTCTAGACGGGAGAAATACATAATTGATGTGAAGAGACAGAAGTGAAGGGAGTTTTGGCCATGGCAGCGTATCTTGTTTGTATGCCATTCTGCTTGGAAGTAACATTTTGTAAATGTCATCTGCTCCACAGTGGGGTGGGGGATTGAGGAGAATCGGCCTGTAATGAGGAGAGCAATGTATCCTCTGACTTGGCTGTTGCTGTGGACACTGAGATAATGAGGCACATAGGTCATTGGAGATGAGTCAAACCCTCAGCCTAGGAGAGAAATAGATTAACTACAGTATAGAGAACAGAGCAGCACATGCCTGGAGGGCCTTTATTAGCTATTAGCAGACAGCCAAGAGGAGTGTCCTCATGTCATAACATTAGCGACGTCTGAAAGCACATTATTTCCCTACTTTATATGCATGTGCAGAAAAGGCCTGTGCGACTGTTTGACCTATGCAGCTACATATGCAACATGCCATGTCGTGCCAAGGATAAAGCTAGCTTCTCATGGTAATGGGCGACGTTGATGTTGCGGCTGCTGTTGTGACACGACTGTGCTTTCAGGCGATCACCCGTTTGAGTGTGAATTCTGCGGGAGCTGCTTCAGAGATGACGGCACGCTGAGGGGCCATAAACGCATACACACAGGAGAGAAGCCTTACGAGTGCAACGGCTGCGGGAAGAGGTTCAGCCTGAAACACCAGCTGGAGACACATTACCGCGTGCACACAGGTGAGAGTTCAGAGAGGAAAAAAACTATAGGAGAGCAGGGCTTCAGGGTATTGATACTGTTAAGAGGAGATTCTGTACTATGAAATTTAAAATGTTAAAGATTTGTAGATCACACATGTGCTCTGGGTGACATGTTACAATGAACACAGCAGATATTTTGATTTAGTGTCACATACATCATTCTATTGCTGTCAGACACATTACTGCATACACAGGTGAGAGTTCAGAGAAGAAAACTACAGCAGAGCAGGGCTTTTAGGTTACTGCCTCTGCTAAAAGAAAATACTTTGTATTGTAATTTAATATATTTTAATTTAAAATGTTAAAGCTGGTAATTTTGTAGAGCTGACAGTTGCACTGGTTGATATGTTACAATGAGCATGGCCAAAATGTTGATTTAATGCCACATGCAACATCATATTACTGTCAGTAATCACTAAATGTGTATTAAATCAGTGTCCCACAAATGCTCTATTTACTCCTGTATGGGTAATGTTTAATACTGTTATAGTACTTTTAAAATTCTTTGTTACATGATTTTTTTCACATCTTTGAAAAATGTCTGCAAATATTTGTGACTCCATCCTAGCAATGACCCCACATGCAGGGTAGAAAGTCAGAAATGACTGATTTAGACTAATGCATTTAAAGTTCTTTACTTTTCAAGTGACTTTTGACAGAAAGAAAAAGGTTTTTGTTTGAAAGTATATTGTCTTACAGCTAAGAAGCACAGTGTTCTACAAAAATGAAATATTTTATAAGTGAAAGTAAAACAGACTGATGCATTTTTCACTTTTAGAATTGTAGGTGACAGAAAGAAGAAAAAGAAGAAAAACAGAAAAATAAAAACGGTTAGCTTTTCTTAAAAAGTAGGGTTTTTTAAAGCTAAAAAAAAGCACTGTTTTACAAAAATATATTATTTTTTAAGTGAAAGCACAGCATTAACAGTTTTATTCAAATGAAGACTAAATAAAATAACCACAAAGTCTTGATCATTTTGCAGCTGTTAGCAGTTCTGCATGAAATGACTTTACATAAACACACTACCAATCAATTTAACTGAGTCAGTAGACTGTGCAACGATGCCTACATTTTACTGACTGCTATCTGATATCTCTCTGAAGTGAGAAGAAGAAGGAAAAAAGAAGTTCTGGTAGACGACGCTGACTGAGCAATATCTAGTGTCAAAGTAAAGGCAAACTGATATAGGTCTAATCCTGGAGCAAAAACACACACTAACAAACACACACAAACACACACACACACACACACCTCTTCAAGTACAGTGCACTGATACAGAGGTGAGTCCTGTCTCACCTGGCAGGCCTCTGGCTGCAGGTCTACAAGGTTAATGCTGTATTGTTGAATTTTTTAGGTGAGAAGCCATTTGAGTGTAAGCTCTGTCACCAGCGGTCCAGGGACTATTCGGCTATGATCAAGCACCTGCGCACCCACAACGGAGCGTCTCCGTACCAGTGCACCATCTGCCAGGACTTCTGCCCGAGCCTGGCCGCCATGCAGAAGCACATGAAGGGCCACAAGCCCGAGGAGGTGCCGCCAGACTGGAGGATAGAAAAGACTTACCTGTATGTCTGTTACGTCTGAGCAGGACTTGGACCCGTTGCACAGTCTGACACTTGCGCACAGGCACACACACACACCCCCGCACACACACACACACACACACACACTGTCACTATTGGATGAAAAGCTGGTAGCTTCAGTGTTGCTGATTTTTAATGCTGAAGGATTACATGTTTCTGTGAGGGTTTTTTTTTTAAAAAGCTCAAATTCTTTTTGGATAAACTAAAAAGTGCATTGTGGAAAGTTGTATTTCTAGGTGATAGTACAATTGTACAGAGACATGCGAGCATGAATACAAATGTGTGCACATTAGACACATTAGGGCTGCAACTGATGATTAATTTTATTACCAGTCAGATTATTTTTACTCTGAAAAATGCCCAAAAGTAGGCACATTTTGGCGACAAGATGACATTTTCAAATAAATAGTTTCGTGCTAACAACGGTCCAATCCAAAGAGATTCAGTTTGCAATTATATAAAACTCAAATTCTCACTGGAACGGTGAATGTTTAGTATTTTCCCTGAAAATAACTGAAAAGATCAATCGATTGTCAAAATTGTCAACAGTTTCCTGATGACTTAACTGTTTTTTGCCCACAAACACACAGACACACATTGTTTCCCTCTCCCTCTTCCTCTCTCTCTCTCTCACACACAGTTTTGATAAACTGTATCTCTAATGGATCCACTGTGGTTAAAATCAATGCCACAATGGCTGTGACTGCTGACCTGTATGTGTAGCAGGAGCATTTTGACTGATTGCTAAACCATCAGGCAACTTGAGTCATCTTCTATGATTGTGCAGTAGATGTTGAAAATAATTCCACAAAGGCTTGATTGGCTGAACTTTGCAACATTTTCTCTCCTAATTTCCTGTGACTTCTTAGTTTTTTTTTTCTCTCCCCCCTTTGCTGTTGCTGGAGTTTTATTTTGGAGTTGTTTATTTTCTGCATGTTTTACTTGAATGGCTGCCACGTTTTGACCTCATAAGCTTGATCTCTTTAATTGCCTTGTCTTTCTTGCAGTGGGTGTTATTGTTTCGAGGTAGCTGGCTCACAATTTGAGTTCCTGTTGTAACAGGTTTTGCTATTTATATGTTGTTTCATTTGTTACCAAATATGTGCTGGTTTTCATCACACAGTCCGTGTCTCTCGGGATGGTTTTCTAGTAGAGCGAGCTCTACCTCTCCTCACTCTTCGCTGTTTGTTTTTTGAAATCCACTGCAAAATTATTTATCCATCAGTGGTTTTAATTTTTCTAACAAATACATCACAAATTTACATGGTCAAACAGTGTGTAAAAAAAAATAAAAAATGCGATAAAGCCTCGAAACGGCTTTTATGTGTAGTTTTTTTTATCATTAACTATATATAGATGTCTTATAAAAATCACAGAATAAGAATTTTCTAGGAGAAAACTGAAGAAAACATGAAAAGAAGTTGTTTTTTTAATAAAACATGAAAAGAAAATTCTGATATTGAATTACTATGAGCAGGCTATTGTCAGTCGTAGTGTAGCTGTAATGTACAAACTGTCATGGTATGTTATTCCCTTATGTGAGCCTAACACGGGCCTTATAGATTTAAACATGTTGTATTTTTGTATTACAGTAATTTGCTATCTGTTTACATTTGGTATGATTTGAGAAACATCTTAATGTGTGTGTTTTATAAGTCTCTGATTTGATTAAGATCCCTCCCTTGTGCCTCTTTTATAAGTAGAGCATTGATGTGCTTGAGTACATGGGTCTGTGCTATTGGTAGTTGTTTCTGGGTGTTTGTTTATTGTTACTTAATTAAAGATAGACTGCCATGTAGATCCACTTTGTCTGAACATTGCAACTGGAAGCAACATACTGTGATAGTGGCTGATACTCTGATGCAAGTTCCAAGCAATTTTGATGTAAAATAAAAGTACACGCTTGTCTCAAATTGTTCCCTTCAAAGTGACAATGGACTGAGATCTTTGGATGAAAACTGTGTGTATTGCAAATCTTGGCATCTGCGGGCATTACCAATGCCTTCTTAAGTAGCCAACAACACTCAGTGCCATGAAAACACACATTCACTGTATCTATTCTACATGAACATGCACTATAAATGGATTTCCTCGGTGGACCAAAAGAAATAGAGCACTTTTGTTTGAAAAGGGTTTTTTCTTTGATCTTTCTATGTTGTGATAATGCAGCTGTCTTTTATTTGATGTGTCCTAGAAGGATGTGATTAGCATTGTTTAGATTATGTCAATGTCTGTCTACCTCAGGGCCAGATCAAAGCTCGACCTGGTATCCAATCAGGGTTGTTCTTCTTGCCATGTGTGCAGTAAAATCCCTCTTCATTACAGCTTTGTAACACAGTGTGTGAAAGTGTTTTCTCAGTGTGGATTCAGGCACAAACTCTGTATGCGTCAGTGTTCAGTGGCATGGTTAAAAAAAGAATAAAACAATTTACTATTTTATGCATTCTGTCTCACTTGCCTCCTGTTTTTTCTCTGTCAGCGGTGAAACTGAACCCATCTGGTCTGATGTAACCTCACAGGTGCTCTGAGGACACCTGACATGCTCCAAATGTGTGATTTGAATTTCTTTTTGAACGGGTTGTCACTTAACAAAAGTGATGACATAAAAGTGGGTACTGTTGGGACATTTTTTCATAGACGTCAACTGCAAATGTCTATACTGGTCTGGTCAAGTTTGTATTTGTAAAAATACTACTTGGAGTTGTCAGCAACTGCATCTCTTATGACCCCCTTCTGTGAAAATGAAGTTTGTGGTGATGTTTTTACTCACTAGAAGGCACATCATGAGCAAAATAAGAAGTCAATGCTTTGGCTGAGAATTCAAATTTTGAAACTGCTGTGTACAAATGATACTCTCAAAAACACAGATTCAGATATCCGGGGTTTCATGTGTAACAAACCTAAAGAACCAATCGTGTCCATTTTCAGAGCGGGGCTTCTTGAGAATCAGTTTCTGGTTTAAATGTGAATGGTTGAATTAGTCCAAAATTACTTACCATTGTGTAGTTTAGAGTAGTTTTACAGTGTTTTAGCAGGGCTGTAGGTGAGCTGGTGAGCTCAATTTTCAGCAAATGGGAAGGGATGGGTGGAAGGAAAAGCAGGGACTTCATAGACCTGCACTTTCCAGAGGAAGCAACGATGTGGTGATACATCTCAGCCATTTTATCCCAGAAATGGATTATTGTCATGGAAGCAATTCTCTCAGTATTTAATTTTGACACACAGAGATTAATTTTTAGGGGTTAAATAAACAACTAGAGAGGGATTATAAGATAAACTGTGCCTATCTTCATCCATCATTTTCTATACCCGCCTTATCCTGTGGGGATTGATGGCAGGGCTAGAGCCTATCAATTAAAGTGTAAATGACTAATCTCAGCATGTTTTGATATCATCACAACATTAATCAGTACCCAATACCAAAACTATTGTTACACAAAATAATAATAATCAGTTTTGTTCAATAAAATTCACACTCAGGACAAAAATCCCAGAGAGAACCACTCTAGGTGGTGTCTGGGTTATATGAGCTTCTCATGTGATAATATGACATCTTTTGACTGCCCTGCGCTCTGGTTTTATAAATGCTAAATTAAAAATAGCAAGCAGAAAGACACATGCTTTTTATGCAAAGTGAAACAAACATGTCTATTCAAAGTTAATCAAAGACATACTGTGTGCACATCCACCCATTTCATGGAGTCAGGAAAGGATTAAGTAAACTAAAAGGATCTCTGTCTACTGGAAAAACAACAGCTCAGGAATGTTTAAAGAAAGCTGAGAAATCTTTACCAAAACTGCCATCACAAAGTTGATTCTGTTTCTTCATGCACTGATTTTTATTCTTTTCAGCAATACTTTTAACATTTTTGCTCAAATATTAAAAAAAGACAAGGACAAACTCATATACCGAACAGGCAGACAATGAAGATTTGGCTGACCGATGATGTGACTGAATTAATTTAGGAGAAATGAAGCGTTTTTAACAGAGACAGCTCGATTCATGTATGGATGATATATAAGAAGTGGCTTTGTGGTTAATGGATCTGCACATTTGAAAGCAAGCAACGTCGTAGAGTTACGTCTAAGCTATTTTAAGGCAGGAAAAGATCATTTTCATGGGAAAAAAACTACTAATGATTGCAGAGGGATTAGTTATTTACCCTTTACTTACTTGCTACTTTAAACCAACTGTTTATATTTTTGTGCCACTTTCAGTTTATCTTTTTACCTGTTAGCCTTACTTTTTACTAACCGAATATTCTATCTAATCTCATATTGTGCCATTTACTATCATACCATGTCATTCAGGTATCACAGTGACTATTGCTAAAATGGGACACTTTCTGAAAATTTGTATTTATGGACAATTTAGGGAATCACTCTAGTGCCTCAGCTCCCACTGCGATACAATTCCATAAACATTAACCTCCTTTTTTACAATGGACAGAAACAAAAATAAAGAATGATAAAATACAGAGTTGATGATTTAATTTCAAACGCAAAATGTCCTGAGACAAATTTTTTATAGACACTACTGGCAAAATGAGAGACCTCAAATTCTGATATAAAGAAAAAAGAGAAATAAGAAGCACATTTTAATGTGTTAATTATTTTAATATCAGAATGTTGTCATTTCAATAACCACTGTGATTCAAGAGTCCCTAAATGTGATGTCACACATACTTTTGTAACATTAGACTTGTGAACTTTTTTCTTCAGCAAATTCCTTTTCAGCAACGTAAAAACATTGAAACCTTGAAAAGGTACTTACTGCAAAGCTTAACTGTCCCAATTCAACAACACTCACCTCACAGAATTTTTTCAAAATTGTAATTTTTACTTTGCCAAACCGCTTGAGCTCAAGCCTTTTCCATGTATGAAAGGTAACTCTAGAAGCCCCCCCAGGGTAAACTTATCACACACATCCCCTGGGAGTCACTGTCATGTGCTGTAACTCTTCTCTCTGCAGCCTCCAACGCCCTAATTCAACCCGAACATTTGACTTTTACAGCGCCGCTCCAGCCCTGCCCACCATCTACACCGAGACAATACCGTTGATCCCTCTTAACAGTTTATTGGCTCCTGCCACAGACCTTCACAGTCTCAAGCTGTTGGTAGAGTTTATGTATCATCTGGGCTACTTGCAGACAGCTGGAGTCACTCCAGGCTCTGTGGTGACCTCTGATGGCTCTCTGCCAGAGCCACAGCTGGACTCTGCTTTATCCCAGATGTGAGAGGAGTCAATACATCAGGTCTACTGCTGCTCTCTGCACTTCACAGTGAAAGTGAGACCTTTTTAAAACTACAACAACTGGCAGCGTTTACTATACACTTCTTGATGTTGGATTTATTTTTTTCTGATGGATTTAGCAGGTTATTGTGCCAATGCAATACGTTCCTTCGGTTTCTTTTCAGCTTTCTTGTTTTTCCCCATAAAGTAGCCCCTGAGTGGGCCGTGAGCGTTTTATTGTGTAATCTATTTTGTAGCCATAAGACTTCAATCCGGTCAGCTAAATTCCAGCCTGCAGTGTTTGCAATGTCTGTCTATAATGATCACATGCTCTTATTATTTTCTAGTGCTATTTTTTTTCATCTCCTTTAGTGTCGCCACAGGGATTAAGTTATTTTAGCTGCAGTATGTGAATCTATTCAATTCTTTCTAGTAAACACTGTGAATGTATAGGTAAATACTATACACCATAGAGGAAAAATATATAAAATTGATGATGTTCAGGAAGTTGTTTTGTACTTGGCAGGTCTTGAAAACACAAAGGCAGTGGTTTACAACGTGTGGTTCAGGACAACTCAAGAGGTCAGAAGGTCAATGGGGGGGGGGTCACAATATTAACATTAAATTTTTTTTGTGGTGGAAATTTTTTATCTGTAAGACTTAAAAATTAAATTCGAAGTTTATATTTTATTTTTATTTTTTCCACAAATAACAGACAGTCTCGACCATAGGTTAAATTAACAAAAAAGAAAATATATAAAAAAAGAAAAAAAGACTGCTTAAAAAATATAATAATGTGGAACAGTAAAGGTGTTCTTGGGGTTTCTAAAGAAGTATAACAATATAAGGTTTGATCCAAACAGGAAACAGTAAGATATGAGATGTACGGAGATGTAGTGGGCAGAAGTTAAAACTTAATCCTACTCATTTTCAGACATCATCTTAGTTTGTTTGTTTGTTATGTTTAGTTTTTAATTAATTTATTAATAAATTAATTAATTAACAAGGAAGGAAGGAAGGAAGGAAGGAAGTGTTTGAATGATTCCATAGTTTTTTGTCCTTCAGGCTCCGTACTTCAGCACAGTTCATTTGAAACAGAATAAAGCAGACTACATTAAAGTGCCGAGTATCAGCTTTAATTTGATTATGTCTTCAGTGTAGAAATAACTGTGTGGGAGGTATAGCTTTTTAAACAAATGCAAAGTTCAAAAGGGCCAAAAGTAATTTGTGTTTTACAGGAAACCTTTTTCAGTGAATCAGTATTTTAATAATAAATATGAAACAAATGCTTTGTACCTTCTCTGTTGTTGGTGGTTCAGGCCTTCATTTAAGGTCCTGCTTGTTCTGGAGTCTCACTGCCTTCAGTCTATCCTAGTTAAATATAATCCAATGAAGTGAGGACAAGTGATAGACTCGGCATAAAGAGATCTTTCGCCTCTTCACTTAAAGGTCTTAAAGATCTGTGTCCATAATGTTTAGGATAGTTGTCCTGCTGAATTATTGTTTAATGGGTTCTGATGCATTTGACTGAAGGTGAGTACACAGAACCCTCCTGTACAACCCCTCATACTGTTCCCGCCATCAGCAGTGAAATCATCAATAAATGCCAGTGTGCCAGTTCCACTGGCAGTCCTACATGCCCAAACCATAACAGAAGCACCATGTTTGACAGATGAGCTTTATGTTATGAACTGTTCCTGTTTTTCCTCCACACTTCCCTCTTTCCATCTTTCTGACAGGGTCTGATTTTTGTTCCAGGACTATAATAGTTTTTCTTTTTTGTGTTTTTGCCAACTGCAACCTGCCTTTTTGTTTTTCAAGCAGAACTGTGGTTTGTGTCTTGTGGTGAATCCACTGAGGTGACGGTCATGAGGTCTTCTTTTGATCACTGACAAGGAAACATTCAGGTCTACATCCTGGAGGGAATTCTTCATTTGCTGTGCAGTCATAAGGGACTTTTCTGCACCGTGTCACTGATTTTCTGGTCATCTACACAACGTTTGCGCCTCAAACCACCAGATCGGTTAACTTTTTCTAGTTTTCCTTGGTCTCTTGTGCTATTTTTTTATAGAATGAACCCAATTGCTGATTTTGACAAACAAACTATCTTTGATGAAGTTTTGCTTTGCTAAGCCTCATCATTATCTTCTCCACTTAAACAATTAACAGACAACTGCTATATCCCTAACTTAAGTAAAAGTACTAACAGCACACAGTTACTGTGTTACAACTGAAGGTCCTGAATTGAAAATGTTTGCAAGCATTGTTATAAAAATGTACTTTAATACAGAAAAATGCACGCATCTAATTGTAACTCTGCTACATATTATATCATCAGATTATTAGTATTATTTATGCATTAATGTAAAAGCAGGATTTTACTGTTTCAATTTTTTGAAGTGACGCTTATTTTCAACCATTTTGTATCCAACTGCAACTATGATTATTTCATTGATGAATCCATTTACTGAATATTTTCCTTGTTGATCAATTGATTTTTTTAATTTGTAAAAATAGCAAGAAACACGTCACAAATGCTTTGGGGGAATATCACAATGGCGGTCAATTCTCTGCATACCTGATAATGTATATTAATATAATTTGTATAAACTACTTGGTAGTTTAATTAATATTGAAACATCAGACTTTATAATTCTTTTTATTTTGTGTGCAGGAATTTTAATTTGTAAAACAACTAGTGACAAAAGCTGTCATAAAAAGAAAAGACTTAAATAAAGTGAAAGTATCTTAAACGTGACCATAACCTATATGAGTAAATGTTCACATTCTATCACTACCAGTGTTCAGTTACTTCTGAACTCCTTGATTTTGAGAAGTATGTGTTAATTAACACAGTTGTTATATTTGCTTCAAAATGAGACGTTGTGCTTTAATGCAGTATCTGTTATTGTATTATGAAATTAAACATGCTAAATCGCAAAGCCTGAGGAGTGCAACCCTCCAAATACTTATTGTCTAGACTTTTCTGGTCTGGGATTACGAGATAGAGTGCACCAACATAAGAAATGCATGCTGTTAGATGAAGAGCACCAAGTGTAACCTCTTAAAACTCTTGAACATGAAGAGGCCATAACTGTTTTGGACCATCTTTAAACTCATAAACCAGGGGTGCTCAATCCTGGTCCTCAAGAGCCCCTATCCAGCATGTTTTAGATGTTTCCCTCTTCCAACACACCTGATTCAAATGATGAGCTCATCATCAAGCTCTGCAGAAGCCTGATAACGATCCTGATCATTTAATCAGGTGTGTTGGAAGAGGGAAACATCTAAAACATGCTGGATAGGGGCTCTTGAGGACCAGGATTGAGCACCCCTGTCATAAACCATTAGCAAGTTTAGCTGCCAGTGAGAGCATTCCTTAGATATGACAGCAAATAAGGAAGGTTATGACACCACAAGGACTCTATTGCTAAAGAAATGATAAGAGAGCTGGCTAGAAGGAAAGAAAAATCACTAAGTTAAATCAACCTGTAATTTTAGAAAAATCAGCCATGTGTAGTTTATTCTTAAAAAGGGTGAAAAAGAGTATTGTTCACCAATAACCTGACTCACTAGAAATGCTATACGCCGCACATTTTATGCAGCTTTCTCCTCCCCTCTGCCATCATGTAAACATGTTACCACTTTACAATCGTCTTCACCAAATAGAATCGGCATCACCTTCAACAATAGCCACCTGCCACATTAAAAATGTTAGTTTTTGCAGAGGATTTGGCTCGTGCAGTAGACACAAACACTGCCTCCACATCCTTCGCTTAGTACCACCCAAAGCGTCTGTGATTTGTCTAAAGAAATACAACTTAGTGTTTTTTTCATACATCAGAATGATAATGGGGTGTAGTCAGACCATTCCGTACTGCAGAATAGACTGGCAATTAGAGATTAGTTTACCAGTACAATAAGGTATTGATTTCCCTACAGTAAAATGCATTATGAAATAAATGTACATATCCATTATCTATTTAGTTGTTCATCATTTCTATTTATCCACTTATGGACTGATTAAAATATGTGCTTACAGACTCATTAATTTATAATTTTTTAATGATAAAAATATATATTTTGTCTTAAGGAATGTTTTTCAGTCCATCATACCTGAGCTTTATGACACATCCAGTTTCAGAAGCTGTTGACCACTAAAATCAAAACTAGACCAGATGGGGTGTATTTTTTCTTGTTGATTCATTTTTTCCCCCAAATGTTCTCCAACTTTCATTTCTAAAAACATAAATCTAACATTAAAGCAAACATTTGACTCTGTGAAAAATGACTATCACCTGTAACCCCTCCACCTCGGATACCAACCCCGCCTTCGGTGCGTGCTCAGCGGAGGAACAGACTGAGTGGGAGCCGGTGTTAATGTAATCTCTTCTGTTTAATTAGAGTGAGCGTGGTGGGCAGCTAAAGCAAACCACATTACCCACCATCTGGTGGGGAACATTTCTGCTCTTACCCACCCTCACTATCATTAGCCTCTACAAGACAAGATACAAACACATACATGACAGCTATTTATTCATCCTGCCACTTTCAATACAGACGCAACTGCATACCATTTAGCAACTATGATGAGGCCACACTCGCGCTCAGACCTGTCACAGAATCTATTGTTCCGTAATTACAATATGCTGCACAACAAAACTGAAATAGTTGTTGAAGAATTTAACTATGAGAGCCACAAACTGTTCTACACATCTGTTCTATATAATGGCGCCTGGTAGTTTATGCCAGACATTTCTGCTCCACTTTTTATTAATTGCGTCCTCAAACATTGACTAAAACAGATCCAACATACTGTAGAAGGAAACAAGTCTTTATACATTTAGCACTTGCATATGAACATGAGACTTCTGAATATTTTAACACATATTAATGCAGCTTTTCCTGTGACTTAACTGCAAGGTTATCCTCAGCTGATCCTAAATGGTGGTCTTTAACTGCACCACAAGAGGGCAGTATGTTACTACAGCTCAGACTGCAGGAGGGGCTCCAGCACAGCGGATTTACTGCTCCACAGAAGGCAGAGCTCACTGGCAGCCGGCCGAGCAGTACAATTATTGAAGCACACAGACAGAGAGAGAAACCTGGCAGCCAGTCAGTGTGTGGGTGTGTATTTGTGTGTTGATAGGGGATTCATAGATCTGCCCTCAGCCCGTGCTGCATCATTACCTGGACAGCTTACAGTGTGAACACATGACTGTGTCATGACGCTACACACATGCAGAGCCAACAGGCTCAGGCACGCTTTGAAAGGTAAATGTGGTCATTTCTGAACATAAAAATCTGATGCAGATAAGCAGTTTACTGCCCACAGCTGTATGTTTTGGACCTGCCTGCAGGTGGAGGATTTTTGGACAGGGTTTTTTTTCAGGCTTTCTCAAATGTACTGAATGTGGTGCAGTTATTGATCCTATCCCCTTGATGGTCATATTTGAGGTGAGCGAGCCAAACTGAAGGTGTGGTTTTCTGTTCTCTGCCAGCTTCACAACTGATCCTTCTCAGGTGGAAAAACATTGTGCCATCATCTAAAACACTGGCTGAACATAATGACCGAAACTTTCACAGTTACAGCATGAAGGCTGAGCAGAAAGCCAGGATGTTTTACAAGAGATGGCAGAACTTTCCTGTTCTGTTTTCAAAACTGAAAAAATCCTTATTAATGCGTCCAGTATATAAAGATATGTCTACACATGCAAGAGCAACAGACATTATCATCAACAGTTCAGCATATTTAAATTATGCGTTATAATGTATTAAAACACCTGTAAATCAAATTGTTAATTTTTTATAAAAAAGATTCTTAGTGGGGTGTATGTTGGGGTAACAAATACTCACACATTGGTTTAACACCTTAACATTTCATACTGTGACTAACAGAGTTAAAAATACCACAAACAAGCTGAGAAATCAGAGTAAACAGGAAAAAAGAAATCAATTAAACCTGCTGGAGATTGTTTTTTTAAGTGCCAAGTCACCATGTTACGGATAAAAAAAACTGCAACACCAGCCATTTTCATATATTAAACCAAATTAAAGAAAGAGTCCAACATTTTTGATTTAAACTTATTTCATCACATTCATATCTGTGTGTTAAATACAATGCTGCAGCAAGCACACGGTTAAATCTCGCTTTTAACTAAATTCTCATTTATTATCTCTTTACACAGTTGTATCCCCTTTTGGACAGATACAGCTGTGACAAATGCATTACCTTACGAGAGTTTATATAGTGTTAATAAATGCTAAAAAAAAAAGGAACTCAAAGTGTAACGTGTTAATTAGTGAGCTTTTGAGGTGCAGGGAAGTGAGTTTTGAAGCAGAGCTGGGTGAGCTGTTTCTCACTGTTGTTTCCAGACTTTCTGATGCTCACCAACTACTGTCTTTGGCCTCCCATTTAGCTGACAGATATGAGAGTGGTATAAATCATCTGATTCTGCTCCTTTCTCAGTTCAGGGACATTTCAAAGGAAGACATATGGATCATCACAGGTGGTATTCAGCAAAAGGTGTTTGAGTTCAGGTCTGTGGAAGTACGTCAAAGAGGGAGAGAGAAAAAAAGGGAAAACGCTGTAACCGCTGCATTTGGATTGTGTCTTTAACAGGCTCCACTCTGAACTACCTTCATCTGTGGGCACTTCAACCTTTAATGTGCGTTTCTGCTGAGAGGTCACAGCCAGAAGCATTGAAAAGCACAACACTCACGGCAGTCCACACATAAATGGTTCAGTTTTTAAATGCCTTGGTGGGCTGAACTTCGGCAAAAAAAAAAAGCTGTTGAGGCAAAACACTGCCCAAACCTTAGAAAAGAAGCATCCCTCACTTCTGTTCATTCAGAACCTACTGTGGGGATTTCAGAGTGGGGACCAGGAGACTGCATCTGATGTTCAAGGTCTGGACATCGGACAGAGGGCTCACATACTAATGGGTGAGATAAGAGAGCGAACTGATCAAATCTCAGAACACCAAACGGGGAGAGAGCTGCCCCCTCGGAGCAGAGAGAGAGAGATAGATGCAGCTCCAAACTGGGCAGCAGCCAGCCTCTTCACAGTGGAGCCTCAGACTGAGATACATGAATAAATGAATGAATGAGCCCACACTGCGGGGCCACTGTTATTGTTGTGGCCACACTGGAGGGATTTACTCATGAAATTTAAATATTCTGATCAAGAGATGGGCGCGAGCCAAGGTCTAGTCAGTTACTTAAGATATGGACATTCACTTTAGTTCTGTGGTTGTTTCTTATGATATTAAGTGATTTACTAGTAGGTGTACTTATGATAACCTAAGACTAATTAAAATGCATGCAGTCTTAAACATGGCCCTGAATAAATACCACCTTCATTATTAAAACTGTTTTTTAAAAAGAGTGTTTATTTAACTTTATGATCATTTTAGAGGCTCTAGTGTTAGCTGTTGTTGAACTGTACTTAGTAATAATAAGTTAGACCAAAGAGAAAACATAAACTCCTTGTGCAGCTACTGATTTTTTCAGATTATGTGTCTATAAAATGCCTGAAAATCTTGACAAATGTCCATCACAATTTCCCACGCTCCCCAGATGACTCTTCAAATTACTTTTTTTGTTTGATCAACAGCACATACATTAATTCAAATCCTCATGTTCAAAGCAGGAAGCCGTAAACATTTGGCATGTTTCCTTCATAAATGTCCTAAGTGATTGCCTAATTAAGAAAATTACTGGCCGTTCATTTTCTGTTGATTGATTACTGATTAACTGCCTAATTCCTTTAGCACCAATTACGCAGCACCACAAACAGCAGCCATTCATATGACCATAAAGCCTCTCAAAAAGAGTTTCAACAGAAAAAAAAAAAACTTAATTTATTTGATTTGATTTGGTTATTTAAACATTTTTACATATGGGGGAAAAATATATCTGATGCCTTAATACAAAGTCTCTAAATAAAGCTAATTCAGAGTCCCTATCTCTACTTATATTTTAATCAAGAAAATTACTGTTCTAATATAAATAGAACCAGAATCAGGATAACTCATTTAAGTATGACATGGCTGGTTTATTTGGCTGCTTTACTGGGCTATTTGACTGACTGTTTATAAGGTAGGTGTAGCTAATAAACAGAGTCAAATGATCTAATAAAACCACGTCTACAAAGAAGAAAAACATAACTTATAATTTGCAGAACATGACCGAAATTACTTGCAATTTTCATTCTTCGTTTCTTATCGTAATGGAGGGCTACAAAACCAGAATACATGCAAGAAAAAAATGTGGTACCGATACACATCCTTGAATGAAAATGGCTTTATTCATCTTCTCTAAATAATATCTAACAAGTGAATGGCAGGTCTGTAAATTACTGTTTACACAGCTGTCTGAGAAAATGCATTTCACCAGAAGAGGGAGACATCAAATCTTTATGAAAATGACCAAACAGCAGCCATGATCTTTCCGCTCTTCTGTCTGCAGGAGAACAATTTAGTGCTATGCTAATATCAAACATTATTAACCTCTCAACCCTGGTGATAGGAATTTCAGCTGTTGCTCCATTGCATGCAATTTACGCTTCTGCTGCAATGCTTATTACTCTGTGTTTGATTTCCAAATAATTCCATATGACACCTGTTAGATGAGCCAAATAGATGTAGGACGTTTGTTGGATTTGGTCTTGACAGTCAGACGAGGAGGAATTTTCTTCCTGGCAGTTGTTCCCTTCACCTGGACTCTGGCTAATCTTACACCATGAATATGGGAAATACACAAATAAGTCTATTAATAAATGTTCCTTTAGTTACAAGGATCTAATTAACGCTGTCTTTATATTAGCAACCCAATGTGTCTTTCAGGAAATTAAGTGATAGCAAGCTTTGATCTCCTATCTGAGTGAGCTCAAGATATTTTCTCAGATTTTCAAATAGCACAGATCTTTGACATCTCAGTTGTTAATTATTTCTACTATTTTTAGAGTTAATGACTCCTTGAGGCCACTCAAGTCACAGTTCTCTACTGTGGTTAAAACAGAGATTATATCTGAAATACAGAGAAACAATACTGACAAAAAAATCAGTCTGACTGCGAGCCGGTAAAAAGGGAGAAGAGAAAGTCTCATCTGTCAGCAGGCAGACAGAACCGACTTCATTTTGAGTGTTGAGAGATGATAGCTTTGGATTTCAAATGATGGGGATTGACATGATATGAGACTTTTCAACAATCTGCAATAATGACCTTTCCTCAGAACCTACAAACTGTCAGGTAATAACATGTCTCGGGTGAAAATAGACAATCTTTTGGCACAGGTAAAAAGTGTTACCTAGCAACCCCCCGGTGTCCTATCAATAGTCGGCTCGGAGGTATCTCTGGAGATGCTCCCCCCCCTACAAAGACCTGGTTCAGCTTGCTTCCACAGGCCCCATGACCCCCCTGGACAAACAACAGCCTCATTCTCTACACCACTGCTGACCTCATTGTCTCTTTGTGAAGGGAAAATCCAGAGTTGCATTCTGTTAAATGGCAGATGGTGCATCAACTGCGAGCGGGACGGACCTCTAGAGCGTCGGCCTGTAGATGAGCACGGACACCGCTGCCTTTTCCTCAGGACTGTACGCAAGGAAAACATGGTAAGAAAAAGGAGGCTGCATATTCACTGCACCTGGCTCCATCTGTCTAATGTATGCAGACTGGGGAAACAACACCTTTCTCACACTGTCACCTCTGCTTGCAGCTTCACAGGTTTCTTTACGCATGCCGTTTTCACTTTTTAAAAAAACGTGCATTAAAGTTGCTTCTGTCACTGTGCAGAATGAGGTCATAAGATGCACATGAATTAAAGCAAACATATGGTAATGTGAGAGAAACTCCTCCAATACAAGTTTGAAGGGAAATCTGTATGTAGCTAATAATGAAACCTGAGAATGCAATTGAAGGTGTAAGAGGTGTTGGTTTGTTATATATTATAAATATGCTATACTATGCTAATTCCAGAGGCCAAAATTACATGTTTAGCTACAATCAAGCGCTCCAGCAATACATGAGAGATAGCATTTATTTAGAAGGATTTTGTACAGTAATTGTATAATGCCAAGTCTGCATCTAACATCTATGGAGGGCCTTATTATAATTACTGCAATATGCTCAATTTATAGAAGCAGCTGCTACTTAGAGATTAAGCTCAACACACATACACACATAGTAAAATCTTTCTGGGAACAGATACAGGAAATGTGCTTTAGCCTGAGTGTTGGGTTTTACAAGACCCAAAGCAGATATGCCAATATCTCAGATCATCACTGAGGAGATATATGACACACACAGAATCACATAACTGGACTGGTCAGTGGAGGCTAATATTCAGGATTACAGTGCTCCTAACTAAATGCTTCATAGGTTGATTGTTCAACAATCAAGTAAACAAACTCACCAAAACTTTATCAAACCAGAATGATGTGTAAATTAAGTGCTTCCTGTAATTCTTACAGAGTCTCGATGGAGACACATTATCAGTGATTGAGAACCCGGTGGCTATCAGTCATCCTTTTCACTCAGAGAAAACAGCAGGAGTGGCGGGGACCAAAGGAGTCCAGGGCTGGTTAAAAGGCATTCACTCCACGACTCACGGTAAGCTCCACCCAAAGGGCATCAGACATCAGACTACAACTGCAATCTGGCTTCATTTCTGCAAGAAACAACACTAGTTGTTGCCCTATGGGTGAAGCCCAATTACGACTCTATAGTGAATCAAAGTGTCTGCGCTGCAGTGACAGACGTGCAGCAATGCTTTCTTATAAAAATGGCACCGGATTGGCTTAACCCTTCAGTGTCGAAAACGTCTAGAATAAAGCTTATTAATTACTGACTGTGTCTTTGTTTTAGTATACTATATATGTAACAGCTGACATTTGCTAATTTCTTCTCATCTCATAACAGGGATCAAGACGCACTAATTCCAGTATTAACTGTTTCTTTAGCTCACAGGCTGGTGAGGCTGCTGGCAGCCGTGTGTGCAGTTGGACTCCTGGGAGGCTTAGTTGTAGGTGTCTGGTTTCTAGGTGAGTCAGTGTGTCTGAGAGATAAATATAAATATTTCTGATAAGGATGCAAACTGAGCAACTCATCTTAAAGTTAAAAATAAACTTGTCAGTGTTGTGTGACGGAGAAACTTTGTATTATATGAAATATCTTTGTGCTGCTATTTCTATTACAAATCGATCAATATATATGCTCATACATATGTAGCTGCAATTATCCAAAATTGGCCGATATGGTGGCCTGGTCAATTTATCTACTATATGGTACCTAAATGTGTTTTAATGCTTTAAATGATTCTTTATTCCCATTTTTAATACAATAAAAAGATGCAAAGTGAATATAGAACTTTGCTTTCCATATAAGCAAAACTGTGTTTTAAAAAAAAAGGATCTCTTACAACTGAATTTATTTTAATGGACAACATCCAGAATGGTTTATTTAATGAACAGGTATAGTGTTTTAGAGCTTTATCTACATTAGAGGCTTAAAGTCAGGATAATGTTGGCTTCTGCTGCTCAAAAATGTTCAATTTGTTTTTCGACCTAAAGTCTCCCAACTGTGTGTAAGTGCACCACTGAATTAAGTTTTACAGAGACGATTTTAAAACAGGCAAAAAGCACTTAAAAAAAAACCAAGTATTGTTTTGATTAGCCTTTAAAAAAAAAAAGCATTATTGCATTTTTAGACATGAAAATATCATAATCCTCTTCTGCAGAGTGACATTTTATTTCTCCACCAAACATTGGTCTGCTCTGGGTACAAAATAAAATAATGTGCAACACATTTTTGCTGCCTGTCTCGCTGTCTGATTCAAAGATTTATTAACTATATCTTTATCTACATTCAGTCAAACTTCTGCTGAGGCCTTCCGCCTCCCAAAGTCCAGTGGGTCTTGGGGATACGAAGGAGACATCGTTCTGCAATGTGACAGAGGACATTTCCATCTCTGACCCCAGGAAAGGTCTGCATTTCCTCCTCTCTTGGTTTTTGTTTGCTTCACGGTTTTCTGAATCAACAGAGCAGGACTGTGTGGTTGCTCAGCTTACTGCTATGTGATTCATCGTACCGGGTCATGGGTCACCTCCAATGTGATTTTTAGTTTAGCAAATTTAATATTTAGCAGCTGCTTCTTGTTGTCTTTTGTTCACTCTTGAGAGATGCCCACTGACTGACATAAAAACATCACACATAATGATCTGTCTTTATTGACTAAATTAGCATAGATTCTCGTGTGTTTTTTCCCAATCATTTCTCACTCATAGAAGAGGCTCGTTCATTACTGTTGACTGAGAGCTTGTCTCTGGAGGGATTTTCAATCAATCAGGTTCAGTGTTTTACAGAATCAGCCCAGAGAACTCTCTTCTGGAGATCCAGCTGGGGAAGCTGCCCACCTGGCTGCCGGTGTGCTACGAGAGGTGGAACTCGTCACTGGGAACACTGGTCTGCAGACAGCTGGGTTATCTGAGGTTTGTCTTAACTCCAGATCTCACAGCACCTCATTGCAGTAATCAGCCTGACTGAGACCTGAGCATTCACTCCCTAACTTGTTTTAATATTAGCCTGCTTTGTTAAGCTTGAAGGCTTGGCTTATTTATGATCTGCTGATACCTCATTTACAATCTTGTTTCACAACTGATGAGTCTAAATTTCCTTTATACTCACTCCCACCCATTTTGCATATGTTCTCTTATCAGACTGACCAAGCATAAAGGAGTGAATCTAACCGATATCGGGCCAAACTATACTGATGGCTTTATACAAATTACCTCAGATCACAAGAGCAGTCTGGAAAATATGTGGCAGTTCAGGTAAGGCAATTTGTCTCAGGACCTGATACTCATAATGATGAAGGGAAAATTGTGGGTACTCACACATTAATTATGCATCATTAGTTACCCAATTTATTTTCATTTAGGGGGAGCTGTATCACAGGGAAGGTTATCGCTTTGCAATGTTTTGGTGAGCAAATTCAACTTAACTTTTAGTTTGACTTTGCACCTAACACAAAGCCCTGTAGCTCTCACCTAATTCTTGTGAAAAGCTTCACATCAGAGGCAGAGTGAATGATGACATTTGCTGCAGCACTTTCTCACCAATCCCATTCAACTCCTTTTTTTGATGAATGGATCTCTGTGTAGAGTGCGGGACACGAGCTAAGCTGCCCAGGATAATCGGGGGAGTTGAGGCCACGCTGGGCAGGTGGCCCTGGCAGGTCAGCCTCTACTACAGCAACCGTCACACCTGTGGAGGCTCCATCATCACCAGTCAATGGGTAGTAACAGCTGCCCACTGTGTGCACAAGTAAGATCGCTGACCGCACCAGGTATTAAAGGTCGAAGGTTACAGCGACGACGAAGGATAATAATCAGTCTCTTAGCAGTATCTGCTTTCTCTTTTCTTTTCTCAAATGCCAGCTACAGGCTACCTCAGGTCTCCAGCTGGGTGGTCTACGCTGGCATTGTGACCCGCAGCGCCGCTAAAATGGCTCAGCATACAGGATACGCTGTGGAGAAAATCATCTACAACAAGAACTACAACCACAGGAGCCACGACAGCGATATAGCACTCATGAAGCTGCGGACGCCACTCAATTTCTCAGGTAAGTCTTCTCACTAGCTTTGTACACAACAAATGAGCTGAGAAGCAACACAAAAATGCAAAAGATGTCCATAGTATGGCCTCAGTTTACTGTTTTATTTACTTATATATTTCAGTAAAGATGCCTTCAACATACCACCACAAAAGTAGTATTCGCCTCGTGTTATAAACAGTCATTCCCAAGTATGTCAGGTGCATTAACTTATGTAACCACCATGATATACACTTAGAATCATCAGGATACAAGTACATGTTGCAGAACAAGATTAAATCCACCTCTGCATCCACAACTCTTACACAATCAACTCTTTATAAACATTCAAATGTATGCATAAGACCTCAACGAAGATTAAAAAAACACCTCCAGATGTTTGAAGGCATTTAAAATCACTCTGCTTCAAGCAACAGTTCCAAAAATCCATTATACATCAATATGCAAATACTCTTCATTCCCGGAATGTAACTTCTGCACACAAGATGACGCCTACTTCAGTGTATGTACATTTAAAGTTTAAATTTTCCACATTAACTTTCTTTAAGCTGCATACCGGACCACAGTTGGCTTTCATGTCGTAAAGGCATGCTTGTTCGTCAACTGAGATCTAAAAGTGCAACACACAGTGAAGCTTATAAGCAAACCACATTTTTAGTGAAGGGGACTTTGGCCTCTACTTGACTTGTAAACTCAACCATATTCAAAGTACTAAAGCACATGGGAGAAGTATTTCTTCCACACAGTGTAAAGAAAAGTCTTATATCTATAATAATAATAAAGCTTTAAAGAAAAAAAAAGCAATTTAATACAAAATATCATGCTGTAATTTGTCAGATTTGTTGTATTAAGCAGCAAAAGTCCTTTTCACCTCCTTTAACTAGATACAATTAGGCCCATCTGTCTGCCTCAGTACGAATATGATGCTCCAGGAGGTACACAGTGCTGGATTTCTGGATGGGGATACACGCAGCCTGATGGCGGTAAGTCGCTACTGCACTGCTCTAACATAAATTTACCTCTGCTTCAAATCAAGCAGGGTGACAGAGTGTATAAAGTGTATTGACAGAGCCACCCTTAAACGTATGTTTTCTTTCCTAGTTCACTCACCTGACACCCTGAAAGAGGCACCAGTTCCAATCATAAGCACAAAGAAATGTAACAGCTCCTGCATGTACAATGGAGAGATCACGCCACGGATGCTTTGCGCCGGATACACAGAGGGAAAAGTGGATGCATGTCAGGTGAGACGCATGTTTTGAAAACTACCACGCAGAGGCGTTTTAAAGATTTATCCTGTCTTCTGTTATTCGTTACAGCTGTATGAAGCGTGCTTGTGTCTTACCTCTCCAGGGAGACAGTGGGGGTCCTTTGGTTTGCCAGGATGAAAATGTGTGGAGGCTGGTGGGGGTCGTCAGCTGGGGGACGGGATGCGCTGAGCCCAATCATCCTGGGGTTTACACCAAAGTAGCTGAATTCTTGGGCTGGGTCTACGAAATGATTGAGGTAAAAACACTTTTTAAAAATTCTGTTGTGGAAAGTAACCAAGTATTACTACAGTAAAAGTACCATTGTTGTGACTTTACACTCCACTACCTTCATCTAACAGCTATAGATTAAGCATTTACATGCAAAACTCGTAACCAGCATTGTAAATATTATGCATTATAGATTAGAAAAGTATATAAAGTGGTTGAAATTAGCTTCACCTCGACCTACATATTAAAATTCTATTAATACAATATACAGTGAATCAATAATAAAGCTCAGCCAACACTCTGACTGGAGGATATTTAAATTTGAATGTCTAATTTCAAAACTACAATTTCCTGACAATGCTTATGTTCAATTCAATTTATCAATGCAGGATGTTTTACTTCTAATGAAAGATTTTTTTCAAACTGAGATACTGCTTCTTTTACTTAACGACAAGATTACGCCACTGCAGACAGCCATTATTAATTTTATATACTACCATTATCATTATTTTGGCATCAGGAAGTGGGCGATCCACAATGGAAAATAATTAAAGCTTACACTGATTTCTAATAATGATTTTGTCTCTTTGCAGAATTACTGAGGAGGCCTCGTGAACGACAACAAGCAAAGGATGCCACTGATATAACTGTTTGAAACATTAAAAGCTATAGTTACACATTATATTTTTACTTTAAATGTCCGTCAAATAATGCACACAGAAAGACAGACTGGAAAATGCATTTCTATGTTATATTTTTCATGTATTAAATATAAATTATGCCTCTTGAACCCCTTTGTGCTTTGTGATTACTGAGCTGCTGTTCTGCTTTTCGCCGCAAGGTGCCATCTGTGTGCCCTTACATGTAGTTTCCATAGCAACTGACAACATTAGCCAAGCTAGCGTGAGTTGTTATATTAGCTTGACAGAAATTAGTTTTTTATATTTGTGAAACATTGCTCAATGTTTTTTCGACATTTTAACATCAAGCATCATTTTTAACACTATAGAGAAGCTGGGTTTGTAACTTCAACGCTCAAACTTAGCGTTTTTTGTCTTGTTGTTTTCTTATCAAACAGAACTAGCTAGCGTTAACAGCTATTTAGCAGCTAAGTAAGGCAGTTACCTCAACATGTCCTCCACTGGCAGTACAGAGGATGTTCTGCAGCAGATCAACCAGTTCTGGTCCATGCTGGATGATCTCTCTCAAAGTGACCCTGCAGGCTACCGCAGGTTCATAGAGAAACAGATGAAGGAAGAAGCCGAGTACAGTTCGCCGCCTGAGCTCCACTCGTGTCTGTGCACCGAAATGCTGGTAAGTTACGTCTGTAGCAGCGGCTTAGTACCTGCTAACTACTAGTTCACTTGACTTTTTCTATGATAAGCGACTTGTCACGACAAGCATTTAGCGTTCAAGCAGGGGAAGCACAGGTGTGTCTGACTGAATTGCTCTGTTTAGGTGTGGGGCCTACAGGTTCATACAGGTGTTACGCCAAATTCCGTTACCCATCATATTCTGTGACTCGGTTAATACGTTTGGCCATATTGACCAAAACGTTATTTTAAACTTAAAGAGACATCTACGCATAGGTGAAAGTCCGTTCCATTCAAGCTCTTGCCAAAAGACTTCAAACGTTGATAACTGACTGATTATGCTCGTCAGCGGCAGGTAAATGTTTGTATTTCACAGCACACCTGAGTTTTAAATTTCTGGCGACGTTCCCGCGCTGGCGCTCCGCCGGTGATGCGTTTTACGTCATCCAGCATTGATTGGTTTCCAGAACAGAAGAATGAAGCAACCATAAACATGTATTTAAATGCTATATTTAACTCATGATTTTAAGGTTGTTATTCCGTTTTGACGTTTAAAGTCAATGTGTTTACTTATCCTATAATTTTCACTTGGTATTTGATCATTTTTACTATTATTACTGATAAAGTAATTTGACTGTTAAAGGGTTGGCTTAGTATTTCAATTTTTACCTGATACTTCAATTTTGATGTAGTATCTCAGAGTTTTAACTGTATCTAATAGTTTTGACTTACTTTCTCAAAATTCTGAATTACTTTCCCATGATTTAGACTTTTTTTTCTTTTCTCATTAGACACATGCTTCCATACACAAAGCAAATGAAATAAACACAATAAACAGTAATTGACAGCACTGGATAATGAAATACAAAAGGGTACATGTTGATGCATTGGAGTGCTGGAGATGTTCTCACAATTTCAAGTTAGTAATCAAACCTTTGACTTAATGTCTCTTAAATTTAAGTTCTTTGTCTTATCTTATAATGCTATTTTTACTTTCTACTGTTAAGATGTTGGCTTATTATTTCAGTCTCAGCTTATCACCTCCTAATTTACTTAATATCTAACAAATTCTGTAGAAATACAAGAACAAGACTAGATCTGTGCAGCTAAAGCAAGGCTTGATATAATGTAGCTCATTCCTTTGAATAAGAGCTACACTGTTGTTGAAAATCTATTAAATATCATGCATATGAAACATCAGTGAATTAAGCTGTAGGACTGGGTCAAATGTTTTCATTACTATACTGTACATTATACTACTGTAGTTACTACTTAAGACAGTCATATTAACAGGTGAGTGCTGAGTTACTCACTACTGTGCACCGTTACTGTAGTTACACATATACATGTGTTTATGGGAGAAACAATAGAGCTACGAGATGGATTACACTACAGCAAGTGGGATTGGGAGTAAACCTAGAGGGAGTCCAAGAAAGGTTTGTAATGCTCCAGATAAAGAGAGACTCAGCATTCAGAGGAAGTATCACAGTTGTTTGTATAATTACCTTCACTGCCAGAAGGTGGAGACAAAATTTCCACACTGCAAGTTTAACTACAGAATTTATTTTGGGAGCAAGTGTAACCAAAAATCATCCCTACACAGTTTTTATTTTGAATGCTATACAGAAAAAAAACACGTAGGTACAAAGACATATTTTATTAACTATGATATATAGCTAAACACTATGAAATTCATTTGACAGGTCATTAAAATGAAAATGAAATATATGACAAAGTATGATCAAAATGTTCCCAAATCATTGTCTTCGTTTCTTGTTTTGTCCAACCAGCAGTTTAAACCTCAAATATATTTAGTCTAATATAATCGAGAGAAGAAAAAATATAAAGTATTTACTTTTTTGAGGCTGAAGCTTATGCATTTTGCCTAAAATGTACTTAAATAATGGATTGATTATTAAAATTGTTGCCAAATGATCTTTTGTTGAAAGACTAATTACTGAGTGAACTCATCGACTGTTTAAGCTTTGTTTACCCTTTCATACAAAACATTAGACTTTTACTTCATTCTGCAAAGCTGCCAAATTTGTGTCCATTTATAGCTTTAAAAAAGGTTGTGTTGTTACAGATTGTCTGACAGTGCATCTGTGTCCCTAACAGGAACCAAAGAAAGGCTTGCTGTACATTAACATATGCAGCTGGAAGCGTGTGCCTGCACCTCAGGATCCCAGCAGGCCTTTACATGTGTGTGCAGGGAAACTGGAAACAGCCACAGATGAAGGTCAAATGCATTGCAAGCTGCAGAAATGGCTTTTCTGTTACATGGTAAAAACAATACTGATACTGTTTTTCCTCTACAGGCTGGTTTGCTGTGTTAGATGTAGCTTTCAATCCTGCAGTGCTGCAGGAAAGCAAAGAAGAGCAAAGTCACATTACCCAGGTTTATATGCTGGCCCTGAGCTTTGCCCAGCAGCAGCAGCAAGGGATGAGGTTATCTCAGCAGTACAGTGTCGTAAACTTGAGCCCAAAAAGTAGCCCAGATGAGCTGCACCGCCGGCTTGGGTTTCAGAGGTGGTCCAGTTCCTCCAAACAACCAGACACAGGTATAGCAATGAGTCTTTTACCACGATAAGCCTCTACAAGCTTTTTTAAGTTGGAACTATTTTCCTTTCCTGCTGAAGGTGAATTATCTTTCACCTCTTCCCACAGTTCCTAATAATCCATACTCTTCGTTTTTATAGCCAGTCAGACACCAGCTGCCCTCCTGCAGCAGATCTCCTCTCTGCAAGCAGAGAAACAAGACGAGGACTCAGAAGCCCAAATTATCCCTAGCCCTGCAGAGCACATAAAGAAGGATTTGATCCAGGTCATCTCTACCACTTTTGTGGAGCCTCAGAAGCCAGAGTACCAACTTGAGGTGAAGATGGATACAGCAGGAGCTGCTCGCAGCATGGAACTGACAGTGGAGCTGCCAAAGATTTGCTCCGTGTCAGAGTGCCAGCTGAAAGTGTCTAAGGTTAGCGGTTACACACTTGTTTCAACAGTTATAATGAACCACTTTAGAATCCGACATGTGAGCGCGTAGCTGGATGTCATAAAAAACACATAATTGGCCTGTAGTGGGTCTTAAAGTGTGCTGAATGTATTTTTTCTCTGCAGGATGACATCTTACTGGAAGTGGAGGATGTTTACTATTTGCTTGTGGAGCTTCCAAAAACAGTAAATGAAGACACAGCATCTGCCATCTTCACTAAGAAGAAACGAAGGCTTACTTTGAAAGTGGATATTTTGTGATCATTTGCCTTAATGGAGAAACAAATGTACATAGTGGCGAGGACTAAATTCTGACATTGAAAATACCTCAAAGTAAATGATAAAAGCTAAACAAAATTCCTTTTATGCAATGGGGAAAGCATCGAGATCATATTATATGATACGCGGCCTCATGTTCTGCCTCAAAACTCGAGCAAACAAACAACAAACAGCTGCCCGTAAATTGATCCATTTCCAACAGCAAAATGTTTTTGTAAAACAAATATGTGACAGTGTTCCTTTGTGCATGTGGGCTGATATGCAGCAGCAAATTTAATTCTTAGCCTAAAAAAAATAATTGACTTTAATGACAACCTGTGCATGTTGTTTATTAATGTGTGGGTGTGTAAGTGGAGGTGTATAATGGCTAGGAGCTGGTGTGCAGTGTCATTACTGTATGCAGGGGGAATAATTGACAACAAAATAATCCATGCAATAATTTATTAAAACATCAAAATTGGTGCAGAACAACAACATCACAATTTTGGCAATCTGGAACGTGTGAAAAATGTCAGTAAACACTTTTATTTTAAGGTTTGCATACTATGCAGTGATTACAGCTTTTTAGAGCACAGCTTTAGAGTGTTTTTGGATGTAAAAGTAACATTCTTTTGTAATTCAGCTTCAAGTATTACATCATTGACCAATAAATGGTAGTCCCACATCTTAACTTATGAGCTGCAAACCATGTCTAATATGCGTTCTGTCAATTAAAGCGGTAACCAAACGTCAAGTCAAATTCTTCATATGAAACATTCACTTTTAAAATATGGTTTTGTATTTAAATGGTGTTTAGTTCCATTGGTCCCATTTTATTGTATTACAAATATTCTTTCTTCTGGCATCAGAAGTATTTTTCAGTGGATTCCTGATCCAGTGGGAATAACTGAGGTTTGTAGTGGTGATCTCTGGTATTTGGGTTCTACCTCCGCTCTCCATGGTCCTCTTCCACCCACGCTACAATCTTCCCCTCCCAGCCGGGCACAACTGCTCCATCCTGAAACACCTGAGCAGCCAACATCCAGCATTTACATATCTGAAAAATCCACATCTATTATGTACGATACAAAGGTCTAGATAGAAAGTGAAAATGACTACTCGGTGTTATCAAAATCTCTGGGATGGAAATAAGTCACCCCGCAGTGTTTTGAAGTATAGAGCCGGCCTGGCTATTATTAGCATATCTTACTCTGTAACTGCCGTTTTGCATTTGCCTGCTGAAGTTGATGTGAAAAGAAGCAGGGGTTATAATTTTACTCCCACGCCTACCTCCTCTTTCACTGTGCCAAACTCTGGGTCAAGGGCCTTGAAGTGGTATCTGAAACTGCCTTGTCTGTCTACCGCAGCCTTGAAGTCTCGCAGTGTCACCTCACCCAGCCTGTAAAGCACACGCCAGTCAGTTATAATCTATGCACACGTACATGCACACAAGCATTTTCTAGAATAAACGTTTAACCAGCTCAGCCACTAAAGCATCCAAATATAACTCCAGTCATGCCTCAGTTCAGCGCTAACCCAAGCAGCAATGTGCTTAAAAAATCATGCATGCTACAGTGAAGGAACAAACAATAACGCAGCTATGTAATTAAGTGTCTTAATTTTCACCTTTTTGGGATGTTAATCAGGAATGGAGTTAGCGAGCGATCGGTGAAGTAGAGCACTTTAGTGGAGACGGCAGTGTCCAATCCCGGGCTGCTGTGGGAGTGCGCCATTTCTGGAGATAATTACAAACACAGCCGATATTGTTTTTCCACAACCGGGGTCTGAAATGGCTCTAACCTCACAGCCAATAATGCCCCCTCCATACATAGCAGTGTAATTGAATGGCAGAATTGGATTTAACGGCCAGACTTGAGATGTTGTGGAGGATGACAAATCCTAAACAAAACAAGGATTCTGTTTGTCTCACTTGAGCTCGGCGGCCAGGAGTCACGGTCTGTCGAGTTGGCTCTGCGTCCTGGTGATTTGAATTCCTCCTAGAAGAAGAAGAAGAAACACTTACTCATGGTAAACAGTCCAATGTCATGTGTTGTTGAGTCATCTTTCATCAAGTGACAAGATGTGCTACTATATTTTTTGCGTGGGAGAACATATACCCCTCTGTCCTGTCTGCGCTGAGTGTCCAGAGAGTGCAATCGGTCCATGAGACTGGCCACGCCCTGCTCCAGGGTGTCCAGGGTGTGATGCTGGGGGTCGTGGCCCGAAAAACTGTCCCTCAAACTGCGTAGAGCTTCCCGGACAAGCTGCAGCTCCTCACCCTGTGACAAACAGTCCTTTGATTGTCATATATGGAATTTGGCTTTTTATTTCAGAGCAGTAAAAAAGTTTAAAAAGTTTAGCATCACAGAATATAAATAGTCATGTCAAGTCATAATTAGGAGATTTTGACTCATTAGTTCAAAATGACAAAATGTCTGACACAGAATTCTCACTAAGTAAAGTTACTATCTCATAATTTTAACTTATTACATTTTTTTGACATTGTGATTTGTGTGTTTTCACATATCTTATGATGCTTACTGTCTGATAATTTTGAGTTTTTAATAATAATCATATAATAGTGACTGTTAAAATGTCAGTTTAGTATCTTAATTTTGGCCTGATAACTACTAATTAGTTCAAAATTCTGACTGAGTTTCCTATAGCTTAGACTTTTTTCTTTTCCTACCAGGCACATGCTTGTACACAATAAGCTGTTAACATCATTTGTAAGTGACATTACTGATTAATGGATTTTTTCAAAAATGGTACGTACTGGTGCATTGTGTTTGAATGCTGGAGGAGATGTTGAAGCCACCGAGTTACCATAGCCACCACTTTCACTCCTAAATGACTGTCAAATAGACAACAACATACATATGAATAAACCTGAGTGAGACTAATCTTTTACATGCTAAGCCTGGTGATATTCTATAAGTATCAGAAAATGCAATAAGAACAAGCAAAACTAGACCTGTGCAGCTAAAGCAAGGCCTGATGTACTGCAGCTTATTCCTCTGAATAAGACCATCATTGTTGTTCAAATTCTATTAAAAACACATCAGTGAGTCACGCTTTTGCACTGGGTGACATGTTTTTTTATTACGCCGAACACTGTAGTACCGTAGTTTATGCAGACTCAATCTCACATATACCATCCAGCTGCAAGAAATACTCACTGGTGCACAAAATGTGTATTAATCTGCTGCAGAAAATAGTCTTCCAACAAATGCACTATTCCCTCTGCCTTGAGTAATGGTTTACAATGTAAAGATTACAATGCTGAGCTGCATAGGAAATGTTACCTTTTGTTATTCTTTAGTACTCTTTGTGAGGATGGTATCGCTTTCTGCATAAGTGGTCTTTTCTTTTTTTCAACAAAAGGAAAAGTATGTGCTGCCTTGTGTGAATTACTCTGTGGCCATGTTTAAAAAGAGGCTCTCTAAATATCATTACTAGCACTACGTGGGTGATTTCCATGCAAGCATACAGTATATTGTGGAAATACTTGAAACATGTCATGTTCAGTACCCGTCTGAGACTGACTTCGAGTGCTTTATGCTGAGCCTCATCCAGCTTTTGTTGCTGTTGCTGCAGTATTCTGTCCTTCCTCCCGAGTTGCTGCTGTTGTGACAAGAAAGATGGACGACATAAGCCTTTATTTGTATGTGTGCAGCTAAAGAACGCACTGACGTGTAAATAATAAAAGACAATACCTCATATTCACTGAGTAATTTGTTCCTTTCACTCAGCTTGCGTTTGAGCTCTGCCTGCAAGTAGATACACCAATGTGATATATGGGTATTATATTCTCTCACATAAACTTGCATCCACGGGTCAGGCAAGTCAAATATTTTATCGTGTCAAACGGAAATCATCACTTGTCTCACATTTTCCCCTTCCAGCTGATCTTTGGCCATGTTACACCTCAGCAGCTCCTGCTTTAGCTGCAGCACAGCATCCTCCTGCACTGCCAAGCGCTGCTGCAGAGCATCCTAATGAGAAAGAGGGGGAGATCAAAGAAATGTCCAGAAAAGACCTGAATACAGATAAACTGCTACACCTGCTTTGTCGATGGCATCCACCCACTGCTAAACTTTTATATCATTATAAAGAAATAAAGAAGATATATTGTGTATGATTAAAAAAAAACTGCAGAATCAGAAGTTTGGGAGAGTGCACAAGTGGAATAGATTGAATTATATCCTTTAATCCATTTTAATTCAAAATGAAAATGCAAAAATTAGAGTAAGAGGTTTACCTTGATGGCCTGAATGTGGCGCGTCTCCTGTTTGTGCCTCAGGAGTTCCCGCTAAGAGCCGAACAAATGAACAGAAACATTAGAAAAAGTGACTCTGCTCGTAAGGCGGCTCATCTATATTAAACCTAATTACATTTACTTACTGTACCTTGAGATCAAGGGCTTCCTCCATGCTTTGGTCCAGACGACTGCGGATTAGAACCTTCAAAGGGAGAGGGTATGAGCATGGTAATTAGAGAATGGAAAAATGTCAGAACGTATGAGGAGGCAATCGGCCTGCATTACAGCAGGCTAGCAGATCAGAGAGATTCATTTGAGCGCTACATTGGCCACTCTTGAGAGCAGTGATGGCTGCAAACATCATCACAACAGAAGGCCTGACGCGGATACTTCACACAGAGTGGCGAGCAAGTGTGGTTTTCTCAAGTTAGCAGAGAGAGGGCACTGTACCAGCTGCTGTTCAGCGTTAGCCCGGTTATCTCCGAAGTTCACGGATCCGTCCTGGTCTTCCTCTGGGAGGGAGCCATGGAGCAGCAGTGCCTGAGAACAAAAGGAGACATATGAAGACACATAGACCTGTATGATCCGTAAGCACTCATATCTAAATATGCATGGCAGATATACTTCTCTGTAGTTGGTAAGCAGTTGTGTACTTTTATACATATTATTCAATTACAGCTGATAAAGTCTTATGGAAAAGCCTGCAGGAGTACACATAGACTTGACGACTTACGTTTAGAAGTGACAGTTTTATGTTTATAATTAGCAAGAAAGGTTATTTTTGTAAAAGTCACTAAACACATCTATTTTTAAATCTCTGCACAGTGCGTTGAATTGTTGTTTCTGCACCATTTACTATAGCTAAATCCATCATTATTATTATTATTTTTTAGAATTTTTCGTTAATGATTCTCTAATTTTTCAGTAATTTTAGAGACTTTTTATAGAGTCCCCCCGTGATACCTTTTTGTCATTTTATAAAACATAGTATAGGGGAAAATGAAAGAAAAGTACTTCAATTTGCCATGTATTGTTGTACTTTAATACATATTCATAAGAAGTATTTTTTATTGGGTATAATATGTCGGGTAAAATAAACCCAATGTTAGTGATGGTCTTACTAATTGTTACATTAGTGTTCTAATAATGAATCACAAAAGAATAAAGAAGAGACATAATTTATTGTATAATAATTCAATAAATGATGTCTTCTTTCACATATTTCAATGTATTCTTCTTGATTAATACGTGCTGATGTCACATTTTAGAATTCTTACAGTAAATTCACAAATTATCCGTATATTTTGCAAATATTCAAATTATTACAAGACAATGCAAATGGTGTATGTTACTAGGTGCCTACAGTGTCTTCGATTTCTGCAAATCAGAATGATTTATTTGTATCTGAAGCAACTGGCCAGGAAGTGACAACCTGTATATTGAGCCTTTAGTGTAAATAGAGACAATAGATAGTCTGCCTGTAAAGATGTAGAAATTTGAAATAGAGTGATTTTAAAGAAAAAAAAATAAATGTTTGGTAAGTTTGTCTGACTGCTTTCATGTAGTAGCTTGATTTATCCAAGTCGATGACTTCATTCTTTGGATACAGTTTTTTTTTGTTTGTTGACATTTTATTATCGTTATATAACCTGTTTGAAACCCTGAAATACTGCTGGTGTGGGCAGACAACCAGAAGTCTGAAAGCAAGCTCAAATCTTACTGTATGCTGTATGCTGAACTGCAACCTTCCTCTGAGGCATCTGTAGTTTGTATACCTTCTGTCAATGTTTTCAAAGTAGCTGTGCAGTTTGCTTTCAGTGTGTCATCACCAGAAGTTACCTGTAGGCGGAACACCATCCTCCTAGCCTCTTGCATCTCCTTCTCCAGCTGCTCCTGGTGGGCATCCAGCTGCTCCTCCCAGGACTTCTCTTCTTCCTGTGCATCCTGCCCGAGGGAGGGACACAATCCACAGAGAGACACCTCCTCTGAAAGGAAAGGAGGAAAAGGGGAGATGAAGCAATGCCTTTTTTTCATTGCATCGTATCTGGCTCTACTAGAACTGATGTGCAGCCAACCAACCTGTGACAGATTTCTTCTCTGTCAGCTCAGATTTTTCATCCTGAGGTTCCCTCTGGTTTTCAGACTGATCGTGGACCGTTTCTTCTTTAGGGGTGTCAGTGGACTGGGTGATAACATACTCCTCTTTGGGGGAGTGAGCAGGGCTGGCTGAGCTGAGACTGAAACAGATGGTGGGCACAGGAAGGAATGAATGTGTTTGTATCCTGCCAAATGAACGGCAATAAATAAACCTAGCAACATAAAATGGAGATACACGCTCCCAAAGGAGCATAAAAATGTCAATTAATCCCATCTGGGCTAAATATTTTAAACCAAATCCGTTTTTAACACATTATGCCCATAGGGGTATAAAATATTGCAGTTTATTGTAAATAATAGAATTAGGAAAAAAAACAGGACTAAACAGGTTTGAAACCTGTTCAGAAAATACACACTGGGAGCAGGAATGCACACAACTCTGTCATTTTCCCACAGGAAATTCTTTGCATATTTTTCTCCCCCTTCAGCCACAATTTGAAAACATAATGTTTGCATGGTTTCTGAATCGCTGGTTTTCTTTCTGCTTTGATGATGAATATAGGTTTTGTGCTTTCTGAGAGCTTCTGTAGAAGCCTGAGGTTCAGGCCAGCTGTCATCTTCATTCTGCTGTGTTTGTAGACATAGGATGGAGCTGCTGTGACCTCCGACCTATGGCATTATGCATGGTCCCTGAACAGAGGATTCCTTCTTCCCACCCCCCTGTGTTTGCGTGTGAAAACAAGCCTGTGACTGCAGAAACAGATCTAAACTCTATATTAGCAAAGCCATGGAAAAGCATCACAATTCGTCATCCTGCTCCTGAGGCTAAACAACTAAGAAAGAAAAATAACTGTGGACTTAACTGTGGGATAAAACTGTGTTTAGACCCAAAAAATGTCCTGAGGGACTGCATTTGCACGGTTGAACTTGTTCTTCCCATACATATGGAGCAAGACTTAGATTGTAGTCGATGAGATTTTCTGCTTATCTAATAGCATTACTCAGCACAAGCTCATATCACAACAGAAAGTAAACACTTGTATCGTTGCCAGTTTGGCATTCACACTACCCCTGTATGTCCTAACTGTGCACGTATTCATGTGACAACTTAGAATAATGTTGTTTCTCAGTCACTAAACAAAAAGCCAAAAACAATCCATAGCAATGTAGATGCAAATTGCATGGTAAAAGCTACATGTGATGTGTGATATATATATGATATAATGACAATGTCAAGTCGATCATGTGGATGTTGAGCAGGTGTAGCATTTAACATTTTCATTATTCATGTGGCGAGAAAAAGAACACAAGTTCAACTGAGGCTGATGTGGATGTTGTAAGGGGAATGAGTCATGAACAAAAGCGTCAGGCAAATTAGAATTTTGTTCTGATGAGCTAAATGAAAAGTAACAAGCTCACCAGAGCTGTTACAATTCCGCCTGGCCAGGGGGGCGGGGGGGGGGGACATAAATGTGCATATACTAAATTTTTTTGGAATCCATCCAATAGTTATGACACATTAAGCTTTTGGAAACAATAAAACAAAGGTCAAGGGATCACCAGGCATGAGGGTTAATAGTGTAGGCACTATGTAGATATGTAGCACATTACTTGGCCAATTATGAAATAGATGCTGAAATATTTTCAGTACAGACAAAACTTGTTAAATGATTACTCTGTTGCTAGTAGATGTCAACTATTAAATTAATCGCCAACTATTTTGATAATCAGTTATTCAGTTTAAGTAATTCAGTGACAATAATTGTCCAAATTCACTGATTTAAGCTTCCTAAAAGTGAATATTTTCTGCTTTATTCCTCCTTTATGACAGTAAACTGAATGTCTTTGTGCTGTGGACGTCATGTTGGCCTTTGGCAAACATTGATCAGATTTTTTACCATTGTCTGACGCTTTACAGACCCAACAGCTAATTGATTAATAGAGAAAATAATCTTTACTTACAGCCTCACTTGCTAGCATGAATAAAAAATATATAGAAAGATGCGATTTACACTTTAAAATGAAGAAAATTGGGTACATTCGTCAAACTGAGAAACACCTAATAATGTGGTCCTAACAGCCTCTCATAAAGAGCCACTGCACTGGGTCACAAAAAAACATGAACAGACCGTCTTATCGGATGCTGCTGTAATTATCCTTAAGTGTTTTTCCAAAGGGGATCAAAGAAGCTGCCTTCCACTAATCTTGTCACTGCAGCTGATGACATTATCGGGATACCCTCTATCATTGTCTCAAACAGCCGTTCAATAAAGTCTGACACATATATTTTGGATGTGCGCTGCCGATCCGTTGCAACCAAGAGAACACACACACACACACACACACACACACACACACACAGATTTGGAACATATTGGTTAAGCCAAAGATTAAGCGCTGGGATTTACAAAAGATGAGCCACAGTGCAACAGATTAACATCATCTGATCAGCAGTAGTGGAAAGTTACTGAGTAAATTCACTGTAATACTTAAATTAAATTCTGCATTACTTGAGTATTTACACTTTTTGGTGCTTTATACTGGGCTGCACAGTGGTTAGCAGCGTCGCCTCACAGCTAGAAGATCCCCGGTTCGCATCCCGGTTAGAACGCCTGGGATCTTTCTGTGTGGAGTTTGCATGTTCTCCCTGTGCAGCGTGGGTTCTCACCGGGGACTCCGGCTTCCTCCCACAGTCCAAAAACATGCTGAGGTTAATCGATTATTCTAAATTGTCCGTAGGTATGAATGAGAGTGTGCTTGTGTGTCTCTCTATGTAGCCCTGTGATAGACTGGTGACCTGTTCAGGGTGTCCCCTGCCTTCGCCCTGAGTCGACTGGGATAGACTCCAGTCCCCCCGCGACCCTACAGAGGATTAAGCAGTGTATAGATAATGGATGGATGGTGCTTTATACTGCTACTTCACTACTGTCCTTTACCTGTTATTCCTCTACATTTGCAAGTAATGTTTACTATTAAAATAAATATTGCACTTTAAACAACATATGACACTTTTATAAATAAAATGTGCTGTCAATGGTTAAACCAGCAATTCTCAAACTTTTTGACTTGTGATTCCTTATTAAAGGACAAAGAAGAGACTCAATATGACATAATAACCAATGACTTGAGAGAAGCAGAAAAAGTTTTAAAACTGTGTTGCATTTTTAAAAATTATTTCTTCACATTCATTATCTCATGACCACTGAGATTTATCTTGTGACCCAATGGAGGGGGCCCAACAGCCAGTATGGGAGTCACTGGATTAAAATAGCAGACAATATATTAAGTAATCAAAACTGGTTACACCTCAGCCTTATGCTACAGTAAAATGCTGCTTATTAGTACATACAACAATGCAATACAATAATGCTATATAAAATAATATATCATCACAGGGGACATGTTTTCTGATCATAAGTACTTTAACTTTTGATCATCTTAGTATATTTAGCTGATCACTTAATAAATAGGATTTCCAATGCATGATGTTTACTTATAGTGGAGTACATTTTCCACTGTTAAAGTACTTTTAGTATCTGAGTACTTCTTCCAAAACCAGTGATTAAAATGCAAAGTTCCTCCACTAACAGGCTAGTAGACTTATATGCAGAAGTGAATTGGTTGAATATAGTAGCTTATAGCTGGCTTGACTGGTAAATATGGTGCAAAATCTATGAAGACAAGGTGTTTTTTTAAAAAAAAAAATCTGTTCATACTTAAAATGTTGTCCTATTAGATTGAAGATAAATAAACAGTTTCTTATCCTAATATCACTTAAAATGTAGAATTGTCATCTGAATTGTGAAATGGGAGCACTGGTAATGGCATTTAGACAGTGGTTGCTAGGCAATAGCAGCTCAGCTCACACAGACACGCACAGGGACACACCCACACCTACTGCACTGTAAACACGGAACAATAACCCGCTCAGTTTGGGCTTCAAAGTCATGCTGTTAGGGATGAAATGCATCTCTAAGACTAAAACTGAGATACACAAGCTGATCAAGTGAATACGATGATGTATTTTTGTTCTGACTTTAGGCCTAGATATATGTGTAGTATATATCTGCCATTGATGCGAGCATGTATTGTCGACAAAAATAGCAGCCTAGATTGTCAAAATGCTGATAAAAAACATCTCTTACCATTTCATCTGTTTGGCTCCCATACTGGTGTTTACAGGCTTAATCTCCCATACAGTTGGCGCCCCGCATCTGGGTGATGCCCTGCTTCTCAGTCAGGACCATAGCCCAAACACAGCCAGAGGTAGCAGGGAGGGGAGCAGCCCTAAGAGCAGCAGCCAGAGGAGTCTCCACGTCGCACACTGTGTTCAATCAAAAATAACAGCACGTTCAAATCTTCTCCAGCAGCATATTCCTAAAACATAATGCTCCAAATCCTAATGAAAAGCCCCAAACCCTTCCCCTAAATCATACCGAGGCTCAGTCCTAGCTGGCAGAGAGAGACGGGGAGAGACAAGAGGGAGAGAGGACTGGTGCTCAGCAACACCAGCGACTGAAGTCTGCCTGGTTTCTCATTGCACTCGCCTTGTGGTTGAGCTCACCAGCTCCCATTCACGAACACAATGTTTTTTGTTCCTTGCGGACAAGAACTGATGCAGCTCTTGTGCATCTTTTTCACCCTTTTTTCTCTGCCGGGCTTTTTTTGCATTTATTCCCTCTTTCCTCCCTCCCTCCTTCCCCTCTTTCTCTTCTGCCTGGTCGCACTGGCTTTGTATCAGCCCTTCCTTCTTTCAGTGTGCGAGGATGTCAGACATGGCTCTGTCTGGGTGTGTTTACCCTCCCCCTCTCCCTCATTCCTCCTCCTTCCTTTCCCCACTGCTCTCTCCTTTCACAAGGAGGAGGAGGAGGGAGATTTTCTCCTTTTTCTTCTCTCTCCTGTCCCTTTGCTTTCTCTGTACTGTAAATCATTGCAGCTAAAATAAGAACTAACATATGGATATACAAGAGAGACATGGAAATAACACGCAGTCTTGTAGAAATCACAGCACAGCACACAAGACAAATCATATGACAGGTTTCTGATTTATCAACACAGTCAGGGGAAGCTACTTTAAGAGAAACAGTTATTTATAGAATGGACACATCAGCATACAATTACAGCCTTTTTCACGTCATTCATTGCTGTGTATATATGTAGGGAAAAACATATTTACTGGCCAGAAAATACACAAAACATTAAAGCCATCAGTTTAAATTAAAATGTATCAAGTGCGAGCATTATAATTTAACCAGCAAGCAACAGAAAACAAAAATTTTTCTCTGACATGTGCTGCTGGTGTTAAGTACTCCTTTGAAAGGCGTTTTGGCTGAGCACACTGTGATTAAGCTGTTATAAATGTTGTTGGTGTCATCAGCAGAAATGTGAAGTGGGTCTCTACGTGGCAGCTTGCAGTTCTGCCCAGAACAAAATGACAGTGTCTTAAATTCTGCATGAGCACCATCAACACACGCTTCAATGAGCTACTTCACTGTAGAGCCATGAATATGTATGTAAAGCACCACACTAATGCAGCTTTAGATTTATGCAGAAAAGCACCACAGGCAAAGGCAAGCTGTCACACTGACTGAAAAAGCCCAAATGTTTCAATCTGTTTGGATACTTACAGGAAGTGACAATTTTCAGATCTTAAAAAAAGATTGAGACAATGTTTTAATCCTACACGGGCAACATGTAAACACATACCTTCTTATTGGCATCATAGTTAAAACTACATGTTAGTGCTTTTGTAGCTTAATTACAACTACAACACCTAGTTTCAGTATGTACTGTCAAAAAGTCAATTAAGTATTTAGGATACTTTCACATTTTTATGTTTGTCTTAAAACAATATTCACATTCACATTACTGCTTGCTGGAATTCCTCCTGCCTATACCATCTGTAAAGTGATCCCTTCCTGATCCAGGAACAAAATCCACAGTTCTCAATTCAGCAGAAGCTAACATGGGGCTTAAGAGTTAGATGTATAAAATGGGTGTTTTTCAAAGTTATACTCTTTTGAGGAAAAAAATCTGTATGCATGTTACCACACCTTCACTGCAACTCAGAAAAGAAACACAGTCAGTGAAAAGAATAAGGGAGAAATTGGTACAACAAATGTAATACTGACTTGTTTGGAAGATGCCTACCTGATTTGTTAACTGCTGTCCCCCAACCCTGTCATCAGAATGGAGATTGGAGGTGATCTATTTGCAGCCAGTATGAATAGGAAGAACAATTACAGCGACAAATAACTCTTCTATTGTTAACTGCAAATTACACCCTCACACACTTCTAATTAATTGAGGTGATGTAAATCTTTTCTTTTGCCTTATAAATAGATGCCAAAGAATATTATGAGTAATTATTTTTGGATTTATTGCAATTAATCAGACGATGATTATCTGTGATAGAAAGAAAGGGTGGGACTGAGTCTTGGTTTCTTCAGTAAACATTAAGATGCAGAACAGGGCTTTGGCACGGGCTTTGACTATGTCATGGCCTGTTCTTTTACTTTCTTTTGCACTATGCCTCCTTAACAAAGCCCTGCTTCTTGAATCACACATTTTAAACAGTCCAAATCATAACAGTGCAGCCTCTGATCCAGAGTCCTGATTAGATGGGACAGTGCAAAGGAAGTTGAAGAACAGGTCATGACATCTCCCTCTGCTGAAAATCACATTTTTTACCTGATTAACATGCCCATATGATGCATGCTAGAAGAAATATCATGAGCAATTTTTGCATTTGGGTTCTGAAACTGCAGTGCACCAATGGCAGTCTCAAATAAGAAGGGTCTTTCTGTATCATTATTTTTTGACTCGGTTTCTGGGTCAAATATGTATGACTGAATTACGACAGTTTTATGCACCATTGTGTGGCATAAAGTAGTTTTATAGTGTTTGAGCAGAGTGGTAAGTGAGCTGGTGTGCTTCAGCAGTCGCAAGTGGCACAGGGTTGGGTGGACAACGAGGCAAAGAATTCATAGGTCTGCACATTATAGAGGAAGCAACAGCGTAGAGGTGCATCTAAACCATTTTAAAGCAAGATGGGATTAATTTCATGGAAGAAAAGATATAAATATCTAATGCTGATTCACAGTGGTGAAAACCGGACATGGACATTAAAGATAAACTTGAGTAAAATACACACCCATCCTTTTAAGTGTAAATTACAAATCTCAGCATGTTTTGATAGCTTTACAACATTAATCAGTATCTAAATTATGTGACACTGATTAAGAAAATTATTGTATAAATTAATAATACTATAAATAGTATAAATTACCTAAAGTTAACAGGTTTGTTCAATAAAATTATTATAAAAAGAACCACTCGAGCATGTTGGCTACCTAGACTTAGTAGTAAGTTCACATGCAATATTATGTTTCTCTTGAATGCCCTGTGCTCTGGTTTTGTAAATGATATAGCTGAAAACTGTGAGCAAGAAGACACATGGAAATTTGGCTATGCTTATTTTTATGCAAAGCAAAACCAATATCTCCTATCAGCAAAGCAAATAAAAGGCATACTGTATGCGCATCCACCCCCTTGATGGTGTTAGGAAAGGATTAAACAGCTAAACTAAAAGTGTCTGAATCTGAAATAGAAAAGAAACAGCTCAGTATTGTTTCCAAAGAATAGGTAAGGCATGAATAATATTTGCAGAAAGAGTGCTGATATCAGTTTGGAAAATTATTTACTCGTAGAATAAATTTGTTTCTGTTTCCGCATGCACTGATTTTTATTCTGTCAGCATTACTTTGAGTGTCTTTGCTCCAATATTAAAAAGACAAGGACAAACTCAGATACCGAACAGGCAGACAATGAAGATTTGGCAGAACAAGATGCGGCTGAGGGAATCAGGGGAAATGAAGCGTTTTTAACGGAGACTATTCAATTCATGTATGGATGATGTATAAGAAGTGACTTTGTTGTTCAAATTGTGGTGGGGAAGTCATTCCACCACTGGGGACTGAAGAGGTGAGAAGAAAGCCGGCTTGCCACAAGGACAGCATGCAGTCAGCCAATTTGTAAATCAAATGAGTTGCTAAAATAGAACAGATTGTTCGCACGGTCACAATGGATTCTGATTGCAAAATATTACTATGCCTGCTATGAAACAAATTATCTGAATGACCTTCAAACAGATATGCATGAAGAACCACAGACTGATAAGATTTTTTTTCTAGGAATCCCATCTATTTTTGTTGTCAAATACAATCTAGAAAAGAAGTCTGTGGTTGTTTAGGTTTTTTGTTTGGGCAAAAACACTGGGGTACTGAAAGATGATTCAAAGTCAGTCTATGTTACTATAAATCAGATACTGTCCAAAATACGTGCACATCAAATAACTGCCATTGTGGAAAAAAGCAATTTTGCTCTTAAATTTTCTGAAAATTATCAAGCATCTAGAGCACAAACTTCAACAAAGGCTGGACCACTCTCAAAATTTGCTACCTTCATACATTAAATTTACTTCAAATACATAAGAATTTTTGCCACATTCAGCAAAGTGCATAAAAGAACTGTCAAAATATTCAAAAATTTGCTATTTTAAGATTTCACAGATCAGCTTGGGTCTAGAACATTTTGAGCAAATTTCAATGAAATCTGTTTGCAAATGTGTTGGATAGTGTGTTTAATGACAAATAACAGAGCAAAATGTTTGAAAAAATATCCTCCAAAGGTAATAAGTGGCAGTGATGGAAGACATATTCTTTTACTTTAGTAATGGTACAGAGGTATTATCAGAAAAACCTACTAATTCAATTAATTTTTTAGCTAACTTTAACTTTTTACTGCAGGGTAGTTTGACCTTTAACCCTGCATCAATATTTTATAAACTGATCACAGGTTTTTGTTTGTGACATTTTAATCTGTAATGTACCTAGTAACCCTGGCTGTCAGGAAATCTAGTGGAGTAAAAAGTACAGTATTAACTGTAGTGCAGTACAAGCATGAAGCCACAGAAAACAGAGTCATATTACATGCAAAACTGCATTCCTTATGTAAATAAACATGAGCTTTAATTTACAAGAAGAGTCTCGCTTGCTGTCAAATGTAGATGACTATATTTAACAGTTTACTACTCAAAGCAACAACAGCAATATTAAACTACTTTAATGCAACTGCTTTAAATCTGATTTGACTTTAACAAATACTGAAAACCCTGTTTTAAGGATTTTTTGGACCAATGATCTATTTTCAGAAAAAGTTATTTAAAAAAATTTGATGTGATTATCAATCATCTATGATTCGTGTCAAAAACTGTCCTCAATCGCTTGTTTTAGAACTTGAAGGGTCTCTTGAGGCTTGCTGAAAAAATAAAGGAAAAACAAAACACAGGGATATGGAGAAACAAACAAAGTCCCACAAGGTGTACCTTTTCAGTAAAAAAAAGACTGTTTTTTTCAAAGTAATATTAAAGCTCAAGCTGCTCGTTTAGGTGAATTGCCTGCAGCCTAGCTGAAGTGCAGCTGAGCCGTAGCCTCAAAGTGGAGTTTATAAGAATGATTATAGTGAACAATTCTGCTACAGATCACAGCTCTGGCCATTAAAAACACTGTGGGAAGAGCAAAATGAGGTCTAAAAACACGCATAAAATAAGATAACACTTTGATTTCCACTGATTAACTGAATTTACTGTCAGACAGGAGAACACACTAATTTAAGTCTGCAATTTGGAACAACTTCATACATGTTACCAAGCAGATTACTTACTAAACCCCACTTATTAAGCTACCACTTAATTGAGTGTCACTTGCTCTTCATCATAGTGTTCCTTTAAAGTACTGGCTGTCACAAGTGCCGAAGCATTCTAAATAGGCCAAGGGCTGATTTGTTTGCACAAAGTGATCCATCTTGTTTGTATGTTGCACGCAGATAAACTGATTGTCACAATGTGGATGGCTGATTTTGGAACAATGTTCTACTGTATGTACCATTTTTATACACCTCTGAGGACTGTACATCAGTGAAACTGGGTTGTGCAGAGCAAAGCTGTTTTTAGAGGTAGCGTGTCTTTATTTGGGTCAAATATAAGTCAAGACAGTACACGTCTGGCTCTGCACATGTGGCTACATTTACATTAATCTTGTGTAGCTGACATATATGGAGATAGAAAATATGTCATTTTGTTCCCATTGGCGTTATGCCCTGAAGTCTCAACATACATATCTTCAAAGGTAAAAACACTGTGGAATATAGTATTAGATCCAATACTGTAAGCTTTGCACAGTCTCATAACACTCAAGAAAACCCAAGTGATTTTTGGACTATTTGAGCTTTTGCAGTTTGTGCTATGAGTTCAAAAGGAAAGAACTGTGACGTTGTTCTCTCTAGCTTTCACAGTTACTCTGATTTGCAATTGTGAAAGATAATGAGAAAAGTATTCAGATATTGATGTCTGTGTTAAAAATATGGCACATTGTACACAATCAGAAAAAATTCCTACAGGTTAAAGTAGCAATCGGTAAACCATCCAGTCATTGATTACACACCTAAAGACTCATCTCTGTGTATTAAATATTTATATGTTTTATCAATGAAAATAATCATTTCTTGCCTTAAAATGGCTTAGATGTAACTGCACACTGTTTCTTCATCTAAAATGTGCAGATCTATGAAGGCCCGCCCTCTCTTTTGACCCATCTCTGAACTCTCACTGCAGCTTTAGCACACCAGCTCACCTAATGCTCAAACGCTGTAAGATGGCTGTACACTACACAATGGCAATTTGTAATGCTGGAGTAACTCAGTTATATGTTACACAGATTTTTAAGAGGAAATCCCACAAGTCTGAATCCGTGTTTTTGAGACTGCAGTTGGTACACTGCAGTTTCAAAGTGGAAATGCTCAGCCATGCTTTTGTTTTAGTTTTTGGTCATTATATGTCTTCCACTGTATAAACAAGCATTGTAAGTACATGTCAACAAGATTAAAAAACAACAACTTGATTTCACCAGAGTGGGTCTTTAAAATATGAGTAAAGTCCTATTTAAATGCAAATGCAATGTCTTTTACTAAATCGTAACCCCATAATGGTTGTCATTTACTTAGTTTTCATTTTTATGTAATTAAAATTATGTTTAAATCATGTTTACAGATGGAAACTAGCATCTTTGCTATAATCTGGCATATTTACACTGTAAATGTTGCAGATGTTCATTAATATGCACTGTCCATATTAAATAAATGAATGAATAAATAAATAAATGTTTGCATGTTTTTTGTAGATTACAAATTGTGTTGTTTTTTTACATGTACTTTACACAACATATGCTTCTATATTTGCAAGACAAAAATTATAACAAGAAGATTATTGAGTGTGAGACCGCCATCGCCTCAGTAACTATTTTATACTAAACTTTTGACCAAATAATAGCTAAACCATAAAGCTTGCATTACAATGCTTAACCTGTGTAAAAAAATGACAAAAATATATTTTTAGCTTATCAAGTTGCTATGGCTAACTTATTTGCATACAACTGGCTACTTACACATCTAGCAGAAACAAAGCAACCTGGTCTTCCTCCCGAAGTCTTGTTTCTGTTGTTCCTTCTTGTTACATGTTCTATCCTTGTCTTTCATTGTTCAGTCCATAGACATACATACGTGTGTGTGTGTGTGTGTGTATATATATATATATATATATATATATATATATATATATATTTTTTTTTTTTTTTTTTATTTATTTATTTTTTTTCCCCATACATACGCATGTGGAAATGTCTATGGTTCAGCCTGTGAACAACAGAAAAAAATTGTTTTCATTCCAGCTAACCAACACGATGTCAGACTGAAGCGTTGACTCTCAGTGGGATTAGCAGAACACACTTTATATTACTGAAAGTATTTTGAGTCAGTGTTGCCAAAAGAATATAGGTAATTAATCGTTAGTTTATCAAATAAACTGCTTATTTGTTTTCATAATAAGACTTTAAAGCATTAACCGTTTTTAAAGTTCAGATTTTTAAAACACCAATGTACCATTTCAGCTGATTTTTCCGTTTGTTGCTGTGTTGAATATCCACCAACGGTTCACAGCAGCTGCCAAGATGATTGACGGGCTCTTGGACCAATCACGATCCAACTTTTCCAAACTTCCGTGACGTATGTTGTGCGACGATAGTACGTACAGCGGAAGTACTGGTGGAGGCTGCGAGCTGTGTTTCGTTCTTCTTGAATGCTACTCGTTTCTGAAAGGTACGGTTTGTACACCTTAACGAAATGATAGTGAACGTGTAGTTTCACGGCTAGTTTTTGTGTTTTTCTGACAAGCTGCAAGGCGTAGACGGTAAATGGGTTGAATGTTGTTGTTAGCAATCGAGCTAGGCCAACAGGTGATGCTCAGTTTATAGTGTTAAGAAGATAATCTGTTGTTTCTGCGCTTGTCATCTTTATGTTTTGCTTTGTTAAGCAACGAACAGTTTTCTGTGTTCATTACTTACATGTGCTACATAGCGTCAGGTGTCACCATGTCTAAGCAGCCGTTGGGGAAGACGCTGCTGAGGAATGTAATCCGCCACACAGATGCCCACAATAAGGTGCGTTTGTGTTCATGTGTTTGTGAGAAACCTACTTAGCCACTTCATGAGGTACGCAGAGCTAAAATCCATCAGAGGTAAAAAGTAGTTGCTCATAGCATCTGTTTAAATGTTATTTAAATGCAATTTTGATGTCCTTTCCACGAGTATTTTTATTTTGCACTACTTTATACTTACTCTCTATGACATTTAGAGAACAATACTGCACTTTAAGTATCTGGCATCAGCTATGGAAAAAGTCAAAGTGAGAAAAACTAAGGCAGGACTAAAAAACACAATGTTGCAGCATTTCTATCCCTCACCTGTCAAGGACCAAAACTAACAAGAAAGAGGCAGTATGTTTGTGTAGGTTTTCAATCATTCAGGTCTTAGTAGTTCTTGGAGCTTCTCTCTCAGCTGGACTTCTCTTTCAGGTTCTTGAACGTTTCACAGAAAACTGAAGAAGCCCCTTTGAATGAGAGATGAAATGTCTTCAGGAACCCGAAAGAGAAAAGTACAGCTTCTTTTTACTGAAGCTCCAAGGATTAGGATAGAGAGAGAGCTGTCCATCAAGCCTAGTCTGTTGATGGTCCAACAGTCTTTAGAAAATCACACAAGATAAGTGAAAACACTTGTTGGGAAAACCACAGCTGTGCAGGATCTCAAAACATTTCCACAGGCGAATGCAACAGCTACCAGCTACATTTATTTGCTTTTTGCATTTAACCCATCAGTGCCAATCATGAACTGATCAGCCACAACATTAAAACCACTTGCCTAATATTGTGTGGGTCCCCCTCATACCACCAAAACAGCTATGACCCATCCGGGAATGGACTCCACAAGACTTCTTAAGGTGTCCTGCAGTATCAGACACTAAGAAATTGTGAGTTGTAAGTTACTGTGTAGCAGGGTGTGTTACCCTGCTGAATGAGGCCACTGCCATCAGGGAAAACTATTGTCTTGAAAAGATATATGTCTGCAACAATGTTCATGTAGGTAGTACATGTCAAAATAGCAATCACATAAATGCCAGGACCCAAGGTTTCCCAGCAAAATATTGCCTGAAGCATCACACTGCCTCTGTCAGCTTGACTGTTTCCCATAGTGCATCATGCTGCTCATGGTGTTTTCTGCCCCAGGTAAACCACACTCCCGGCCATCCACATGATGTAAAAGAAAACAGGATTCATCAGACCAGGCCGCCTGCTTCCATTCCTCTTGTGCAGTTTTTATGCTCACCAGCTGCTTTTAGCAGTAGACAGGGGTCAGAATGAGCATTCTGGCACTCTGTGTTCTGACACCTTTCTATCACAGCCAGCATTAGGGTTGTCAGCAGTTTTTGCTGCAGTTGCTCTTCTGCGGTTCGGACCGCACCGACCAGCCTTCACTCCCAATACACATTAGTAAGCCTGAAGTACCCATACTGTGTCACCTGTTCACCTGTTGTCCCTCCTTGGACTACTTTTGTAAATAATGGCTGCTTTTTAACAGGAACATTCCACAATACCTGCGTTTTGGAGATGCTCTGACTATGCCATCACAATTTGGTCCTTGTCAGTGTTGCTCAAATCCTTGCACTTCCCATTTTTCCAGCTTACAACACATCACCTTCAAGAACTAACTGTTCACTTGCTGCCTAAAATAATCCACCCTTTGACAGGTGCCATAGCAACAGGATAATCAGTGTTATTCACTTCACCTGTCAGTCATTTTAATGTTGTGCTTGACCAGCGTATCTCTTACACAGAGTTGAAAAATTTATATTTTAACTTGCTGAATGACGATAATTTGCGGACTTCAGGGGTTCTATAATTTATCACTCATAGTGCCCATTCAGCATAATGAATACTTTAATTCTTGACACTTTAAATACATTTTCCTGACAAGTGGAATAAGGGTATTTTAACACACTGGCATTTCAACTTTTGCTAAAGAAAAGTTTCTGAGTAAATCTTCCACCACCGAAACTAATGTAATCTGATGCAGCTGTTCTGTCATCAATCCAAATGTTAAGAATATACTGTGCTCCATTTTTGTTAAAAATGTTTTAAAGAGGTCTTGATTCAAGTTCAGTCATTTTTAGACCTGCAGTCTGTGGTGCTGTTGAGCTGTATTGTGTTGGTGATATTTTGCCGAAATAGACGGGCAACTTAGTAAACTTTGGTGATAAATTGTTCTAAAAAATGGGTTTATCACAATCTCCAGAATCCTAAAATGGTAGCCCAGGTTGCTTGTTATTTGGTTTACTTCTTATCTTGATACTTTAAAAGCTGGAACTAAATAACCGCATTTCTATTTTAAAAAATACTGAAATGATAAAATAGCTACCTATTTTCAGTGCATTGATTAGAAATGTATATATATATATATATATATATATATATATATATATATATATATCATATGTATTAAGTTGCATACATAACAGAAATGAACATACCGTGTTGTTTTTATAGATGAAGGATCAAAAGAAGTTTATTTTCCCCCAGGGGTGCACTTGTTTTTTTTCTAATAAAATGATCAGGTGCCAAGCTCTGGCTACAGATATCAATGAGCTAGGATAGAAATGTAGGTTGTTTATACTGATATTTGGCAGGCAAAGGCATGTTCACACACCAAATAGCAGGTTTTTTTTAAATTTCCCACGAGAAAGAGGGATGTATGTAATCTTTGTACATACATCCCCCTTTGTACATACTTTGTAAGTACTTGAATCCTGTGTACATCAAAGCATGTTGGGGCAATTTTTCATGTATATATTGGTGTTGACTCACTGCAGATCCAGGAAGAGATGGAGATGTGGAAAATGCGAGATTGGGAGGTCCAAATGTCCCACCACAAACATTTGTCAGATGCAGAGTGTGTGAGGTAGGAGCCCTGAATGTCCCAGTTTAATTTGAGCCACCTAAACGCAAGAGACACCAATGCTCATTTGAGACTGTTTCATAATGAAGCTCTCAGTTTAGGGAGCTGTTGCCATATATTGGATTGCTGATTTATTGATAATGGTTGTATTCCAGAGGACATATGCACTGTGACCGAGTGTCAGATCAACCTAAAGACTTCAGTCGAAGCAAAGAGCGAGTTTCTGAACATGATGACAGAGAGGCTCGATACTGGACTCGCAAACTGTATGACTTTGAGGCCAATGATCCTGACAGGTACAGCACTGGAAATGGAATTAGCTCTGTATTGTATTTATGTATGACAGTACACATTCACTCCTGCTGTTATATAATAGCAGGAGAGTTAATCAAGACTAACAAATTTTCACCATCTCATGTGTTTACATCACAGATGGGGACACAGCGGCTTCAAGGAGCTTTACCCTGAAGAGTTTGAAAGTGATGGGTAAGCAAAAATGCAGCACTGCACCGAATAAGCTTAAAATTGAGCTAAATATGCAACTAAGATTTTAAAGGCCACACCAGCAATTTTGCACTATCCTTTCGCAAAGCAGGTAGTCATACAAGATAAAAGTTTTTTGTTTTTTGTTTTTTTTTAAAGTTGATGTGTGGAGACGTCGGGATATATTGAATTATAGTCCCAAGTGTGAACCCAAAAACTCTAGATACCACATATGTCAAAGTTACTGTATTTGTGTTTTTTACTAAATAGTATACAGGTGAGCTTCTAAATAGGATTTTTTAAAATAAGTTTTTAATGCATCTGACTTTGTACTTTGTAATATGCAAGCTCACGAAAACAAAACAGCCTTGAAAGCAGGCAGTTGTTTAGTGTAATTAAACCTACATCTACTGGACCACATCTTGTTAATATGTTTTAATCCTTAAGAACCAACATTGTAAACATAAATGTCTTGCTGACATGAACATGTGCAAGTCATGAATATGAGAGTCTTTTTCATCTTTACCATCCATCCTGAATGTGACATTAGTTTCTTTCTGCTGTGTTTTCTGTTAGAAAAACCAAGGTCTACAATCAATAGCTGAAATAACCCTAATGATATAATGAAGGGCGATTGTTTTCATTCCCTTTTGAAAGCTTCTCCAGAGCCCCAAAAGAGATGATTGCTTTTCATTAGATTCATCTCATTGTGTAACACTGGTGAATAGCCCCTATAAGGCGTTATTTTAAACCTAAAATCCTGCTAGTGTTGTGTCTTGCCTACAGTTACTTTGTTCCCTTTGCTTTCCTTCAGTGACAAAATCTCAAAGAAGATTGGTCGTCACAAGATTAAAAAATCCAAGTCTGACACAGAAGCATCCTTATCAAAACGATCCAAAAAATCCTCCCGAAAGAAGAAAAAGAAGAAGAAGAAGAAAGGTGAGGAGGAAAAGCGTAAGAGAGTAGACTCCTCGAGTAGCGACTGCAGCACTGATGACAGCGGCACCACCAAAGACAAGCAGAGGAGAAAAAGGACTAAAAGTCGACATAAGAACAAGAAAAGTGCAAAAAGCAGAGCGAGAGATGAGGACAGCGACTCGGGGGACGGTAATGATGAGGTTAAAAGGGAGAGGCGGACTCACAAAAAGCGAAAGCAGGACTCTTACAAAGACTCGGGGCCGAACTCAAAAAAGAAGAGGAAAAACTGGAGAGCAGCAGGAGAGGAGAGCTCAGATGATAGTTCTGCAGACTGAGATACACGGACATGAACAGGCACACAGCTCAGGTAACGACCAGGAAAACCACTGCAGATTCCTTTGTTCGCCTTAACTACACAGAGGGCTTTTCACTGCAGGGCTGTTCTGTATTGTACTTTGTTCAACATCAACAAACCTGTGCTGTCGGTTCTCTCCGTGGGCGCTCTGCGTAGCAATAACTCATCACCTCTGCAGTGGCTTGAAGCACACAGTACTGCAGGCAGCATGAAGAGGGATGGTGGGGTATCCTCCACCTGCCTCATCAGAAAATCCTGTGGGCTGCAGGCTCATTGATTGATCATTGACTCTTTCCTCAGTCGGCCTGCCTCATGTGGAAACCTGTCCTGAAACGACCAGTGTTTTTTTTAACCTTAAGAAAAAAAGAATCAAATTATGCAACTTTCCTCAACAAGTCACGATACATTGTGAATCTGCTTTTAACATCTGTAAGCAGCATATTGTAATAGATGAGAAATAAACATGCATTTTGCAGTTTTTAAAAAATATATATTTTTGTTATTTAAAATGGTGGAGTGTGCATTTTTAAGGGATGAGTCAGGTGATACTCAATCAACAAATCCATTAAATGACCAAAACCAACAATGAGGTTATTCAAATGAACAAGTATTGTCTGTGTAGCTGAAGCCTGTACAAAAATTACTGGGACTATAAATGAGACCAAAACTGCTTGTTCTGTGGTTCATAAAGATACTGTATAATGGAGTATAGTATTATGAGCAATTGAACATAATTACATTATTTATTGTGGGAGGCTGCTTTTTTCCTAAGACAAGGTGAGCTTTAAGAAAACATTTATGACCCTTTAACTTTTTTAGTAAACAGTTAGCCTCCCTCACCACCTCAATAATTTCCACACAGTTTGGCGACACAATAGCCAACGTGGGCATTAATAAAATAACTTCTCTAGCCCTTTTATTTTCCGGCTCCGTAGAGCTCCACTGTTATAATAAAGCTACTGCCAAACACATCAGTGAGCTGCACTGTGATGTCTTCCTTCATTACAATGAACACTGGCACTGCCGTTTCCTTTGAATCAATCCCTTATGCGCTCTTTTCCCTGTTTTGCATATCACTAGAACACCACAAATGTGTATTAATCCATAGCTGAAAATAGCTTCCAGTGAGTACATGATGTTAAGTCTTGTTTGAGGAAGCATTTGCAGACAGTACAGTCAGTATTGTCTTTTTATGGGATTTCTTGACAATAACCCAAATCCTGGAACCTTTTATCCTTCAACAGAAATGGTTGTGGATATATAATCACAATTCTTTCATTAGATTTCCAAACATGCAATGCATAAATGTGATCACAACCATAGTTTTCAATGACCTGGTTGGTTAAGATTCACATGTTCGCAGCCAAAGACTGAAATGTAATACAATGGCAATGTAAATCTAGATAATAGAGTTAATTATTTGCACTTTATTACATTGAAATAGGCCCCAGCAAAAGAAAATTGCATTTCTGATTAGAAGCTTTGTGATTCTTTTGATTTGTAAAGTTGTTTGTCAGAAAAGAAACGAAGCACAGCTTCCACTGTGTTGGCCACCACGGATCAAAGAGCTCGCTACAGTCCTGAACACGCAGTCTTCTTTATGATGCACAAGATAGACCTTAATAAGCTGCTGTTCATGATCAAAGCGAATAAATCTTGTGACTCGTGGTAGTGCTCTCTGACTGCTACACTATTCCAGTCTACACTCCTGAAGGGCTGCAGATAGCTGTCCACTCTGTAACGTCTTATTGTTGTCTGAGAAAAAGATCAGCTGAAAATCCAAATTTTAAACACCCCTATTCTAAACATATTAACATCATCCTCTGTGCAAACCTGGTAACAAGTACTAAGCCTGTGCCATCTGGGCATTTTCAGATAATCTGATGCCAAAGGAAGTGTTGGTAAACCACTTTGAAAGTGTGTGTACTGAAAAAGCCCGAAGCACTTCACTAAGTCTGTGTCAATAGGCTAAGTGTTCTCTCTAAGCAGCAGAGAGTGAGCTGTGTTCAGCTTGACTGCAACTGCCCGAATGCTGGAAACGGAAAAAAGCAAATGAAATTCGGCAAGTCAAATCGGTGTTGACGGAGGTTTTTTAAACATGTTGCCACGGTTAATAAGCATCCTGGCAAAAGGGCAGGATCCAAAATTGAGAGTGTTTCGTAGCTGCACCTATTTAGCCTGGAAAAAGCATTTTTGTTCTCGCTACATTATAGTGATAATGAGAAATATATGTGTGAACTTCTACAGTTATTAGTTACGCTGGTGGCTTGGAGACGACGGTGCCAGTTTCTGCAGACGGAAATATCTCAACGAGTAAAGGATGGATTGGCACAAACGTTTGCACAGACATTCTTGGTTCCCAGATGGTGAATAATAATAACTTTGGTGCTTCTGTGACCTCCTGAACTTGTGCTAATTAATGAAGGTAAACATTATCTGCTTGACTCAAACCACAACACATATACAGCCGCACAGAAGCACACAAAAGCATGGATGTAGTCCTGGATAGAATTAATGCAAGCAAAGGCATAGTTGTTCTTGTACTGTTCTATACTTACTGTGTATATGAAACTTTTACTGTTGCTTTCAGAGTGATTGCACAATTAAGGTGCAACTTTTTCTTCACTTTGCAAGTCTCCTCCAATGGTGAGATATAAATGGGCACACTAAACAAAATCCCAATTTACAGCTGTATTTTATGAAGAATGTAAAAAAAACAGGTTATTTCGGGATATTCAATGAAAAAAAAGAAGAAGTGCACATATACAATACGGCTATTAGAAAAACAGCATCACAAGATCCACATAGGATCAAAGCATTATCCACTTAGTTTACTTTCTTGTTTAAAGTGTGATAAAATCATTCAATCACCAAAGCACTGCAATAAAATTGAGCGTCAGCACAGTGGGAATAGTTTGTTGGAATGAGTGGTGATGCTATACAGCAGGCAGCACGTTTGGCACGGATAAGACTTTAAACTTTAAACGTAATAAACCATGCTCAGATTGGACTTTTCAAACAGGCATTAGTATGCATTAAACATATAATGGGATCTTCAGCAAAAAAAAAATTACCATCACCAAGTCAAGGCACATTTTTTCCACAGTTGCTCAGAACTGCTGATGAGACACAACACACTTTGCTCTACCTCCAGTGTTCGCTAGTTTGGCTGTCCGGGCCAATTTTGAAGACAGGTTGATGTCTCAGCCTCCACCTACCTAAGCAGATTTTGTGTTGAATAATGGTTACAGATAGGAGGAGACAGAAAATACTTCTGCTGGGAGAAATGGTCTGCAGCACTTTTCCACGCGGTTAAGCTTCAGTGGTTAATGAGGAGAAGGACAGGGGTTGAAAAGTTTGTGCACCACAAACTGACAGCCGAGCATTTACACTGGGAAGTTAAATCTCCCCCTAACTGGAAAGGGAAGACTTAAGGCGATGCAAAATGTAGATGTTTTAGCTGAAAACTGGTTAAGCCTGATGAGGAAAGAAGGAAGAGATGACCCCTTTCTTGGACTCAATCCTCTCCCATCACTGAGGATGCAAATCAGAAACTGTGGAGGATCGAAAAACCCCAGAGTGACTTATCTCTCTTCTCCATGTTTTATCTCTGCTGTCCCCGCAGCTCGGCTTCATCTCAGCCTGTGCTAAGTAGCTGTAATCAGAGGATGCAAACAAATATCCCTCATCCACCCCGATCCTATCTTTTTCCTGTTGTCATGCCCTTTTTTTGGTTGCACATTATTTCACTCCATGTTTTTAAGCATTTCTTTGCAGTATATAAAGAATTTAAAATGGTTTAAGGCACACTCTGATGCAGCTGTTTGCAGATAAAATGATATTTTAAGTGTTTACAAATGAACAACAATTACATCACCAATTTTGCTTGGTCTATAACCATGTTTAGGTGGGTGGTGCATGTCAAGGTAACTGCCAGAGCCCAAGGCCTCGCTGCAGAACACCGTATTGTATTGTGTAATCAGTGTTCTTCCCCTCACCTGTCAGTGTTGTGGCAGATTGGTGCACGTGCATGTACTTATTTTATTCACTAGTTATAGTCCCACATTTGATTTATTATTACATTTTTCTTCACTACTGGATAAAACCTCAGCTGATGAAGGCCATGAGATGCAGCTGAATGAGCACATTTGTGAAACGTTTCAAAGCCGCCTTCTTTCATGTGTATAATTGTGTTTTAATAATTCAATGTGAGGAATTGTAAATGGTTTTAAAGGTATATAATTTAATGAGTACTGCTGTGGTATATTATGTTACAATGTTATGTTTAATGCCACTTAGGGATGCTTGACAGCAGGTGTCTTAGATTCTGACAAATTCAATAATAAACATTTTAAAGTGTCCTTATATCTGCTCATGGCTACATTATTACTATTTATATTGCTATGTATCGAGTGTTTATGTAGAGAACTGCTGTTAGATGCTAAAAAGAAGTAAATAAAGCAAAATATGACCCCATTTTCAGATCTAAAATTAGAACTTCAGAAAAACAAGTGCAGGATGCTATGTAGACTTTCTGCTAATAACGGTTATTAATGCATCCTCACTGCAGTCTGGCATTAATTAGGAACCTTGCAGAGCTTTGTCTCCCCCTTGTGGAAAGCAACAGATCTTGCAACCTAAGGCTACTGTAATAACAGCCAGCTATTTGAATTCAGCACTGTTGGCATGTCCCTCGTCGTCCCACACCCGGCTCCGCTCCGTGGACGCTGTGAAGCTTTCGCAGAAGCCTTATAAATAGCCCTCAGAGATCAAATATTTATCATCTCAAGTCGTGTGTCCCTCCCTGCACACTGCTACTCCTGCAGAACAAGAAAACAATGCCACTGATACAGTTCACCCACACAAAAAATTTAATACCCTTCGTGAGGGGATAAATGGTCCAAACTTTGACATACTAAATAGGGACAGGTGTGATGACACAGGTTTTTAATGTAAAAACTTGCAGCCAACACCCAAATGCTTTGTAAAAAGTCATGTGACATATGACTTACTTACTTACATAGTTAGTACACATACACCAAAGTTTTAATATACTTATATATGTCTTTTTTGTTTGTTGTCTTTTATCTAGACCAGCCAGATACAGTACCGATTAATATACAGTCACATCTGGAACAATACCTATTTAACATCATACAGTCCAACTGTCAAAGAGGAATCCATGGCAGGTTTCCGCGTCCGTCCCCTCTACGTTAACATTAGAAATCGGCATTTGTAAAATTCTGTTCCTTTTTTTGAATTATTATTATTGTATAGACTGGTGGTGATACTTGTCTTTGTATCTCGTGTCTTCTGTGCAAAAGTTTTTTTTTTTTCTGAAAGAAACCCAAAACATGATTGACATAACAGGATACCTGGCTGTTCACTTTACAGTTATGATTAAGGTTTTTTTTGTTCTTTTTTCTTTTTTAACAATTAAACAGTCACATCCAAACGCCACACCCCCTTGGCATGTCACAGAAAAAGGAGAAAATTAAAAATCCAAACGTAATGCTTCCCATTGTAAGGATGGGAGACAATGACAGAGAGGAAGGTTTATGACTACAGTGAGCAGCATCCTCCATTCGTACACTTTTTTTTTTAGAATAAGGCACTGCTGCATAAAGAAACGACATGGTCAACAAACCTCTCTGGGAGTATGATGGGGAGCCAGGATGAAGGGAGACTGTGTTCTTCTCCAGCAACTCACAGAAAGTTTGCATGTTTAAGTAAATGTGCTTTATCATTTGCTGAGTGCAGGGAAAAGTGTGTCATATGGCATGAAGACATAGTTGTGTTTTTACATGTGTATGCTTTTGTGTGGCTGAGCCATTTTTTTTGGCTACACTGCTTCCCTCAGACTGTGCTCTCAAGCATCCACTCAGTGCTGCTGAAAGTAACTCTCCTGTTGGCGAGCGGCGACGACTCCATGTTGAGCTGGTTGGTGGACTTGTGCCACCTCGTCCTCGCTCTGCGTGGGTAACTATGACTCTGAAATATGGAGTAATCCCCACCGTCAAAAGAGAATCTGTGCCTAGTTCGTGCCAGCTCATTAGGGAGCAACCCCATGTTGGCCAGGGCACTCTTCTTGTCCTTGAGCCTCGGAGCCTCCTTGGTTCCAGCATTGGGGCCAATAAGACACAGGGACATGGTGGAGCCTGTCAGGCTGCTGTCCGTCTGTGTGTCCTCAGATGGGGGTCCGGAGCGCTGAGCATCCAGGCTGGTCCTCCTCTTCATCTTGTCTAGAGACAGTGAAGGCAGCTCCACCTCTAGGATGGCAGTAGTGGCTCCTGGATCCTCCCTCTTCTCGCTGTCCACTCTCAACACCAGCGCCATGCACTCTTTGGGCGCCTGGGCTTCGCGCTGGCCTTCGTCGGAAGGTTGCTTGGAGGTGGAGCGCTGCAGCCGCTGCTGGCTGCCATTGGTCTGGGAGTGCATGCTGGTGCTGACCTTGGTCTTGCTGTCCTCTGGGCTGCTGTAGGCCTTGTAACGGATCATCAGGATGATGATGAACACTAGCACTGACGCAACAATTATACCACCGATAATGATGATCATAGTGCCTCCCAGGAACTGACTGTGCATGAACCGGCATTGGCTGACCTCACTGGCTGTGTGGAACTGCACACAACCGACCACACGCGTGGCCGTTAATGATGTGATGCCGTCGTCGTAAACCGCCAGCACGCAAAGGTCATACTCTCGTCCTGCCGCCAGATCATTGATTAAGAAGTTCTTGCTGGTAGATGGGATCATTCTGCAGAGAAAGGAAACAGCATGGTGGTGAAGATGTGGAGGATTAATCATCAGAATTACAACGCCCACATATACTGATTTGCATAAGGTGTATTAAATCACACAAAGGTGCCAGTTCCACACAACAAAAAGGCAACAGGGCCATCAGTGCTCCGGCATTAAATATCACTCATTCCGGGAGACAAACATTAAAAACACCACAATTCATTAAATTTGACTTATAAGAGAATATTTATATCGTAAAATAGCTGTGAGATGTTATTCTACGGGGTTCGTGAATAAAATGACAGCAAAGGTGATAAACAAGGCAGAAGAGGCTCACAAACATTGCGCAACAGCTGCAGGCTGCAGGACAAGTGACGCATGATGTGAAGACAGTTTTGATGCGTGAATACCTAAGGTCACGGTTTGTCGGCAACTGCAAGATTACGCGACTCTAAATACGAAGGAGAAAGTCATTGTCTTCAGGTCAACATTGGCGTTAATATAATTAGAAGCTTGTTCCTTTTCCCTACAGGGGGACTTTGATGGTTATCATTTGTAGGTAATAATGTAGCACCTAAAGACAAAACAACACTCAGCTCCATGCTGAAACAGGATGTGAAAATTATACAGGAGAGCTCCTCATTATATCTGATAAAGCCTCAAAAAAAGAAAAGAAAGAAAGTCAACCACTATTAATAACTCGCTCCATGAATTTATGAATCTGGAAATACATATCACTATAATAGATTCAGTTAATTTGCGTCACATATTGCATTAGAAGCACATGAAACTTCGCATATTTTCCTAAGGTCTGCAAATGGTAGTTTTACCCTGAAAGAGTGAACTCATTCTGCATAAAACATGAACAATTTTTAATTGTCACTAAGGGTTACTCATTCAGCCATTTTCTCTTTTCAATTGGATTACCAGTTTCCATTATATTGTGAGTCATGACGATCAACTTGACTACCTTGAAAATGTACTTGTATTCCTCCACTCTTTCAACCAAAGCAGCTAGTTGTTTTTTAAGCACAATAAAGTGTAAAATTATTTTCATGTTATACTGCTTTATACTAATACTCCACTATAATCAATTTACAATTACGAGCTTTTCACATGTTCCAACATTCAAAACCATCTAAACCATCTATACATATATATATATATCTATATATATATATATCTATATATAGATAGATAGATAGATAGATAGATAGATAGATAGATAGATAGATAGATAGATAGATAGATAGATAGATAGATAGATAGATAGATAGATAGATAGATAGATAGATATAGATATAGATATATAGATATAGACATATAGATTTATACTGGTTAAAAATGACTGAACCCTGTGTATGTATATGTTAACCATTTGAACTCCAAGCAGTTTCTGGGTATTTCTTTGCTCCTGTCACATTTTCACTCAAAAATAAAGTGTTGTACATAGTATATCATAGTATAGTATACTATCATAAAGAATAGAATCATATGGTATAGTATAGTATAGTATAGTATAGTATAGTATAGTATAGTACAACATGATTTCAAGATATGATTTGGTTAACTTTTACGTCACAAATGAGTAGTTTAAGCAAAGTCAGAAAGTTGGAAATCTGATGATTATTTCTGCTTTTACAGTTTCAGGCTCTGGCATATGGTGTTTTTGGAGAGTTTTTTTCAATGAATTTAATTCATTTAAACTTGCTGATGGATTTTGGGGTTCAGATAGTTCAATTGGGAACAATAATGATTTAGTAAGATAATCATAGAACACCGATTGGGGCCATTCTGCGAAATAGGCACTTCGACCTAAGTGTTTTGATAACATTTCGGTACGATCCATCCATTAGTGACATCCATTTTATCATGCAGAGGGTCGTGGCAGACGAAGGCTGAGTATAACTTGGACAAACAAAGTGACAGAGAATAATGCATGTGGCTAATTTACAATCACTAATTAACCTGCCATCCCATGTCTTTGGACCTCGGGAGAAAGGCAGTGCACCTGCAAAAAAAACAGCACTACACGGTAAAGCTCAAAGCAATAAGCAGGTGCAAGCCCAGAACTTTTTTGTTCTGTGTGTTAACCACTGCAGCACTGCATTGCTATATTAGTCACAATGTGTCCACTATTCCACTATATTTTAAAGCAAAATATTGATTAAACCAGTGATTTTAATTGGTGACCCCATACAAAAAATACTATTTCAAAAAAAGCACAAAACATTCAATGCTTATTTGATTAGCAAAACCTTATTAATCCTCTCACAATCCCTCAGATGTATCTTGTGAGTCTTTAAAGCTGCCCATCGTGAAGGGATTTTACTTGTAAATATTTTTTTAAATAGTGTAGTATTGCTATTTTTAGCCTATAGTAAGTATATGATCTGAATACATCTTCCAACATTAGAACTGAGACTATCAACATCTAATCACACTTTGTGTTGCAACCAATTATTGCAGACGCTTACTAATGATACAAACAGTTACATGCAGAGAAATAGTTGGCCCTCATGTTATTGTTGTAGTCGTATTATGTTTTAATGATGCTGAAAAAAACATGTTTCTTTACAGCGCTGGACTCACAATCTCCTGAACTGCTTGCAACAGTCTACAAGCACTCAATCAGAGTGTTAAATTTAATTACTGACAATGCAAAGACTTTAAGTGTACTTTGCACTGCAATTTCTGCAAATAACAGTGCATTTATTGTGTTTTAATTGATGGAAAAATGCCTCCTCAGTTTACTCCCTCGACTACACTATAGAAGTTCTGCTTATTTTTGCACATACTCAATCATTCTGCATCTTTGGGATCTGTCAGTCTTCCATAATGGACTGTTGTGTCATTCAGCAGATGGTAACTCCAGATGTCTCACCTTTCCACATGTCCCAGCAGTACCACCCTTTTCTCCCACCATCCATCCCCCTTCCACCATGGCTTACCTGTACACCAAAGTGTCATCTGCTGTGCTGTTGTACTGAATCTGGTACATCCTAATGCCGGGAATGTGGCGCTCAGATGGCCAGCGGATCACAGCTGAGGACGAGGTCAGCTCACTGACCATAACCCCACTGACCATCACCCTTCTGTCCTGCTTGTCATGGCCCTTGGTGTCATTGCCAGATTTGGAGGAGGTGGTGATGTCTGAGAGACCGGGGTCCTCACGCATGTGGCCTGTGTTGTTAACAAACAAGGGTAAGGGGATCATGTTGATCTCAACAGCAGCTGTAGCGATGCCTGCGGCATTGGACGCCACACAATTAAATGCCCCACTGTCCTTCAGTGTGGTGATGAGAATATCAAGGGTGCCATTATCATAGAGGATGGTGCGGGAATTATTATGCACCAGCTTGCCGTCTGGTGACCGCCAGTGAATATCTGGGTCTGGATCGCCCACAGCTTTGCATTTAAGAGTCACTCCCTGCCCCTCCATCACGTAGGGCTTAGTGGAAAGATGTTTGGTGATCAGCGGAGGCTCACAGATAAACTCCTCCTCCTGGATGGACCAGAAGTATTTGTCCATGAGGTGCTCTGGTGAGGCACAGGTCTCTAAATCATCCTCTCTTGTCAGCCTGCGCAGCCACAGCAGCTCACAGTTACAATGAAGAGGGTTTCCGCCAAAACTCACGGCCAGAGTGGATGAGCCGGCGCCCTTGGCATCAGACAGGACCTGAGCGTGCTGGAACAGGCTGTCTGGCGGCAGCTTCTGCAGCCTGTTAGAGGTCATGTCCAGGCGGACTAGTTTGGTGAGCAGTGTAAAAGTTCCCGCTCCAACGTGGTCAATCAGGTTGTGGTCCAATGCGAGTGAGTTGATGTTGATCATTCTGGCTATAGCTTCCCAGGGAAGGGTGCGCAGGTTGTTATTGGAAAGGTCTAAATCCTCTATGGTGGAAACAAACTCATCAAAGGAGGTGGGGGCCACGTGGTGGATCTGGTTGTTTCCCAGAATGAGGTGGCGCAGGTTGATGAGGCCTTTAAAGTGGTCGCTTTTTATAACGCTGAGACGGTTTCCATCCATGTGGAGCGCCCGCAGGGATCGCAGCCCAAAAAAGGCATGAGGCGTGATCTGGCTGATGGTGTTGCGGGACAACGTGAGGTGGACCAAGCTGGTCATGTTGAAAAAGTCTTTCCTGCGGATGATGGTGATGAAGTTGTCGGTGAGTCGCAGCTCGACAGTCTTGCGGTCGATGGTTGGGGGCACGAACAGCAGACCGTTCTTAGCGCAGAGCAGGGTCAGGGTGGGGGAGAGGTGCTGGCAGATGCAGCGGCCGGGGCAGTTGTATCCCTTCACCAGAGCTGCACACAGCAGCACGCACAGAACCAGCCGGTCCATTGTTGATTGGGTTTCCAGGTCCTGTGTGAGAGACAGACAAAGGAAAACAGGGGAGACACTGTGTAAAAAAATAGAGATCTTTGAATTAATAAATAGGATCATAGCCTTTATGAGAGCCTGCTGCAAAAAAATCTAGAATCAGACCAAGATTGCTGAGACTGCCAGCAAGGTATCAATCACAGAATGAAATGAAGCTTTTCTGAAATAATGGCACCTGGGATGATGAAAGGCTGCACCAACGCCGTGAGAAGCCCATGTCTCTGTAGCCTTTTAATGGAAATATCAGAATGTTTTTTTGTGCCACCAGGCTGCATCACCGCTGGACCGTATAATTTCTCGAATGATCACAGGGCAGTTTTCCTATATTAGGTAACCATGCCATGTGCATTTCCATCATATAACAGGGCTTGCGTGTTTTTCTTGCCCTGAATTCCACATCAGGGTGGAAAATTAAAGGAAAAGGGCGCTTGTCAACAGTGCTCAAGGATTTTTTACAGAAACCTGTCATGTAAATCCCAGCAGCGAAAAGTAAAGGGGAAAACAGTGGGGATGCAGCTTGTTTTCAAGCTCATCCAATGGAGGCGTTATTGGGTGATTCTCGGGTTTTGAGGATGTTCTGATACTCTGATTCCCATTTAGAGCTATTGATTTCAGGCTCTGAGAGAACACGCCTGTGGTGACAGGGGTAAAAAGTGATCCTTGGCTGTAATAACCGTAAGAGACCCCAGTGGAGCACAAACAGTGATGTGCTGATGCCATATTGCCAGCAGTTTTACCCTCTTTGGCATCGATCTTGATTGCTGATGCCTTAAGCTTCACTGTAGATAAGATATCCTGTTAATGTTGATGAAAGTCCCTCTCCGGTCATTGATAAAACCCCTAAAAACTCACCTGCATGTATCAAAATATCATATTTAGAAGTTTCTTCCATGAAAAGTTCATGGTAGAAATGCACAGCTATGGCACGGCTCAGGATGTCATTTCAACAGATAAAAAAAACACCATATGGACACGTTAACAAGGTAAAAAAAAAATCCACTATAGGGATTCTTTAAGTAAAAGGGATGGTACCTGACTTTTCCATTTCTACATGGAAAAAGAGTACTGTTGGAACAACTTAAATTATGCATCTGAATTCAGTTTAAAATTAAACAAGTAATGATAATGCCACTGGTTTGAGTTAAAATATACTTCAGTCACTTGATTACTCTAAAATGAGCATCACTGTAACTTAATTTTAAGGAAAAATCGATTTGAAATTTCCAATTTTTTCCAAATTCTGTATTTGCTTTATCCAAATAAAATGAAATGATGTTGTTATTAGACTTTACTTTTACTGTATTGCATGGATGTTCCACCTCCTGTCATATCCATTGTTCGTATTGTTTATACTATTCATCCTCTGTATATACTGTATATATTTTATACTGCTCATACTGCCACTTATCTCTGAATATATATTATTGATATCTACAGCTGTTATTTTTATATACTGTGCATTCGTTACACTAGTGTGTTTGTACCACTCTGTCCATACTGTTCAATATGTTTATATTGTGCACACCCACACTGTGTATAATGCACTTTACTGCTGCTTTTGTACTTCTGATTAGATGCTAAACTGCTTTTTGTTGTCTTGGTGCAATGGCAATAATGCTGAATCTAATTTAATCTTAGCTTTTCTTTACTCTGTAATCCAAATGAAGAAAATGGCGATTCAGTTGCAGTATTTAAAAAAAATTGCACAATGCCAAAAGAGCAGTAAACCTAATTATTGCACTTTTGATGAAATTAGAATACCAATTTCAGGGACCAAAATGTAATTTCAAGGTGACAAAATCCACAAAAGTAATCTTCACCAAAGCAGAAAGACAAATAGCATTCATTTTAAAGAGTACTTTACTTCAAATAGAGCTCAAATACATTTTTTACAGTGTAGGTTTAGAGATTGACACCCCCCCACCACCACACATGGTGACCCTTCCTGACCAGACACAGAATGTCAAACAGCAGCAATGTCTCTTTTTTAGTGAACTAGAATCATAATTTTAATTCATTCAGGAATTAGCTGGCTGTGGATTTTAGTCTGAAAGAATGCCTGTTTTTCAACCATTTGTGAAGCTTTATCCAATTTGTCATGACTAATTTTAGAGGCCCTTTATCTGCGTTCCACCATGTTGAGGAGGTGCTGACGTCCTTAACACCACTGATTTTGTCCCCCATTGTGCCAACAGCAAAAGCATCTAATGCTCAGAGTACCAATAGCTCTAAATTAAATTTGATTCAAAAATGCCTGCGGTGAAATTCGTGGAATATTTTAAATGCCACATGACAAAATTCATGAAAAAGCACGAGTCACGCGCTCTTCCTCCATCTCTCAAGTTTTACCTTGTCCATATGCTTTGCACAAAGACTGTTTTTTGCACACCTTGGACTTGATCTGATGAGAGTTGTTGTGTGCTCAAAATAGTGAGAGAAGTAAGAAATTGCGAGTGCTCTGCTGTCATTTTACATCAACCCCTGTTGCATTTGCCAGCCAGCAATGAAAATTCTCAGTTGCTTTTCCCTCTACGTTCTCTTGCACACACACACATACACACACACACGTGCATGCGCACATGCACACGCACACTGCTGGCTGGCCAGCTACTGTCTGACAGACAACAGGGCACCTCGTTAGCTATGAAATACTGCTGTCCAATCACAGCACTCATTAAAATATGGGCTTGTATGATGTCATTTTCTGAGGGAAGAGGAACAGTTTGAAGCACAAGTTCAAACCTGGGTGAAAATTTACCAAAGCCTTCTGATCGGAATTACTTCTACTATATACTACATTACACCAGACCATTAGACTGTATTTAAAAGAGACACTGAACTCAGACCTTTGCCTGGTTTGTGTTGACACCTCCATCTCTGCACCGATTCTGCAGGCACAGTCATAACTTCCTATTCCAAGATAGAGCAATCAAAACAGAACACGCACCCAGTCATTTTCTGTGATCAGTCACATTTATACTGAAGCTTAACTACCTCCTTGTGCAAAAACACAGACTAGGTGGTACACTGTGTGAGAACATTTCCAAGCCCCCTAGAGAGAATTTATTTATTTAGCAACGCTCCTTTATTGTTGGCAGCAGAGTGTGACCGCCTTGTCTAAATTAATTCTTCAAATTCCATTTCTAAAGACACCGAGAAAGCTGAAACTATACACCAGGTACAGCAGTGCACATCACACTTTCGTAATAGGTTCCCACATGAGTGTCAGTAGCAATAGTTAATTTCAATATAATAGTGACCTTGCTTGATTGTTTTAGTATTCAGATGCTAACTAGGCCAAAAAGCTCATGGTTTCTCAGAGGACCATCTGTGCTACAGCATTTCCTGCCACACCGTCGAGGATACTCTATTGATCTTTCAGCATCTCAAGGAGGGGGAAAAACTTTGTTGCCACGGCAACTCTGGAGGAGAATGTAGGTCTTTGAATTGCATTAAGATGATGTTGAACTGCCCAAAAAACCAAGGCTCCAGTCTTAATGGGTGCTGAGAAGGTAAGGGGGGGATGTGAACAGATGCGAATGGCCAAGTGAATTAAAGAGAAAAGGGCAGCGCCGCCTCACATTTTCCGTCTTTGGTTTATTGCTTAATATTAGCAGCAGCCACCGAATCGATGTGATGACAGCATGGGAGGTGAGCTGGAGTTCAGGTTTGTTTTTGTGTCCAGTCATGCAGGAGCACAGCCTTTCATTAGGGATTACTTAGATGTCTTATTTAGACACATTCATTTTTAATTAAGAATAGCTTGTTCAGGAACTAAATCTGCTAAAACACAAAATGAAAGAAATAAAAATGAAGAAAGTCACACATTTATATACGTCAATGCAAAAAATGGTACTACCTATGACGCATGCACTGTGTATATAAATATATGTCAACACACAAATACATTGCAGACTGCATACAGACGTCACAGTGTAGTAAATTAAAACCTACCTATATTTATGAACCTGAAAAGCTTCTCATTATTTCCTTTTGCATGTAGAAAGGTGAAGGTTATAATTCAGCAAAATTAATAATTCAAGATTTGCAACCCTGAAGCCACCCAAGAGTGAACCGGACATTCAACACTATGCTAAGGTTTTTCTAAATCTGGATCCATCCCACGCTCCTAAAATCCAACAAAACTGTCTTTCACATCTGTAACTTTCCACAGATGGCTGAACTACTACTTGTCGGAATGGTACAAAACAAGCAGAATCTCAGATCTGAGTGGGAGAAAAACCTGAAATGTGAATAAAAATTCAACAAGTGGTCAAAAACAGGCGCCGGTGCAGTGACACACCCTATTTTTGACACTTCTACTAGAATTAATACATAGCTCTAATTAAAATATTTATGATTTAGGGTTTACTTAATTCCTAAAGACAGAAAAATTACAGGAAATAAATACTGTCATACTCAAATTCCCTAATTTAATTATCTACAAAAATATTAAGCATCTGATAATGCAAAGTTGTGCAGTAATTGTGTTTTTATTTAATTTTCTATCTATAATGCGGCTTAAAATGCATATCAGAATTAGAAAATCCAGTGTATATGAAAGCAAAGTACTTCTCTCTGTGGACACTAATGACTGTTGACTCATCTGTATTAGAGGTGCGTTTGAGTAGGTGGAAAAACAAGCATGAATAATAAAAAAAACTTCATGTAAATGCTGGAGGATTTTGTGAGATAGCAAGCTGCTCTGTGCATTACTGTTGGCGCCGATCCGGAGAGACCTGTTTGCAACTTGTGGTGTTGCCAATATTGATGACAGCTGCGTAGGGAAGGTAATTCAGCACCAGGAGGTCAGACAACTCCTTTAGGTAGAGAGGCAAGGTTTCAATTTTACATTATTCAATGTTTATGCAATGTTTCGTCAGTTTAGTCCTTGTATGTTCAGCCTGAGTTAGCGCATATTTAAATATACGGGCATTTTAACAAGGTACAGGCATCCTGCATGTCATTCCCCGACTCTCCCTTCAAAATATCTATCAGATAAATGCAAAAAATATGTAACAGTTAGAATCCCAACAGTCTTATCTAAGCAGCTAAGAAAGACATCCAGATCTGCACACTAAAGGCTACAAGTAATGATTATCTTTAGTGTCAGTACTTTCCTTGATAAATTGATTAGTTGCTTGTTAATTAAAATGTCAGAGAATGGTGGAAAATGCAGATTAGAATTTCTCAAAGCTGAAAATGACGCCTGCCTAAATCTAAGAAGCCAGAATCATATAAATTTTGATTTTTTTTCTCTAAAATAATTAAATAATAAGAAGTAATCAATTACAGAAAATAGCTGACAATTATATGTTGCAGAATTCAACTGGAGAGATTGTCAGTTGCTGATGTTGCAATAATAATACATCATCGAAATGTTCATATCCTAAAATATAACTCTTGTTGTTTGCAAACCGTACACTGCACAGCCTGTCAAAATGTAATATTGCAAGTGTGTGTGTGTGTGTTTGTGTTATACTGTAGCAGATTGTGTGTGCAACAGGGAATTTCAAAATAAGATGCCGAAATATAAATTTTTAGTGGTTTTGGAACCATCTACTACATTTCTGGTATCATGACATCCATATACAGTGTATTTGAAAGCAAGAGTAGCTAACACACACAGCTAAACACACACATGATTATTACATGTCATGTTTACTGAATTAATCAGAGCATTCACTTATATTTACCAGCATAATTCTGCACAAGGCACTGACACATGGGCACATTACAACGCACAGCCACCCACACTTAAACACAGGAGAATACATGCAGAAAAACAACTGCATAGCTTCACATCACACGTTAAGACAGAGTAAACATGCAGAACTAGGAGGGGGTAGCAGTATGTCCTAAAGAGAAAAAAAAACAAAGAGGAGAATAAATTAACACCACAAGTGCAATTTTCAGCTTGGTTTTCTGGCTCAGTCTGGTACTAGAGAGAGAGTGTGTGTCCGCATGAACAAAAGATAACCTCTGCTGCTACTTAAAAATGCTCTTGATGCTTCGCTCATTCACCACAGACGTGCGTTAAAACACAAAGGCGGGTATCTCCTTGATAATCTAGCTGCACACTTAAAAAAATGACTAAAAATAAAGAGTGGGGAGAGTGTCCTAAAGACCAAGGCAAGAGTAAAATAGAAGGCGCCGTCTCAGACAGCTTGTCCTATTTATGAAGGTGTAGCTCCTTTCTGTAGGTGCATCCTTAACACCATCCAGTTAACACGTTATGCAAGACGTGCAGCTGCAAAGAAAATCATCTTTGCAATGTTGAAGAAAGTTCTGAAATTAACACGCTCGGCTGTCAGTCTTTATCTAAACAGCCACGGGCCACAACAGAGAGCTTCCTCACCTTGATTCGTTGGGTGTTTTAATTAGGACATCCACAAATTCTCCAGGATATTCTCAGAATTAAATAACCACACAGAATTAAGGGCCTTCACCGACTCAGAATATCTCATAATTTACACAACTGTCACATGAGGCAAACACACACCCAAGTAGTGTCCTTTTAATAATGGTCCTCTGTGGCAATAATGTACATGAGTTTTAACTACCATCATTAAACTATACAGAAATGTGCAGTCACCCGTCAGGTTATATTCACTACAAATGAAATGTGGCCTTTTTGATGTCATTCTGAGATCGTAACATGGCTTCATTCTAGAGGGTGGATTTTCTTTAGATGATCTTTGTGGGCTGTTCTGTCATGATTATTGATCTTTAAGATAAGATAAGATAGGATAAAGCATTATTAATCCCAAAGGAAATTCTCGTGCCAGATATTGCTCAGAAAAAACAAGAAAGCAATAAGATAAATATGATACACTACTGAAATAAAAATAAGTGGGCTAAAAAAAGGCTAAAATAGAACAGAATAAAGCAATGCTGGCAATTATATTGAATAATTAGTAATATCACACATGATGAGGAAATAATTAAATGAAATATTGTACATTACATCAACACTGTTGTAGGGATCAACCGATACGGGTTTATTATTGGTATTCAAGAAAGGCCGATAAGCAATATTTGGAACCAATATACATTAACTGTGATGTTTTACCAGCATGTCATTCATAACTAGGCTTCTTCATTAATAACTGAATATGTAAAATAGAAGTAGGAGTGATTAAATTAGGACGCTCTCCTCTGTTCAAAATGATTAAGTGGGATTAATCATTTTGTCTCCTGCTGTTCTTTTCGATTTTCTTCGTCTTTCACTGTTCTGTCACTTTTACTGTCCACTAAGGTCTAGATCTTAAAGCATTCTTCATTATTGTTTTCCAGACTCTGTTTCAGGGTAATCTGTGGCTGCCTTCTCATTTAGCCACTAACCGTTAGCCACGGGGAGAGGAGCTAATTTCCTGATTTGTGGCAGCGGCTTGTTTTTCTTGTTCAGTTTTTGCAGTCTGTGCTTGAGAGACATTTCTAAGACCACAGCGTGACGACAGACAGAGAGAAGAGGCTGCCTCAGACCTGAAGTAGCGTATTTAATTTGTCAATAATCAGTTAATAAAAATATCAATATCAGTAATCTGAAAAATGACAAATATCAGCCAGCTTGATAATCAATTAATCTCTAATTGTTGTGCAAATGTACACGCACATTTTAAAAGAAAAGTTACATTGCAAGAGATAATGATACAGCTGAAAGTGTCAGTCGATCAACAGGAAAATTAATCGATTTATATGATTAAAAGCTTTAGTTCAGTTAGTTTTGTTGCTGTCTCATGTGACACTCAACCAGGTTTTGAACAGACAAGACAAGAAGTTTAAAGACATCAGATTTGGTCTTTTTTAATGACCTTTATAGACATTTATGGCAGGTATTTTTCACTATTTTCTAACATTTTGTAAACCAGAACAACATTCAGTATGTAAGAAAATAACCTGCAGTTTAAGGTTACTACATTAAGTGAGCTGAAGCATATTTTCAATGTGACATTGAAGCGGCTGTAAACAAACAATGCCACAGTCTGTTTTTACCTTTCGAAAAACATCTGCTCAGAACTCGGGACATTTTCTGGACATGACTTTGTCAGGAAAGCGTAAATGCCAATTAGACGGTGCAGGCAGTGAACTGCGAGCTGCCCTTGTGTGACTCTTGTCAGGATGCAGGCATAATTATTGACAGGCCGAGTTCATCGGAGTCAGCTCTGTCTCCACCAGTGGACGCCTAAACCGAGGCTGCACAGCCCCGGGGATTTCTGGTCACATCTCATCAAGGTGGGAGGAGGAGGTGGTGGTGGTGGTGGAGGGTGTCGTCGCAAAGCATTTACATATTATAATTATGTCCGCGTGCAAAGGCAGTCTTCTCAATTACATCTCATTTAAAACTTTCAATGAAGAACAGAGGAAACACAAACTATGGCGGCTCCATAAACTTTAATTGTAAGAGCTTCCCCAAACAAGACGGAGAACATTAGGATCACACTGGCAGCGCACGAGGCCAGTCATGCACGTCAATTACTGATTGAACACTCCAGTGATTGACTGTTAGCCTTTACCTGCTACCTGTTCTTTTTAATTTGAATACCTCCCCTCACAGATATAATCAAGCCTCAGTGGCTGCTTCTGCTATGACAAATTACTGCAACACAAATAGCTGTGCTTTAAAAATTAAACTGTGGAAGTTAGAACAACAAAAATATCAATTAATTAAGAGGCTTTGGTAGATCATTACTCCTGACTGCAGCAGTGTACCCTCAAGTATTATCTGTTAAAGGGTAAGCAACATTTATTTACATATAAAAAGGAGGATAACTGGAGGACGTATATTTAGTTATTGGTAGTTTTACCTAAAAACGGAAGAAAACTTCTGAAATCTGGATAGAAAATGGTATTTATCCTGATTTCCCAGAAGTAAGTTAGCATATTTGTATTTTTTGTCAAAACTCTTCCCATTTGAAAAGCTGAAATCAGTAAATTTTTTTTTGGCATTTTGGCTTCATAAATCATTCAAGCGACTGAATGGACAAATGATTTTAGCTCACAGTTTCTTTACATCACACAGTCTTCACACATAATCATACTATGCAGTGCTCCCTAAATATATCACGCCACTTGAATAATCAAAGTGTAATTTATCCTAATTTACATGAATGTCATGCGAACGCTCCCCCCATGTAGAGTGATTGTTTCTTGCTTTTTAAGTCTCACCGCCCACATACTACATCCCTGCAGAGAATGCTGATTACAGTAGATCCACTGTATTCCTCACTGAAATAGTCACACAGTAATCACATGGACTAAATGATGTATAATGGATATATTAGGCATTGTGTTGTTCCTGTCAGTCCCTTTTATGCACAAACTGACTCTACAACTGAGCAAAGAAAGGAAAAATAAAAACATTTGACTGCATTCAATGTGTTAGTTGTTAATACAATAAACACAACAATGCACTGTCCTCTCCTTTACAATGGCCAGTTGCATACATTAGATTGGCTGTGAGAGGTTTGCAGAGCTTCACAATGTGTGAAGAACGCTGCAGTGGTTATGGCTAAAATGAAGTGTTTCACATTTAGTGGTATCCCTAAATGCAGAGGTATTCAAATCTTTGCTTTTAATGGAAGTATCAATGCTACAATATAAAATACTAAGTTATAAGGAAAAATCTAGGATTCAAAACCTTAATTAAGTAAAAGTACAGAGATAACAATGAAAGAATTTATTCAAAGTAGCCCTGTCAGTGACACATTATCACATATTATGTGCTGGTATTATTAGTTTAATGTTTAAACACACACAGAAACAAGTAACTACAGGTTTCAAATAAATGCACTTAAGTAAAAAGTACAGTATTTCCAGTACAATGTGTGAAGAACACTGCAGCGATTACGACTAAAATGAAATGTTTCATGTTCAATGGTATCAGTAAAGGCAGAAATATTCAAATTTTTGTTTTCAATGGAAGTATCAATGCTACAATTTGAAAATACTCTGTTATAAAGAAAAATCTAGGATTCAAAACCTTAATTAAGTAAAAGTACAGAGGTAATAATGGAAAAAATGTACTCTGTCAATGATACATTACCATAGAATATGTGCTGGTATTATTAATTTAATGTATAATCAGCACAAAGACAAGAAACGACAGACATCAAATGAGTGCATTTAAGTAAAAAGCGACAGGATTTCCAGTGCAGCATAAAATCAAAGCACTCAACTAAAGTACAAAAAACTCAGATTTTCCATTTTCTACTGCTGAATGACAAAAATTACCAGTAAATTCTTACTCAAGTTCGACTCAACAAAGCACTTTCGCTTTACAAAGTTCAAAACATGACACCTGAATTTTCTATAATATAACAACCCAACACTCCTTTCCAAACTCAGCCTAAATTTGCTCTTTTTTGGAGCCATTTTAAGAGGTAGCATGTTCTGACATCAACAAACAGCTCAACAATACACAGTGTGGCTGTTAGTCTTTTCTCCATGTAGCAGTTTCACTGACACCTTCCAAGAGATTGCAGCAATACAGTCGACATATTTGTCAAAAAAAGAGAGAAGAAAAAGAGAAAGCACAGACAAACAAGCCAGGATAAAAGCAGGAGCTGCTAGGAAACAATGAGGGGATAGACAGTGAGTCTGAACGACATCCATCTTATGGGATTTCTATTTCTGGGCTTAGTTATTTTGAAATCCAACAAGGGTCAGTGACAAGAATTGGTGATTTACAAATGCTGGAGAAGCATGATTGTCTCTTCTATATGTACTATATATCTGCATGTGGTGACAGTTTTGTTATTTCCACCCTGATGCATGTTTGTTTGTCCTCTACTTTTATCATTTTATTCACTGATGTGCTGCTTTATTTTATCCTTGTCTTCCTGTTCCTCAGCAGAGCGGCTCCATGTCCCACTCGTGCTGTGCAGACAAGCTGAATAGGCCCCCTTGAATTGGTGCCTTATGGTGCCACTTTGTGCTACAGTGATGCCGAGGAATTCACACTTGGTTCCAAATCCTCCTCCCAAGGCTCCTATACTGCGTTGATCCTGCTCTGTATGTACCCTTGCTAGGTATTATGTATGCCTGTTATGTGCCTCTCTGCCGCAGCAGACTCTAGTGAAGAGCTGATCTACACTCTGGAGAGAAAACGCATCAAATGGCTGAACTTAAAACCTTTTTCCGTTGTTGAAATGCACTATAACCATTTTATAACAAGACAGCCATGCACAGATCTGTCATTTATTTAAACTATTGCCCATAATAGAGCAGGGGAACTGACCTGCTTGTTCAATATTAAAGGGACCTTTTCTGAAACAAGTGGACCATCTGTTAATCACACAACAGAATCATAAAGAATTCCTTTGCATCAAGTGTAGCAGCTGCAATAAGGCAAAGATCTGGATTTTCTTCATATAAACACACACAAACTCTTTTGTCAGTCAGCATAAAGCTACTGAAATTTACATCACTTATACCTTAAGTTTTTGGATTAATGTTGGTGTTTGATATATCTAAACTACTGGGCGGATCACCATTACATTTTGTACAGTGATTCATGGTTTTTAGACGGTGTTTCTTACTGTCTTTGCACCACTATGAATATGATATTTGTCATTTTGTCATTTTAAGTCACTGGATTGATTACCATTAAATGTGGCACTACATTAATATCTCACTAAGGAGGAATTGTAATAACTTTAAATTTTACCCTATAGTGCCATTTTCAGAAAATTTACAAGACCGTTCCTTCAGCGTCTGCTGTGGTTTGTGTTTAGAGCTAATTAGCAGACATGTTAAACCAAGACAACAAATCTAGTAAACATTACTACTGTAAGTACGGCCTTGTAAACCTACAGCACTGCGCTGCTCCAATACATGTAGGATGACACTCCCATTTATCATTCTGTGAGTCAAACGCAAAGTAAATATCCAATATGCACCTTCTCCTCTCTGAATACAGTATCTTTCAATTAACAAAAACAATTGAGATTTATCACCGGCAGGATCCACATGAATAAATCTACTGTAATAACAGGGGCGCAATAATGGAATATTCATATAGCTCTAATTGATATAGAGGACAGTGTCCCAAAATCACTCAAGGCTATAATGCTTCTCAGCGTGTGCTACAACCTTCCAATGGCTGCATGTGATCCAGCAACTGCAGACAAATAATGGACTGCACCGCTTCAATTTGACACACTTCATAGGAAAGCCTATGCAAAGCAGGTTTAGCACTTTTGACAAACATATACTGAAGGCTTCACTAATCCTATTTCTGTGCCAAATAAAGCACCTTGCAATGTCAATACATACAGAGTGGCACCGGGGCAGTAAATTCACATAGAGTGTGGATTTATCTACAGCTGGCTTTGTACCAGGAGAATGAATTAAAGGGAACACTTGCTGTACTTCATCACTGACTGGTCATTATGTACTAGTCACTTTACGTTTACTGCCACTGGATTCCGGGCACCAGTTGCTTGTGTACAAGTGTAATTACTGGATGTGCATTTGTTTATTTGAACGTTTCTAATATCCTAGTGTTGTTTCACTTTTTTGGGGGGGAGAGTGGGTGCAGCATTAAGATGTGGGGACACATTAGTGTTTCTCATGTGTTTCTTAAATGTAATCCTTAAAATGCAAAGCTGGATTAGCCCAATATGGGGTCCCAATAATCTGTGGTTTCATACTGAGCCACTGCCCAGAGGGCAGGAAACTAACCAGCCTCAGGGTTCACTGTGTGTCTGCTCATTATCTGATAAAACACAGATTTATTTAAAAATATGCAACATGTGAGCACACTGTAAAACACAATTTTTTTAACTTTTTTTTTCTAATGTAATGTTTTCAACAGTTTAAGTATTTTCCATGTTTGGTTTATGTTGTTAGTGATAATAAGTAGTAAAATCACCAAAAAAGTATTCATACAGGCCTACGTGTTAACCCTAACAGAAACAAACGAGAACTGTAAATAATGTCCATGTCAAAAATCTGTATTCTTACAAATAATAATTCAATCTTTTACAAGATTTTGCCGTAAAATTTAACTATTTTTTACTGTTTTTATACACCAAAAATGCAATTCTATTATAGATATTTGCCATAATTTGAATGCAAAACTTTGTACATTAATGATTTAAAAAGGTAAAGATTTTTTTACAATCATTTTACAAACGTTTCCTGTTTTGTCAAATGGAAGATAACATCTAATAAGATCACAGAGGAAAAGGGACAGATTTACATGTTGCAATAAAGAAAAAACACAAAAAACAGATCAAACTGTACATAATGTCCAGATCAAAAATCTGTGTTTCTACCACATGTAGCCATAAAATTACACTACATTTAAATCAGCAATTTTTTTTATAGATATTTGCCATTATTTTTTACCACTGTAACAGTTTTTGAACGATACAGTATTCTACCGTCCACTGCAAATGTGCATTGTTTCCTTACAGATTTGTTTTTATAGTGCACAATGTCATCCACATTATCACAGGTAATAAACTTTTGATAGAGGGACTCATTATTACAATAAGGTCTGGACTAGAGCTGCACAATACATTGTTTCAGGATCAACAAATGCAATCTGTGCCATGTCTCATTGCAGGAAATGCAATGTAAAGTATGTTGAATTAACTCAAACACATCATGTTAGAACTTTGTTGCAGCCTGAACAGTGCATGGTTCTCATTTTTTCATGACTAAACTACAAGAGACGTCTGTCTGATAGAACATTATTTACTCTGATTTAAGGATTCTTGGATACAGCACAGTTTTTTGGTAACTTTATTACCAAGACACAGTTTGTTGACCTCAGGCTACACATGTAAAGAGCAAATTACGTGAGGAACAAGAGATAAACACTGAAAAGAAAGATCTGGCTGTAAAAAGAAATGCAACATCAACTGTACAGGAACATTTCAGCAGCAGAGGGGAGTATGTTGACCGGAAACAGGTACTTTGTAGGCAGTGTTTTGCTGTTTAAATCAGTGCCACAAAGCTTTTCATGATTGGCGCAAAGCCAGATCTGAATGCCTTCCAAAGCAAAAAACAATTTCCCATGCCAGTGTTACACCACATGAGAAAAGTTCCAAACAGCAAAGAGAACTCACTGAAGCAACAACTTTTCACCTTGCGAAAGGCACGATAATTAGTTACCAAAGAGAGCATGATTCACTCGCTTAACAAGCGGCATGTAATACTATCACGGACCTATTTTTTTCAAGTTGTCATCCTTCGCTGTATGAAAAATGCATGGCACAAGTTGAAATAGAGCTGGCACAAGTGGATTATTATGCAGCTACAGCAGACTCGTGGTCCAGTCGGGCAACGCAGCCCTTCATAAGTCTCACTGTCCACTTTATTAATGAGGACTTCCAACTGAAAAGTCGCCGTTTTTTGCAAACGGCATTTTTTCCAAGATGATAGTGAGAACATCGCAACGGGGATTAAAAAGGCGCTGGTGGCTTGGGGGCTGAGATGAGAGACGCCAAGTCTGCATAACAACAGTCAATGTGGTGAACCATTATGAAGGCTGCCGCTTTAAACAAGTGGACCAGGCTGCAGTGTTTCAGCCACATCTTGCAGTTAGTGAGCTTCCCCCATGACATATTTACTTTTTTTAATATCACAACATGATGTCAGTTGTGATCCAGTGTCATGCAGCCCTAGTTTGGGGCTATGTAAAGATGCTTTACATCCAAGTTTTCATTGTGCTTTTGAAAAGTAAATGGTTAATGATAGTGAATGATAGTGGTTTTGGTGCCTGGAAGTGTCTGAGGCTCTGAGCCAGCTGCCTGTCTGCCTGCATGGTGACAGAATGTTGCTTCAGCTACAAAACATATTTGCAAATATAATATATCCAAGGAAACTAGAGACCTACATTTCTGTATTTTACACTGTTTTACTGTATTCAAATCAGATACAATTTGCCATTATTTTACCATAGTATATTTGGGGGCAATGACGTGACTGTCTATTACAGGTTGACAAAGACCAGTGTTATATGTTCCACGTCTGTAAGTTAGCGAGGGTCCACCTCTCTGCCGATGTCTGCATGCAGCCCAAAATTTGTGTCGACTACAACTCCCCTAGTGGTGGAGTAGTGGAGTAGTGCTCATCCTCAGCACTAGTCTGCATGTGTAGACTAGGCTTTCAAGTGGACTACAAAGTACCATAATAAGAACAACAGCTGTCTGTGTGCATGTCGGCAAGGGAGTATAATCAAGGCTTAAATTGCGCAAAAACAACACACGCCCACACCAGGAGCTTCAGCTCCTTTCTGCAAGGACCTCCATTCACATTAAAATGCCAAAACAGGTTATCTTCCTCCTACGTGCATGCAAGCAGCTGAGGGCTCACAAGCATGCATAGTTTATTGCAAGCACAGTACAACAATTTCAGCGAGAGAACATTCTGAGAAGCCGCACTTCTTTTACGAGTCTCTGATGAGTATAAAGTTGGCAAGCTGGTGTTTGCAGATTTGCACACTCCACAGCCCAAAGCTCCATTTCCAAAGGAGAGTGCTATTTTGGTTTGGATGTAGGGTCAAAATTTAGAGAGAGTGGTGAGTTACGAAAATAGCCGGGTTAGTGTTCTCTGTCTGTGCATTTTGTCACCTGCGTGCATGTGTGCCCAGTCCCACATATATGAAATACTAAGAAATCTGTTGACTCTTTTCTTAAAACATGCTTCACGGTGGTTTTTGTGGTTAATAACACAAACTACCCAGCCTTTCTGTAAAGTGTTGCTAAAAAATGAGCTTGATTAAACAAACAAACATGCAATGCATTTTAGAAAAAATAAAAATGACACAGGCCTGTATACAAGTCCAAGTATTTGAGTTTAAGCTGTCGGGTTTAAATTCAGGTCATGTCAGAAACGTGCATGATTCCCAAAGCAAATTAGCTGCTTATATAACATTCCTGCCTGAAAATACCTTTCCCTAGGGGGTGGGTGGGTGGGTGGGGGGGTCATATCAGAATAATTAGCCATTATGTGAGTGAAATGTTTAAAATGACAAGCTGAAGCTGCACTTTGTGAGTCCCTAATCAAAAACCTGTCAGGTCTGTTATTTGAGGCTGAAAGACACATTTAGCTCCCGCTTATCAGACAGTCACGTAATTATTTTTTATCTATGTTCCTTTTTTTCACAGCTGTGCACAAAGTTAATACGACCGGATCCTCGTAAAACAGTCAATTTTACTTTCTCTATAATGGAAAGTCAGTGTTCCACAAAATAAATTAGCCGCTGTGTAAAATTGCTGATGTGTTACAAACTTACTAAAGAAAATAAAAGTGATTAAAAGTGGTTTGACATTTGGACCTCAAAGACTGTCTTAACAATGCTTAAGCTCCTGTCATACACTCAATTCGACTTTTTTAACCTTGAAAATACATTTCCTGTATATATTCAACAAAAAGATCTACTGACGGAAATAATAATTAAGTACAGGAAACTTTAAACACTGTACATGTAGTGACTTTGCCACCAGCTACATGAAGTTCATTACTGGTCATTGTGGTCGAGGCTGCACCATATATAATTAGTTCACAACCTATTCGATGGAGGTGGCATTATCGGGAATTGCTCTTTATTTTCTGTGTCTAGTTAATTAGTAAAATTTGATAAATTAGCCGCTGAACCAAATTGCGGCCCAAAAGTTATCACGTTAGGAGCAAATTAGACCCAAAGAATGAGGACATCAAAGAATAGGACCGAGCTGGAGGTGCTTGTTCTGGTTGCGCTCTCTTGTATTCAGAGAAAAGGGAATTAAATTTGAAATCCTACAACAAAAAGTTTTCGTGCATTCAATCAGCCGCTCTCCCAAATGGCTGCTGCTGCTGCTGCCATGTTCAATGCGAATACCCATTCAGTTCAGAAAACGGTGCAAACAAAGCTGCTGCCTTGGATTTTTTAAACAAACTCTCAAGGAAGATTTTATGATCACTTTCCCAGGTTTAAAGTATGGTCTGAAACAGAGAGGGCAGCGCGGTAACTTGTGTGTTTTCGTTTTTATTTTTGATCCTTGGACCTGGGCTTTTTCTTCTCGAGACTTGGGCTGATTTTTTCCAGAGCTTTGCGTGGGTTTTCTCCTGGTGTGTGATCTTTCATCAGAATGAATTACAGGGAACTCACTTGCTAATTAACGGAATACATAACAAAGGCTATAGCCGGAGTGAGCTGTATTTTATTTGCTTTATGTATCATGACTGATAGCTTGCATAAGCTGCTAGAGGCGAGAGCCGCTATAAAGCATGCAGCCCCGGCGCCGGATGTGTCTGAGGTAGTTTCCAACAGAAAATTTTTGTAATTTACTTCATGTACTAACACAGACAATAATCTCAAACAGCGGGGCAACCTGCTCAATCCCATTACTGCACTTTAATATAGCTCTGCCCATGCCACTTGTCCATAATACTACACCCAGGCAAGCTCATTGTGCTGCCAGGACCACTTATAACATCCCTGCCTCATGTGCAGCTCCTCCTCCTCCTCACTCTCTTCTGCCTATGAGCCAATGCAAATTACAGTAACAGCTTGGACGTGAGTATAATCTCAAGTGGTGCGAGCTGGGCTCCATGGCGAGGCATGCGGGCAGATGGAAGCAGAGACTCTGCCAGGCCTCTTTAGGGGCTCCCACTCTTTCTCCACCATGGTAGACAATGGAGGAGCTGTGGCTCATAACCAGCTACTCGTCTGCCACTATCATGCAGCCTACTCCCAAACGCTGTACTTGGTAAATGATATGAAAGGAAATAAGGGAGGACCCTGTCCTGGCCTTGTTTAGACCGACGCACAGATGGACACAGACACTGGTGGCAACGTAATATCAGGAGCCACTTACAGCACACAGCAGAGGGTAGAAACTTGAGGAGGGATGTTCGCATTTGTGATGAAAGAGAGGCAAATGGAGAACATTAGACTTGTTTCTGTATTTCTGTGCACAGGAGGTGGTAGAGGCCTTTCCCTAGAGCTATTGTAGATATTTATAAATAGCACTTTAAATAAACAGCCTGTTCTATTTGCATAAAGTATCATATACAGTTTTAGCGAACACTCATTTTTGTTTTAGAATTTAGAGAAAAGCTTTAATTAGCTTTGGAAAAAAAGGAAGCATATAATATTATTCATTAACATAATTCAAGTGAGTACAGCACTACTTCCAGAGCTGTGTCTGAACACACATCACACATAAAATACTCATACAATATACACGACAAAGCATAATTAACTTGAGTTTGGTTGTGATATGTTGTGAGCCTGCCTCCAGGAAGCCAATTTATCTTCAAAAAAATGAAAACTTGAGCATGTTTCTGTCTGAACTTTTTACCCACCGTGTTGCCAGAGAGGAGACAGAAGACTTTGTCCTGCTCTGTAATTTGCGATGCCCTAATGACTTCTGCAACAGCAAAGAAAATGATAAATGTATGAAAGACACCCGCGAGTAGAGAAATTTCCTTTGGTTATGGATACCTTTTTTTGTTCAGAGCTTGCCTCTTTGGATTCAAGCGCTGCAGTAAAAGTTACATCAAAATGTAATGCACCTTTTATTTTTGAATGAATAAGCTCCGGGGTTTACACTTGCATGACAACACAGATCAGAGGTTCTCTTGTTTTGCTACTCTGGGAGGAGAGAGGCTTGTTTATGCTCACAAACACTGATTGTGCTATTCTTGGCCATTAATGTAAATGGATTCTTAAACTCGGCTATGCTCCTTGTAACTAATGATGATGCTTATGCAATAAGGTTGCAGCTCCATGTGTCATTAAACATGCCTCTGAGCTTTTAATCATGCGATCCCGCAAAAACAGGGAGAGTTCAGAGACAGACGTGTGTGCCTCGCAGAAGCGATGCCCTCCTTCCTGTATACATACATAACAGCAAAACAGTACAAAAGAATCTGATGTATGAGGAAATCAATAGACTATGAATCAGCTGTGTGTCAAGATGAGAATGTTTAAGTGACTCAGTCTTCAATGTGTTTGCCAACCCTGAGAGCATCTGCACTAACAAAAGGATATTTGACTGGGAGAGGGAAAGAGAGAGAGCACCAAGACGCCGAGCACAACTCCCCTGGAGCTACGCTACGTCTATTGTTTCTGACTTGTGCTCACACGCACGCAGGTGTGTTTGATTTTGCCACATTTTATTCCAGTATTGTTTGAAATATCTTCAGCAACGCCATTTCAAATTCACAAAGCCCTTGTTATTCGGAGAGATGGAGGCTGCCATGGAGTGTATAGCTTAATTTCTGCGGATGATTAGAGCCGCAATAACAAGAATCAGGTGCAGATGTTATCTCAACATGGCGACATGTGCTTCAGACCCGAAGAATACCCCGAAGTGAGACTGCCTGCCACCGCTTTCAGTGCTTGGTATTCCAGGAAACACTGACTGCAAGACTCATATTACTTTGACAAGAGAGGCAGACCACAGAACACAAGGGAGGGGAGGTGTATGTGCACGGTAGCGTCAGTGGAATTTTGAATATGGGAGGGTAATAACTTGACCTCCTCCTCACTCTGCCCTCGATCCCTGATTGAAGAAATGAATTCAGTACCTACTGATAGAACAGCACCTTCTCAGTTTGTAGTGCCATAATTTTAGGTAAGCACACATGAACCAGAGGGGGATCCTGTTGTTATGCCTCTTATCGCCTTTAAACTTGACAACAGGGATTAAACTGCACTCAAAAATAGCAGCTGGGAAAAAGATGTCAGAAGAATATGAGCCGAAAACTGCTGTGCCTTTGCAACACAAATTGCTTTTATTTGACAGGGAAAGGCGAATTTTGAAAATCTCTCGAAAAAGATTAATTTAACTATGGGAATTATTTTCTTTTTTTTTTTTTTTTTTTTAAAAGACACAAACAGAACAGGATGTCTTTCAGTGCAAAAAATAAATAAATAAAAAATATGCAGAGTTATGCAGGGTGCATGGCTGCTGTAGACGCTGCTTGTTAGGCGTACGACAAAGGGGAGGGGGGAACACTGAGGGGAACAGCAGTTATGTTCAATTCAGTAACACAAGCTGGCTAATTAGCATTGCCCTGCCATTCCCTTTGAACCAGAGGAGGACAAGTGGGAGCCATCATATTTCTTTGTTCTCAGCGCTGTGTGATTCCCCCCCTGACCACTAAAAACCACAGGGGTTCTGACCGCAGAGGGTCAGGGGTAGGCAAAACAACCTCACCTCCCTCCCCACCCTCCTCCTTACTGTACTTCCCGCCCTCTCTGGAGACTCACCCAGACCTTTACCCAAAACTACGCCCTCAGCAGTTACTGGCAGCACGCTGGATCAGAAATAGCGCCTGGATGTAGCGCAATGACATTTTCAGGATGCAAACCTACTTCGAGCACAGCACAGACACAGACAGATGCTGTGGGGATGCAGGTACCTACCGCACTTCTGATGCGCACAATTATTCTCAGCTGACTGCCCTCTGAAGACGCAGCACAGATCATTAACTCTATCCTCTCATGTAACAAGTTTTAATTAATAGTCTCATGCTATATATCGTACCATTGAAACATGGAGCCGTGTTTATGTGCTGCTGCAGGGTTTTGAAGAGTGTTTTACGGCTCTGTTTCAGGTTGGTTAAAGATGCAGTCAATTACAACTCCAGGTAGAACATTTTTCCGTGCCACACACGGGTCACATTATTGGAAACACTTGGCAGAGTTAAGTTGAGTCAATGCAAAAGGTGCCATGCAAGTTGTGAGTTTGCCTTTTAAATTCTGTTTAGGTAGGAGGGGAATGATTCAAAGGAGTATATTTTTAGGCACATCCGGACAAAGGTAATCTCCCCCTCACTTCTCAAAATCCTGTTTTTCCATTTCACTCGAGCATGTATATGCTACAATGTCAAAATCAGGATGACAGAATAGAAAAGATGATGAAAAGAGATTGTCATTTTGCCTTTCAGGTTAGATGTAGTATATTGCAATGCAATATTGGGGGCTTTGTTGTGTCAAGGCTAAAAGAGGCACTACTACTGTAGAAAATCCTTTAATCTGTACATTTTTTTATTCCTCCAAATGAAAATCAGTCTCTTCTAACTTGTCATTTATCATCAAGTACGAAGTTTCTATCAAGTAGACTCAGCATGATTTTATAAAGAATTTTAAGTTTTAAGCATTTATTTATCATTGAACCTTTGCATTTTTTCCTTTCCCCACTCCTCTCTTGTGAGCAGTAAAATGTGCAGTCAAAAAACAATACCTATATAATAACACTATGGTACTGAAACACCTACTGGCCTGGTAAATTATATATTTGACAGTTTAATAGATAGATTGTGCTATAACATCCATTATTGCCAAATGTAAATCAAATCTGGCTCTATAAACTCTACATAAACCATTTACTGTATGCAAACACAGTGACATCCTAATTAGTAACTTTAATTAGCCATTCAGTATTTATCCAACAATCTTGACACTCCCACTCACTCTTGTAAAGTTTTGTCACTCTGCACACATTGTATGTTGTTGTGTACAGTATGTATACCTATAGTTTTCAGGCCATGTTGTCTGTACATAACAGCCATATGTTGCTGTTTGCTGGTCTCGTGTGTTTATATGTACTTCATTGTACATCTGTTCTCTGCACGCCGAGAGCCACAGGAATCCTGATTTAGATTTCTTGTAAACATACCTAGCAAATAAAACTGAATCTGGATTTTATTTATCTCCACCCATATGGAAAAAATGCTGCAAAAAAGAAAAGAAAAAGGAGATCATTTCCATGCTTGACCCAGTTCCGCTCTGCACCTGTACTTTCACTGTAGTCTACTGTAATGAATTCCCACCGTTGATCTACATAGCGCTGCATTTTCAATCTGCTGATGCATCACTGCTAACGCACAACATTTTCAGCATCAGTTAGAGCTGCGCCGGTGGAGCTGCAACAGGGAAAATGTGACAAACTCACCAGATATCAAGCCCTGGTCTCCATCACAGGTTCCACATCAGCATTCTGATCAGCTGGCGGTCACAGAGTCAGAGCTGAGGCATGCGACTCCCTCTGGTGTCACAGGAAAATACCACCTAGAGGACAAGAAACATCTTTTTGTTAGAATTAGGCCACGCTGCAGCTGAGGTCAATCTGCAAACTTGCCCCCCACCCTCGCAAAAAAAAAGCACTGCCAGAGGAATGGCTGCTTTAACACATTTTGGGATGTTTATCGTGTACTTCGAGACAGTACTCCAGTGGAGGAGGCAACATTTCTCAACACACTGGAGAGGCAGTCATACATTCATAATCTCATTGACTGAGCTTGCTCCTTTTTCCACTTGGCAGCTTTGGGTGCGATATGAACGCTGATCTGATTATGAAACAACAGGAAAGAAGCATAAGCAGCAGGAGAGGCACCAAAAAAAAAAACAGAGCTGGAGATACCACGACTATGAATGTGTGTCCTGTCATTAATATTTTACTGCATCATTGTAGCTAAAGGAGAACAAAGTGTAAAGGGGAGCATAATGAAAAATTTATCATATTTTGACACTGCTTTGGAATTTATCTGTGCAAAACAAAGAACTCCAGCTCGTGATGAGATTTGGTGACGGAAAAAATAAGATGATTAATGCGTCAGGATAATTCCTGTATGCTCCAACATAAAGCATTCACACTATTTGCATGTATATGATGAAGATGGATGACTATGAGGTTTTCTAACTCACTTAAGAGACACTTTCAACTGCAACATTCTTACTTTATTTTTGCCTTTTTTCACACTTGGGTGCAGTGACTGCCAAGGTCACAGGCCTTCAGTTTCTCACTTGTCCCAAAAATTTAGTACAAGCTACATGACATGTCACAGCTCTGCTTGCAGTGCAGCGGCACGCAATCCAAGAGAGATTACCATATCGCTCGCATTTGTCTGCAGAGGGCCTTCATGCATGAAAAAACAGAATTCTCCACTCAGCTCTACTGTACATCAATTTGTATTCAGAGAGGGACTTTAGGCTTGTCACCTTCAGCTATTCATCCAGCCAATGAAGAATTCATGACGCAAGCTTTTGCTTTTTGATACGTCACTTCAATCCTCTTCCAATTCCTACTCATCGCAGGCCGAAGTCAGAGTTGAAATGGAGAGAAACAAAGTAAGAGTGTAGGTGTCGCAAATTTTAGGGAGTCTATCATTTCATGGTCTATCATGCTGAGCATATTAACACCTTCTATTTGAGTGTATGGTGGTAACTCAGCACTCCTCCAACGGTGCAATTGCAATGTTACAGTCAGCAACCACTGGGAGGTGCATGAAGTTGTAAATCTGTTTTAAAAAGAAGACTTTAACCAGTGATTTTTGCAGTTTAATATTCATTTCCAAGCATCAACTCATCACCTGGCCCAGTGTGAGAAGTGGTGTCACTTTATCTCCAGCACGGCTCCCCTTCACTGTATCACACTCCACTTCCCTGCTTCATTTTCCACTCACAGCCACACCATTTCACCTCTCCCTTTCTTTTTTTTCCCCAAGCCATTATATGAAGCAAAAAGACAGACGAAAAACAAAATCCCTAGTGCCAGGCAACTTTGGCCAAAGGACATAGTCCGTCAAGTCATTATCCGTCACTGTGATTCCTTCCTATCTGTGGAAGACAAAGACAGTTGTTAGGGAGACAGTCATCCTCCTGAGCTGCCAGCTTGGTTACTTACATACTCAGTGTGACAACAGGGGCGACTGAGATTTCCCGCTTTTACCTTAGATTCTGTCACTCACTTACACAGAGACGACATGATGTGAGTGGCATCAAGGACAGAAAACAAAACCGAATGCCAATCGGGCATGATATAAAACATCCCTCTGTCAAAACATCCTTAACCTTGAAATTCACCTTCATGATCAGCCCAAAAGATGAGCACCGCTAACATGAGTATGTGTGTTTATATTTTACTGGCTTTGGTGGTAAACAGTCATAAATGTACCTGCAGCGAAGGCAATATCTGTCAATATATAACATTAGGCTTGCAAAGAGGATGGCAACGGCAGGGGGGATGTTATTTTATTAGACCGGAAAAGTGAGATATCTGAAGCGGGCGCTCAACAAAATGGAAAATTTGCTTGGAGATCTCCTTGGAAAACTCTGCCTACAGCAATCAGGAAAAGCAGATCAGAGCGACACTGATTCATTTAAAGATTGGAATATAACAAAATTGTCTTTTCATACTCTTTTTAGACGCACAAGATTACAAATTACATATTTAGAAGACAATGTCAGAATTATCTCTCTGCAGGCTTCGAACAAGGGGCTCTTTTTTCTCTTCCTTGGATATCTGCTCCGCAAAAGCAGCAGAAGAATGTCTGCAAAAAACCTCCAGGCATCTCATTACATCAGACCCTGCTGACCATCCAGGGAGACCAAAACAAGCCTTAAACCCTCAATCAATTATGGATTTGAGTGAATGCATTCATATTGGAGATAGTGCTCCATTCCCCAGATATTAACAGAAGTGATGGCAATTTCTCTGCTTTCTGGCAGGTAAGCAAGGACCTGCAGTATTTAATATAGCAGAAAGGGAAATTAATTCTACCAAAGCCATGGGAGAAGGTTTTTGTGTATTTATTACAGGCTTTAATTATTTCTAATTTGCCTGACTGGAGTAAAGGGGTTTGGCTGGATTTTAATTTTTCAGCAAGGTCCTGCTTCTCCTGACTGCAGCACTCACACTGGCCGAGATAAAGACAAGCGATAAAGCAGCCGCAGCTGTAACGCGCTTATTAAAGGACATTCTCAATGTCATCATGACTCAGCAGTGGACCGACAAAGCCACTCGTTCAGGAAACAGTAATGCTGTTCGGAGGTGTAGAGTAGCCTGATAGCTGTCATAACTGTGAGGTCAAACTCATCCTCAGCAGATCCACGAAACTGAATGCCATCAGACCATTTCCCTTTCCCCTCGGCTTAACAGTCACTTGCTCCTCGTGTCAGCACTTTGATTAATGGCTTGATTTACGCACAGGATTCTGTATGCTATATGGCAAGGTATCAATCATAGTACTATACGTATTCATGGATTTTCAACAGCTGTGTTGCTTCAGTCTGAGCCTAATTACATCTAACTAATAGAACCACACGGACAGCAATGCCCCGAAACTGTGAACATATTGAAGATATGTCATCAAGGGCAGACCTAATGCGTTTAAATACATGAGATGTATCCTGTTTACTTACTAAGTGCAAAATTCTCAGAGTCAACTGGGGACAGAAGCACAAAAGTGAGGTGATTGTTAAGGACGAGCAGCTGTTTTTTGTCTGAGCTGTGTCCGCTAATCTAAAACAACATCAGACTCTAATGAACGCTCCCATCCCACTGGCCCCACTCAAACCGAGCTCAGCTCTTTACTCGAAACGAGACAAAATAGTTTCAAAGAAAATCTCTTGTAGGAGCCGTTTGACTGAATAATTAGCTCTTGATTAGCTTCTACAAACCTTTGCCATTAGAGGTCAAAAAAAGATGAATTGGGTGTATGTGCGTGTTTCCCAGCCAATCAATACTCATGAATCTGGTGATGCTGCAGAGCAAGGTTACTGAGAGGAGGCCAGGAACTAAAGCAGCAGGTTGGTGGGTCACAAAAATCCCATTCTCAGTGATAATTAAGGCCGGCTACATTATGGTTAGACTCCCTCGGTCGAGGCTCATGGATCACATGTGGAGGTGATGCTTTAGCTGAAGGCGCACAAACCTTTTCAAAGAGATTTCATCCTACTATGTCAGTGCAGGTCAAGTTACAGGTTTGAGCAAGCAATCAAATTTTTCTCACATTTCTCAGATCCTCATTGCCAGTTTTTCTTTTTGCACTGTGATTTGAATTTTTCTTATTTTCATAGCCAGTTAATCTGCCAATTATTTTCTCGATCAACTAATCAATCATTCAGTCTTCAGAATGTCAGAAAGCTGCAGTTTCTCTTGTTTGAACAGACCCAAACTGGAAGAAATTCAATTTACAGAGATATGACAAAAGCAAGTCTTACATCTCATCTTGTTTAGCATTTAGATGCAGCTTCTAACACACAACAATGTAGTCTGGCTGTTGTGTTCATTTACAATTTTCCAACAAAATCTAGGAAATTGTAATAATTGCGAACCCAAGGCCACTTGCTGGTTTTTATCTCGTGGCCTTGTGGCTTTAATCACTGAATTATTTGTTAACCAATTATAAATGCTTTAAAGGAGATGTTTCACCTGCTGACAAACATATCTGTCCTTAGCCTACAGCTATATTGGGGGGTGTTTTATATATATCTATGAAATGTTTGCAAACGTCAAATATGAAATGTTAGGTGGAAAAAAACAGCAAATCCATACATTTAAGCTGCTGCAGCCATGAAATGTTTGCCATTTTTGCTAGAAAATCAACTAAAACAATGAATTGGCCGTGAAATTCTGAAGTCAGTTGCAATTAGTTTATCTGTCGATGCACTAGTCATTCGAATTGTTATTTTTTAAATTCTGAATGCAACAGAGGGAAGTAGTAAAACAGCATGGACATCTGGGATCAAAACCACAGCACCACAAGTTATATAACAGAAACATTTAGGCCACACACCGTAACGAGATCCTATATTTGTGTTGAAATGCTGTTGTGAAATGTTTGAGGTATGTTTTGGCTCCAGTCACATTAGAAAATACTTTGGGGAAACATTGGACACATTTGCAGATATGATCAGCCAAAATCTTGTAAAACCTCGTAGTAGGTCATAGCTTACTAAACATCAAACATCCTAATATGATATTAATCCAAAGCAACTGGCAAGTGATGAATCATTAAGGCAAAGATTGCAGTGAGCCAATATAAATAATGAAGTCACTTTTGACTTTGAGGCTGGTTATATATTCATGGGGGCGAAATAAAAGGCATCATGAAGAGTATACCATGCAATAATAATGTTTGTTCTTTGGGCCCGTTTGTGACACAAATTCTAAAAAATAAAGGTAGTTCTTGACTAAACTTAAGATCTAATTCCTAGATTTCACCCATGTCACATGCGGTTTGCTGAGTAGCTGCAAAGACGTCACATTTTAGCTGCATTTTTTGCATTTGTTGGACAAACGTTAAAGTGGGAACTCTGCAGATTTTTTTGCAGCTTATGGAAATATCTGGGGTTTCACATGTTTGTCACACCAATGGAGCAAAATAACAAGAAGACATGAGGACCTGAGATTAATAGAAATAGCATGAAAGAGTCCCATGGCACAAGCAGCTGTTATAACAGAAGACAGACCAGTTATTCCTTTAAAGATTTTTCCTCTATTATTCCTCACTGTTCTTTGTTCCAGACTTGTTTGGGTGGATATTCATGACTAATATCAAACTAACAATTATCTCGGCAAAACAGTGAGAATACAAAACGGCTAATGATAAAGAACGGTACAAATTTCAAGGCCTTGTAGTTCCAAACGCAGCACGAGGTGGTCCTACTGTCTGCACATTTCGTGCCATTAGCATGCAGCGTCGTTTCACTAACAGTGATCATTTTGTGCAGCCATAATAAGAAAAGACAGGTTTGATATACTAAATGAAGGTTTTACAGCTACCCCTGCCCCATTGAGCTTTCACCTGGAAATGCAAATCGGCGTCATGAAAACCAAGTGATTTCATGGATCACTGACTGCTACATAAGCATATGGTCTGCAGTCTCCAGGAAAATGTATTATGGAGGATGAGGGAAGGGGGGGGATCTCACGTTAATCCGTAAATGCTCCTTTTTGTAATCGTTCAGTTATATTTAGTGAAGTTGCACATCTATGCTGCGGGATCAGAGTTTGCTGCATTGCACTCCAGACACTTTTCCTCCACACCACTATATTATGCCATCAGTATTTACAGTATGTGGAGGAGACGTGGTCCTCTGTTCACAAATTCAAGCATGAAGATTACAAGGGCTTAGCAAGACAAGTATTAGCATATCCTGTTACATACAGCCTCTAAGCGGGGTTATGAGAAAGTAATGGAGCTGCCTTTAGCTGGTTGAAAATTTGTGCAATTAATTGAATACGGGGGAAAAAAAACCTGCAATGAAATATTGGCAGCTTAATCCCTCCGCAGAGATCTGAAGAAGTCAAAAGATTTGAAGACTCAGGTGAGAAAAAGAGGTTTATGATTTTTTGACAATCCTCTCTCCCCCAGTGAAGTGGGAGGGCAAAACCATTTCACTGAGCCCCAAGCACGAGCGTAATTTGCTAAATGAATGTGACAACTTGTCTGTAAACAAGAGCTGGGACTAACTATGAATCATACTAGCTCACCAGATAATTTTTCCTTATTTACCATCTGCAAATAATGTCAGAGTTGTGCCCGAGCGCTGTCAATGCTGTCACTTTGACGGGCTGTGGAGGTGCTGGTGCAGGAGTCACCAACAAAACAGGTTAAAAAAACAAGTGCTCTTCATTTTCTTCCCCCTTCGTGAAAACATCCCAGTTCTCTCCAGGCAGGTAAACACTCGGGCTCGTGTAATTTATGTTTCATTCTTGAATTTATTGCCACTGTAACAGGATTTGTCTGTCATGACACGAGTCAGGATGAAGACGCCAAACAGGAGAGGGGAGACTTGATAAGATCGTTTCCAATATGACAAAAAGAGGAACCCAGGGATTTTATCTGATTTCCTCAGATGGCTCTTTCATTTTGCTGGAGCCAAATAAAAAAAAACCCAGTTATTTCATTTGTCTTATTGGTTTCTTCATAACGCTAATTAAATTAACCCGGCAGCGGGCTCAGTCACGTTAAGAGCAGAGGCTGATGTGTGCTCCTGCAAAACATTTTATTCTGCCTCTGTTTTTGTCACTGGATAACGTTCGCAGTAGTCACGTATGACCTAAACAGTGACAGATGCTTCAATTTTACAATTCCTGCTTCATTCATAATTAGCTGCAGCATGAAATCTTCCTGTTCAGTCTCCTGCATCCTGATGTTGCCAAAGCAAAACAGAAACTGACTTGTCAGTGTGTTGTAGTTTCAAAACTTGAGCCAAAACTTCAGGTGTGTTATTAAATATAAATTATGTTTATAGTCGTGCAAGCAGAATTACTCTTGGCAAGGTTGTGTTGGTGTGTTGGTCCATCATGTTAGTGGTGCAGGCTGAATCATAACAAGCACTGGACTATGGATCGCCATGTCTGTCACTGGATGAATGGTGATAATACTTTGATTTATGTCTAAATACCCGACAACCAATGATAATTCAATCAGATTTATCTGAAATTCATGGTTATTACTAAATAGTGAATGTTAACATGCTTAACTAATGCATAGTAAACATTACCGTTACTACACCCTTAACTCTAGCACTGTCAGTGTGAGCTACGTGTTCCGAGTACAGAGATGCTAAAATGACTTTAATGTAATTTGTAATGGATTCAGTGTCGAACATCAAAACATAATATTTCATATAAAGTGTTTATTCATGTCATGTCAGTTTCAGCAATGATTATGCTGTTATCAATTATTTGTTAACCAATTATAAATGCTTTAAAGGAGATGTTTTACCTGCCTACAAACATATCTGTCCTTAGCCCACAGCTACATTGAGGTGTTTTATATATATATATGAAATGTTTGCAAAGGCTAAATATGGAATGTTATGTGGACAAAAACAGCAAATTCATACATTTGAGTTGCAACCATGAAATGTTTGACATTTTTGCTAGAAAATAAAACAACTAATCGACTCTGAATTTCTGAAATTAATTGTAATTAGTTTATCTGTTGATGGACTAGTCATTCAATTTTTTTTTAAATGCAACAGAGGGAAGTAATAAAACAGCATGGACATCTGGGATGAGAACCACAGCACCGCAAAATATAATCCAGAAAAATATTTAGGCCACACACAGTAAAGAGATCCTACATTTGTGCTGAAATGTTGTGAAATGTTTTGAAGTACATTTTAGCTCCAGCTAGGTTAGAAAATACTTCGTAGTAGGTCATGGCTTACTAAACATCAAACATCCTAGTATGACATTAATCCAAAGCAACTGGCAAGTGATGAATCATTAAGGCAAAGATTGCAGTGAGCCGATATAAATAACAAAGTCACTTTTTCTATTAAACAACTTTTTTTCTCTATCTCTCTCTCTTTATTTTTTTTTTTTTTACATTTTTCTTGTTGCAACTGAAGCAACATTCATCTTTTTCTTGGTTATGCTTAGGTGAAGGATATGGAAAAATCAGAATTGTGGTTTAATATTAAAAATGTTAGTCATGACAAGACTGGACATTTTTGCTTTTTTAAACATTTATCAAAACACCAAAAACATTTTCCTAACCTTCATCGAAGTGTATATCAGGCAATTAGGAGTTTTTTAAATTTACCTTTAAACAATACCTTTGACAGTTTTGACGGATTTCTTCCGTCTTCCTCAGAATGTCATCCAAATGTCAGGTATGACGTGCTTTATCAGCTGATGTTACTGAGGCGTGGTCGACCTGTCAAACTTGACAAGTTGACCACGCCTCCTGCTGTCAGATCGCTCCCCCTCCAAGACGGCACTCCATGTCAGTGACAGGTTGTAGGGTCCCTCATCCCTGTTCGTCGTCCTGGAACCAATTCTTTTCGGTGTGGATGACTCTGACTTCTTCCCAGTTTATGACATGGTTCTCCCTTTGGCAGTAGTTGACCTGTCAAGTTTGACAGGTTGACCAGGCCTCAATAACATCAGTTCCCTGACATTTAGATGACGTTCTAAAGAAGACGAAAGAGATCCGTCGAAACTGTCAAAGGTATTTAAAAACTTTAAAAAACTTGCCTGATATATATGAATGAAAGAAAGCTAATTAGTCCAGTGAAAGGCAAAATGAACTTCTTTACACCTTCACCAAAGTGTATCTGAACCCCTCTCATGTCAAAGTTAAGCGGAGAAAAGCATAAACCATAAACATCCCATCAAAAACCTAATAATGAAAATAAATTAATAGTATGTTACGTTATGTCTGGACCTCAATCTGTAATACGAGCCTCATGAGCTTCAATAATTTACCCTGTAAACTGGATTCATGTTTTATTTAAGTGGTACATTCCTCAAGAAAAATAAATTTTGGGTAAATAAAATCCAGACTTACTTTCTTGGTCTCTTTCACACACACGAGTGCATACTCCTGAGTTGTTCAATAAATGAGACAGAACTTAAGATAAAATACTTTTTAGAGGTTCTACAAAGTCTCACTGAACATTTTGGAAGTGAAAAACGGCACCTTAAAACAAACACTGAGCCGAAACACCACCAGCCTCAAAGTATCAACTATTAAACACATCAGAAGTCGTGTAGCTTAAAAGTGGAACCCGATAACACCTCGCTGCCCTCTGTGGTCTTCAACTGCACAATCAAAGGGAGCCGAGACACCAAAACAGAGTTTAACTGGGGGACAACTTTCATGTACTTCAATGTAATCCTAAATTCTGTCACACTGCTCATCTGGAGGATTTTTTTTTACTGGGAAAAAAATGCATTCTGAGCTAAACAGCTTTTAAAAACTGCTCATTCAAGCTCTTAAGCAGAGAGCATTCATATTACTGTTAAGTATGTATTGTTAATCCATTTATGTGGATTTCATCAGTGGCAAATCCAAATTTTGACATCTTTACTATAAAACAGTTTTATTATAACACATTATTGTCTTGAAAACCCCAAGTGTGAGTTTTTATTATAGATCTAATATTGCATATATTAAAAAAATGCAACAACAGTTCTAATCATTGTCATACCCCAGACTGTAATGTTCAAGAAAAAAAAAATCCACTTTGCACTCATTATGTGGAAAAAAAGTTGTGCTTTTTTTCATAAAAACTACAATAGCATCACGTAAAGAAACTTTCTTATTTAATGCATTGAAACACCAAAAATAAATGATTTTTTAGTATTTATGATCAGGGCTTATGTGGGTTAAAATGACTAATTACATAAATTACAAATTTATTAACAAATTACTCATTAAAAGTAGAAAATAATTTTAATATATAACATTTTTGTGGCGCTTCTTTTACACAAATATTTTAGTTTTTATGTTTTTTTTCCCAAGTTGACACTGGATGTAAAATAATTATGCAACAGACTGCAATAATCAAGAAAAGAATTAAAATAGCTGTAAATGTAAACAAACTAGTATTTAAAAGATTAAAATCCTGAAAATAAATTAATATTTGGTTGTTTTGCAAAGGACTGATTTTTTTTTAAAATGTTATTAAAAGCAGAACATAGTATTAATCTCTAACATATTTTTTTTTTACATTGTTTTTGATGATATTTTTATTTTTAATGACCTCTTTGTAACTTAATCTAAATTGTAATGGTTAGGCTAGTTGCGATATTTTAATACTTTTAATTTGTCAATGTTCAGTACGTTTCAAACCTCATGTACCATATTTTAAAGAAAATGCATATATTTGAAAATAAATGTGAACATCCACCATCCTCTTCAACATACTGCATAATATTCCAGGAGCTCCACCAGTTGCCATGTTTTTCATTCCATGCACTTGGGCGCATTTATCTCTGTATGTATTATTGATATACTTGAGAGATAATGTTACAACAAGGTCTTCGGGATCCATCCAGCTCAGACGGATAGCTGTTTTTTAAGGACTTGCAGTGACTCCTCCTGGTGCATTTGACAGTAGTAAACATATGTATACTGCTGGCATGGTTGAGCTGGCCATCTATAATGGATATGCAGTCGTGTGGGGGGGTGGAACAAGTCACCTCTAGTGAGATACTGGGACTCTATGAAATGTTAAAACGGGCCTCTCTAAATATGCTCTGCATTTTCATGAATAATATCCAGAGCTTCGACTATGAAAATGTCAATCGCTCTCTGCCCGGCGTTCAGAGACTTTAGAGTGCAATGAGAAAATGTGTCTTCCTTAAATGCATGTCACTTTGGAGATCTTCTCCACCATGCTGAGCTGCAGTCAGTCAGTATTTAATACCCTGAGCAAAATCTTCTTCAAGACATCAAGATGTGCAGCAGACCATTGATTACAATGCATATATATTTCATACAACAATGTATTTCTCTTAGGCTACGGAAAAAGCTCCTTTCCCAAACTGCTGCTTTCTATGAATAATAATAAGCTGAGGAGTCAAAATCAGGTTTTAAGATGTACCACGAATCCAAGATGGTTTTCCTTGAGCTGCCCTTGTTGCTGTTTGTGCTCATGATTGCTCTGTTTGAATCCTTTTTGATCTCAGTGAGGGAGTTGACACCACAGACCAGGTCATCCTGCTTGAAAGCCTCCAAAAAGGGTTTATGTCACAGTTACTGCCCTTCAAACGGTTCAAATCATAACTTGCTGATAGATAATTTCCTGCGTGCTGGAGGTAGTGCATCATCTCAAGTATATTTCATGTTTGGTGTTTCCCATGAATTGAATTTAGCTCTTTTATGACCCCCTAAGGAGCCATTAATCAGTATTCAGATATGTTTGCAATATGGCTCTGAGTATAATTGAATTACTTAGAGGAAATATTCCATCAATACGTAATGAAAGCCAATACCGAATCTTCAATATCGTTTGGAACAGTATTAATCTATTAAACTACTATAAATGAAAGAAAGCCAATTGCATCCAAGTCTCATAATGTCTTCTGTTTATCAGATTTCCACGGTAAAATCTACATTTTCAGGCACACTTACCTTTGCATGCCAGAACACTGGATGGAACAACTTAGTCACATCATTTGCAAACAGGATACCCATTTCCCCAGTGGAAACACCCACTACTCCCAGCCTCTAAAACTCCACTGATAATGACTTTCGAAATGAAAAAAAGACGTTCATATCCAGGATGTAATGAAATTATTAGGGCTAAATTCTCTGTGAAATTATACCTGCAGACTCACCTTAATGACGGGCTCGCCAAACTTTTGGCAAGTCAATGATAATAAATCCGAGATTGCTCAATTTCACCCACTCACCTCTATTAATCTCATTCAACAAAAAGGATCTGTAACCTGGAAATTCCTGTCAGTTCTGCGCATCAGGAGGGTTTTTATTTTTTCCCCCCCAACGCAAACCTTTTTTCTCGAAGATGAAGATGTTAGAAATGTGCTGTCTTGCTTCCACCAGTGAAAGTAGTGATAAAATATAGTCTTTTTCCACCTTGACAAAGTTATCCCAGCTTTTATTTTATCCCATTTTCGCCTTCACAACTCCTCACACCAGAACGTCTGGGAAAATCGGCAGACTGGCCGGCTGAGAAGTGGAATCGTATTACCTCGAATTCGATGATTTTACAGTAAAGCTTTCGTAGTTTTGCTACTGATACTCATTTGTGACTTTTCCATTAAAGGGTCTTTGACTATGAAACTTTAATGTGACAACAAATGACTTTGGGTGTGCAAATAGAAGGAAAAACACATTTTTCAGAAACGCATTCTGTAAATAATTAGCTTTCACTTCAGCTTGACCTCCTTTGACCTTATTATAAACAATTCCTGCCTTTTTACTGTTTGCCGTTTCACTTTTATTAATTCTTTTTGACAACAAAGAAAGACAAAACACTGTTTTTATAGGAATAAATCATGTTTTCCTTTGCACTTTTCTATCAGTACTGGATTGTGGTAACATTTTATACATGCATGCTTCAGCTGTAAATCTTAAGCCCCTCGGACGCTGTTTATCACTCTGCATTAAGATTTACTAGCAGTCATAAACATAATACTCATCATTGTGAACTGTATGCTGAGGTTGGATGGTGCTTCCTTCCCTGCAAGGCCTGACAGACATACGGCTTTATTCACTTATAAGAGACTTACTGTTTTTCCACCCTCTTACATAGTTTCACTGATGTCTTTTAATGCGAGCTCTTATCAAACACGCTCAAATGATTGGATTACATTGCAGGTGCCGGCTGCTTTTACCGAATTTGGGGAAATCCTGTTTTACTCGATGTGCACCTGCAACCTGATATAACATGCAGAACAATCTACGGCTCGACTCAGTTTTATCCTGAGGGCAACTTTGGTTTTTCAATTTCATCTTATCTCACTTCCAGCTGTTCTTGTTCAAGCTAATTCATTTTGTCTTTGCTCTATTTATTCTCAGCGGTTTTATTATTTCTCCACTACTTTGCCTTGTTAATATTTTTATCACCATTTTTTTTACTTATGTTTCTTGTCTGTATGCCCGCAGTATGTCCTCTGGTTATTTGTATCTGTGCTCGCCTTTATTGTAAATGAGGCCTCGATTTTAAAGTATCTCAGAGTTTAAATACAGGCTAAAAGAAAGAATGAACTTTACTGACTGGCAATGATTCACTTAATGATTTTTTCTTATCAGTTTTACTAAATTACTTCACTGTTCCAAAAACCGAGACACAAATGAAGTGAAAAATATTGAATATATGCTTATGGTTTGATTATTTGTTCATTATAGGGGCGCAAATTATTTTCCTTATCAGTTAATATGTCCGTTATTTGCTCACTGATTATTTCTTTAGTCTAAAAAACTTCAAAAAGTTTAAGAAAAACATGCATATTATGATTTAACAGACCACATGCTGACATCTCCAAATGGCTTGTTTGGTCTTACAATCACTTACAGTGAGATGAAGTGAAAGTTGCTTTAAATTCTTACATGTAAACACTAAAATAAGGAGATGTTTGTTTTTTTCCATGCTAAATGATTTACTGATCATCACAAATTGTATAAGACTACTTCATTTAGAGACACAAATAAGCAGCAATACATTATATCCTTAGTTATAGCCCTGTTATTGTGCAAATAACATCTTAAAAGGAATTACGGCTCTGCAACAACTTGGTGCTCACATATTTGCCTGTGTCCTACTCTTATAGTGCCTGGATGCGATTCTAAAGCCTCAATTTTTATGCCTATAATGCGTTAAAGCCAAAAATTATAGAGTAACATCTCGGTTATGTGGATTCTAAACATTTTCTGTTGCACAGCTAAAAACTATTATTCTTACTTTGGCTGGCAGATTCAAAAAATATTCAGGGGGAAAACAGATTGTGTGTGCTGTGCTGTGAGATTTGGGAGAAGTGAAGCGTGTCCCATTTTCTTTTGTACTGTACATATTGTGGCGATTTAATAATGTCAATTTTCCATGAAATGCTCGACCAGACCCTGACAGAAGATTAAAAATTGGAACAGTTACCTCGAAAGTCTGGGAAAAGGCGGCAAAAAGGACTACTCATAATATTTACCATCATTTTTCTTGCATTATATAGTGAATGTCTTTTTGAGTTATGTTGACAGTGAACATTTTGAAAATCAGATTCTGGAAATTACTTGCACTGGGTTTCACATTTTTGGGATTTATTCCTGGAACATGGATCAGGTTTGTATAAATCGGTGGTACTTTGTGAGTCAGTACTGTCTGAGCGAAGTTATGTAAATGACAGAGTACTAAAAGCCTCATTTATTCATTGTTTTCTACTATATAAGTATTGCTGAGCGGTGTGAAAGTGTGAGACTGAGGACAGCGATCATCCTCATCCGCTGGGACAACGTCAGAAAGTAATGCCTCGGAGTGATGATGAGTAAAATATGTGCATGGTGCAGTGAAGCATCCCGCACACGTCACCTGCTGTAATGATATTCGCGATTAATTGAAGTTAACATGTCTGGTTCTTCAAGCTTAAGCACTCAAGTTTTTTTTTTTGGTGCATATCTAATGAAAGGTCAGCTCACTCCAATTTATTTGCCAAAAGGAGAGGACACATGGGAACAAGTGGAGGCTGGGAATTTAATCAGAGTGCCACCCTGGCGCTGAAACCTGGTTCTGCTCTGTAAGCAGCCCTGCTTCACGGTGACACGCACATCTGAATATGGGGAACAGTGCATGACTAATTATCAATGACTTGAACTGCAATCATAACATAGAGACAAGTTCTGTTGACAAATATTTAGTTATGAAAGACAGTGCTGATTGAGGTCATCTCAATTGCAAAAAAGAAGAAAAGAAAAGGTGGCCGTTCCTCATTTTGGATCCAAGAGAAAGAATATCAGCAGCCAGACAGAATCAAAGTGAGAAAGTGATTAGAGGCGTTGAGTTATTGATCCATTTATTTGGGCAAACGTGTCTGTTAAAAGAGATTGGACTCCACCTCAATTTGTGTCTGTAAGTCCCCTGATGGCTACACGCACTTAGAGAACTATTAAATCGACAACCAACATTAAAGAACTATTCCCGGGCCCTGCGGTCCGCCTTTTGATCAGTGCATACACTCAGAGGCTGTAACTGTCAAGTGTAGACACGAGTGACTACGTGACGAATGCTGCGACACATTATGTCTATAGTCGGAGGGACATTTTGTGCTGGTTTCGAGACAGATGATATTGTTGAGTCTGAGTTGCTGTTATGTTGCAGTTCAGCTAAATATGAATGAATTTAAATGAAGGGAATGGCGTTCTCAAAAAGAGATTTGTCACAAGCGTGGCATTTCAGCGAGGTTCATTGCCATTTATGCCATACACTGTGCAGCAATTTGAAGCTTTGCAAACTGTAGAAGTTTTAATTAATGTTGCAAGTTTAAACTAGAGTTTGAATTCCTTTATTTCACTGCTGGTTGGGTTTGCTACCTCTGTGCAATGTAGCAATCAGGGCTGGGAGGGTTCTGTAAAACATTTAATTATTTGTGATGGCTTATTTTGTGGATACACAGTACAAAGCTTATATAATATTCTTATTTTAAAGAATTTCTTATAGTAATTTGGGTGAAGTGACCCCTTCAATAGCCCACCAGAGAGATGCCACTGTGTATCTGAGAAGGAAAGTACACCTATAATACCCGTAATGAATAATTATCAATAATCAGCCCAAATCTACTGACTGACATCTTTTCAATAGTTTATTTAAAATCCCCAATGTTAAAAATTCATGTATAATGATAATTTATCTAACCATAGAAACTTACAAATGTGTTTTTAATTCTTATTAAGTACTTGTTGCCATATTTTGGTAGTTACTTTAATGATTAGTAAGGTCATGTACTTTATATACTGTGGTTATGTGCCCATACACACAATGATGTTGCTATTGCAAATATAACTTCGAATCTCTGTGGTAAAACACTTGACATGACAGAAAAATATTTCCAAATTCAGTAAACAAACCAGACTGTTGCTGACAGTAGAATAAAAATATGCCAACAGCTTTGATGAAGCTCAGGATTCAACCTGATGATGCCAGCTATGTAACTAATGTTGATAAGCTTATTATCTGTCTGTCTGTATGACAGCTGACCTGCCTGAGGTGAAAAAAGTACATCATATCATTTACTGATAGATCCTGATCAATCCTGTGTCTATGTTGGGGATCATTTATGACTGTAAGTATAATTAATGAAGTTATCTCTGCTTTACCATGCGTGTAAATGGAGACACTCATGTGGACCTTGCTGCTGTTGGTTGCTACTGGTATGTTAATAGACATGCATCATAGGTGTGTAATTGTAGAAAAACTAAAACCTTCATCAACGAAATGCTTACTATGACTTTTGCACACTCTGTGATGTTTATTTTTAGCGTGAGACTTTGCAACCCTGGCATGGTAGTATGTCACTCTTTAACTTATTTTAAAAATCTATTTTGAAATTGTAATCCTGCTGATCCATTCTCACTAAATGTATCAGTAATCTGATTATGAGAGTAAGTTCTTGGCCAGAAAACGTCAGATCAGGAGAAAATTTGTTCTCACATTATTTTTCAATAGAGCCTCCTTTAACTTCAATGCACTTGGTCCACCGATGTTCAAGCTTTGTGAAAGAAGTTCACATCTTAAGCCTCCAGATTCTCCTCAACAGCATGCATGACTTCATCATCGCTCTGAAAATGGCCACCACACATGTAAGATTTGAGTTTGGGAAGCAGAAAGAGGTGCAGGTCGGATGAGTAATGTTCATGGGGCAACATTTTGAAGCCACATTCGGCTGCTTCTGCCGCCTGTGGACAGATACATTGTCCTGAAGCAACAGCAAACCAATTCAATGCAATTTTATTTATATAGTGTGAATTCACAACATGTCATCTCACAGCGCTTAACATAGTAAGGCACACACCTTACAAATTAAAAACAGAACAGAGAACCCAACAATCCCTATGATTTCCTTTGAGCAAGCAGACAGTGATGGTGGGAGGAGGGAACCTCCAACAGAACCAGGTTCAGGGAAGGCAGTCATCTGCTTCGACTGGTTGGGGTGAGAGTGGGGATGAGGGGGGTGGGGATAGCACAAGCTTGAAGCTTTCCTCTCCCTTTTTCTTTGATTGCTTCAAACATTTGAGTTTTTGTGGACAGTGATATAAGGCTTTATAGTACACAGTCATGCTCCAAAATAGGAGTTACGCTCCTCGTTTCCAGGTGAGGCCGAGAACTTTAATGAAGTACCCTCATATGTCTTTTTTTCAGTAACTTCACGGTTTATGATCACCTTTTTTGTATCCTAATTATACAATGCTGTTACATACATTTCTTTACTTCCCAAACATGGTGGTAACGGTTTTGTGTGTTCAGTGACATGCCTCTTGTTCTCCCTTTTCATCTAAGTAAAATATGGGGCGCTGCTTCGTGGTGACCCACAGTTCTCCTGCTCCTGTCCTCCCCATGTTTGTGTTACTGTCTTTTCTATGTTTCTTGGATGGGATGTAACTGTAAGACAAATTCCTCGTAATGTAAAAATTACTTGGCAATAAACATGATTCTGATTCTGATTAAGGTTTGAGAAAGTGTATGACATTGGTTAAATACAAACTTTACTCAGGCATTAACAGCAACAACAAAATAAACAAACATGTTCTGAAGATTATGGAATGATTGTACTCAGGCATAAAACAACAACATTGTCTCCTGATTGAGAATAAACTGCTGCCTCCTGTCTTAGACTCTGGTGTTTGTTGATGCATTCATCCATCCACTACTTTCTCTCTGTGCAGACTTTGCTGCTCTATAACAGTCATCTCATTTCCCCCTTTGCTCTCATTACAATTACTACAGCCTCCAGAGAGATTTGTAGTTTGAACTGAGACATATGTCTTTTTGAGTCACTTTACGGAATGACTGATGCCATCTTTCTTCTAGAGAGGACAGTCTGGCTGGATTGCATGCATGCATTGTTTTCCTGTGATTCATCTGTGCGTGTGAAGACAATCTGTATTCAGAACAGGATTGCTGGACTTCACCAATAATATTAAAAAACTAATGTAGAGGGAGAAAATTACTGCACATTAATGATTATTTCTGGAGAAAATTCCTACAATAATTAGCACCGAAATGGGTTCTGATTTCATAAAAATCTGAAGGACTAAAACCTAAGTAGTCTTAAAATATGCTGGAAGCGTCACGGTCTGCACAAATGTATTGTTGCACAGCATTTTCCAATGTCATGAACATAAATCTGCAAAAACTGAGTGCACCCTCAACCAATATAGACAGCCAGTCATGGAGATGTGAGTGTTAAAACCCAAAGAAATGCTTCACAGAGTGAGCATTCAACCATCTTCCCTTTTCCTGGCAGTCACTACAGCAAACCTCACATCAGCATGAATAAAGGAACAGCAGTGAAGAAAAATGACATACTGTGCTGACTGGAGGGAGATGTCCTTCATGGACTACAATACAGCAAATGGTCTTATTATCTATGACCACTGCATTCTGTTATTCCTCTCTCACCTTCTTCCTTGTTGTGCTTGCACCGTGACGAGCAAGGGACCATATTTCACCTGTTATTTACATATAGTTGTAATAATCCTCTCTGTTCCTTCTCCTTCACATTCATTCTGATATTTTCTACAGTATTTACGATTAGGAGCTTTGCAGCCGGTGCAGGCGGAGGGGTAATGAATAAATTAAACATTAGAGCGAAGGCACAGTCCTACTCAGAGGTCACATGTATTTTGCTGCCATTTTAAAACACGGCACATCGCCGAAGAATACGGCAGAAGAATACGTCCAGTCACATGCAAGTGAGTGGCTTTAAATGGGCAGCCATTGGGGAGCACCTGAATAATTTATGGCTCCTCTTGTTGTGCTGCACAATCAGGGGGGAAGGTTTATTTCAAACAAAGGGAACAAGATGTCGCTTATGAATTTCTGTCATGCTTTGTCTCACCCCGTCATGTCTGTGCTCTGCATTTTCATCTGCACTAGATTTATTTTATTTGATCTATCAGACCGCTGACATGCACTTGTAATTGATGCAGCTGTACGTGCCTCCTGAGCCATTTTGTAATAATAAAAAAAGAAGAAAAAAATAAATAAAAGCGGCTGTGAGCGTTTGGATGAGAGAGCAACAACGCTGCATTTCAGGTGCCAGCTCTCACTAACTCAATTCTCCAGAGAAACTCACAGCATGAACCGTTAAACATGCCACTTTCGTAAGAAGTCATACTGAGAAGCTGTTTGCCTTTTCATACCAAAACTCCACCAGCACAGTTCACTGTGGAAGGCATCATGTTTCTCTGCAGTCTTGATAACTTAACTCATAAATCCCTGTTTTATAGCAGCAACCTGAAGTGTTTGACTGAAAGACACATAATGGCTTTTAACAACACAACACAAACAATAACCTGCATCCTTTTGTGTTCTTTTGTCAGTCACAAAAGACTACAATTCTGAAGTATTTGTGATGTTAAGGCAGCATACTAGCCTATATGACGACAAAACTACTTTGAAAAATAACAACTTTTCCAATGTTTACGCCTAATGTCCACATTAAGACACCTAAACCAGTGACTTATAAAAATACTGCTGAACCGGTGTCAGTTTGGAAACTTTAGGAAAGAGCTTTAGTCTCAACAAGCAGAAAAGGAGACTTCTTGAAATGACATAAAACCACATTGGTCTCAATTTCGTATGAGACCCAATGTCTCATAAGACACTGGGTCTTATGAGTCAACATGTGTTTTTTCCTGTTTTGCCACGGCCTTATCGTGTGACTACCAGTGGTTAAGCCAACATAGTAGTAGTAGGGCTGAACAATTGGGGTCTAATGACAACATAAAAATATCATCTGCGTTATATTCTAGTGCCAAGATAAGAACCTAAAGACAAATTGTTTCAACAGTATACTCTACATAGCAAAGGTCATGGAATAAATATCACAAAAGTTCTAACTGATGTTAGGGTAAACAATTTAGAATAATATATATAAAAAAATAAAATAAAGACACTTTTGTTTTTAAAAATCCTCAAAAAAATTATGTAAAATAAACTCAAATTAAATAAATGCAAATTATGTATCTGACAATGCAGTCTTTGTGATTTACCTACTGCATTGTTTCAAATTGTAGTTTTGATTTGAAATTGATCAATAGTTCAGGACTAATGGATACAAAATTGCAGGCATTGGTGTCCTTGCTGTGTATGCTAGCAGCTGTTGTGCAATTATATTCTGCATTTTATCATGTTAGTATGACCAAACTGCACAGGAGGCAAGCTATTATTGCAGCAATTTGTGACGAGTTCTGTGTCCAGAGGCATTAGCACCTCAATAATCATGCAATATATATTTTAGGCATGTTACTGCAGACTCCGACTGAAATGAAAATGAAACTCTGTTACTGTGAATGTTTTGACTGTTGCCATAAAGTTCTAAGTGTATGTGCCTGTTCTTTTTATCATTTCTTTACTCAGCTTTCGCTAAGATTGTTTCATCTGCTTTTTGTACATCTTGTGTGCGTTTTTTTTTTTTAAATGTGTGACATTCACCTGCCTTGACTACAGGTGTTAATTTGCATGTTGGTTAAGTCTCATGCTTTCAGAGACTTTCTGATTTAGATTCAGACTTACAACTAAATAGCATTTCTCCTTGAGCTGAAACCTAAAACGTGCAAAAAGAAATAACATCTCAATATATAATTAATACAGTAAATGGTCAGTAAATAAGTAATAAAATGAATCACTCTGATAAAACATGCATCGTGTTGACGATAATTAATGAGTGTCGTCCCTGAAAAATGAATGTGTAGCGTCAGATAAATCTTACATGTTGTGCTGACTTGGCCTCTCCTTTAACAGACAAGTTTTTTCTCTTCATTCTCCTTCAATATCCCAGCTTCACTGCAAACACCACATTCCTGACATCTCACCCCTCGCATGTCACGAGGCTGCAGCGTTACAGTACATTTCTCTCGCCAGCTCGCTCAATGTGACTTCAGTTCTTGGTTTCTCCTTTTCTCTAGGTGACAAATACTAAAACAATTTCCCACAGCGGCCAAAATATCACTACTTCTGCACAAAATGCCAGAGGTCAGCAGAAGTAACAAACATCTGCATAATTGATTCACTAATTAGCTGCCATTGAAGTGGCCACATTCTTAATTATGTACAAACACGCTGTGGCAAATGTTCAAAGAAACACTTATTCAGCATCCGCACTATTATTCCTGTTGGCGCTGGCTGCTTCTTTTGAGCCAGTTTTTTAAAGAGGACATATCAAGTGCATGTCCAGGTCTATCATTTTTATTCTGGCACTCTCCTGGCATATCTTTGCATGATTTACTGTTCATAAACTCCCCCATGGTGGCCCCTTTATGCAGCCCCTGGGGTCAGCCTCAGTCTGAAATAGACAGTTTAAGGTTCTGTCTCTTCAAAGCCTCCCTCTGAATGAGCCAGTTCTACCCTGACTGACCGGCATAAAGAAGCCAGCTACAAAAACTGACAGTAGAAGCCAAAATTTGCTTTTTTAAATCCTTTATTACTCCAAATGTCAATTCTAAAATACACTTATATATATAATTGAGCTAGAATATAGGACACCAACAATGCACTGGGTAATCTAAGCAACTAAAGGTATCAAAAGCTACCGTCAGCTGTTTGTGAGCATGTGCAAACTGATGGTAGTTTGTTTTTTTAAAACTTAATTTTTATATTTTGGTTTTTACAAATAACACGAATGTACATACTGACGAACAGACAGGACACCAGGGGAAGCACAGTACAGTTTGTCTCTTCAGCAGTCATTTCTTGTGTTCAGGGTTACTTTTTCAACTTTCCCGGAGTGGACAAGTGAAAGGAAGCATCAACAGGGCCTCAAGTGTGATTAACATTCAGTCCATATCATCCTTAGTCCATTATTAATCTTGAGCACATACAGAATTTACCTTGACATCAGAAAGGGAATAAACAGGTGTTAAATAAAAATAAGGACTGACGGTAGTTTGATGTATAGCGCTGACATGCAAAGAGTGCACGCTTCAGCCTGAGACTTCTGACATCCTTAACAGTATATAAATGTCAGAAAATAACGCAAGAGGCATAACAGAAACAAACAATGCTACCAGGACTAAAAATCACCAATGTAATACTATATACTGTATTTACTGCTACTAAGGATATAAAGCAAACATATATAAAGTCAATATAAACAACATTAACGTTCCTCAGTTCCCAGTTTGTTGACCCAGTGATTTTTCAGTGTTTAATTATACACAGTGTCTGCTTTTTTGTTTGCTTAATGAAGAGTGAGTTCAAATACAGTTGGTTAAAGGTACAATGTGGTAAATTTAAATTATATTTTGCAGGCAGCTAAACATACATATGTGAGGAGGACAGTTCCCTAGTTTAGACTAAATCCAAACACATAAATAGACACATTGTTTACTGTGCAAAGGATTAAGGTACTAAAAGTATGCATACAGTTTTTTATTTATCAATTAACTTCCTGGAAAGCAAACAGTAAACCCCCCCCCCCCCCAAAAAAAAAAAACCCCAAACCCCACTGAATTGAACTAATCTTCGATGTGCCCATTCCTGTGCTTTCAATACAGCTTTCCGAGGCACTTTGCAGGTAGGTCATTCCAAGGATCTCACAGCTCTTCTGAGGTTTCACATTGTCTCAGTGCTTTCCGTCTCCTCATATAAACCCAGAATGACTCCACAGTGTTGAGATCAGGACTCTGTGGAGGCCACACCATCTGTTGCGGGACTCTTTGTTCTCCTTGTTGCTGAAGATAGTTTTTCATGACTCAGCTCGTTGTCGTGATGTTGCACAATGAATCTGCATTGATCAGATGCCTCCTGAAGGCATTTCATGGTGGTAAAAAAATCTAGAAATGTAAAATGCTCAAAAATGTTTGCACAGTATTGAGCAAAAATAGATATTTTCGTAAGATAAACATGCAAATAGCAGGTTGCGCAGCATTATAAGTAGCGTTGCTTGCTAACAAAATGTTGCACTCGATGTGCCAAAGATCACTGATTCAAATTTCAAACTATCAACAGCCCTAAATGCTCCATTCTAACAGTCTCTTTCTTTCATTATGCTCATGCATACTACAATAAACCCCAGTCTGTAAGCTTCTTCACGCTGTTGCGCTTGAGAGCTAATGTGTTGTCAGAAAGGTTTCTAAATCTGGAGATACCTCCCTGAGAGGTGGGCCAACGAAAACAGAGGAAACACAGACTGCAGCTGAAGGAGAACCAGCCGGGTTGAGCTCTGAAGTCACACAACTCAGTGGGATTTTTTACGTCAAACATTCACTTGTCACATTACAACAATCGGAGTCGGTCTGAAAGAGGCTGCTGATCCTATGATAATGCAGGCACACAAGGCTATGAAAGAAAGCTTGTCTTTGGAGTGTAAATAAATGTGGAAGGCCTATAAATACTGTATGTAAACTAAAAAATACATATGTGCAAATATAATAAATAAGCTTTCATAGAGGTGCAGGTCCTATTATATTACATATTTGATGACAACAGAGATTCACATTTCACTGTAGTTTCTAACAAAGATCCAAGAGGATTACATCCCATTTGCGGCTTGTCTTTGGGATCAGACACCAATTTGCTACTGTGTGAGGAGGCTGCAACTTTACATGTGGGCAGTGAATGAGGGGAACGTTTGCTCACTCCTCCATCATAATCTGTTGTTCATCAAAGGGATCTATTTTCTGCCCCCTTTGTACCTTTTCACCGGACTGCAAACTCTGACAAAGTGCCTGAGTCTGTGCTCTTTAATGATGATGTATGAGAGTTATCCTGAGGATGTTGTCAGATCAGGGGGATGTGCTGTGGGTGTAAACCTGAAGGGTGTTGCACACGGAAGATAGATTAAAAATATAGAGTATTTTTTCTGTAATCCAAAGAGAATATTTTGTGATGGACTCATGTTCTCAGATGAGTGCTGGGAAACAAGTTAAGAAGAAGTTAAGTGATTTAACTGTTAACTCGATCTTAACACTGACTATTAACCCCCATTTTCTAATTTGTTTATCTATAATTGGGAGTGTCACGACTTAAGCGATTAGCAGAGAAAGGGATCAAAGCAGTTCAATAAGATATCAGCTGTGGAGTTGCAAGTAATGCGGCTTCATAAGTCATGCTTCGCAGGTAGCTGCATACTTTGTCTGTGATAAATCGAAAATGGGGTGTGATGTTGTTGAGAAAATTTACCACAAACTGAGTTTTGGTGCATTTCCTGTCTTCTACACCACTGTGGTAAATGAAGATAAATTCACAAATACACACACTCCTCAAACTGGATTCAATTCGGTGTGCAATCTAGGTGATGCTCAAGTTGTATTGCTTTGACACAGTGCGCTTTCCAGCAGCCATTGCTCAAAGTGACACAGAATAAAGAAGGGCCGTGGCCTCCTCCTGTTTAATTATAGCGCCTTGAGAAAAGCAGCAGATGCCAACAAAAGACATCACAACAGCTATTTGCATGAAGAGGGTGTAATTTCCAAATGAGTCAAAAGTTTGTACTTTGGTGCGCTGATATTTCTGCCGAGCTGGATGTGCTCCCACAGAGGAAAATTGTTAATCTGAGAGTTAGCAATTTTGCTACAAATTAGGCTCATGTCAGTTAGTTTTGGTGTTTCCTGTTGCATGGTATCATGAGAAAGACACGTAAGCAAGCTGCCAAATACTGCAGGGGCTGAAATCTTGCAGAGGTTAATAAAGAGTAAGAAATACTAGTGTTACTCCTGCATTACTGGTTTTAATCAATCATTTATAAAAATGCACTGCTTAGGGCTGGTTAATTATATTGCGCATTATGATAATGATTTTATTCTTTGTAGAAAACACTGGGTATTTTCATAACCGGAGGTACCGCTTCTGAAGCCTTCATCAAACTTCAGGGAAGGAGAATTGTGAAATAAGCATTTTAGCAGCATCTGAAAGTATCAGCACTAATTAAACTGTGTGACATTTATATATTTGCTTGCTTACTTTATATTTTTGCTCCATTCTTACGTTACATCAAATGCATTTCATCTTTGCTGTGTCTCCTAAATCGCCGTTCAAGGTTGACAACTCTGACACTCATCATCCACGGAAAAATAGAATTAACAGATGGTTTGTTTTCCATCTTTCAGCAGGAAGAAATCCAATAAAATATATAGGTCAATACAATTATTGCAGTGGAGTCACAGTTTTTCTGCCTTTCTATTTTTTTCCGCTAAATAAACAAAGAAAACATTATGAACTATCAAGTTTTCTGAATTAAGTGTTCTTACACTATCATTATCCTCCGTAGCTCCCTTTGCATTATTGCCCCTTTTGAACTTAACACATAAAGCACTTAAAAACCTGCGGTAGCAAAGTGTCATGATGTTTGCAAATGGTTTCTCTCATTAAAAACAACTCCATAAAGCGAATGCATTTGTGCTAACAAGGACACATGAGGTCGGGAACAAACACACGGACTATCTAGACTATCACCGGTAATGAATTGGTATTAGGCCTGTGTTGAGCTCTGTTCTCTGCAGAGTCTCTATGAAACAGCCTTTGAAGGAAAACTAACTAAAGCACTGTCACCTGGCTCTCACATGCAGACGGATGTCAAAGGTGTCAAACTCATTTCCTGCATTCAGCAACAAAAGGGAACAGAATCACATAATTAATCATCTTATTACCACATGATCAGCTTGTTTTCAGTTTAAAATTTTCTGCAGGGTCTCTTTGCTAAACTAATTCAACGAAGCTCAGTTGTATGCTCCTCTCGTGTATTTCTAGGTGAATTAACTGGCTTTGTTATTGCTCATACTATGGACTGTTAACTTTCTATTTCAACCCAGTTGCCAAATTAGTTGATATGTTCTTCCCTGTGTGAAGCTAAAACCTAGGCTCCAACCTTGTGCAGAAAAGATCCTGCAGGACTGTCGGCTCAAAGCAAGAAAATCAATGTTGTCTCACAGTGGAGCATTATATAAACCCCTGCTACCTGACAATGATCAGAGTCAGTATCTGCACTGTTTAGTAGCTGTGTGTGTTGACATCGCTCTCATGTACTATGACATGATGCAGTATTGGGAATTTTTAGCCATTTTTCCTGTTCCTGTTTTGTTCCAGGGCCAAAAAATACATGCAAACTAAAGCTTCATTCCTTTCACTACATACAACCGCCCTTACGATGTACATACTGTTGCATGCATACGATTGGGCCATACGACTTCATCACAACATTGCACCTTAAGCTACTGACCTTCTGGCTCACACAGTATAACTCTTGCAGTCTGTAGTGCGAAATGAGCTGTCATCTGGCTCGTTTATACTCTTGCAAGACACTGTGACGAATGCGACGTATCGCCCTCTGCGCGGAGGATTGTGGGTTTGAGTAGCCGGTGCATAGCATACTGCAAATCAACCAAATGTAGTAGGACAGCCGAGTATTTTTTTTGACATACTGCATTCGACTTAGACATATTAAATCTTTTTCAGGTATATTTTACGATATGGATGTATCTGTATTGGAAGGCACCCAATGTCTTACTTATTTAAGCACAGATTTCTTGTCCTTGTACTGTGTTCGACCACTTCAATTTATGGAATGTGAAAGTATACTTCTATTCCCCAACCTTCAGAGGGAAATACTGTAATTTTAGCTTTTATGGTACAGCTAGTAGTTTCTTAGCATTTTAAGACTTTACATAAATTAAAAATAGTTCAACAAAGCTCCTCCTCAACAACCTACAACATAAATGATGATTGCATGAGTAGCATTAATATAATAATGTAAAAAATAGGGCCAATCTACATAATAAGTACTTTTACTTTTAATGCATTGAGTAGATTTTGGGGCTTTTATTTTTCCTTGAGGTATTTGTACAGTATTGCTGCTTTCACTTAAGCATCTGGAAACTTTCTCTACCACTGTTGTAAAAGTCCTAAGCAGACAAGAAACTTTAAATGAAACTTTAATGATCATAATAAATTACTCTTGATAGGTTAGACCACAGATAAGATAGCACTACTATCATTAACTACAGACGCGCCAAGTGATCACTGTAAGAAAACTAATTTAGCAGCGGTGGATCACGTCATGAAATTTCTTTGTGTTCACATAATAACTTTTGTTTCAGGGTCTGGGGAAAGTTGACACACAATTACCACTGTAGTGGCTTTTCATGACATTGATAAAGCTGTTAGTGAAGGGCTGGAAAAGCCACAACAAGTCAAATCTTTCCGTTCCATTACAGACTCTGACTTCTTACCGAATAGAGCAAGAAGGAGATTTTGCGGGTTGTCAAAAAGAAAGCAAATGAAAAAACAATAGGAGAAAAAAAAACATAAAATCCATAGTAACATCACAGTAAGAAGCTTGGATGAGTTAGTTTTTTTTTTCTATTGCATAAAGACATTTGTGAAAACTTGTCATTAAGAATATCCAGCTGCTCTATTTTCTGAGAGGTGATAATGTGCTCTTGTAAGACTCTTAACAAAAAGAACACACATGAGGCAGTGGTTCATGCTGAGTTTATGTCAAGTGACAGCAGAGCAGTTGGAGAATGGCCTTTATTTATCTGCAAACATAGACGCGAGAACAACTTGGTACATCTTATAATGACAGCAGCACATAAGAGACATTCATCTACCAGGGATAGTTGATATGCTTGACAGCTGCTCCATAAATAAGCGCTTCAATGTATAACAGTGAGGAAAAAAAGCCTTCAGTCCCCGAATCATTATTTACAGTATTGAGCAAATTCCCTTGAATATCTATGACCAACCACAAATTCCTATGAGGGATATCAGTGCTGTGAACATTCAAAAGTTTATCAAATCATCTATTGTATATATTCTCAATCCGTGTTCACAGCAGCCCGGGGTGTTTTCTGCTGTTCATCAGAGGGGCTGTTTTCCCTATTGAGATAAGAAATTAAATCTGCAGGAGCAGAGGATGCTGGGATTGCTGCAGGGTGGCGAAGCAGCAGCTCTGATAATGGAGCCGACTCCCACTGCGCAGGCTATGAGGCAAACAGCCGTGGCGCCAGCCCAACCCTGCCTATGTGAGAGGATAGCTAACAGTGTCACTCTGTGGAGGCTCTCTCTCCCTTTCTCTCTCCCTGTATGTGAACATGTGGTTAAAGCTGCATGTGACCAAGGGGAGGAGAAGAATAAGATGTGCTTTTGACTCCCTCTCTGTCTCCATTTGAGATAATGTATGTGGGAGAGAACGAGGAGTAAAACTGTGGGGTTTGGCTTTTGTGCAGAGAATGCTGGCGTGATAAATCAAACACACTGACCCTGAGTGATCGATCCAGTCAAAGGGCGACAACATTCTTTCAGCATATTGTTATCACAGCCTCTCTCTTCCATCTAATTGGCTCATCACTTTTCTGCTCACATTTACAGTCTGGATGCATGGCAGCGAGCTATGGAAATGTGAAGAGGGTTTTAATTTCAGTTTCATAACTCACCAGAATATCGTGTCAGTTTGGATGCTCCTCACAGGGTTCACTTCAAAGCAGTCTGCGGAGAGAAATAAACGGTCACACCTTAATGTGCAAGCACAAATAACATTAGGGGCCGTACGGCACCACTTGTAATAGTGTCAGAATCATGAAAAGGTTCAATTTACAGTTCAATCTTTGATTCCACCCCAAGTCCTAATACAAATGATTTGATATTTCTATCAAAGTAGTGCTGGAACAATTGCTTTCTGCCCAGAGCCTGTCTGCCAGATGAAATTTTCAAGAAGAAATATGTTTTTCATGTGGCTTCTTCTGTAATAATGATTTTCTTGCTTTTTATGCATAACTAATATTTTTGTTTAGTGTGTATAATAATTAACCTCGGATCATAAACTTGCATTAGCTTGAGGTTAGTTTTTCCTTCACATATGTATTTTTTTTATTGCAGCTATTAAATTCAATGAATGGATTCAATGAATACTGACTGCTGAATATTAATCATGCACTTTGGAGAGATTATGCACTCTTCCTTTGTGCTGCGCAGGTGGTTGTATCATTATATAGTGTATCCTTGGTTCGTCACTGATAAAAACCCTTTGTATTTTCCATAAAGTTCAATAAAGCTCATAAAATTAATACAAATCATCACAAATGATTGTAATGAAATAATGAAATACATTTCAGTTAAATGCAGTCAAATATTACAACACTGTTGAAGCAAACCCACCACAAGTCATTACCTTTAATTAGCCCCACCTAAAGCCATTCATTATTAGTACATTTACTTAATTAATGAGCTAATTGATTCATTAATTATTGACAAGTGGACAGGTTCTGCCACTTGGTGTTTAACTTGTTAACTAACCTTTTGCAGTGCCGGTGACCATTATCGTTTACCTCCCTCAAACTAATAAAGCCAGAATGGAATCTCAGTCTCAGTGGCAGCGACAGTCTTATTTGTTGTCACTGTTACACATCATTGCAAGAAGATACACTGTTTTATTTTGTATGCATCTTATGCATCCCCCATGTGAATATTCATGGTTTTGTCATGCAAAATAAAGGTGAAAGACAAGTTTTGAGGGTATGCAATGTATATCACTTCATATGTCTCTTTTTCCTCTGACATATTTTGATGAGTCACTCTGCATTTGAGGCTGTAAACATAAATAATTTAATGTAATTTAGTCAACTAGCTAATACCACCCTTCATAAAAACTGTGCTTGACCTTTAGGTCATGGACTGTAGTAGCTGGAGGAGAGAGATATGAAACTCCATGGCTAAGAATTAGAAAAATACCTTGGTTTGGGTTAAATTTACAACCTTTTCCCAACATATTAGAAGCTTCTCCTCCATTTGCAGGGTTATCAGGGTCATGTGTCCCGCCTCATCAGTTATACAGTATGATTGGTTGACAGGAAAGGATGCTTAAACTTGTGAGTTAAGCAAGAAAAAAATAATAGCAAAGATATTTTGATTTGAAATGTATTTGTAATGCATCCCCAGGAAACTTAATCCAGCAGATAATGTATTTAACTCAAAATTGATGAGATAGTTTAGCTGTACAGAAACATAATTTTGTGAAGGCGGGGCTTGTCTTTGGATCTATGCAATCAGATTTATTTTTTGTGACAAAGGTGTGGATGATGACAAATGATCTTCTGCAGCTCTGACAAGTACCACAGTAATCTCTGCTCCACTACTTGCTGTAGCACAGCACAGATGCTGTTTTACCGAAAAATTGATATGATTCTTACAAACAGTGAGTCTTTGATTTCACACAGAGGAAGCCAAAAGCAGGTTTAACTAACAACCAGCATTTTTTTTGCCGGGGTTTGTAGCTGCAGCTGTATTCGGCAAACCAGTTAACCTCAGGGTAGAGAATCTTGTTACAGGTTTTAAAACTTGCACTTGAATGCTATGTTACTGATGGAAGATTCAGGCTTCGTACCCCGGGAAAAAAGCAGCATCCTTATGTCTCCAGTTCAGGATCCTTATGTAAAAAAGTATAGCCTAAAAGTAAACAAACAGCCTTGTCCTTATGCTGCTGTGCAAAGCCAGCTAGTGAATTATAAATGGGATGAATACTACTGGAATACAAACTGAGTTTACTCATGAACAGCTCCTTTTCACAAGTATTTATAAGCCAATTAGCCTATGATGTGGTTAATTCAATTCAGTATAATTATATTTTAAATAATATAAAGTAACCTCAGGGCACTTCACATAGTTAAGGTCAAGGCATTAAAATACCATACTGTACAGAAAAATCCCCCAAATCCAGTGATTCTCTTTGAGCAGCATTGTGGGAAAGAAAACGTTCTGGCAGAACCAGGCTCAGGGAGGGTGGATCATCTGCGTCGACCGGGTGAGGATAAAGCAGAGCAAGAGAAGGATAGCAGAGAGCGTTCATTGTCTTTATTATGCTTGATTAACACTGTAGTTAGTAAGCTGGTTAGCTGGACATCCTTCTGTGCAGATTAACACACTGACCACGTGTTACACTTCTGCTTTTGCGTATTTGGTTTTGCAAAGGCATAAAAACACATCATCCATCTCTTTAAATGCAGAATAACACTAGTTCAACTTTACTCCAGAAAATATGGCCGCATTTAGAGACTTGACTCTCTGATGATTTACCATCTGAAATACATAAAGACTCTACATGACTGTGAACGTCAGTGCAGCTGCAAAATTTCTAAGCTTTTCCAACTAAGTGGTTTCCTGCACACCTACATTTGAGCTGCATCAATCTCTCAGGCACAAAAGCAAACTCTGCAGGACTGGGATGAACCAGCAAAACAGATTTTTTTGGTGTAAATAGCTTTTTGAAGTGCAAAAAACAAACTTCTAAAAACTCATTTACCTGCTTCAGTGCTGCATATAGGCCAAAACTGTTCAAGGGAGGTACTGTTTCTTGTGTTTCTCCCCAGTGCACAACTAAAAGGCGCACACGGCGCTATCACAGTTAATTGAAGCTTTTTGGAGATGAAGGAAAAAAGGGACCACTGTGCACTTTTTCTCTTGCTTTTTTCAGGAATAATGACAACAGAAGAACAGCTCTGATTCTCTTCTGTCAAATTTAATTGCCAAAACAGCAATCTTGATTAGGATCTTAGCAGTCCCCTTTTTTTATCAGTCCCAGCCAACGCCGCACAGAATGTTTGTCCTAGCAAGAAATATTTACCAAACCCAAACTCTCCTTTCGACTGAGTGTAAACAAGGTAAGCCTCCAGTAAAGACCCTGACATTGAGAGCAACCTTCAGAGGTTGTTCAGGAGCCATCAATTACACCCAAAACATACCTGCCTCCTCCTTCTCTTTAGTGTCATGCCTCCTGCCTACAAGAGCTCCCCTTAACATGCACTGTTTGCAGTATTCCAAGCATGTAGCTACATCTGAAGTCTCAAAATAAAACCCAACACAACCTAAATACCTAACTTTCAAAACGCCATAACACAACGTCTGATGGCCGGCTTTCCGACTGACCTAAGACAGTGATGTGAAAAGTACAATTTCACGCATGCCGCACTTCCCTTAGACATCCATCCTATGTTCACATCCCCTGAAGCAGCCAACACCGAGGAACTGATTAATAAACACTGCAGACGCTTTCACACTGCAAATATCACCAGTGCTATTCATGCTGCTTTAGCTGTCATTGTACATATTGTGACTGCATGCTAACTGCCCCTCCATCTACTCATCAAACTCCCATGCAGACACATCAAACACATGCGCCGCAGCCGAGTGACACAGTGATTGGGTTCGGGAGAGGATTTTCTGCTCCACATTTGGGCGATTGTTGTTATTTTTCTCATCAAAAAAGCACACCGCGGTGGGATGTGCAACTTGCAAGCGGAGAAGGGGAAGAGGTTGCAAAACAAAAGCGGTTCTGCTTCGAAAACATCTCTCAAAGATCAAATGTCATTAGAATCGCATGCTGCCTTCAACCAGCACTTCATTTCTGCTAAAAGTGATGATATGCAGCTTTTAAAAGCTTAACGGCTGCAGTTCAAAATATATATACTGCTCATTATTTGTTATTTTCCTTATCAGTTAATTTGCCTGCTATATTTGTAATTGCTTCAAAATACTAATGAGTGACTATGATTTCCCACGGCCATGGCTGAAATGTTTAAATTGCTTGTTTTAATCAACCATCTGGCTCAAATTCAAAAGTATTAAAGGGCGAGTTTGGACTTTTTAAAGTGAGGTCTTATGAGGATCTCATCTATAGTCAATGTATTACCTACAGCAGCTGTTTCTTTCCAAAAATAAAAAAATAAAATAAAATAAAAAAAAAATTGCAAATTTTAGGACAAGATAAAAACCAAAACAAATCTTTAAATATGCTGCTCTAAGCATGTCATACAGTATGTTTACTAGGTATTACAGCTTATACATTAAGATTACTTTGACTGAGGTAATCTGTTACTGGGATATATTATAATATATCATTAAGGTTGTGAGACTGTTGTGTTCTCTTGCATTGCTATCATGCCTGTGTTTACATAATAGTAGTAGTAATGTGTGTTAGCTGCACCTGAATGGTTCTGCCACCTCTGGTAATATTGAGTGTCATGAATCTCTGGCACGATCATTTTGGGGTTTAAAAGTTTAAGCATCCTTGACCCACAGTGGATCACAGCCCAGTTTATACAGCTTACGTGAGGATCAGCATTAAAGCTTAACAATAAACTGCTGCAGAAGAGGTCAGCGGCAAAAACGTATTTTAGCCACCTGAGAAAAATCAATATCAGTTTAAGCGTACGCTACATGTAGAATATGAGTTTGGTGTGTTCATTCCATCTGAACTAACCCTTTAAATCCCCAAGTCACACAATCACACAAACAAATCAATCGAAGCGGCAGCAGACCAGAAACTCTGGTGTTCTGGGAGGTAAAAATTTTATTTTATTTTATTTTTAAAGGAGGTCTTCTGGCTTTGAAGAGAGCACAGATGGATATACCGGATTCAGCTCCTCATCAGAAAGAGCAGTCTTACAGCGAGGTAAACCAGTAAAAATATTCTAAATATAGCATACACTCTAACTGGTATTGATTCTTTTAGGTAGGCCATTTTTAGGTGGCTAAAATACACTGTGCTGCTTATCCCGTCTATAGCAGTACGCTGCTTACGCTCCTGTCTGCTCCTCCAGACTACTGCAGGTAATGACTAACTGCCTCATGCAACCCCACCTTAAAAAGAAAGAAGCATCAGTCATTAAACTGTTAACTATCAAACCTGACAAAGAAAAACATCAAATCCTCACATTTACAATGGAGCAATGAGAAAATGTTAGACACTCTGCTTAGGGGAAAATGAGTAAGACAGTTAGTAATACCATCAGCTCTAAAACAATATCCCAGCTTTAGATTCATACCCATCTATACATAAATAATGCTAATTAGAATGTATATATATCTATATACATATATATATATATATATATACATATAAATATAAAACTGTTTTCTGCACGATTGATGATTCATTAGATACTGCAGCTGTCAGGGTGTTGGTGAGCCTCTCCCTGCTTTTATAAACCCAGCATAGCAACTCAGGATTCTCATTTGCAGCCATCCTCAAGGACAAACAGCTATTTGTTCAGTGTTTCAGGTCCTCGGAGCTTCAGTACGCAGGGCGAGGCAGGCGCTTGGATAACTGTAAGCTTGGATTTTGTGTCCGCATACGAAACAAAACTGATGATATATTTGACATTTCTGCACTCTCACTATGTTTTCCTTTCAGGTGAGCCCTCCACAGAAACTAAAGCAGCTCCATACTGAAAACTGCATCACATTATTGCTTGTATTTTTTCAGTATCTGCTGCTCTTCTGCTGTGTGACTAGAGGCCAGTGATGTCCATAGAAACATTATCGCCTCTCAGTCCAAACACCCTCTAGAATTCCTAATGAAGAGTGAAAAAGAACCTGCTACAGGCCCTCTCTATAGCAGTGTCTAAACCATGTGTGAAAATACATAGCACATCCACTTCTCTATTACTCTGCCTGGCTTGCCACAAGGCTAAAATAAACATTTTGAGGCCAGGACCCACATAGCTATTATAAAAACCATCTATAAAAACAAATAAGCATGCATTTAAACTGTGGCCATGGTGAACTTAACCAGTCAGATCCGCAGCAAATAGCAGCGAGAATCTTTGACCTATGGAGGCCTGGTTAGTCTGGAATACAAAACAAGAAGTGACATGGCGAGAAGGGAAAAGATGCAAGAAGTACCTGGTCTGATGCACCACAGCACGCTGAACCGATGGCTGGACCGCAATGCCTCTGTTGCGCATATTAAGCATGTTCACATACCCAACAAGCATGTTGCCACTGCTGAGTGAGATGTAACCGACAGCATATGGTTCTCTTAGCATGCCCACAATTGGCACACTGACCATTACCTGTACCTCCAGGGCAGCCAAAGTGACCTCCAGAGAGGAGAGAGAGCTCCAGACAAAGGCAACAACCTAAGGCAAAGTAGAGGCCTGTACTGTGGGCTGCACTGCAGAGAGCTGGAGCTCGAGTACACAGAGATAATGGCGGGGGTGTTAAAGCGATGAGGAGAATATGTGCTAAGGTTTTTACTATAATATTTACAGTGACTAGGATGTTGTGACTCCTTTGTTGGGCAGGAAATCTCTCCGTGGTGCAGACAGTGACCACGGTGATGCTGAGCAATAATACAAGTTGCCTGAGAGAATCACATCAAATAAGATACGCTCTAATAATTACTCTGGTTATGTAGCTATTTTTAATAAAAAAAATAAAAAGGACAGTTACATTTGCAAGTGGGTGCTATCCTAAACCATGTCCTACATATATAAGTCAGTGACCCAAGGGGAACGTGGTAATTGAATAATGCATTTAGTCATCTGATATGAATAATTATGCAATAAGCACAACACAAACTCGTGCACCAGTGGCCATAGAGGTCAGCGGGGTTACCCGTAAGCCCCGAACACGCAGACTGCACGAGCATGTGAGGGATCAGAGTTTCCCTTCATTCTTGATGAGTCAGGGCGGCTCGTCTCTGTTGCTCATGATCTGATGCTCTGGTAGTAAGCTCTCTCTCCTCCCCTTTCCCCCTCACGAGCCGAAGCCTCTGATGATGTCCGTACTGCTATTTATACACTTAGGCATGCTCAGCACATTTACCAACACCACATAAATAATCAGGGAGATATGAGAGACAGTGTGCAAGAAGGATGGGTTTTCTTTAACACAGCAACTTCTGGCTCCCTACTTTCATAGAGCAATGTACCACGTTTGCAACAACACACTTTGGCTGCTCCCCTATTGTTGTTTCATTCTGTGCTGACTTGCTCATCTCGACACCGAACCGTGGTTTTTACTTATTAATGCAGGCCTAAACATGTGACTGACTGCGGTAATGGGGATTTTTGCTGCAAAATCTTTAAGGCTCATATAGATTGGACTTGCCAGTATTGATAAGGTCTCAGAGGGCATAAAACTCATGTCAGCAACATTTCAAATTTCTCACTAATGGGTTTCAGCCACAGTTCTCTGCTTACTAGAGATGTAGGAGACCATGACTTTGGCCCCAATTACTGGTATTTTTTAATAATAGAAGCAACCAGTGCATCATCAGGTGGAGATGAGTCACTTGTTACTACTTGATAGGTGAATGCATCATTAATGAGCCAATAATTAACACAACCAAGCCTCTTTTTGATTTTCTTTGCCAATCTCACACGCAACACAGGCTTTTCATGCAAAATAACACATACACGAAACGGTGTGAGATCTGCCCAGGGTTTCTTCTGCATAGAGGTGTTTTTTGCTTCCTAGTTGGGGTTTCATTTACACAAGCATAATAGACACTTTAATTTATCAAATTGTCAGAAATGATAGAAAAATGTAAAGATTTCTCCCAAATAACGCAACAAAACTCATTGTTTTTACTGTATGTGGACTGATTGTGCTTACTTTTGTACACAGTCACTTTTCAAAGGCCGGCTCTGTCAGCACATGATGTCATCAGCGAAGCAGTGTTCAGGTACAATCTGACTACAATCCAAATCAATATCTTTTTGGTATACATCCTCCTGATACTAGTACTGATACTCAACTAAACTGAACAGAACAGCAAAGGACAAAAGATGTCGACACACAAGGGGTGTGTCTCACAAATTTCATGCCATTCTGGCACCCCAAGTGAAATTTCACATTCTGGAGTACAGTCTCTCTCGTTAGACTGCTGAGACAGACCATCTGGTTGCTGAAACTGCCTGATCACACCCCTAGTTAACTTTTTTTAATACTTGTGCTTGCACAAAGATAGAAGGAGTGATATACTGTATCATCAGCAGGTTGACTTGGCATAAGCTTCTGTAATGGCAGATCCTGTCTGCTGTATTCATTCGTTTAAAAGCAGCAGACTGTTTCATAATGAGCTGCATGGAGAATCCAGTCTGGCTTCTCCTGTGAGTAAACTGCTCCTATGCAAGAACTGCCAAGACCCAAAGCACAAATATACTGCACCCCAAATACGATTACACAGCACTCCAAATATTCCTCTAAGGGTACATCATGTCCCTGTTTAAATTTGTGGGAGACACTAACATTCAGCTTTTCTTCCACATGCACGGTGCAGTTATTCACGAAACAATTACCCTATGTCTTTGGGTTATAAATACAGTAACTAGCATGACAATACAACGTGTGTTCACTGTTTTTGTTTGTTGTTTTATCCAAAACTGTATGCAATTAAACAGACAATACATAAGCACATTTAAATGAGCACATTCTTGCAGCTAAGAAAATGTTCTTTTATGAGGCTTACTTACTCAGGAACGCACATACTTAGTGTCTGTGGGCAAGTTTACCAACCAGAGGTGCAAATTCATAACTAAAATTCTGTTTGCACAAAGACAGAGATATGCATTTGCACTTCTTTTGTCGGATTTATAAATCTGCATGCATGCTCGTACACGTAGGACATTTAACAAGCCTCATTTCCATTTTCGAAAGTTAGATTCTCCAACAAAACATGAGCAGCTGGTTTTGCATATGGCTGTGTGGATATTTATAGCATTGAACGGCTAATTCATCACATGTACCTGTAAACCATCAGTGTCTTGATATTACACTCAGCATTATTAAAGGTCAAAGGGAGGATCAGTGGTTAATTTACAGAGCTCATATTGAAGCAAACTTAGTAGTATTAGAAAAAAAATAAATTAAAGGTACTATATGGTAAAAATGCATTTTGATTGTGTCTTGCCTGTTTTATAAACTCAAAGGGGTTTCATTGAACCTGTGAAAATATGAAGTTGCTCACTTCTGCCATTCCTCTTAGCCTGTGACAATGAGACAGCTTCCCAACTTTAAATGTGGAAACTTATAGACAGCTTTGAAACTAATGACTACAGACTGGGCGTGGAATACTGTCTTATCACACCCTTTTGTTCCTCAACTCAGCCTAAACTCACACATCTGTTGCTTCTCCCCTGAGCTCACATATACTGTATTTTAACATGTGAATTCACAGTGAAACTCTTCTCATTTACATATTTTTCTATTTTTGCTGTCAGACAACAGAACAAGTATGAAACAGTGACTAAAAGGCAGCCTATTAAGACTACATGTTAGCTTTCAGTCAATTAGCAGTCAGCTCTGTGCTGCTGCTGCTGCACACCAATAAATTCCTGATTTCATAACATCATCTGACAAACTCACCATGCACATATGTTAAAGACAACGGCTGTGCTGTAAATTCGCTGATATTTCCATGTCAAATGATCAGTCAGAGGGAAAGTTAGAAGCGACAGCATGTCCTTGTCTCACACTCTCATTCATGTCGCTGTCACTTGTCTTGCTCCTCTGTCAGTCACTGAACAGAGCGCATCCAGACACAGTCTTCTTCCTGAAAGGGCCACAGACAGCAGCAGGAGCTCAGTTGCATTTAAAGCTACAGATGCTGAAAAATCCCATTTGGAACAGGGCTAAAACTCTAGGTTATAAAGGCATGGCTGAATGAACAATCTGTGTGGCTGAAAATAATCATTCTGGGGACATGTGAAACTTACATTGACTTGTTAAAAAAGGAGAATAACAGGGAACCTTAACAAAAGGGAAATGACTGGTCAAATCCAAATCAAGAGAATGACTAAATTTGAATGACTCACTAATGACTTAAAAATAAGCCTGTAAAGGTGCCTTTGTGTGACAAGTTACAGAACACTGTGTAGGCTGGAAAAATAATACCATAACTGGGTAATTGGAAGACAATGCCAACAAAGTTTTACTGTAAGGTAACACCTCTCGCCTTGGATTTAATCTGCTCCTTATCAGATCACCGACAGCTGCATACATGTTTGGTTTGATGTATCTAAGAGCTACATACACTCTCATTAACTACTGACAGTGTATTTGTATTTGGATCATGCACAGGTGCTCAATAAAACACTACAATTGGTGTATTTTTTATTTGCTTTTGGAGAGGCTGGTGTCGTGTCTGATAATTTAATTAGCTCATCAAGACACTGATGTGAGTAATTGTTTAAATTTGCATCCTTTAAATTACAGCAGAAGCACATGTATCACATGAAGGATGCCGTTTTTTAATCATCTGACAATAAGACACTCATACACAAGAGTCACTCGTCACTTTGGGTCTATGACAATTACACAGACTCATTGGAACATCTTAAATAAACTTCAGAGTTTCATTTTAATGTAGGAGATGAAAATTACACAACACATGCAGAGAAGCAAAAGTAAATATTTAAGAAAGGGGTTTTCTTTTGTATGTTTGCATTGTCATTATGGAGATAACTCCGTGTGTGTCGTCGTGTGAGGAAATGCAAACACATTGTGATGCCAAACTGGATTTTTAACCAACATGTCAAAACAGGTGTTTGGGCAAACCACTGTCCCTTTAAATATCTTCAATCAAGCTTGACTGGACCCACAGAATTATAGCAGAAGACACACACAAAAGCCAGCAGTGCATCATCTGCATTTACACCCATGTTTAAACAAAACAGATTGCCTTTTGTAGACAAGGTTCAACACATACAGAAGCAAAAAAACAGTCGCCAGGGCTATGACTCCCCCAAGCAGCTGGTTTGCCTTGTTGCTTTCAGGGAGATGTAATAAAAAACTTAAGCTGTAAAATCTGCAGTCATTTCACCAATCAAACTTGCCATTAAATGATAGATGTACTCATTCAGTGAAAAAAAAAAAGACTCTACACAAGATGGAAAGTCCAACGAGACGTAGCTTATAGAACTCCATCAGGGCTGAGAATGGAAACTGAAGAGATTTTCTTTAAAGCATGCTGGAGAGACAAAGTTAAAGACATTCTGAGGATCATTTTGAAACCAAATGTGTCATTTATGGGCCCACAGCTTATAACCATCCATCTAACGATGCAGAAGATAATCTAGTGCTCTGATGTTTAAAATATCCACAGCAAACTATGTCTAAATAGCAAATTGTTACTAAAATGAGTAGAATGCAACTATAACGGATCACTTCATATTCAAAAATGAAGACGTACAAGGCAGTTTTCCTGCAATAAAGCTTGATTTTAACTTTCTTTTTTTATTACTCTTTATTTGTTCCAATATAGTGGAACATATTACAGTTCGCGCACATAACAGCGAAAAGAGTTTTAATTTTGGCTCATGAGATAATTCATTTTCAAGTTGTAATTATAGTGACTTTTCTGTTTACTACTTCAGCTTAAACTCATTTAAAACTCAATTTAACTGGAACTGATGAGTTCCTTAACCCCACTGATCACTGTGTGTTTTTCTGGCTTTCACCAAATGAATGTCTGCAAAGACTGAGCTTCAACAATAAGATGGTGCACAAAATGGATGGATAAATAGATATGTGTACTTAATTTCCACTTTCAAACATTCCACACCTTTCACATTCAACATTCAAAACCTTTAGCTGATCAGTGAAACCCTTATAAATGTCCAGCTTCTACAGCAGAAACAGAAGTCCACGATAAGGCAAGGTAAGATGAGATGAGACACTATGAAACTTTAATGAGTTCCTTGGAGAAACTGGGCTGCTGCAGCAGCAAATATTGATAGGATATAATAAGAACATCCTGAAATATGTTGCTTTCAATACTGAGTGCCTTTCCAATATGTTAAGTGCAGGATTTCAAATGCTTGGCAGTGTAATAAAGAAGCAAAAACAATGGCATTTTCAACATTTAGCAACATCTCAATGTGGAACGTCAACAATTTGCCTGAACCCACTTGTTTTGAAAAGCGATTGTTTTCATAGCCCTCTCAGACAGTCATGGTTAGCTGGACTTGGACAGCCTTGCTTAGTCACGCTGACAGAACAGCGCTTCCACAAAACACCAGAAAAGCCCTGTTATGATCCACAGTTACAGTCTCATTTGAACTCGGGCCCTAAATGTGCAGAGAGCACCATTGTTTGTTTAGCCCCTGAGATGTGCTCGAGTGCTAGCTTTGTGCGTCCAGCTATTTACGTCAATATCTGCAGGCCTCATAAATGCCATAACATCGGGCTGCACTCTGATGTAGCATTTCACCAGTGCTTTAAATATGTTTTTTCATTATAATGTCAGCGGATTCACAATGGCTAATAATAGCAAACTGACAACCCCCACTGCAAACCCTGTGATCAAAAAAACAGTAAGCCCTAAAAAGCGTCGTATCCTATCCATTTATGTCAGCGTATTGACATCCTTGCTGATATTGAAAGGGATTATGTGACTTAAGTCTGCATGTTTTGCATGCCTGAAGAAGTGTTCTACTTGGATGGAAGCTGATCTTGCCGTGCCAGTCAGCTCTGTCTGACTACTGACTTCCTCCTTCGCAGATAATCCCACGAAAAAGACAACTCTTTAATGCCTAACATCCTTAACACAGCTCTCTCAATTCCCTGAATCGGAATTAGCCACCATGGACGCCCAATCCATTTTGTGCCTCACCGTGGACCTTTTTCTACATGCCACTAAAGATGTGCCATGAGGTTCAAAGTGATGGGGATAAAAAGACATCACCGATAAGGAATGCGGTGGTATGATGGGGACACAGAGACCCTGTTTGTTGCAGTTATCAAATTAATTCATCTGAAATTCAGTATTGATGTGTTATAAAATCTAATTTCTTTGCTATTCATCATATGTTGGATTCAATATAGATGCAGCTCAGGCCTCTCTTAGCTTTAACTGAAAAAGCTGCAGATTTCCATTAAGATAAATTGGACAGTGCCGTGGTAGAAAGGCCACAAAAACTCCCTGTTTACTGCAGGGCTTCATGAAAAGACAATAACCTATTATTTTGTTGACAGCAATCCCATTTCTTTGTTGCTATATGCTTAAAGATCCCACCTCCGACTTTTATCCTGAGTGAATGTGTGAATTTTCTGAGTGATCAATATAGACTGTATCCTAATCTGACTCTTTAATATTACATAATGATACTGTGAAGGACAAAGTCGCGTCTTGCTTCATATTTTAAGTCCTCTATAAAATGTAAAGCCGGGGTCCAGTTCAGGACATCTGTGCCTGATAGAAATGAAAGAAGGAAAGGGAAGGAAACATGGGCATGTGTCTGCATGAGTAAATGACATTACTGGCCAAATGCTCTCAACACCGTCTGAGGAGAGGCAGTGAAAGGCAGAGAGGCCATGATGAAATAGGACTGCAGTCACACAGATTGTTTGCTTAGAAATGTCAATCAAAATGCACTCGAGTGCAGGTGGAGTTGGCTCGCCTGCATGGACAGCCGACTTAAAGAAAGAGGAGAATTCCAAAGTATATGTCTCCTTTTACAAAGTGGTTACTAGCAGGTTTATTAAATTATAACAGAACATTTACTGATGATTTATAGATCTTTGTAAAGCCATTATTTAGAACAATTTAATTGTTCCAATGTGAAAAAAATAAGCCTTAATCAATGTTTTGCTGATTAGAAAGTAAGAAATGCACGCCTCACATTCATAGCTGGCGAAGCAATGATTTATTACCTTTTGTTAATGATTTACATTTATTAGCATAACAATCAAATGTTGCTCCTTTTAATGACTTATAAATGATCTGACAAGTACAAGAACGCCTTCATAAAAACCATTTAGTGTATGGTGTCACCAGTTTTGGGAGATTTTAGCACATCAAAAGATATTTTATGATTAAAACAGTAAAAGTAGTGAAGTAGTAAATGCCAGTATAAAGACACAAGAACAGAAAACCACAATAATAAGAAGTGGAAGAGTAAGAGAGACGGTTTTATATGTCTCTGAAAAAGATTCATTATCCTTTTGAGTCTTTCTTAAAGGAATAGTTAAGCGTTTAAAAATATGCCCATTTGCTTTCCTACTGAGAATAAGATGCCACTCTCATGCTTCTGCATTCAATATAAGCCACGATCAGGCGCTGTTATCTTAGCTCAGCGTGGAATAAAGACTGGATACAAAGGGAACCAATTAGCCGGGGCTCTGTTTAAAGGTAAAAGAATTCCTGCTCCACTAATCTGACTCCTGGTTACAACTTCATGAATCGTGCGCATCCTCTTATCTTACTCTGCATGGAAGCAGATAAGCATATTTCTAAAAATATCACACAGTTTGTTTTAAAGGGGGTCTTCCAATTATCTTTAGTGGTCGCCACTGGTGGTGAACCAGGCAAGTCTCATACTCATGGTCACTTGTATTTCATTTAGGTCTGAACAGTACTAGAAAACATTGCAATTTAAGATACAGGTTATGCAGCAGGTCTGATCCAGAGTTTAAACTGTTGTGTCAGTGGTTTTACAAACTTGTGTGATAATCACATTTTTGACTATATCTCATGTGATAATGCTTCACTAATGTATTAAATATATAACAACCTGGATAATGAATTGAGGCTTGACTTTAAATATGGTAAATCTAATTGCAATATCGGTCAGAAATATTTGACATTTTTTACAAACTGTTCAACACTACTTGTTTGGTCATACCTGTGACTTGAAATCTGCTTCCCTCTGTGTCTCTAACCAGGAAGAGCCAGTGAGGCATGTAAGGAAGTGCTGTAAGCAAGCACATGATTGGCTGGAAACTAGGAGAAGAAGCCTTTATTGGTCACAAAATACATGACTGTGAAATTCTCTTTTTGCATGCCCCATGTGGAGTCTATTTCATTTACATCTGAAGAGTTAATCGATTTCAAATAGAAATCACTATTTCAAACAATGCAATGAGCAAATTGTAAATGTAATAATTTAGGACATAACCTATGAGCGGGACTGAAAAATCTGTTGTATAGCATTCATGCTTTTGATTGTATTTCATGTGCGACTGTTCTATCATATATCTTAAATGGTTTACAAAGTGATAACTGACTTGAGACTTGATTTTTTAAAATGATATCGCAAATCCAACCACAATATGAAAATTTCCCCTAATTATTCAGCTCTAGTTTTGTTCTTCCACTTGTCGGGTCATAACTGTGATTTGAAAGCTGCTTCCCTCTGACCAGACAGAGCCAGTGATACATATAAGGATGTACTGTAAGCAAGCGCACGATTGGCTAGTAACTAGACAAAGTCATTTTTGGTCATAAAATACATTACAGCGCTGTGAAATTCTCTTTTTGCATGTCCCAGTTGGGGTCAAATTGCAGGGTCAGCCATGATAAGGTGACCTTGGGTTAAGGGTCCTATAATGGCAGCATTGGAGTTTAATCCCCAACTTTCTTATTAGTAGCCCAAAGCCTCAAATGTTCAGCCACCACTGAGCCACCTCTAACTAAACCTGGAATTCAACTTTTATGCCTACAACAAAATGGGACTAGGAGTTGAGACATGGTAGAGTGGACCAGTTGGTGAGAGACAGGCTACTTCTTGGTCACGATGGAACAAGAGACCCAAATTGGTCATGACTTAATTACAACAGCTATTGGTATAGTATAGTCTATGTACGCAGGATGCAAAATAAATATTTTCAATGAAATGAATTCAACAAAGTCTGCCCCCAGAAAAGAAGATAAATTCACCCATCTTTATCCCACATTTTGGCAGTTTTCTTATAATACACCAGTGAGTCTGCAATACAGGCTGGCCAACCAACATTTACTGCTTCATATATAAGCTAAAATCAAGTTTAAAACATCAAAAACACTGAGAATCTGGTGTAATTTGAGAATAACCTAAATGATGCACATGTGAACTGCTCATAATCAGCACTATGTGTAATGAGAAGTACATATAGATAACATATTCCATATGTGATGAAAGACTGGTGGTAATTCATCTGTGTGATCTCTATTCCTAACCAAAACACACTCCCACTGGCATTTCAAATAATAGAGGCATCTTAGCAATGCCTTTCTATAGAGTACTCTGTACTTTTAATCTAATTGAGCAGGCAATGCATATATGGCCTTACCATATACTGTATTGTACACTTACACTGCCCTTTCACAGACCCTGGTTTTCTATCATGCAACAGTATAAGACTGACGTAACCTTGCAGTGGATTATCTCTCAATTTAGCTACATGGTTGACATCTCTAGTGCTGCTTCTTGCGTCATTTTTGCATTTTCATGCAAATTTGGCGTTAACGTAGGGGAACGGCATTTTAAAATACACTACGAATATATTTTAGCAGCCAAATTAACTCCATTCACACATTAAAATTTAGGGTAATCTACAGCCAGCAAAATATATGCTAAAATATTTCAAGCTCTGAAGCGAAGATGCAGATTTCCCTTAACCATTATGCACATGGAACGCAGCGTGTGAATCGATTTAAATCACAATTACAAAGACATTACAATGAGCTGCACAGAGAACAAGAAGAAACGCAATGTCATTTGCCAGTAAATGACAATTAGGTTCACTCTGACTTTGACCTGCAGTTCACCTTTTGCAAATCGTAGCTTCTTCCAAGGAAAAAAAAAAAAATCTTTAAGCCTCGTGACAAAGCTTCTGGCACATTCATATTAATGAGGTCAAATGTGGTTAGCAACAGTTCACTGCATCCCCACAAGTGATGACCAACAAACATATGCTTTAGTGCACATTTCAGCTGCATAAAATCCAAACTAGATGCCCTTGTATTGTGTTGCCTTTGACCACAGAGAACAAGAGATGAGGGTGTTGAGGGGGGAAAAACATTATTGTTGATTGTTAATGGCTCTGGGAGCAATAAGAGACTGAAGCAATGAATCGGCTTACTAATGTCTTGTTGCACCATGAGAATGAGAAAGAGGAGTGAAAGGGTTTTTGTTCCGCCAAGGTCAATTGTTCCATGTTGATTTTATTATGAAGTGGAAAAAAGCTTGATAATAAGCTTGCTTAATAGCTGTGTTTCAAAAGTTACTGGTGGGTACAACAATAATAACGGAAAGCACATTGGATTTTAAGCGTAGGCATGGACTGAGCCTATTTTCTCTTCATTGCAAGAATAAGTAATAGCCGGACAAAGCGTCATTTGCGGCACAGACCCAAAGTCATTCAGGGGAGCGTTAGGTTGCAATGAATTTGAGCTGTGCTTGACAGCATCCATTATTTATGACATTCCTCTGCATATTCTTACAGACACAGTAATTAACATGCTTTGTCAGATGTGTTTTATGCTACTGGAGGCATCTTGACCGGGCCGGCAGAAAACAAGGAGAGCATACACCCAGCTATTTATCATTAATTTGTCATCATTTACATTTATGTTGGAGAGAGAGAGGACTCTAATTATGTAACCCAAGCGATATTTTATCCCTTAAGGGAATAACCAGTGGAATAAGACTCACCCTGCAGAGTTTAAAGCTAGATTTCAGATTGGTGTCACTGGAGTTAATCCCATTACAGGGGCAAATAGGAGCCATGGTGAAAGAAGGGATATGTATGCAGAGAAAATGGGATCAGTGCACAGACTCAGTCAGCCAAGCTATGTAGGGTTGAACTCATGGTTTAATGGATTAAACCCAGTCGAGCCATGATGATTAACCTGACCCCAATGCTGGAGAGCATCCCCCTGCGCACCTCAAAACTTGGGAAATAGTGTCAGTTCTCAATCCAAATCATTGACGGATTGGGAGGAGGTTCGAATCTAAGTCATCCTGGAATCATAACCACCAGACAAGGCCCTTGGACACCCCACAGATCCATCTGTGAAAGGCAGATGATGGGGGAGTTTGACTCGTACAACACACCACGCCATGACTCACAGATGGGAGCCAGCTCAGGCAGGATTTGTCACCATAATGGGAACGTGTCTGTATATGTGTGCTGCACAGTGTGCGCATGTGTTCCAGTCTTGTGAGGGTGTCTGCGAAGCACGTAAGTATATGTGTAGTGAAACTGTGGTGTTGACTTTCAGCGGAAAGGGGGTGGGTGGAGGAGAGGCGCTTTGACAAGTGTGTGATGCATGCTCCTCTGACGGCAGCAGCCATCAGAGAGCGCTGGGCTGTCAGAGACTGATAACCCAGACAGGAGGAGTTTACCACGACCCCCGTCGCTGGGCCTTAACTGCGGTTCAGCAAGGCCCTTGACACATGGCTATTTTAAAAGCTCTCTAGGCTATGACACTGGGCTTGTTTGTACTTATTCAGCACAGAAATTATATCAAGACACATGAAAAGCTGTACTTTTGAGAAGCTGCAACTGTCAATGCCGGTAAAAATCTGAAAAAGAAACTCCTGTCCTGTTTAAGGATGGCTACAACCCCTTCTCCTTTAAATCCAAAGGTACAGCACAGTGTTTAGTTTATAAGCTCCCCAGTCGAAACTTCACTATCTGCATGAATAAATCATTGCTGAGTGATTATACCTTATTTTCACTTTGAATTTAGTATTTATGAGGTAAAATATAGCAGCACGCAGATGGACGCTGTTTTGGAAGATTTGAGTTCGGGTGCTTATAGTTATCCATCCTACTATACCCAGCGACGCTAATTAGCGAGCAAGAGGGGGCCTCATCTAATCTGTCAATCAATTCACAACACATTTGCATTGGTGTCACAAGAATTTTTCTTTTTTAAAATTTAATTACCTCCATTTTTTAATTTTAGCAACACCTGTTTCATGAAAGGCTGGATGTAAAAATGAGTAAATAAGTAGGTTTTCAGCCCTAAAAGTTTACCACGCAATGCCACCTTAGGAAAGAAAATGAAAAGTTTAAAATGTCACTTTTTACATTTTCTGCAAGTGACTTTGTTCTGGTCAGTGTTCTCAGCTGTTTCACTCTCAATGGAGGAGAAAGAGCAAGCTCCTCTCTTCATTGACTTACTCCTCCAGAGACACCATGCACTCGTAGTCAAGTAAAAGAACGCTTCACTGCTTTCATTCAGCTCAGACAGAGGCTGCACGCTGCTCATGGGAATAGTAGTCAGGTAAAAACCTCTATATCTTTACATTTTAAGGTTTCTCACTACAAACAAGGAACTCTCTATAAGTAAGCGTTTGCATCTATATATGTTTAATATGCTTGAATATTGCATCATGATTGACAGTAGGTAATGCACTGCAAAATTTCTAGGAAACTGAACATTTTGCATATATTTCTGCTGTTTCATAAATAGGGCTGAGATACTTATTATCTTAGCACTGCACTGGTAGAACATTTGTGATCTGGTGACTTGACACAAGTGTTCCTTTAACAAGATATCATAAAATCTATGCCAAACAATGAGCAGAAATGGATTTTTTTGGAAGAAGGCTGATAGCATGGCTGCACATCCCACACGCACATTAACGCGCCACACAAGCAGATTGTTCAAACCAAACCACTCTTTTAATCGCATTAGCAATGTAACAATAGCATGGATGAGAAAAATCAAATGATGAGTATGATGTTCATTGTTTGCAAGCAAATTTATAAGTCGGTGCAAGTTGGTTTCGCACTGAGAGAGACAAAGAAAAAAGCAGTTGCTAAAGAAAAAGCTAAAATAAGCATGTGTGTTGCTTGACAGTAAAGCAGAGTAGATGTGATTTTATAGTAAACTGACTAAAACACGCAGAAACAGAATCTGGCCTTTTAAATGCTCAATTAGTCAATTCCCACAATAATATGTGCGAGCTGGTAAAAGGTGCCAGAGCAGGCATTTAGCTGCCTAAACTGAGCACGGGAGTTAAACTGTGTATCTCTGTATACATTTAGCTGATTTCTGGAGCTTAACATCTACTGTCAACATTAACATAAAAGCCTGGAAATCTTATAAATGCTTGCAATGCTGCTGGAAAGAAGCTTATTTATATTTAGGCGAGTCTTCAGAAAGCAGCCGCGGGAGTTTATGAATGCTGGTCTTCTTAAAATACTGATGTATTGAAATCAAACAATGGCTAGTATTTCCTGTGCTTATGCAAGAATACTGCTCACCTGACTACTTCATCCTCAGTAGATATGAAAGCAGCTAAAGTCATTTTACATTTGAGTCACAGTATAGGTGAACACAAAAGTAGCTGTAGGAATCAAGTTGCAAAATAAACACATATTATTACACTCTCCAAACTCAGTACAATACAGAAGGAAAAATATTGTGATGGCTCCATCCTCAGTCAACATGTTAGCCAATGGAAAGTTTTTCCTTATTACTGCCTCATGGAATTACCTGATAAAATCAAAAAATGTAGAATCACAAAATGAAGAAAACTCCAGTGCTTGCCTGCAAACATGCAGGGCCACATGTGAGAATTGAGATGGAATTGGTGAAAATATCAGCCTTTGGAGCTGCAGAATATCCAGAGATATAACATAGAAGCGGATTATGCTGCAGGAGTGGATCGAAGTACAAAAATATCTAAGTGCATTTCCTTACTTTTTCCCCACTGTGAAACTTGATATTGGAATCCATTGTAACAACTGCAAGGCAAACCACAGCCTTTGTTGTCTGTGAGGAGGCAGACTACAAACGTGCAGCTCATACGGAGGCTGTTTCACACTCAAAAGATGCCTCCAACTTTAATGTGGTTGAGGGGGAATTAATTTACAGCTAACAAGCAGAGTACCTCATCTAAAAAGGGAAAACAGCCAAGGTTTCTCAAATGGTATCCTAGCTGTGCGTTGCTAATCTATTACTAACACTGTAGAACTTATCTAATGTCACACACCGAAGGATCGAGGCAATGTCAATACAGATTTCCTCATGAATATCTTTTATTACAATACGTTCTGTCCTCAAATAAAGTGTGAAAATGAGTTTGCAGATCTGGGGAGGAAACTTTAAAAAAGCCTGGGCACGTTGCAGTGACAGTAGCGGCAGAAAGTGTTTTAAGAAAGCTTTAAGTAAATGAAAAAACGTGTGCAAATTCAATGCCAACCACATCGAGCCCTCAGTAATGCATATACATACAAACAAATGTGTGCCGGAAAATACTGGAACAAATTGCAACACTGTCACTGTAAATGCTCAGTGTGCATAGTAATACTGTTCATCTTGAGAGACTTCAAAGTCATGCAGCATTCTGCACTTAGCATCAAAGAGTTAATGTTAAGAGTATGAGTCTAATATTGAAAAACATCTCACTGATGTAAGTGACTCCTAAAAATTTTACGCAAAAGCTTGCTTTATTACACAAAACACCTCAATGAATTGTTACTGGTATGGTATGCTAATACATTTCTCTAATAACTGAGTCGCAGTTGTTTGATTTTTCACAGTATTATGTGGTAGTATTTTGCATATTATTCGTCTTTGCAAGAAACCAGACTGAAAATGACTGTTTTATACATGTTTAATTGCTTGAATCTGCTTTAGTGACTCACACCACAAAAACATAAATAAATGAAATAAAAAAACAACCAGTCTAAAATCCATTTTGAGTGATTACAGCAAGCATGTTGAGGAAATCATTGAAGTTATTTCTAACTATCTGTCTCTGGAGTATCTACAATTGGAAAACTTAAATCGTTTTTAAAGGGAGTGAGAGAGTTGAGTTGCTGAAGCAAAGCTCTGAAAACATACTGTTGTCTGACCCATGAGATGCCCTGACCAGCATACTGAGTGAATTTTGTTGTTTTATTAATCCACAGTCGGGCTGCTGCTGCCGCTGCTGCCGCTGTAAGTTTTCATGCCTGATAAATGACTGTGCGGTTTGAATGGAGTCAATACTTAATAAATCTTAACCATTTCCCTGAAATCTGAGTGGTTTCACGAGACCATAAACATATTTTCCACACAATGCCCTCCAAACTTCTGGAGAATGGCCAGCTTTGGGTATATTGTGTGTTTTGTTTGATGATTTTGACGCTTGCCCCAAGGCTGCACATCCCCACCCACATCAGTGAGGCACCTACACAAGCAGCACCTAGATCTCCCAACATGGCTCCTGCGTGAAACGTAGCCGAAGATATAGGAAATCCTCGTGCTTATTAAACTAAATTAAAACACTTAAGAAAACCCAGACAGTTCATTTTTCGTGAAATTCTAACTGAAGGCTCATTAGGTTTAAGAAAATGTCAATCTTAATATACACCCAAGACAGTTGATCAAAAGGTGCATATAGGGCTTGGATATTCCGCCTGTCAAACCCCCATGAGATTGACTTTCAGGCTCACTTTGAATTTATGTTCTCAGTCAACATGGTGCCGCTGTGAAGGAAACTCAAAAGGGATGAAAGTTGGCATCTGTCTGCCATGGAATCAAGATTCTCTGCCGCACTCTGGAAAAAAAAAAAAAAAAAAACGACGACGAGGAATGAAAAGCTCCCCAATCTTTGACAATTTCTTCGGCACATTCCAGAGGAGCTGCTGCATATGCAAACAATGGCAGAATCCATAAATGATACACCTTGAATGTCTGAGAAAAGAGCAGTGTGGGTGTAACACTAATGGAGCACTCTTCTGACAGGGAGCTCTTTCAGTTGTCTTATGAAAGCAAGCTGCATCTTTGGCAGAGGTGAGTAAAGTGGTGTGTTTGCACAAACATAAAAAAAGACTTGAGACTTTTTATTCCAAGAACCACTCCTGTTTGTTTTAAGGGGTTCCTACATAGTGCAGTGTGCCTGGTCTCTGCTGTATTTTACATTTCTCGCCCAGGACAAAACAGTCGCAATCTAAATACTTCAGTAGTGGCCACGTAACTGCTTTCCTGTGACAGTGTTATTTTGAAAATGACACTTTGCCATCCCTTGTCTAACACCACACCCTGTCACAGTCAGATACTGCTCATCTCAGCATAGTAAGTCACACTTCCCATAAGCTTAGTGGCTGCAAACGCAGTGATGACTATGTGTGCTGAATGCAGCTTTAACAAGGATCACAACAAGGGAAAATTAGTCCCTTCACCATCACTAAATGGGCTCGCTTTGTGTCCCGAAGAAGTAGTCATGCTGTCCAGAGTCGAACTGAAAGAAGTGCATTGTGTTGTGGCATGTCGGCTCACGTCATTGACAGAGACAGACTGTTTCTTGAACAAAAAGAGACGAGCCGAAAACAGCCGGATGGGAAAATTAGCCTGCATATTTTTAAGACAGTGGCCCGTTTGAATCGCTACATGCTTTTAATTAATGACAAGCGGGAAGTGGATGGGAGAGGACGGGGGAAGAGTGAGTACAGACAATCAACATAAATATCCTACAACGGGGTCTGAAGGGAATGTAGCAGCAGGCAGCGAACTGTCAGCTAAGGGCCTGATTAATGACAGCTCTGTAGTCCGGGGGTGGTTTTATTCGCAGTTGTACAGCTCTCTGCTCGGCCCCCGAGCATCTCAAAAGTAGATTACTCCTCTACAAATTCACTCATTATAAATCCAACAGGAGACGATATGTCCAGGAATATCCTCACTTTGTCTACAACTCCAAAAAGAGGCATTGCCCTTTACTTAGCAGTGCCACGATGCAAAAACACTCTGTTATTCTGTCCTGTAGTGAGCGTGAAAAGTAAGTACAAATGTATTAGGAGCAAAAAAAAAAAAGAAAGACATTCATGTGGAAAAATAGCCTCAGGGTTATGTAATAATTATTGTCATATTAAATGATTATTTCTTTAAATACAATTACATGTAATGAGCATTTTAATGTCATACCTGCTAATTTCAATATTGCTGTTAAGCTCATTATGTAACAATTAATCATTATTATTCAAACGCACCATCTGTTTTATATGTATAATAGGACCATTCAAGCAAAGTAGTAATTGTAGGTGTCAAATGAATGTGGTATAGTAAAAAAATACAATATTTACTACACAAAACTGAGAATTCGCTAAATGCAAAGCAGTTTGTTACACCCCGCCATTACAAGAAAAACAGAAACAGCCTGGATTAATGGTGACGGAAAGGGAATTATGAGCAGAAAAAACCGTAACACAGGAGGCAGAATGTACAAAATGTATACATGAGCATTCATCAACGTCTCGACCAATGTCTGCACATCCTGAGAAAATAAATTTCACATGATGGAAACGGCTTGCCATGACAGAATCTCGGACGAAGGGGTTCATATTTAATCTCAGAACTGTTGTCTATAATGTTATATTGATGTCATTCCAATGCTGAAATTGTAAAAGACCGCTAAATGACCCCACTCCGAGCTATACACATACATGAAGTGACACGTGCAACAGAAGATGCAGCTGTCTATGCCGATGCTAGGGTTTGTGATTTGATTCGAAAGGGCAGTTTTGCAAATTTGGTTGCGACACACTAAACAAAAGCAAAATTAATACCAAATTTGTGAGAGTATTCATACGCTTGGTTCATTTTTCTGACAAACACCATTTTTGCCAACGAGTCTTTAACATTTATGAGCATTTTTCACACTTTGTCCTTTGGCTGTGGTTCACATGTCAAGTCAAGTTACTGTTATTTATATACGACAAGACATTATGGCTTTCCAATAGAGAAATAAGATTAATGTTACAAATTCCGATGTTAAGGTTAAGACCTCACAATATTATTAAAATACATAAATTTACCTGACTAATGTCTGGGCAGCACCTCCGATAAAACTGTCTTTCTTACTGAAAAATGTGAAGAATATACACAATATGGTGCATGGAGCGGTTCACTAGAATCAATAATGTCTCGCTTCAAGTAGTTTTGAGTGAAAATTACATACATTTTTACATTTCACTCAGCTCCTTGTGTAGGGTTATTGGTATTATGTGCAGATATAGATCACACACACAGTGCTGAGCTGTGAGCAGCACTGCAGAGAAATGGCAAGCTGCCCACTGGATGTCCACAGGTGCATATTACATGCCAGTTTGAACTTTATGTAAACCTACTGTAGTGTTTCATCCCACTATTTCACCTGTGCACAGCTCTGTTTTTTATGTTTTGCTCACAAACCAGAACCAAACTACTGCATATTTTTTTATTTATTTCTACACCCAGTTGCTAAAACATCATAGCTCTTAAGAGAACATCTTGCTGTCTTCTAACCCCCTCTGCTTTCTAAAAGATAAGAAGTTTTCTCAGCTCAACCTTTAGCGCAGCTCGCTGTCATTGTTATGAGGTGGCGTCACAATAAAGGCGTCCCACTGTTTTCTAACAAAATTAGGGTGAATCACATGCAGGATATGATGGTGGTGTCAATGGTAGCTTTATGAATGAAGACTAGCTTACTGTAGAGAGCAGAAACGAGGAAACAATGGCACAGACAATAGTATTTGTGTGAATGATTTTACACAGAGAGGACTGGATGTTGAACGGCCGTGAGTCAATGAAACTACACTGACACTGTTATAGCAGCACTGAGCAACAGTTTTTGAAGGAAAACACAGTTCTATACAGTCACTTGTGACATAAACATGTATTGCATGAGCACTGTATTCAACACTTTCTTGTTTTCATTTTAAGATATTCCTTGATATGTTAATATTAAAAAATCCGGATTGACTGCATTTGGAAAATTAACGTAAGCACAAAATACCAAACAAAAAGGGACACATACTGTATAGTTTTATGCGCACATGCTGCTTTAGACAAGACACTAACAGCCCTTCTTACTTATCTAAAATCAGTGAACAAGAACAAATCTAAGAAACAATTGTGAATGGTTGTCTGTACACATTTCCTCTCCATTAACATTTCTATATGTACATACATTAGACTTTTTTTTTCTTTTTTGGCCTCATTTCCCTGCTCACACCTTCGTTTTGCATTAATTCATGAACCATTCCATTTCTCCATCATGTTTGTTTATTGCATTTATGGGGCAGAACCCTTAATTCAACCACTAATTCAGATAATTAATTTGCCGCACAAATTAAGGAACAGAACAAACCCCCTGTGTGAGAAACTGCGGCGCTAAAATGTTTATGAAAGTGTATTGAGAAAATAAATAAATAAAACTAGTAAACAACACAAGTATTTCACAAGTTAACGGTGAGAGTTAACTCATGTCAAGTATAATATCAACCAGAAAGGCACTGCTGCGAGTGTTTTATTTATGCGATGCCTAATTAATGTGCTCAGATGGTTAAAACTGGTTTCTGTGACTCTAGTCGTACCTTCATTTCAGCCTAATTTAAATCCTATGTCCCGAAGTGCTCCAGCTTTGAACTTTCTCCGCTTGTCTTCTTGTGTCTTGCAGTCACCTGGCACCAAAATGCGCCTTTGTGTATTGACAATCACAAGTCACATATTCCTCACGAGCAGCAGGTTTTATTACATATAACTGATATAAAGGGGGAAAAGCTGCCTTTATTCCAAAGGTTTGGAGTTGGGAAATGTGATGCATTTGGCCAGATGTTCTGTAAATCATTCATTTATGTAGAACTGAATCATTTGAAAAGAGAGTGACCTAATTGTTTGGGTGTGCAAGTCTTCATTTCTTTCTATTGGATTTAACGCAGTGACCCTGAAAATGCCTGAAAACGCTCCATAATTAAGTATTTAATAGCCTGTTCATTACAAACAACACAGTGTGATTATTCATAAAGGGAAACATGTTCACAGTGAATGTTTTCATTGATATCCTTAGAAAAAGCTATCAAACAAATGCAGGCTTAATGAGGTGGTAGGTATACTAATATCCGTATCATGTTTGCTGAAAATAATGTGTTAGAACAAATTGGAAAAAAAAAGACATCCAATACTGAGCACATGGACTGTAGGGTGTACTCTCACAGCCTTTGCATCTAGTTTCTACACATCTTACAAAGCCCAAACATTACAACAACAACAGCAAGTCTGTCTAGTATTGTAAATAATTACAGAAACAGCTGGCACAACTAGTTTCATTTAATCTTTGAGATGTTATTATAATGTAGTTTAACCTACATTATAATAACTTCCTGAAAACCTGCCAGTGGGTTTGAAAGGCATGTTATCTTGGGGAAAAAATGGCCAAATTTATGCAATTTGTCAGAGCCAGAAACTATGAAAGCAGAAAGAATATTTGAACTACTCACCTGTGACATATTGTTCCATTGGAAAACACCAACCAAATCAACAAAATCACTTTATTCTACATATCCCATTTAAAAATTCACCCAAAGTAAACCTTAAAAACATTCTGTGCTTCAACTTTGTTTCATACTTTTCGGCCAGGTTGAACTGAAGGCTGTGCATAGAGGAGACAAGTATGGAAATAAATTAGAAATGTAAGGAGATAAATATATATGTATATATATGAAGCTTTTTTTGAGCACATAACCAAAGAAATTCAACTTTTTTCATGCTTTCACATAAATGTGTTATACTACACAAAAGACATTTTGGAGTTCTCTCTACTTCTAGCCACAGGTTGTGCTGTTTCCATAGAGGCACAGGACTTTTGGACTATTGCAGTTAAAAGGAGTCCACAGTGAGTAAATATGTGACAGAAGCCAAAAAAAACATGTTTTGGTTCAGAGGATTAAATGTTGGGATGATCAATGTTTTCTTGCTCTCATACAAAACTTGCTCTTACTGTTGACCTGTTGATTCATAAAAATGTGGAAAAAAAATCCATTCAGGAACTACGTTTTGTGCCAACTACACATAACCGCCTCATGAAAAACTGTGAAATTCCTTTGAGAGAGTTTCTACAGAAATTGTGGATTCATGCCAAACAAACAGCACCCCTAAATGACAGGATTTAACCTTCATATCTGCCTGTGTTCACTGTTAAAAGACTTCCCTGTGTGATTTAACCACTTACTTCAATGGTGGTCTGTGATTTCACAGAAACTAAGTGTCAGTCAGCCTTTTTCTTTCACTGTGAATGTAGCAGAGTCTTTTGTAGCACACAACCTGTGGTCAAAATGATTTTATTCATCATCATTCTGATTTTGAATATTTGCTTTAACCGCAATGGCAGCAGGCATTGTTTACTAGTGCACATGTTGACAACATTAAAGTTTTCAGTCATTTATTCCCAACAGTACACAGTAGAAAAACACCGACTTGAAAGGTCAGAAGTTTGTGTCAACGGATAAGTGATGTTTGTTAACATCTGTGACTGCGCCTGTTTGACTGCGCGCACCTCCTCTGTGCATCATCTCTCTCAAAAAAAAGGTAAGGAATTCATGACATGATCCCCTCTCAAGCTGAAAGATTTTGTTTGACGGTGACGGGAGATGTTGCCCCACTTTTTGCTTAGCCCCCTAGGGAACGGTCCTCACTCTTCCCTCCTCGCCTGGTTGAAAACAGAGAGCCAGGCGCAGTGAAACAACTGCACTAAATACAGCCCTGCAGTTACCATAGAAACCAGCACTGGTGCATCCCTGACTAGTCCTACTGTATTTCATTTTGCACTTGACCCAGAAAAACACTGGGAGGTTGATGTTTAGTTTCCTCCTAGTCAAAATTTTACAGAGTATAGGTGATATAACAGGCGAAGAACAAAGAGATGCGCTGCGAATGAGGAAAAAAGCAAAAAAGGCAAAACGCTTCCTGAAGGAGACAGAAGGGAAAGATGCAGGGGTGTGAAAAGGATAGAGAGGTAGACACGTGCACGCAAGTGATGATGCCAAAGACGCTTCGGGGAGAGTGAATTTACAGTGACAACAAAATCGAGTACCGCCGCGAGGCTGGCCATAGCTAAACTGAACTGGACAGCACATGATCACATTTGAAATATATCAAGTCCTACTTGTGCTGGCACCTTTCCGAAGATAAAGGACGATGCGACACAGATTTTTTTTTTTTTTTTTTTTGGTGGGAATAGTGTAGCAGTGCTGTTCTTAAAGTTATATAATGCCAGGTGCTGCATTGCATCAAACAGTATTGTTTTAAAGACGGATTTGCCCATCACTCTATTAAGAATTCAGACAGATTACATCAAATGCAGTCTTCCAAGTGTCTATAAAATTAGGGCATCTTAGAAAAGAATTGTCCACTCTCAGAAAGCTTAGCTCTGGTATCTTGTATGAACTTTTTTATTACATTTCTCAGTTCTATAGGTCCCTATAATGTCCAGGCAAGTTTAGTCATTTATACTGTGCTCTGTGTTCCACTGGGACATTATTATAGTGTCCAAATAGGTCAGTAGCAGGCCATTATACTGCAGCCAGGCGTTATTCTACTGAGCATGATAAAGCCTCTATATCATTACCAGCCTTTTTAACAATACCCACAAGTGTCTTTTATGTATACATCACACATGCACGATCTCCCATTTGCACTCAGCAACATTATAATAAAGGGGCACTTAGAGGAGCTGTAACATGAGATCTGAGGTTTTTATAAGAACAACTGGAATGCATGATGCAAGTGCAGAAGGACAACTGCGTTTGGGCCCCCGAAAAACATGCACAGGCTCCCAGGGCTACCAAGGCAGCAAGTCACAACTGATCTTTAAAGTCCTTACACTTCAAAGGAATTACTGCTGCTACAATCCAATTTCGTGGCTTGTGGTTGGACTGTATTCTGCGTATATAGAAAAATGCTATCAGCGAAGGGCTCTTGGTACGAAAAGAACTTTTGCAGTCAGCACATAAAATAAAAACAAAACTTCAATGAGGCCATCAGAGAAGACAAATAGGTGACTACTGAATACATTTTCCGTGATAAATCTTAGAAAGCAACAAGAACAATGGCTACATTTTATAACACAGCATGCTGGTAAAGGCTCCATTTTATACACATAGTGTAATGAGTGTGTGGTGCTGTGTCTCTTCAATGTCTTTTCCACATTTATTCTTCCAGGGACGCTTGCAGGATATGGTCTTTTTCTGCAATGCTATGCTTTGTACAAGACTGTGTTTATGTTCTCCAATAAAACAGAGTCATGGAAAAAAAACTCCAAAGATCATAAACAGTAAAAAATCACTGGTCATCCAATGATTGCAAAACAAAATCGCCTAAAAGATTTTTTTTCTACTGTTCAACTCTTCATGCCTCTGTTTTTGGGACTTTTTTTGTACACAACCCACTCATGTGAGGTTCTACACAGATGAAGCACTGCTGTTTCCTCTTATACTTCTAACACTATTACTACTAGGATAAGATAAGACCTTTTTGAGAAGGTGCTCACATGAATGGCACAGGTAAAAGTAAAAGTAAATTGCTAAAATGTAAAAACAGAGAGAATCCTTGGATTTTGAACTTTCTGATGGTTCTTGAACTATGCAACATGCGGTTCAGTCGGGTAACTTAACCAAATTTCAGCTTAAAGTCATGACATTTCATCAAAATCCCTCATTTCTAACTGTACTGAAACAGATTCTGTAAAAAACAACAACAACAACAACAAAAACTTGTGTGTTCCTCAACGCATCCAGAAAAGAATTAGTGACTGAGCTGCAACTGACAGTTGAGTCACAAAAATTCTGGTACATTTTGTCTGAACTGGGCTGAACTCCAGGCAGTGTTTACACAGACCAGATAGGAAACAAGAGAAAAAAGGAAAAAAAAAAAAAAAGAAAAATGTAAAGAGTAAAATATCAATATCTACTTCTAGCCACAGTTCTGCTCTTTCCATAGCAAACTTCAGATTGGAGAGAAAATGTGACAGAAAAAAGTGCTTGGGGTTCAGAGAGTACAAAATACACATTAAAGACCACACAGCATTGACTACATACAATAATTGAGCAAATATTGCCAAAAACTCTCCACAGGCAGCAGTCATTTCTGAGCCATTAGGCTCTTTAACTAAGAATGTCACAAACTTAACGTAAAATTATATAATTGTTATTCTAATAATGTCATAGCTTTAAGGCTGCGACTATGATTATTTCTCACTTGATTGATTGCTTGTTTTATAAAATGTCAGAATATTGTGAAAAAGACCCATCCACGGGCAGGAACTAGGTTATGTTTGTCACTTTTTGCTGGAATGCCCTAAATGATTAATCATTATCATAATGGTTGCCAGACGATATTTTACATTGAGTGACTAATAAATCATTTCATGTCTTCACAGCTCTATTGTGATCTTTTTTTCCCTCATGCTCTCCTCCTTAGGAAGGGCAGAACAAAGGGCAGCTATACAAAAGCACCCTTGTAGCTGATACATATTCAGTGGTCTCTCAGTTGCCCCGCTGCCATTCTTGCTCAACAGCACCTTTAGTCGCTGTAAAGGGAGAGGAGACGACATCTTATTCACCCACATGTTCACAGTCAATGCAGAGGCTTGATCCTCTGGAGATCTAACCTTTAGTTTCCCACCACCATTTGCAATCATCGTCCCCCATCTTTGGACTGGTTTAAATGGCTTCTTAAACCTACCTTTAAAGGAAAGCCTTTGTACAGACCTCCTCCCTGCCTTGTGTTTCTCTCTCTCTGTTTAGTATTTTAATTTATTCTCACTATATTTGTTTGATTTGTCTTGTATGTGTGTGAAGTAAATACAGCTTTACTTCCTTGGTTACTTATTATCATTCCTCTGAAAAAGAGGGGAAATAACTTTCCACAAATACCTCCATTCCTCATAGGTTGCCGTGCTGGTAGTCCATTTCACTTTTAAATGGTCCGCACCTCGATTATTGTAATAGCCAATCAGACATTCAGCGGCATTAAAAGGCAGGCCAAACAAGCTAATGATTGAGCAAATGCACTGGCAAATTGGACTAATTTTCTTATTGTATTTTTTGCATTGAGCAGCAGTGTTCCGTAATGACTGTGTGACATTGGGTAAGCACAGGGTTGAACACTCCTGCTTTTGTCTTTAATGATAATCTGACTGGCGCTGGCATATAAGTGCACGCTGCTGGACGGGGCTGAGCCAGTCCTCTGCAGTTAGGGCCTGGTGGCATCATGTTACACTGCTGGAAATCTTCTATTAAGTGTGAGTACTACTGCACAAGGCAACTGCGGTCTTTCTAAGTGGTTCGTTGTCAGCATTGTTTAAAAAAAGGGAAAGCAAACGAGTCATAGAGACGTTACTAACAGAAGGTGGCCATGGTAAGGGAGGGACGTAGATACAAAATTATTTGAGACAAGCGTGCCGACGCAATGGGTAACCTGTCTTGAACCATTTTTTAAAAATCACCACCTGCCAACAAAACGCTACAGGAAACCTGAGCGCAACCCAGGAACATGATAGTATTTCAGCTGGGAGGAAATGTGCAGTGCTTTGAAGCAGAGTTGAGTTCTAGGAAAACTGTATGTATGTGCAATAGGGAAAAGATACACCAGAAAGTATTTTGCCTTATAGGGCAGCATCTGCATTAAAATTAGACCTGACTGCATGTCAGTATAGTGTCTGATGTGTCCTCTGTTTTTCACATCTTGACTGAGTTGAAATCCTCTGCTGATCACAGAGTAAGAGAGCAGACGGGGAGAAGATTAAATTAGAGTTGATATAACCTCTGTAACAGCAGGACTTGAGAGATGATTAATGGTAATTGTACGACTCGATCAGATAGTTAAAAGGAATTCAAACGAGACTCAGAATCGACAAGCCAAACAATTCAGAGTTATATTTTATAGAGACACGCTGATGAATCCCTTCAAAATGACTCTGCAGAAATCCAATAGAAAGTAAAGGATTCCTCAGCTGTACATGATGTAAAATCTTCATTATTATGTAGAATCAATACTAATCAGTGACACAAACTCAGTTTCAGCGAGAAAAGTTGAGCATCGAAGAAAAATAGTGGTTTTAGAAGATATGTGAGAAAGCTTTTATGTCTGATCTAATTTAATTTTTTTTTCATTCACTCAAAGTAACATCAAATTCCCTCTTTTCTGGATGTCAGAACAAGTGTGAAGGTTTCGACATGTTGTCGTTCTTGCAAAAGAATATTTTAGAATCAGTGTTTTTATCAATAAAGACATTGTGTCATGTAGCTGCAATGTTCTCTGTCCATGTTTACTACTCTTTCTCTCTTCTAACGTTCCATCCATCTTTTAGCTGGACCCCCTTTATGGTGTGGAGTCTTTCTCAGCTGACACTGGGCAAGAGGTGAGGTACACACTGTTCAGGTCGCCAGTCCATCACAGGGCTAACACAAAGAGACAAACAACCATGCAAGCTCAGAATCACCGGTTAACCCGCAAGAAACCCACACAGGCACAGTGAGAACATACAAAATCCACACAGGAAGGCCCCCTTCGATTAGCAGGTTCCAACTTCTTGCTGTAAAACGACAGTGCTAACTACTGCACCACGTTTCCTTTGAATCTCTTCTGTCGCCATCAAAGATGAAGATAAAAACATAGCGTGATCCATTATCTTAAGAAAACATTAAATCCAAAACTTTTTTACAACATAATCCAGAAAGATTAAAAGAAAAAAAAGAGCTTAGCTTGTTTACTTTAGAAACAGCCGCTGACAGAGTAACTGATCCATGTCTAATTTTTTGGACATCTTCTCATCAACTCACAGTAAAATACCTGAACCGACAACACACATACTGTGATTATACGCCGCACATTAATCTGTGGTTTAGATGAAAGCTGTTCTTTGCTGGCTGCTTGTGGACAGCATATGGACTCGCAGCAGACACCATTAGCATGGGTGATTAACTGGCCAGGTTAAGCGTCTTGCACTAGAGGCCCTAACGAAAGTATCCACCTCTTGGGATCAAGTCGCCTGAACGCTACATTACGTTATCTTCAAAATCACATATTGGGTGACAGTGCTTTGTGGTTACATGAGTGAACATTGGAAACAATGAGGACACGAGCCAATGCCACCGGGGGGAAGTGCGATGAGGGAAAAGTGTCACAACACAGCAACTGAGAGGAGCTGTGATTGGACTGAAACACACCCAACTCACATTCAAATTTAATGAGCACATGTTGGGGGGGGGGATCATAGTGAGATTGGGATGGTGGTAATCAGGTGGCGGGCCCAACACATTAAAGTAACTTAAAGTAAATCAATTCTGAATCTCAAGTTCAAAGACATCTCAGTCGGTGGATAAGTGGGAGCCTAAGTGAGTTGGCACTGGGGATTTCTCTATTTGCATTGCACATTCTTCCTGATGAGTCTTTGAAACACTAAACACTCATCAGGTGACAGATGGTAGTTTTCTTGTGCTATCACACAGTGTTTATTAGATTATCTTTAGAATGAGGCGTAACGCCATGTATGTTCGCAAATACCAAGTAAAAGATGTGTACCATCCGCACTGTGAGATCGTAAAAGTCTACCGAGTGCATTCATTTACGGGTGAGAGGTCACAGTGCTGCTCAAGTCTCTTCTAACTCTCCAAGGGCAGAGTAACAGTTTGGCAGAGTAATTCTGGGAAGAGAGAATGACGTTTTCACCATTAGATGGTGTTGTTCTTGGGAAATTCCTCTAGGGTCCATTGCTACCACTAAGTGCCACACTAGGTTTTGGAGAAGTTCCACTGGAAAGTGAATAGCAGGTGACTACTTTTACTTCCTTGAGCTCAACAAATCTCTTCCTGCCTGCTGGTCAACTCGCTCCTTGTTTTTACTGAGAGAAGTGGCTATAGGCGACTTTTGATGGAAAAGTGCCACAGTTTTAAACCTGATGCCTGTGAGCGATTGAACCTGCACTCCCCACTCGCTCCCACTGAAACCCTGGAAGTGTGTAGATGGCGGTGATGAATCCCTCCATATCCAAATCCAACCTGTTCTCAGGAACAGCAGGGGGATGAATATATTACAGCACGACGATTCATTAGCTGAATGTCAGCCACTAAGTGTGCACTGACAGGGCCTTGCCTTTCAACCACAGTTCACTACATGAAAGAGGACCTTTAGTTAGACTCGAGTCATCCGCAAGATAATTTAATAACTTACCATAATAGCTCTCTGTATTTTTGATAAGGGATTTTCACTGAAACTTCATCTGTGAACCTTTGCACTCTATAAAGTGATTTTTTTTTACAGCGATAGCAGCTTTTCATTTTCTAATCTGAATAAGTGAGCACCTCTCATATTAGCTGTTCCAAGAATCCACAGACACCACAAAGACCACTGCCAGTTAAATATGGACTGTCACCAGGAAAAAGGATTTCGTGCAAAACAGCACAGAACACAAAAAATGACACTATAAAAAACTACTACATATAACTGTACTGTAAAACCTCAAATTACATTTAGTAGAAGTAAATGTTTAAAAGCCTTCTGAAGCTCAAAACCCACCAGCAGGTTTGAAAGGCATGTTATCTTTAAAAATGACCAAATTACATCATTCATCTGAGCCAGAAACGGTAAAAAAAGAGAGAATAACCAGATTTTTAAGTTTTTGACAGCTTCTGAACTATTCATGGCAGAAGTGTCATTGTATCTGCAAAACCCATTTAAAAACTCCTAATCTAAGCTTTAAAAAGACATTTCATCAAAATTCCTTTATTCTACATGTCTCATTTGAAGATTTACCAAAAATAATTCATTTGATCAAGCCAGATTCTGTGGAAAAAAAAAAAATTCTGCTCTCCTTGTTGCTACAGTGAAGCCAACTCAGCTGCAACCAACAGTTACGAAAAAAAAATCTCAGATTACTTGACTGAACTGCAGGCTGTGCTTTCACAGAGCAGATAGGAGACATCTATAGTAGTAAAACGTCCGTAGTATTTCTTTTTATTCACCAGTATTGGTAACACTTGTGATTATAGGTTTTCCAGGTAAATAATTAATCAAATAAATTCAACTGTCTTGTTTTTATTTGTTTATTTTTATTATTTATGGCAATATAACTTTGGCAAACTGCACAAATTACATTTTGAGTTCTCTGTACTTACAGCACTTGTTGTACTGTTTCCATAGAGGTGTGGCACTTTATTTATTGCAGTGAAAAATTAACCCATAGTGAGTAAAAGATATGACAAAAAACACCCGGAAACTGCTCAGCGTTCAAAGGGTTAAAATTCTAGTAGTGAACTGCTGAATTTGACTGAACCATTAAAACTTAATAAAATTTATTTTACATTTATTTTATTAAGTTAACTCACACTATTTTGTGTTGTTGTGTATTATAAATAACTGTTTTACTTGTGCATCAGGAAATTAGATTATTTTATACTTTCTGTTGGCAAAATATTTGCAGTTTAATTTTTTTTTTTTTAAATATTCAACTAAGCAAAGCTGACTGACATTTGCTAATTTAACTACTTTTGTGTCTGATGAACTTCTTCTACTCTTTAATATGAAACATGTACCAAGGTAGCTTTTGTTTTTCAGGTAGCAAGGCAGCATCCCAACAGATGTTACTGGGCTCAGTGTTCTTGAGAACCAATCTCTACATAACAAATACTCTAAGTGGTGAAACCCAATTCAATTCATGTGTAAAATATCCACATAATAAGCACTTGGGTTATAACTAAGCTAAGTTTGAACTTCCTAACAGCTGGTGCAACTGGTTCCTGATCATCATTAGCAGATGGAGTTTGAACAGTTGTCGTGCAATTGTACAAGTTAAAATTTCAGTATTTTTTTCTTCTTTTAGCCACACTAATTACTTTGCTTTCACATGTGATTAAATGAGTTAACCCCTTCCCACCCTGGAGGTCTCTGCACCAGTGAGAGAGAGAGAGAAGGCAAAGTTCTGCTGGATTTTTTCAGATCTCGCTCTGGCCTGGTGATAAGGGACTGAGAGAGTTAGTGTGTTTCAAAATTCTCCCAAGTGTCTCTTATCTATTGAGACCAAGGTTGTTCATTTTAGCCTGACAGTTATGGAGTGACTGAATTTGGAGATGTTTTTTCAGGTGGATTTTTAAAAAAAAAAAATAACTTGAGGGGTTGATATTTAGAAGGGAATCTACAAATCTATGATAGCTTTACAAACTCATTGCTTACTCCAGTCACCACAACAAATAAACCACCTGTTATATACTGTTTAATCGGAGCATGCATGGACATGGGACCTGGAGCAGTGTTCTGTGGTGTCTCACACCAGAACACTGGCAATGGATCCTTTGGGCACCGTGGTTTTTGCAGTGGGAGGTCTCCATGTATCTGGCTTGTTCCAGCAAATCTCACGGATGCTCCGTCAGATTGGGATCTAGGGAGATTGGAGGCTGTTCCTGAGCTGCAGTGAGGCAGGAAGCATTGTCCTGCTGGGGGAGGCTGCAGCCATCAGGGAGCACCACTGTCACTGGGAGTGTGCTTGATCCGCAGTAATATTTAGGTGGGTGGTATATGTCAAAGTAATATCCATACGAATTCCAGGACCCAAGGTTTCCAGCAGAACATTGCTTTGTAACGAGATTATCAAAGTAATTCACCTTTTGTTGGTTTTAATGCTGTTACCAGTTGGTGTATTAACACAGCTGTCCTTTCTTATATCAGCATAAACTTTAAATAAAAACCAAACTCTTGGATATATTTGCTCTGTTAGCAATGGTTATAACAGAACTGATCACATATTGAAAAGAAAAGAGTTCAGCGAGGGATTCGGTAAGTCTCCTCTCTCTTTCACTGAGCCCTATTCAGACAACAAGATAAGATGAAGGTAAAAAAAATTTATATTACAGCAATATCTTTATCTGCCATGCACAGAGAATTTTCACTGCAAACACTGTGAAGCCTGAGATGTTCTGCAAAATCCCCATGGCCATTCTGTGCAGGAGAGAAGATATGGCCTCGGTGAGGAGAGAGAGAAAAAAGGCCAGAATTCTGTTTTTAACACTTAATTCTGAAGTCAGTGCTGGTAAGTGATCTTTGAGCTCTCTGCATACTAATTTGCACAGATGTCGTCCTTGAGAACCATGTGATTAATAATGGAAACAGTGTGACTACATGCCAATGGCTGGGGCATGCTCCAGAGCGGTGAACTGCAACGCTTGGCTTGAAAATGTGCCTCCTTCCATCTCTGTGTCTCAAATGTGTTGTGTTCCAATTAACTGAGACGATTAAGAGTTAAATTTTAGCCCACATTAAACTGATCCTCTCCTGTGGTTTGGGCCGCAACAGGATACAGGAAATCTGTGAAATCTAATCAGGTAGTCAGAGCCTAAAATAAAGCTATATTCCTGTTTCATAACTGTCTGCAGAAAAGCATTTCCACCTGAAGAATATGCACGACATCCATATAAGATGTTTATAACAATATGGGCAAAAATATCCTCAATAAATGAATGACAGTGTCCTGATTGTTGGAGGTTTTACTCTGGCAAACTGTCTGCAGGAATACAGTGGATTAACACTACAGTAGATTTTAAGAGTGTCAAAGCTCAACACAAAGGCAAAGGATTTCTCACATTACTGTCAACCTACTTTAATAACATTTATGAAATGAAACAGCTGTCAAATTAGTATCTAAGATGTAAAATTCAGTCCAAAATCCTATTTTTTCCCCCTCAGTGAGTATCTGTAGCACATGTCTCTAAACTGATATTACATGCCTCTGCTCCCAATTTAGATACATGCAGAAAATAGGGGGAAAAAAAGTCTGCAGACAGTAACATCTGCGTCATTCCTCCTTTAGATGCATCTTCATTGGTGGGTGAGACAGTGAGCTGAGAGCATGGCATTTTATTTTTGCCTGAGTGTGATCTTAGAGAAGTCAAGCCTGCAGAACAATGTTGGCTGACATCTAAATGTTGAATACGGTGAGCAGCGCACGTAGAAGAAACACATCAACCAGCTGTACACTCCTTTACTCATTTACTAGGGAATATTTTTATGTCTCCCAACAAACAGGAAGCAAGAGCATCTCTTACTAAACAAAACGAGGATACTGCATCGGGGCCAACAATGACACCAGAGCACTCTTGTTAAATAATGTTTTGGTGCTGTTGAAGACACACTGCACTTTAAACTGTTGGAAGTTTTAATAAATCCAGTGCATTAAATGAATATGAGTGGTTCTGTCCTCGTGAAATGACCCAGAGATTCTTCTCTCTGATGCACTGTCTGGTATCAGAAGCTCACCCCTCTCTACTTCCTTCAAATCTCATCTACTCCTGTCATTAAACGAAGGCTCGAGTTTTTTTTTTTTTTTTTTGCAGTGAGTGAACTACTTTCAAAATGGACGGACAGATGGAGCTTTATTGTATTCTGAAAAAAATAAAAAAGACCTCAGGGGGAAATGGTGGATGGAGAAATCTCCGGCTGAATTACAAAAGGGTACATTTATTGGCACTTAGTCGGTTGCTATATGAAGTACACTGTAGTGACATGCACCATTTGCTCTAATGGTGGTAAAGTCCTAATTCTCCATCTCCTGGAAATAGAAAGGTTTACTATTCTTGTCCCGTTTATTAGGCTGTTGTGGACAAATTAGCTTTGCAATCACACTAGAAATTCCAAATGTGACATACTACTGCAGATGGTGCTTTTATAGACAGAAACCCAGCCCTTAGAGGGGCGTGACGATCTCAGTGACTATTGGAAATTGTCTTCTGTAGGAGGACAAACCTGAAGGATGGGACCTGCCAATGATTCCCCCTCGTGTGCAACCACAAGACTCACAAGCCATGTTGATTTACTGACAAAAACAAGGTCCCCTTCTGAGTGAGTCAGTGCTGGTGTGGAACACACCACTCATACAGGATATTTCACTCTTTACTGGTGCTCATCTCTCAAAGGTAATGGCTTGGAAAATCTGGACATCTTTAAAAGGCAACAGGGACTACAAGGCCATTATACATTTCTTATCCTGCTGACATTGCCATCACAGCTTAGACAGGCTGACATACAGGGTCACTAGCTTAAGCAGCACCATCCAAATGAAAGGAAATGCTGTCATAAAGACTTCATTTAGCAACAGTTGCCAATGTAACCTGTCCATAACAAGCCAATACAATGTCAATCCCAATCACTACACCTACCATAAACATTTCAAGCATTTACAGGATGGGGAATTGGTGTCTTCCCAGGAGTAGCAGGTGACAGCTCAGCCCTTCATGTGCTTTAACATTTCCACAGGTACCTGGAACGTCTTTATCATTTTCAGAAAACACCTTAATCTGATATGTGATCGGGCTCCAGAAAACCTCCTATTAAAGATTCTGGAAATATATCTGTGCTCCACGAGAACATGTGGTCAATACTTGGTGTACAAGACTTACCTCGCTAAGCCGGCTTATACTTTAGCTCATAGCACTTCTAAGCTTCTTAACGAGTAAGCTCAAACTGAGCTAATTATTCATAGACAACCTCCGTCTCAGGGAACACAGCCAGGGATGAGTACCTAAAATCATGAATTTTTCACTGTAACATATGGAAACTGTCTAATTACCTACTTCAAAAACATGCAAGAACACATATCCCTGCTTTATTCAATATAAAAGTAACACTGCTCTCGCTTATCCTTATTATTCTACAAGGCAGTTACACATCAGGCCTCTGTCAGCTACAGTCTTTTGCTCCTGGCTTGGCTCGGTAAAGCTTAAACTCTGTTGTAGCTATGATATCTTGATATTTCAGTCAGCTGTGGCTGTGATTTCTTTTATGTTTTCTAATTCAAAGCAAGCTTTTTCCTCCCCAAAGATCCAGAAGCTGACTCACACTGTTAATTGTTATTCATCTTAGTATGGCTTTCCCATGTGCCTTTGTCATTCTAATTTAGCTACTTCAAAGTCAAAAAAGTCTCTTTCATTGTGCTTTACCGGTTATGAGGCTCACTGGCACCAGAAATGGGAACATTGTGCAAATCACATTGGAAGGATCTTGAGTTTGTAAAGATTTAAAACTAATTTCCCATTTTTCTGATTGGGGGACCAGTGGCACATTAAAAACAGACTCTTTAAAAATCATTTTTGTTTACCCTCACCAGACACTTTACTAGGTACATTTTATTTTGATGAAGCTTTTACATTTTCAGTTTGTTGTCTAAAAAGTGATGATTCTACTTGATGTTTCTTATTTAGCTCATCATAGGTGGTATTGTACTGGCCTGCATTATATATAAAAATGTTCCTAATATTTTGTCCCTCTCATTAACACTTTTAAATGTAATGAAATCCAGTGCACCACCAATACCACCTCCTACTATGACCTCAATAATACAGTTAAAGTAGAACTGCCACCTTATTGACACATAAAAAAATGAAAAGTTACATAAAAGCAATACTTATGGCAGAACTGTTGTAATGGATTGCATTAGACTTTACTTATGTACCTACTAGAGAGGCAAGAAGTATGTAAATACAAGCAATAAAATAAATAGTTGATCAAAATTCTGTGCATCTGAAGCTCTAAAATGAGGTGTTACAATCATTTATTATCAGCATACATATCTCACTACATTTACATTCTAAATCTTAGTGGCACATCCACATTGATTTTCCCATGTATATAAACTGCTCACTAAGGCGCTTTATCACCCTGCCACACTGACAACTTTACAGCTTAATTTTAGTTATTAGCATATTACCTAAAAACTCATTTATGAGGGACGATTGCAGCACCTTTGAGGATCACTGTTGCGCAGAGCAAACATAATTGTCTATGTAAGATTCTACAGTAATCTGATCCCTCACGATTAACAGGGACTTCCTACGACAAACACATTACTGTGAAAATAATTACGTATTTGAATAATAGTCAGGCCGACTTTTGGAGCCATAATGAACTTCGCTTCTACTTGCATTGTAATGGCGTAAGGTAAATGGTGGAAGTAGTTGTGCATTATGGATAGTTTTTTTCTAGGCTCAATCAAGTGGAAACAAGACACCAGTTTGTATGAATAAATGCAATGCTAAATTATGATGCTACCAGCCAAATTAAATGTAAATGATATGCAAAATACTAAAGAGAAAAATCAACATCGCCTTGCTATATGGCACAGCTGAGTCAGAACAGAGCCTATATTATGTGAAAAGCCTCTGTTTGCTCCTGAAAGCAAATGAAGGTGATAATGTATGAGCCAACTTAACTTATGAGCAAAACAGAAAAACACATTCCAAATACAAACTTTATATCATTCCCAAGACAAATTTAAATTAGACCTAAACTATGTGGCTCGACATTGCTTTGGGGTTGTGTAGTTTGCCGATTCTGCTCACACCTGCCCTCGGATAATGACAAGACGGAGATATTTTGTGGATTTAGACAGTCTGATTGGTCCCGAATCCAGGCAGGACACCAAACATGCAGCCAGAATCATAAAGATTCAGCAATAAGACGAGCAAAGTGTCCTGCAGCAGATGGCACGGGCCTCACACAGCCCTGATCTCAACATCATGGAGTCAGTGTGGGATTACATGAAAAGGCAGCAGACACCAAGACAACCTAAATCCGCAGAACTGTGACAAGCTATCCAAAATGTCTGGAACAACCTACCTGTCAGGTACCATGGAAAACTGTGTACAAGCCTGCTGAGGATAATCGGTGCCGTTAAACCTGACTACTACTTCTGGCGTTACTGAAAGCATCCCCACTTTGCTTTTAATGCCTAGAAATTTCACACAGTGGTGTATTTGCGTATCTAGTGAAGCTATATTTAAATTCACAACATAAAGCGAAAAAATAACAGAGTGGAGCAGCAAAAATTAATTGACAACTATGAAATTGATCTGCAACTATTCTGACAGTTGATTATTTGGTTTGAGAAGCTTTAAAGGGACAAAAAACTGCAAAATTGTCTGATTCCAGCTTCTTTAATTGGAATATTTCCTTACTTCTATACTCCTCTTTGACAGTCAGGTGAGTATCTTTGGGTTGTGGATAAAACTAGACATTTGAGGATGTCATCTTGGGCTGCAGGAAACCCCATGCAACATTTTCTGCTATTTTATAGCCTATTTCACACACATATTTAATTAATAAAGTCTGAATAATCAAGAAAATGATCAACAATGGACGTAATTGTTAGTTGCAGCCCTTAAACACAATGCTATTTTTTCCAGTATTGCATTCAACACCAGCTAAAATCTTTTCAGTCTTTAATTTTCTCCTTGCAGTCTCAAAAGTCGTTTGCTGTAAATGTCATGTTATGAGGTTAAAACAATCTTTGTTAAATATCAAATTACCTCAATACAAAGCAAGATACAAATGTTGACCTACTCCTTGATTAATTTTAAAAGATTCAATATCTTTAGTTATGCACTCACACAGAAATACGACAGGATATCATGGTGACACAGTCGTCGCAGTAGTACTCTGTGTACTGTACCAAGGGAAGTACACTGTAACAGGCCCTTCTCTGTCACACAAAGTATTTCACCCAGAGGCCAAGTCATTTGGAGTCTATTAACTGTGCTTGGACCAGAATGTGCTGAAGGCTCATCAGCCATATGTTAGGCCACCGATTAGACTAGAGCCATGCTGAGAGAAACACTACCCCTCAAGTCAAACACAAGGGTGCATCTGTTTTGGATAAGCCTTGTTTTACATCTTCGAGCCTCTTTATTGCATATCCAATTGAAAGGGACATTTGATTTAAGGGTGTCTCCACTTGCCAGTACGGAACCCGCTACTGAAAGGCAGTGATTTCTGTCCAAACATCCACTATTACATCAAGATGAAGGGCAGTGAATCAGAGCACCTTGCTGAAAATGTCCTTCCTTACATATTTTTTTGTCAGATAATAGTGGAGACAGTTGAGAAAGATGGAGACAGCAGGGACAAGAGAGAGAAAAGGAGCGATATGTAGCACAGTGTCCCTGCTGGATTCAAACACAGCATATCATGATTACACGGCACACACTTTATCCAGCTGAGCCACCAGGACGCCACAAGCACCTAACAGTTCTGAGGGATGCTTGCAGCCATGGCAACACAGCAAATAACACTGATGTGTCTTATCAACAGGGCTACAAAAGGGAAGAAAAACAAAAAAAAAAAAAAAAAACATAGAAAAAAAAAATGCCAGAGCCACAATGCCACACGAGTGAAATGAAGTTAATGCCATTGTCAACAGACTCAAAAGTGATCGGAGAGTCCCAGGAAGGAAATCTACACAAAGCTGTCTCATTCCACGTTACTCCAATAAAAGGGCTTTTGTAGTTTTTAGAGCAGGCTGACAAAGTGCTGAAGCAAAATATCTTTTTAGGTTTTTTCCCCTCTAAGAAGAAGAAGGCCCAACTAAACACGGCTGGCGAGTTGCTGTATTCTTCACAAAGCCGCGGCGGACTGACATTTGATTTCTAATTTCAGTAATTTCTTTAAACGTGCAATTTAAGATTGAATTTTCTGGGTGTGAAATCATTGAAGACTGTAATGCAGTGTGGGTTTTACTGCCTAAAGTGATGAAGTCCCTTCCCCAAAGCTACTCCAGTGACAGCCAGCTGCCAAGCGTCTTGCTTGCTGAGCTGTCTAATCTCAAAATTACTGACATGTCAAAATTCAACGACTTTCACAGCTGTAAAGATATTCATGAGGAAATTGTTTTCAGGAATTTAATGATTGAATCTGACACTGTAAGGATGTAACATACTTCATAATCCAGATGAACATGTGTTCCTCTTGTATCTGATAGCACGTGTGATTCAAACTTCAAAGCACACTTGCAGTAACATATGTATCCTGTAATTCAATTTCAATCCCTTATTTAAATAATAGTGTTATTAAAATGCCTGTGTAGTCTGAATACAGCCGAGTCAAGGCACAATAGAGGCGCTTAACTGCTGAATGTCTTATCACAGTCACTCAATCGACTTCTCCTCCCCAACCGTGGATCAAAGGGGTATCCATCTGCTATTACTGAGCTAATGCCATGCGCTCTTTCAGTTAGAGGATTTCTCAGACGTTATCGCCTTTTCATCCTGAACTGGAGCTTTATTTCCTCAGAGACATGCACCGAGCACAAAGCAGCACCCAATCATGGAGCAAAACAAAGCACGAGACAAGAGGAAAGGGCATTTTATATTCACCTGTTTGTCACATTAACATGCAGCATTTTCCTCAATTAAATATACAGGTGCTTTATCTGCAAAACTAAGGTTACGGAGTCCAAGAGGAGTCAGTAATTGTTTCTGAAATTACCCGCTGAGCTCAGGCGTGAAAATCCTGACAAATCTACATTTCTTCAGGTTTAATAATTAGAGGCACTGACAGTAAACTACTTATTTCTGCAGACAACACTTTCGTCCAGATATGTGTATGTATGATTTTTTTTTTCTGAAGCTATGAAAACCTGGGAGGAACTTCTTTAATCGTTAAAGCTCACCTTTCCGATGCTGCATCTGTTGTACCTAATATCATGTGGAATAACAACCTGTGACAGTGGGCTCGATGAATAAATAAAGCTGTGGCATAAACAATATGCACGTGCTACTTTTATAAAGTTCCACTGTTCCAACACAAAATATTTTAGGCATATTTACAATGTCTTTTTCAAAAAAATAACTATTTTTATAATATAAGATATACCAAGCATGTTGCAGCCTGTCATTAGGGAGAATTTGGAACATTTCTTTGTCTTGTGTGCAAGCAAACCTAATTATTGCCAAGACAGTGAAGTTAACCAACAAAAAAACAACCAACAACTATTGTTTTCCTGAATTATTCATTAATTAGGTGATTATTCAGGGGTTTTTTTGAGCAAAGATTGTCAAAAATTGGCTCAAATTACTACTTCCAAGAGGATTCACTGTTTTTATTTGTTGTGACATGTTGTATTGTGTTTTTATTTGTATTTTCATGATTTATGCTGTATTTCTGAGGAGAAAATCCTCTTATGGGACAATAAAGATCTAAATCAAGCTTAAGAGTTAATAAAAAAAGATAAATAGATGGATTAACTGATATAAAAATGATTAGTTGTATGCCTATGCAGAAGATCTGTGAAATGCAGAGAATTCCTACATTTTTGGACATTTTAAAATTGGCAGATTTATCCATTTTTTTAAAACATTTTTTTAAAATTTTGTTGCAACACTGCATCTCCAGATAGATGTATGAATACAAACAAACCAACTGGGACCAAGTGGTACAAAAAGTATTGACATCTTCCACTTATTGTGTGTGATAAAAGTAAACAAACAAACAAACAAACGTCATATGTATAATACGTGAAACCACTCACTCTAGAGAATAAACCTTTTGGATTCTCACCGTTCGATCTTTTCCTTTGAAATGCAGTAAAGCGTGCATCCGTGCAGAATGACAAACCTGAGGTCAAGCATCGAGATCTACAACACAAGTAAGTTATCTGCAGGATACACCTGGAGTCTTCAACCATCCATCCATCCAAACGTCCAGCAATAGCAGCCTGACACGTTTATGAATGTCCTCATCACTAATCTTGGCCACCAATAATGAGGCCCTTTTAGTCAATAGACAACCAGCCCATAACAACTACATCCAGTCGTCATTTATCAAGTCTCTCGATGGGGAAAGTAGTTTGTCAGTCCAATCTAATGAACTGATCTTGCTGAAGCCCGTCAAAGGGCAATCATCAATAACTCTAAGCATGGATGGCTCCAAAAGCATGCAGCCAGTTCGGGGATGATCACTCCTTAACAAGATTATCACTTGACATCGCCAGGCCGGTTTGTTTGCTGCTAGTTTGCAAGATCGACTATTGATGTCAGTATCAAACCAAAAAGTTTTCATTTTGCCTCACGTCTCGGTGGCACTCACATGAACATGATATACAGATGACTTTCTTCTGGGCACTGTTTCCTCTGACACAACTTTGGTTGGCATGTCTCGATGTATCTTGACAGACAGGTACGCTGAGGGTTGAGACTGCCGTGCCACTGCTGTTTTTCTTCCCACGGACAAGTTTGAGTCGGTATAGCTTTTGTGTTGCCAGTTCAAATCTCATGCAAGTCAAAGTCATCCACCTGCCCTGAGTGCAAGCCCTGGCACAGATCCAGAAAATGGCATGCAAACTACCTATCCTTGAGCTGATTCGTCCAATGTAAAGCATGCCGGCTTAGAAACTGGGCAGTTCGAAGAGAGAGAGTGTGAAAAAAACACTTAAAAGTCCACTGGCAGTCTGTGGGTTAGTAGGACTCTAGAGAGAGATTTCCATTTCTAAGATAGCAGTATATTGAGTGGAATATTACCACAGTATGGCCAGTCCCTGCACATATTTAATGGAAAAAAATCCTTATTTCTTTTAAAAAAAATTCACAAACATCACACTAGCATTTACATTTATGGCATCTGGCAGGCAGGCATGTCCAGAGCACTTCATAATTAAGACAACAGCATCGGACCAGATGAAGACATTTTGGCAGCTGCCTGATAATCCCAGCCTTCAGCTGACCATCGTGCAGAGAGTAAACTGGTTCGCTGGAGAAACTAGATTCAACTCATTCCCTTGAACAGATTTCCATTCATGTAGGGCACAACAGAAAGTCACACTTCACTTACTGTAATATAAGATACAGTGTATATTGTAGAAAATGCTGATCAAAATGGCAATTTATTTGCAATGAATAGCAAAGTAGCACCTTTTGTTACATTATTCCCTTACAGTAAGGCCCTCCATGAGCTTTAAGCACAAGTGTGGAGATTGTAACATTACAGTTTTATATAGGCTATATTTGACTAAATCTGCATTGTGACTTGACAGCAGCCACTTGTTTTTGTCATCAGTGCCGGACTAAAGAACAGAAGTGTTCTCAAAAATGTCTCAACTTGAATGCATCTCTTTCTTTCTTTTTCAATAATGTCACTGTTCATTGCCTGGAAAATGACTCAGTTTTAATCACATCACATGGCAGCGATGAGCACAACTTAACAATCTTCTAGTGTCAAGTTTCTCCTTGACTTGTCCCATCAATGGCTAAAGCAGGCTGTGCTAATATGTACAGATGAAGTAAATAGTCCGGAAATAAGCAAACACACAAAGAGTAGGCCTGAGAGACAGTGACACCAAGGACAGACGGACGGGTGGCTAGACAAACAGAAACATACTTTTATTCACACATTTTGGGGGGATTTGGAGACATTACTGCATACTATAAAATGATGAAATAGCTGAATTGTACGAAAGCAGAAGGAGTAAATATAAGGTCAAAAACTGAATTTAAAATTATACTGTCCACACTAGAAAAGTGACAGAATGAGGAAAACTCCAAAAAGTGAGAATGAATTTTTTTAAAAAAAGGTTTGATTTTTGAGTGATGTTGATTGAAACTGGTTTTCCGCGATGCAGTGATCAAAGGGAAATAAAGTATTTGTGAAATGGCTTCAGAAATATCTTGGAAAACAACAAGAAAGAAAACAACACAATCTTAGTGAAGGATTATTTTGCATACACCTTGTAAAGTTTTACCTGTGGGACTCTAAAGTGGCAATTTGATTATTGCACAATGACAGACATATTGAATCATTTACTATTAGAATAAAATTGGGTTAGCTAATTGTTTTGTACACAAAAAAGGACACCCGCACATAGTAGCAGGGTGTAAGATGCTGGCAGGAAAAGCATACATTGAGCGCCATTACCAAGAGGCAGATAACAGATACATCAGTAGATGTATCTGTACTGAGTATGGGCTGGAAGTGCCAAGGTCAAAGTGGAAGGCACCTCCTGTGGGACTTCCGCATCCAGACTGACAAGATGGGGGTGGCTAACCAACCAGACATCGTGTTGGTAGACAAACGCCAGAAGAAGGTTGTGGTGATAGATGTGGCGATACCGAGCGACAGTAACATCAGAAAGAAAGAACATGAGAAGCTGGAGAAGGGCTGAAGGAGGAACTTGAGAAGATGTAGGGGAGTAAAGGAAACAGCTGTGCCAGTGGTGATCAGACCACTGGGAGCAGTGACCCACAAACTGGAGGAGGAGTGGCTCCAGCAGATCCCAGGAACAACATCTGAGGTCCCTGTCCAGAAGAGCACAGTCCTAAGAACAGCAAAGATAAAGCGCAGAACCCTCAAACTCCCAGACCTCTGGTAGAAGACCCGACCTTGAAGAGAAAAACACCACCCCTTTTATTTTATATTTTTATTTATATATGCATACTGTATTAGATCTCCAATGATTAATCATTAAGTTGTCCACTATTTAAATAACCACCAACAATTTTGATAATTGATACATTTTTAGAGATTAGAAGTCTAAATTCTCTGATTCCAGCTTTTTAGTTTTGAACATTTTCTGATTTCTTTGCTCCTCTTTGGCAGTAAACTGAATGTCTTTGGGTTGTGGCCAAAATTAGACATTTGAGAACGTTATCTTGGACTTTGTGAAACTCCGATTGTCAATTTTCACCATCTTTTGGGATTTGATTCTATTTGATTCAGCCAAACTAATCAATTAATTGGGAAAATGATTGGCATTGGGGGCTACTGCAATAGCTAAATCTCTAATTCATTATACAGAGATATACAGTATATATGCTTATTTAACCTTGGCTGGACTAATTGGGCGTACTGTATTGGACTACATTAGTGTTAGAAAGGTTGTGAGGTTTATCAAGCAAGTGCTGCTGGCAATTAAGCATGGATGGATAGATGGCTAGACAGCCAAAAGCCTGAAAATGGGCACTGATTCATCTCCCCTCAGAAAACCCATAGCTATAGTATGCCATGTAAGTTATATTATGCTAATCTATGCTACACTTGGCACGGTCACTTTCTGAATGCATGCAACACATGAAAATTTAATGCTCTGCGGGCTTTACGCAGCCTACTAAACAGCCAGTCAGCCTGCGGACACATGGGACAGATTGGGTACATTCCAGAGGTACAAAATTCAGTCTGAAGAAAGAAGCCCATAAGGATTGCCAAAATTACGTATTCTACTGAAATTAACTCGCTTCTGGAAACAGTACAGCAGCAGCAGCTCTTGTAATTAATAGCTGAACTTCAGTGAACTATTTGGAAACAAGGAGAGAAACATTCAATGAATGCTGATCTGAGGGATAGATTTCCTGAGCCAGAGTTCAAGCTCTGCATCAGCAAGAAATCTTTCCTACTTAGGTGTCCTTGTGCACATGTATGTGTAATAATGTGCTGATCAAGGTGTTATACTGCTTATTCAAAGATAAGTGCAGCCAAGTAAGTAGACCAGACTGCACAGGCCTACGTTAGTGTTTGGGAAAACAACCAATATCAAATAGTATTTACAATACAAACATTTCATCTACAGTGAACACGCTGGATATATTCTACATCCATTACTCCCAGAAAACAGTAATCAATAATTATTTGCACCACATTTCTGCCCAGCTGCACCTTAAATCTATTCTGTGCAGAATGTGCTCAGTATTTCAGGGTAGTAAAGCTTTCAAAGGTCTAACAGATTTAAACAGCAATAATGTGTAGTTTTACACAAATATAGTGCACCACATCTTGAGATAAACCTGTTGTTGTTATTGTTTCCAAAAAAGTCCATGGCAGTAAATCATCTAGTTGTGAATCCTGTTAGATAAATATCAAATAACACATTCACCAAAGACTGCACCAAAGTAAAACTTACTTCATGGATTCAGGCCAAATGCATGGATATTCTGCTGCTCCTGTTTCTTTGAGGTAATACGTTTTTCATCTTATTATAGATGTGCAATATATCCTTGTTGGACATATATCAATGCACCAGTAGTCCTGTGAAATTCTGCTTAAGTACATTTAAACCACTGAGTGATTCAGTCAAGATGAGTTGGATTTTTATTATTTTGTTTTTCTGCTTTAAAAACAAGAATTCAAGACACTCAGAACTGAACATGGCTTATGATTAAGTATTAAAATAGACAGGCTTTGTGGGAAAATCGAAACACAAAGAAAAAACTAGATCTATACGGTTTCTTATTGTGGTTGCGCAGCATCAAAGGGCATAAAGTGAAGCATATCCAGTGCCTACAGCTGTCCTGAAAACAACATGCATAGATGCTTTGAAGAGACAACTAGATATAAATGTGGTCAGTGACAAGACAGCATTCACAGATTTGTTGGGGTTTTTTTGCACTGGGGCACTAGAATATGCATGTTTCTTTATTAAAGCCACATATTCAACCAAACAGAGAAAACAGAATGTGAAGGTTGAGGTTCTTAACCATTCACTACACTAGAATAGTTAATGCTCCTGTAGTCTTTCCGCTTTTAATAGGCAGCACGGTTAGACATCTCCAGTGAGGCTGGTGCAGTCTGATGAAGAGCATGCCATACGACTTTCTGACACACGAATCAATAAGTAAGAACGGAATGATCTCTCATCACAGAGGCATATTCAGTAGGAGTAATTCATGGGTGCATTATCTTTTTCCTAATGCCTCAGTCGAAATTGAATAGTGCATTAAATGCACTACATTTTGTCCAATGCTTCTCGGTTCAGAGGAGAAAGTCTTAATAGGACTAGTAAGACCTGTGGTAGTAAGCGGTGCACAATAAGATATTGTTCTTATGCATTATTTAATGTGACTGTGGGGAAGACAGTGTTTGTGCACATTTCAAATTCCTGTATGAGAGCATGTAGCTCCCTTAATTGGCTTTCTCAAGAGAGCTAAAGGGAAATGCAGTACTAGTAGCAGATATTGATCAATCTGACCAGATGCAGCTTCTGAAAGTAGGATCTAGATCAATGTCACCTTCAGGTAAGCATCACATCTGGAGACATCTGGAAGTTTGCTATTATACCGCACACATAAATTGTTTCTTGTTTACGTAATGACATCATGTCACTTTATTTAAATGTCCGTATAAAAGCTCTGCAACGCAGCGTCGGGAGCAACAGTCTGAGGCTAACACAGTGGCAGGATGACTGCACAACACTGTTTCTTTAGGGAGACAGATGCCACCAATAATTTTCCTACCCGAGTCAGGAGAAGCAATGGGCGCCTGGCTGGTACCATGCAGTGGCTCTCATGGGTATAAAAAGTCATGCTCCTCTGCAGTTTAAATGCCATGTGCTCTGCGGCCGGCTGCATGCTTTTCCCAGTTGAATATGTGTGTTAGGACTCTGGCTCCTGTAGACAGGCTGAATATGGTATGTTTGATTTATAACCGCTGCTTACCACTGGGCTCAGCTCAGCATCGCACCACATTCTGCACATTATTCCTGAAAGAATTAGCTCTCTAACCTCCATATGGATTTTTATGTGCATCTGTATCCCTCCATCAGACAGCTAGCCTCTTTCAAAGTGACTCCTCACTGCTTCCCTCAATGGCCCCCTACACCAGAATCCACTGCACATTCTGGTCACACCCTAATACTCCATTTTACATGTGACAGTCATCATGTAGCACCAAGCAGGTCAACCTTTAGTCTTTTTTGTTTTTTTATCAGACGTTGTCAGAACAAATGACAGCAACTTAGCCATGCTGTTAACAGGCAGACTCCAGGCACACATGCATGCTCTGTGACAATAAATGACAGTTTCCCTTATTCAGATATACTGCTCAGATGTGAGAGGCTAAAAGCCTCCAAGATAGGAGGAGCCATGCAGCAATCATTATTTCTAAAGGTTACCCAGTCAGAATACAAATGTTCTCAAGACACAGAAAAACATGACCAAGTGCAAAAGGCTATCTACTCTGGTTTATGCATCTTTAAACTGGATTTTTGGGGAGTTTAGAAGAGTTTTCCACCGCTCTGATTTTCATGCAGTTTGTTTCATCTGGATTTATTGACATTTAATTAACTTTTACATATTTGTAGTGATATAAGCAACAGAACAGGCCACTTACAGATAATAACTGAAATTCATTCTTCCATTTTCAACACTGCTTGCACTGTTCGCTCAGAAGGGACAGCAGCTTATCAGCAAGGTACACTCTGGACAGGTCAGAAATCACATTCATCTTCAAATAGGCAAAATAATGTTTCCTAGCAATCTCAGGTGTATTTGTATGGACCATGTATGGGTTTACTTTACTGAAGAACGAAAAATATATTTTGTGTCTCCAACACATTACCAGATAATTCACTGTTTACTGATGAGTGAGAAGAGGCAATCTATATGAACCGCACCATCTCACATAAGTAATAAATAGCTCTATTTACCACTTCAACAGTATCACTGCAGCAGCCATTTAGTAGAACATTTTATTGCTCTTACGTTTGTTCCCACTGAAATTCATGATGCAGCAAAGTTGAAAAGTGGAGAGTGTTCTATGCCTCCTGAGGCGTGTATGTTATTTACCTGTTTCCTCTTGTGTTCAGCGCTTTAAGTGAACTGCTTTTTTTGTTGCTTTGTTACTCGCTAACCCTAAAAAATAAATTCCAAGAGAAGCTCCAGTTTAATTGCTTCAGTGCTTTAGTGGCTACTCCTTTGATCTTTTTGGCTAGTTGTAATTACGCCACTTCTCCAACTTTTTTTCATGCATCTCAAGCACTAAATAACTTGCCTTGCCTTGGGAGAAACATCTATCTCATTCTGTCGACTGATAACAACTTAATTGGCACTTATTTTCTGCTTTCTTTACTGGTTCTTGGCTGCATTCAGCGTCCAAATTTCACAAAATTAACAAGAGGCTAGAGTTTTCTGTTCACTGACACCATTTATTTTAAGTCTGTCATGGTTGGTATCATACTATCCTCAGATCCTTCTTGTTTATCTGCAAAAAGGCATGACTGCAAAGGCAGCCTCAGTTTTCAAAGTGAAAAAGAAACATTTTTCACAATTTAAGACCAGTGACTGTACTAAGTCAAAACAAACTTCTTTTCCATAGCTTTGGAATCAACCTCTTATCTCTGCACTCTGAACTAACCATACAATATTATTAGGGACTATGATACTGCACATAATTATGTATAAGTATGGCTAAAAATCAAGCCTAAAGTGGTTAATTATACTCTGGGGATTACAGCTTAGAGTATCTTGAATGAAGTAATCTTTGCAGCACATACCTACATTCTGAAAATGTCAAGTTGTGAACATGACTCACTGTAAATATCTATTTTCATATGCCTTGCATGAAGAAAAGAAAGCAAGTCTATATTCCGTTTTATAAAATCTTTTATACTCTCCAATACGGATCAATAGTTTGTGCTGCCTCTTATTCTTTCATGCCTGCAGTAGCTGATAACTCTCCACTGTTCCAGATTTCATAAGACTAACACATGACACCGCTACCATGAGCAGCTGCTGTAACACAATGCAACAGAATGGCAAGGCAAAGAGACCCCTATCAATCTCACCCCATGGCACGCATAAAAGACGAAAGGCATCTCTGCCAACACGCCATTGTAACTTTCTTTTTATGCATTACCTGCTGAGATATGAATTTGTTGTGCACTCATTTCCTGCCTGCATTAGCATTGCTGAACATGGAAGTGTTGGCAATAATGCATGATAATGATAATGACCATCCTGTCTGATTTCATTAGGCAAACACATGACAGCAAGTGCTCTGAGCTTCTGCTGTAACATCCTGCAACACACTGACAAGCCAAAGACGTGATCATCGCCACTCACGGCAACGCATACAGCTAGTAACAAAAATAAATATATAAATAAAAGAAGACATCTAAATACATAAGAACCCTGCTGCATGCATTGCTAATTCAAATTACAAATCCAATAAGGCTCAAGGGTATCAACCCTCCCTAAGAAGAAACCTCATTAACCTCTGTTTTTAGGAGACGTTTCAAGTCCCTTATGCTAAAACCTGCTTGATGCACAATTTTAACCAAACATAATTTCAGTTTGCACTGTTTCCTCAAAAACGCAGGGTTTAAACCTTTACTTAAAACACTTAACACTCACAGTGGGTCAAAGCCCCTGAACCATCCGCTTTTGCTTTATTTTTAACTACATATGCTTTATATGACAAATACAGTACGAGATTTTATTGCCCTCAGACATCTGTCAGACTATGACGCAAAGTCAAGACCTGTGACAACAGTCATTTTTCATTCTGCTGTAGACATTAGCAAGCAGCGGTAAAGAGGTGGGGTACGCTGTCATGTAGGAGCATACATGCATCACTGATGGTAAAGGAGGGTGTATACAGTAGATGCAGCTGGTGTTTTCCATCAGCACTGCAAGCTGCAGTAACACTCACTGCCTGCCCTGATGGAGCCACACAGCTGGCCAGAGCCTGCATCTTCCCCCTGGAGATAGCTCAGAATGTATTGTGCAAATAAAGCGGGCTATATGAAGGATGCTCGCTTGACTTTACTGTAAGATATTGACATCTAACCTCACCTCAATATAACAGATTTACAACCTCCATGACTCAACGCAGGCATGCTACACCCTCACTTCTCCTATCTGTTGTTGCTGGTGTCCTCTGGGTGATGAGCAGTTATTTACAGTGGGCCAGGCACTGACCTCTCCTGCCCTGTGTGCCAAAATTAGGAGAGCTGGTGTGGAGCCACAACCTCAACTGCAAATGCTGAGTTGAAACTAAGGAGGTAGAGCTTCTGGAGGGGGAAAATGATGAGAGGGGCTAAAAAAATAAATAAATTACAGTTGCAAACGTAATCGCCAGCATTCACTCACAGCAGCGCCCATGAGATCATTATCATGCTGCATCAGTGCTTCTGTATCATCTCCAAAACTTCTTAGCTGATTGGCCAAAACAAAAAAGGTGTTGTGCAGCCCACATCCTGCTGAGGCCTCACCATCAAGCCAGATAATCATCTTGCTGTGTGTGCCTTTTTTTAAACTAACAAGTTACCACTAACAAGTCGTGCCCCCCCCCCAATCATCCAGGCTCTACTGTGAAACTGTCCACTCTCTGAGGAATCAGTGCAGTTTGCCCTGATGGGAGGATTACAGCAGCTGCTGCTGCTAATTTATGAAAAAGTATTGGTCTCTGCATCGTGCTGATGCAAGACACGCCCGGGCCATTTCCACATGCGCTTGTGTGTCTGTGGGAATTCAACTCATGTGTCACTGTTCAAGCATCTTCATTGCATGGTCAGGAGCCACAGCACGGAAGTGCAGTGTGACAGGGATGTTTGGGGCCCTTCAAGACTGAAGTCTAACAGACTGTAAAACAGCACTAATACTGACAATAAGTGGTCCACCACGTGAGGACTGAAGACCTCAAGTAGTCTGAACACATCTCAGATAGACAAACATCATGTTATCCTGCAGACTAGTGAGAAGGACTTGCAGATTATGCAAAGATAGATAGATAGATAGATAGATAGATAGATAGATAGATAGATAGATAGATAGATAGATAGATAGATAGATTTGCAGGCCTGTTATTCTATATTTAGTTTGCATATCACACATTTGGACACCATTCACATCCATTTCAGCCACACGGTCAGCTGTCAAAGTCCATTTCGCATTTCTCTCCAAGTCTAAGGGACTTACCAAAAGTGGGACTAATAAAGCAGATGCCGAAGGGTTGATCCCCATGCACATGATTTAGCTGTCCACACACTTGTCTCACTGGATAAATTCACCACAAGCCTCGGATGCTAACGAGAGTTCATTTATTCCAAATCCACGCGTAAAAAAGAAAAAGAAAGCCTTCTTATTACGCTGGTCAGGGTTGTGCTGTGAAAAAAAAAATCCAAGTGGACGTGAGGAGCGACAATCTGCTGCTGAAGTGTCATTAACAAGACACGGTGGGGGTATCTTACCTGCGTCGGGATAGAATAGAAGAAAAAATAACCCCACCTAAAATCCCAGTGCGATCCGATCGAGGCTCGAAGGCAGAAAACGCGAAGCTGAAATTTCCAAAAAATCCATAGAGGAGCTCAGGAGGGTCCGAGCGATGCGTCCGAGACGTCTCCAAATGGGTTAAAGCGTCGGTACGTGGTCGTATCAAGTCCCCCCACCTCCTCCTCCTCCTTCTCCTCTGCGTACCGGCTTGTAACGCAGGAATACGGTGGATTAAATTCCCAATAAATCTCACGCCTGTTATGAATTGCAGTACAGATGGTGTCAGGATGGAGAACTGCAGTCCGGGGCTCGGTTAGGAGCGGTGGGTTTCGCTCCTAGGGAAATGAAAAGACGCTTGAAGGTTAGCGTCAAATCCAAGTCCAAAAAAAAGAAAAAAAATCACGAAAACTCTCCGGGCTTTTTTGCCCGTTAATCGCAGCACCACGGCGCAGTCACCGAGCCCGTTCTTCTGCCATTAGTGGAGCCATTTGTTGTCCTAACTTCCTTCCTCGTCTGAAGCGCAATGAAGGAATCCCACCCATGCACTGATATCGTGGTTTTTCCCCCTTTCTTTAATTCTACCCATGCGAGCTTGTGAGTTTTCCCCCTCCCCACACACACTTCTGTCCGCTCCTTCAACAAAGCAATGCGGTCGATTTCTCCGTCCGGGATGTGGCAGGAGAATCTTGCTGCGTCCCGGAGAGCAGGCACCAGAAAGAAAAAAGAAAAAGCTTTCTGGAAATGCGCCTCTGCTCCTCATGCACGCGTCCACCTGCGTAATGCGAGTCCGGTGTAAAAGGAAAACATGCTGTCACGCCATGATGTCTGGAGCAGAGCAGAGCCAAGTGGCCAGTGGACAAAAAAAATGTCTTGGTATCAGAGGAAACGACTGACACCTTTCATGGACAGTGCAGCACTGCAGCAATGTGATGTCATTTGGGCTGCATTTAAAGAAAATACACTGAGGGGCTTTCTTGCTTTCTTTGTGGCAAAGAGGAGAAGAAAGGAAGGTTTCATGAATTCACATGGAGAGGAGGGGTGTTTGTGGTACTCCAGGATGGTCCAGTACAAGAAGATACTGCAACAGTGGACAGGACAGGGAGGGGATGGGGAGAGAGGGAGAGGATGGAGGGGGTGTTGGGTCATTGCTGCACTTTAAAAAAATCCAATTCACCCCCCCCCAGAGATGGAGGATGTGTTCCCTGATTTGTGTCCAGGCTCCAGTGCATGCCTCTTATCCTTCACAATCTTAAATAAAAAAAGAAGAAGCACAAATACTTTGACCACCCACATATACCTCAGATAGTACCTTTCGTTCGTGTTACTTTGGGACATGCACTCCTCTCAGCCAAGATCTTACAGAAGCGGGATATCCAGCCTATAGAAAAATGAACATCCTCCCACGAGTAAAAACAAGAGAAAACACAATAGTTAATCCTCTCAGAGTTGCAAAAGAAAAAGCCAGTCATAGCCCGCCCTCCGTCATAACATGCGAAACATGTTTTGAATCAGTTTTTGTTGTTGTTGTTGTTGTTGTGCATATTCATCCCTGACTGCATTGTCCCACTTGCACGGAGGCCACAGGATATGTGGCAAGAAAAGAAAGTTGGGTGAACTTGACAAATCTTGTCAAATCCGATGGATTTAGCTTGCAGGGGCATCACACAATATGCTGCAGACTGGCACTGCATGTGAACTAGTGGATATTAGAGACCTGAAATACGCAGGAACTCAGAAGAAGAGATTACAGACTCACCTTTAAAGTACAGTTGATTTAAACGTCTTTTGCGAGCTGAATTAATTGGCCATAAAAAAGTAGCTCATCACAAGAAAATTTAGGATACACTGAAAGGATTGCACGTAACAGGTCCCAAATGTAGGACTGCAATAACGTGGAAATGATAAGAAATAAAAGTACCATAAATAACGAGGCTATATCTAATCGAGTACCACCGGCAACCTTCATGTCCTTAAAATGAACATTATAAGAACAGTAAATCCTCCACTGAGGGTTTCTTTTTCTCAGTTTTGCAATAAATGCATCCTTTAGGCTTCACATCATCTTTGTTCTACTACTGCAACATGACAGGTGTCACAGTTATCTGATGCACAAGTGCTTGTACAAGAGCCTGTTGTAATTAAAGGGCAGTTAAAAATGGGTGGGGCACCTGCAGGGCATTTTAGATGGATTACTGAGATGATACCAGCTCATGCTGGGAGATGCATCCACTTGCAAATGATGTTTTTTCTTTCAGAGGGCGTTATCACTCGAAATCCAACCACTTAGCTATAACTCAGTAAATATTCCCGACAAAGTGATCTTTAAAAAGGGTTGAAACCATATGATTTTAATCTAAACTAATTTTTCTGGCTTTTGAAAAGATGCCAGTTTCTCAAAATATCATTGTGTTGTGGAATGTGGTGTAGAATTTAAGTTTCATTACGTGATTGCGCCAAGCCTGATCCGAATGAGCATGCGTGTTCATGAGGCGGTTGAGCGCCGAAGACGCATGCGGCGAATACTGATGGAAAAATTGAAAAAGTGCTACAAAGGAAGCCAATCTGCTATTTATATCAGGCTGCACTCTATGGGGCAAAGCTTCCCTCTCGCAGTAATGCACTCTAAAAGTGATTGATTAGTGTGTTATTGAGATATTGTCCATCCAAACGGCCCTCGCTCACCAAAGTGATGAAATTACTGCACACTAGACTTTGAAAGCATAATAGCAGATTGGGTCAGTGTGATCCATCCACTCTAATCAGGATGTTTCCCTAAAATTCAAAACATTAGAGGGGCACTCAGATCAACCACACACCGGCCACTAGTGGTGTGCAGATCGATACTGAAATATCGATACTTCTGATCCTGACGTTTCTCTTCTAGGGATTGATTCTTGTATCAAAAGATGTCAGTAATTTGGGTTAAGTGTGCATTTTATCATACACAGTAGAAAGTAAATATGCCACCAACAGGATGTAGCATCCAGGTTGATATGAGCTGCTTCCTCCTCAACATGTCAAAACCATATTCCATATACAGCTCTAGAAATGTGTGAGCCCCTGACGGAAGAAAGGTGCTGCTCGGGCGAGACACACTTCTATCACCGAGGCCTTTGGCAGCGGTAGGAAACATCCAGGTACAGAGGGATTGCGTGTGTAGCTACGCCGATGTTTATCACCAACTGTGGGAAAGTGATTCACGTCTGTCACATTGCGTACCGCTGTTCAAACAGTGGGAGTTCCCTGCTTGTGTCTGAATGCCGCCTTACATAAATTGCTATGTAAAAATATGCCTGTGAAATGAGTGATTTAGCACAAGTAATGGAACATACAGCTATTTATTGTGGCATTCATATAATGATCAACTTGTTAGACCAGCTCGGTGTGAGACTTACATGACTAGGATGAGCTCATGTCGATTCAGTCAAATATTTCTCAGTTGTTTTATTATTTTCAAAGCCCAAATGACTAATTTATTGCCAATACTGTGTACATTTAAATGACGTGTCTGAATGGTTTGCTGTATCAGAAAAAAAACAATAAATGTTGGACTTTGAGCAGCCAGTGTTCACTGATCAGGTCTCATTTGTTTCAGCTATTTACTCTCATATGGTTTTTACTTATTTCATCATGTATTTCACTAGTTTTCTTTTTATTTGAATTAGAATAAGATGGCACTCCATACAAAACAACGCGCCTATGTAACCTGTCGATTCATCCACTTGTCTACAGTACCAAAATCACTGCAGCCATCAACTGGCTCCTGCTGGTCTAATACAACTCTTGGTTTGATTTTTTTTAAAATATAATTTTAAGGATTTTTTATTAGTAACAATATTCAGTAACTGCATTCTTACACACTGTAGAAAAAATAAACTCTGTCTCACCCTCAAAAGGGTCCTGCTGATCATACCTTCAGGTTTTTTTTACATCCAAGTATTGTCTGTACAGGCTTTAACTTGGAAAATATCATAAGAAGTCTGGAATTATGGATTAAATGAATCAATTAATGAATCAGTTAGTCTGGTTAGGGTCTGGTATGACCAGCAGGAGCCAGTTGATGGCTGCAGTGATTTTGGTGACACTACAGTACAGTAGAGTGAAGTTATTGAATATTTGTGTAGTGTCTCTCGCTGTTGCAGTAGTTTTGAAATTTGCAGACGGTCCCTGTACACTCGTCGCACAGCCGGCTGCATATAGGCACCAGTGTTATTTGTGCAGCTTGAAAGACAGCTACTTTTGATAAAACTGGGCTTGTAGCACATTGCCTACCTTACAACGATGGGAAAGACGCATTGTTTATGTTTTGACGTGTCGCTAATGAGTTATTGACGCTTGAAGTCCGAATCTGTGAATATCTTTCCAACTTTAACAAACTCTCAGTCGGTAGTGTGCAGCGGCAGCAGAGCACCTTCTGGTCTAGCGGGCTGGTTTCACTTTCTGCCTCTCCGGAAAATTAAGTTGTTATAACGAGAAAACGATTTTGTTTTCTCAAGAAAACGACACAATTTTGTCGTTATCACGAGATAACGGATTTTGTTTTCTCGTTATAACGACAAAATTATCCTGTTTTCTTTAGAAAACGGAGCGGAAAAAATTAAGTTGGACCATGGCCGCTTTGGGCTTCTGTAAGATTCACTTCCAATGGATCAGAAAGAAAATAAGTGGTATCACACATCACTACCATCCAGCCACTAACACCCTCAGAGGGTGTGTTTAATGACCTGGAACAAATTACATACTGAGATTGTTCACTTTAGGTTCAGGTGCACATAGCCTTTGAATGTGTCCATCTGAGAAAGTCATTTTTGACACAACACGGTTGCTCTTGCTGCTGTTTTAACAAATTGTTCAAATCAATTTCCATTAAGGACAGTAAAATTCCCAATTTCTTCTCCCTGGCTGGGCCCAAAGGACCCATAATGTGGTGCTCCATCAGCTTATTGCGTCAGTGAATGGTCTCATGTGTACGTGTACCTTGAATTGGGATTAAAATTAGTGCAGTGATGGAAACAATGAAACGCTGTCTGCTGGAGCAGCCTGCAACATCATTACAGTACACAGAGTGCCCTGTAACAGATTAGAGCAGTCTTGTTTATACCATTGAATCACCCTGTACATTAGCACTCTCGCTCATCGAGCAAAAAGTTCCTGTTAATGTACTCTAAAGCCGCTGTCTCACCATCAAATGCGGGAAGATCACAGATGTGATTTCCACGATAAGGCTCTTTAATTGGCTCATCAACAGTGCTTTTTTAGCGTGATGGGAAAAAAGAGGTAAAAGCAGGAAGCAGACAGTTTCTGCAGAGGTCAGCCTATGGGAAGTACAAATGGTATACATTTATGTATGTATCGGGAGCTCTCGGTGCTTCTGTGATATATTCAGGTTTGTCCTCAGATCTATGCAGAATGAAACGAAAATCATGCGCAACTAAAAAAATCTGTGTGTACAATAAAATGTCACATATACTGTATATCATATAGAACTGTACGGCAAACAGCACTGCAAAAGCTGTTGCATAGCACAAATAATGGGTGACAAAACAGTGCTCTTTTGTGTTACAATTAAAACGGCGCATGCATATATGGAACATGCATTGAACAAACATCAAGGATCCTTTGCAACTGCTGCTGCTCAGCGTGAATAATCTTATGCATTATTCCACTCCCATCGCTTGCGCATAGCAAGTACAATTATGCTTTCATGTTTGAGACGGACTGTTGTCAGCCTTGGCTTGCTCTTCTCTAAATAAAACAAGTGCTACTTAGCAGCTGTAGGGACTCTTCAGTGTGTCCTGTATGGGAAATCTTTAAGACAGACATCGGCCATCTGGGGAGGTTTGAGGTACGGCTCACTCACAAGCGCTCCACTGGGTTCGTCTTTATGGCTGAAATTTTTTTTAAAAAAGAATCCTGCTGCTCTTTCGGAACAAATGACAAAGCTTTAAGAGAAAGGATGACTGGGTTTCAGCTACAAAAGCTTTCATCAGTGGTATATAATGCGCTGTACATGAAAAACAGCCGAGTATTTTAATAAATATATCACCAAGTGTAATTCTGACAATGAATAGTCATAGTACCATATTAAAACAGCGAAAAGAAATGTTTAAAAATCAGGTTCCCCATTTATTCATCTTGGGTTAGGACTTTTGAAAAGGAAGGCTTCAAAAGGTCATTCTCTTTCTTTTCTAATGAAATTTAAATCACCTCCTCCTGGACCAAGAGACACCTTCTCAATGACCAAAAAAAGCAGACACTGGATGTCTGGCCTCTTTAAAGGTTTTATGACACGATTTTTGACACCATCTCTCCTAATGGAACGGCTACACTCAGTAATTCAGTGTTTTTCCAAGAGCACGGTGTTTCACTTTGCATGATGACATGAAGTCATACATCATATCTGTTGTTTTACATTAATGAATCTCTGCATGCCTGCAGTCGGACAAATGTTTTCTGTATTTCCTGTATATGGTCAATTAGGGCTACTTGGAAAGAGCTAAATATATTTACGAGTTGACTGCAAATTACCACATAACCCCATTAAAGGCTTGGAGTGAGACTTTTTTGACATGAAAGCTTTGTCTGTTGTTCTTCAGCAGCAGTTGGGAGATTTTATTCCTTGGGTTGTTTTGATCTTGAGCTGAGACGGGAATGCAAGGTTGTGACAGGTGTTTTATTTTACCCTTTGAACAAAAAGATTCATGTCAGTTTATGGACTGTAAAGAGCAAGCGAGAACTTTCTAAAGTTATACACTAAAATAAAGAATACAAAATCCACATTTCACTAAGATTCGAAAAAAAATATGACTACTTGGTTAGTATATCAATCTGTAGCCAGACCATTCTTGCTTCGTGCTTTGTAGAATGGTCTGACTGCACCTCATTATCCTTCTGGTAAAGGAGGGAAAAGGCTCTCACTTGTTAGTATTTCTTTAAATTTGTCTTGGGTGGGGCTAAGCCCAGGATGCAGTGATGGTGTCCCCTCAGAATAGTGACGGAGGAATTGTTTTGGTGGAACATTTGCATGCAGAAAGGCAGAAATGCTGACATCTTCCATCTGCTATAGCCCGGAGGTTGTTGTGGTTTCATGCAGTGAAGGGAATTTTGAAAATGGTAGCATGTAGATAGCGTAAGTGGAGGAGAAAGCCACATGAAAGGTGTGGCCATAGGCAGGCTTTTACCTTTTCAATTCAGGCCTGAAAACATTATTTACTACAGCATTCTCTGATTAATAATCATAGTTCCTAATTATCCATTCTTGTGTTTTAAAATACACTTTTAATGGTTTTAAATCATGTTTTATTTCTATGATTTTAATGTATAACGTTAATGTAAAGCTTGAATTTGAATGTCTTAATATCTTGCATTTATTCTGTGATTTTAATGTATTTTTTGTAGTGAAATTACACCATTTCTTAGAGCCAAAAACTGTAAAAAAAAAAAAAAAAGAGAGTGAGAGAGAGAGAGAGAGAGAGAGAGTTATTGGATTTTCAACTCTTTCACAGTCCTTGAATTAATCGTGTGTGAAATTGTGTTCTATTGGCAAAATGATCCAAATGTAAGCTTAAAATCCTGATATTTTATCTAAATCACATTAGTCCACATTTTTCTTCTACTAGACAGATCCAGTGAAGAAAAAAAAGCACATAAGAGCCACCATTTTTTTAAATGAACACCTGTGGGCAGCTGGGAAAAATACTGCACATGTTATTCCAAGGATTTTTCAATTTTTGGAAAATAAATAATCAAAGAAGTTTTATGTGCTTCTAGCCAGAGATGCAAGAGCTTATTTTTCAGTTTAAAATGAGCCAATAGGAACCTGCCTATGGAAATGATGACTTATATACTAAAGGACAGACAAAGACAATACAAGGAAGTTTGTGGAACCTTTATGAATTTTATGATAAACTAGACCGTTTTTTGCGAAGTGTGTTGAAGGGAGAGGTTTGTTGTTTATAAATGTGTTTTGTTCTTCTTCTTGTTGTTTTTTGCGTGTATGTATATGTTGGAAAAATACAATAAAAATAATGTTTACAAAAGAGCTCAGAGGGAGGGTTAAAACTGAATTTGTTTGTTTATTTATGTATTTGTTTGGTTTTTTCCTTTTTTGTCAATCAGGGGAGGCAGACCAAGCTGAAATATAACATTGATATATTATTAGATGTTATGTTTTTTCACAAACAGTTGCTTATTTGCATATTCTGCTGACATATCAGCATTCACTATGGATACCTGACAGATTAAGTTATTTTTTGGGCTCCTTTGGTTTCCACAAACACTTCAAGGAAACACCCTGCTGTGTTCACAGGCTACTTGCAGGGTGCTGTGCAGATATTCTGTATTGGGGTTACTGAAGTTTTCTTGACCAAAGCAAGCTGCAGCTAATGAGAGTGATGACGACAGACCACAACATTAAAGCTGTAAGTCGTAAAACCAAAACAATGAGCTGAAAAAATGTAAAATGCTCACTGGTCTGAGGCAAACTTTAGCTTGGAATGAAAGTTCATTCTCAGTTTTTACTTTAGTCATTTGAGCTATTAACAATTCAAAGAGAAAAGTTAATGCAGCTTTAAAGGCCAATTTTCAAAACAAATTGTATTTCTCAAATTTAATTCACTGAACTTCTGATGTATCCTCGAGGTGTTCAAGAATTCCAAAATACACAGTATATCTGATCCAACCTGCAACTCTGAGGAAAGTATTTTGAGAGAAAGATTACAATGTTCAACTGAGCATTTCTATCTAGAACCTGTAATATTTGTTGTGTATATAGATCTTTGTGCACGCTGTGGCTGAAGTGACCACGATTTCAACCGCTGCCCCTGATGGAGTCTCCACAGAGCTGCCAAGAGCAATTTCAAGCCCCATATTTCTTAGAGTGTTTGTGCATGCATTCAGACCAAATTAATTCAACAAAAATCCAGCTACACAGCAGAACTTTACTCATTTTACTCTCTTGGTGTGTGTGTTTTTTCCTTTTTTCCGAAGCATCTATTTTTACATTATGTGCTAATTTTGTTTCAAATTGATCTAAAGTGATTTTGTCTGTGAGGTAAGCAGACAGAAAAATGAGAATTGGTATCTCAGGAAGGGAGAAAAAAAATCTCAGCTGCAGATTTTTCAAGGTACCATGGCAACAGAACATTCAAAGAATTTTGATGAGAACAGCAGGCAAAGCGAGGCTGATTACAAGGGAGACAATTTGTTACTCCAATTGCAAGAGCAACAGAGTCTGATTGCACACACACAAGCATTGTGTTGTGTTCTTCATCTGGACGCTGGTGCAAAAAAAAAAAAAAACACTGCTTTTCAGTTCTATCATGGCCCTTCAGTCAGAGGATGAGTGAGAGCGGCTGTAGCGCCTTGGCATGGAGATGAAGGGCTCAGTCTAGAGCTCCGTAGGCGGAGACTTTTTTTTACCTAAAAAAACTCAATTTCAAATCACACAAGAGGAAGTGGCAATCAACACAACGCTGCAGCTGTCTATCTTGGGTGGCTATTCTCACTTCCCCAATCTCACTCTCCAGTGCTCGGCAAACAGACCGCCGTCCTGACAAACATAATCACTCACAGAACAGATTCAGAGAGCATCTGTCAGTGGGAAATAATCTGGAAAAAAACTCAGCTGGACACCTTTTTTCCTGCTGAGTACACAACTCTCAGCCTCACATCATAATAGGTGATGATTGTTCTGTAAAAGTGCCTTTCATCGGGAAGTTTGACAGAAAACATACACAAATACGTGCTTGAACGCTGAATTTGCAAAAAAGCAGCAAAAAGAATCATTGATGAGTTGAATGAATATTTATGTGTAATGTTTTACACGAAAATATGGATAAAGATTTAATGTCAGTTAAGTTTGGACTGCTGATTGAGAATCCTCCTAGTTTGCTGTGGCCACACAAGGAGTCTCCAGTTAACTCAATGTGTTTTCTTTGATAACAGGAAAGTCCAAGTGACATTTGTTGGCATTTTAGAAATTATGCATCTTGTCTAAGAACTTTCATGATGTCTGACATCTTAATTATCTTTTCTAAGATATTATCACAGGCTCAGCTGGCACTGTAATTGCTGCTAACAAGTTGCAGAGTACATCAAGGTCTTCCTAAAGAAATTAGTCACGCAGCCTATCAATGTGCCATTGTTGCTGGAGTTACAGCCGCTGTGAATGTAACATATAATATATGTCTGGAGTATTCAAGCACTTTCTTCTTTAACTCAAGAAGTAGTCTCATCAAAATGCCAGCTTGCAGCTGCTCGGCGTCCGAGAATTAAGCTCAGGAGTCAGTGAAAGGACATCTGACTAGATGAATCTGGAGGCTGCCATTGTGCGAGTTCATGTAGGTGAGTTTCAAGGCTCCACGCCACGGTTTTGTGCCGTCAAATAGATGAGTGTTAGGGTTCAGTGGGTGTATGGAATAGAGGCTACCAAGGTTGAGATAAAAGGAGGATGCTGGCTAACACACACAGGATGGGTGGCAGTGACTAAAGGCCCCACCTGAGCACAGCGACACCACAGAACAACCCTCATCTCCTCTTCCCGGGCCGACTCTGATAGAGTGCGTTATCAGCACAGACAGGCAGGGTAAATCACTGGTTGAGTAAAGGTTAGAGCTACTGGTCTGTTACTTTGCCCATGATGGCAGGCAGGTGAATGTCAAAGCTGCCGGAATCACAGGGGGAACACACCGGGGCAGAGGGTGAGTCAACCCCTGGCTAAGGCGCTGATTTATGCATTACTTGTGTTCAATGGTGCAACACTGTATTAAACTGAGCAGTTCATTGATGAGCAATATGTCACCTGCAGACACCATCAGGTTTCCTTATGCTTTTTGCTGCCAGGAATATAGTCCAAGTGGTACAAGCAGAGGACTAGTTTTTTAGAGTCTGCTGTTTAATTCAGTTGGGTTTAGTTATGTGCTGCCTACACCGGCCACAGCACAGTGCGTCACATCATTCAGTGCAGGAAAGGTGAAGGCTATAGCACTTGACTCGCGTTACACCATACTGACAGAAGACGTTGTCCAGCTAAATGGTGAGAGAGTGCCAGGAAAGCAAATATTTGACACAGGATAGTAGTGCATTTTGACAAGTCAAGAGGCCACCGGTGTGCAGGTTTACAGCAGGCTTTACCCACCGGAGGCAAACAGCTTTACTTTTACTACTTTTTTAGCTCATCTCTGTGGACCTGTGCACGCTTGCTGGGTCCCGAGTAGCTCTTGTTAGCAAATATTGTGTAAGTATTCGTTTTACAGTGTCCTGTCCAACCTTCACAACCGTTTTTGTTCGATGTTTTATAAGAAAATCCCTGCAGAGGTGGTTAGTATCTCCGATTACCTGCGGCCCTTCACTGCACAGAGAAGAGATTCACTACAACGGAAATTATTTGTGTCCTATATAGAAAACAATAAGCGTCTGTATTTTAATGCACATAAGACAGCAACTATGAAGATATTGTATCTTAATAAATAAACTGGTCAGTTCTTGGCTGACAGTCTAAAAACCATAGTGTGGGATTTCCGTTACTACAATCATTTGCCTCAACTCTTGTATATTTCTCTAATGATATGGTCTTCTAAGCCACAATATTTGCCTTTAGGCTCTTTGCTCGTCTCTTCTTTTGTGTCTTCTCAGCAGAGAAATAAAAACTGTAAATACACAATGCCTTGTTTCCATCTCAGAGTAGATCTGGGACTTGTTTATAATTGAGACTATGCAGGATTCCATTAGTACATCTGTCCAACAGGGATGCAGCCAGTTTAGGTTCCTCACCCCCCCATTAAAAAAAAAAAAAGCTTTCAACATAGGAAGGCACGTTTAATATTATTGGTTTCAAGCTCAGTCTTTTTCCTCACAGGGCACGCATTTGTTTGGGATCTCACAAGTTATGCAAAATGTAATTTTGAGAGCAGCTGTTCCGGCGCCATACTTGTCATTTTATATTGGAATAGCAAACATGTTGGCTGCGACAACTCTCTTTCTGTTCTACACTGACACTCCTTTATCCATAAATCCCTCAGTTGGACAATAGTGCTTCAGGTTAAACAGCTGTTGTTGCTCTTTCCACAGAGGAGTCAAGTGTGTACACAGGAAGAGAGTGAGGTGGAGTCGAGCCCTGGGCACCTGCAGCTCTGCAACTTTAGTAGATAACACTAAGTACGCTCAGCATTTTTACCCCCAAAGCTGCTTTTTTTCCTTCCCGTCTTTCCTGCCACTGTCATTCTAACCAGATTTGTGATACAGCCTGTTTGCTGTGATACCCCATTAATTTCCCCAGAGGCTGATCATTCAATATTCAATAGCTAGTGTTATGCAGCACCAACTGTGGATCAAGCTACTGAAGCTGCCCTCCCTGACCAATATCATCAGGCTCAAAACAGTCTCCGCAAGGCAATGACAGGATCAGAGTGAGACACAAGAAATAAATTCTCCTCCAGTTTGACTGTAGCTGCTCTTATATGCAAAGTATAGCTGCTGCGCATTAACACACATTGAGAAAAAAATATAGAAGTGAGTGCATTATTGAGTAAAATATAGACAGGCTGTGATCCATTTTAATGGGCTGATCTTTCTCGATGCATATGTTTAGCAGCGACACATTTTTATGATGCACCAAATGTTCCCTCAAAACGCTCCCTATGCCAGAGGAAGCACAGACACATATGAATGCATTTATCATTGCTTAAACCAAGTCTATACTTTTATAAGGTGCTACTGAGATGCAGTAAACACCTCAAGAAAGACTATGCACAGATAGCGAGCTTCAGTGACAGATTAATGTCTCACCAAGAAAAAAACACACCAGCCAAACTGCAGCTCTGTACAACAAAGTGTGAATAGCAGTAAGGACTCATGCTTGTTAGTGTCTTTACAGTATACATTCACTGGTAAAAGGTGTCATCGTAAAGTATGAGGGGGAAGATCAATTGGTGTTTAATCCTGTTTTGCTTTAACTGCACAGGGACTCTTCCGAGCAATTAACTCTGGCAATGATGGTTGAGACGGTGTGAAATCTCTTTACACACCATGACGATGCTGTATGTTGTAAATATTCAGAAATGCATTGACGTTACAAAAAAGGAAGCTACGTATGGTTTGATAGCCTTTAACATTCAAATGAATGCTACGCTTTCGAGGGAAATGTGACCACAGTGCAGCAATTTTCTGATCTGCAAAAATATTCATAGGTGGATGGTGGGTGCAGCAACACAGCTGATCCTTTACATGAAAGTGTTTGTCAGTAACACTGTCTTCCCAAGAAATGACAGCATCAGCTGTTTCTGCAAATACCCCTCAAACAACATCTATTTATGTTCAAATGACAAAGATCTCTAGGAGTTATGAATCACGTCCATCTGCAGCAGAGGAGGGCATGGTGATAGCGAGGAAGTAGTAACATTTAGAGCAACTATACACGGTTTGGGTTTGTTCTCTGACGTAGACAGATGCAGCACGTCATCAAGAAATCATACAAACAGATCCAATAAAGATGTTTTTGTGTGCAAGTCCAACTAAACCCCAACTGTAGCTGACAAATTAGGACTGTTCTATTTTTGAAACTGTGGACAGCTTTGAAAGCTAAATAATGTCACCCTGCCAGCAGGGGTGTCAGGTCAGAAAATGTTTTTATGTGCTGCTCCAGAAGGCATGCATAAAAAATATCTGTAAAAAAAATTGAAGTCTTTAGGATTACTTTTTTGCTTTAATACAGTATAGAAACCAGTAGAGCAGGTTGGACAGAGGAGTTTTAAGGATTAAACAGTCTACTCTAGATGTTTTAAACAAGACACTCTTTGAACTAAACATTTTTTTTAATCTTGTCACAGAGCAGCATCAGCCCAAAGAGCTTTGAGTATTTATGCCCAACATCTATCCATAATTCACCGTGCACGTTAATTTAATGAGGAAATTCATCAGAAGTCCGTGAGGTTTACATCACAGTAAAACTACACACCATCGCACTTTGTTCTCTTTGTGCCCAAACCACAGATCTACAGGGGAGAGCTTCATATACAGCGAAATTACTGGCTCAAGGTCTGGCACATGCAGAGCCATCATCAATTCCGCGTCTTATCTTGACGAACTAAGGGATTCTTTCTGAACTCTCACCATGCTGGGAATATCGCTGGCACAAAAGGTGTTTACTTCAAGTGACAAAAGAGAGAGCTCGCAGGTTGAAATGGGGAGAATCTGAAGGGAAAACAGATGATAGAGAATATTAAACATTCCTGTCGAGTGTCTGTGTGGGCGACGGAGAGAGAGAGAGAGAGAGAGAGAGAGAGGGAGAGAGTTTAACAGCTCTATCTGACCTTGTATGCACCAAGTCTTAGCACCACCTTGATTGACACATTGAATTTTAATTTCATTTTCTTGACAATTCACATAACATGGCATCGCATTATTGGTCAAAATTGGTGTGTAATTTTGCAGCATCAAAATCCAACCAAAGCTTTTCAATGAAACACGAGTTAGCAGAGGCATTTTTGACTGCAGATGACCCAACATGACCTGCTTGGTTCAGTTTGAGGAGTTCAGTTCAGTTCTACGAGGAGTCAGGCAACGTTTTCTGTGATTCTGCAACAATTACCAGCTCAGCCCTTTGCTAACCAATTTGTGCAGACAGTCTTGGAAAAGGGGGAAGACTTCAAGCGTTCTGCACTGAACAAGTTGAAGAGTTTCAGAGTTAGTGAGTGAATTAGGACCAGTTGCCGCTGAGCAGCCAAGATTGGAGCCATTGGGAAGGCAGGTGGGGTATAAATCGTCTTTGCTGGATTCAGACTGTTCATCATCCTTAACCCCTTGAGTTACATGATTTTGCAATTTTGTTCAGCAGCCATGGGCAGTGTGAGTGAAACAATGTCAGATCCAATACAATATTTGAATTGCCATCTCATGACCAACTGGTAGTGCTTCAGTTCTGTAAAAAAATGTCCAGTATGACACCATAAAAAGGTGAAAATATTGTGGCATAGCATCCACACAGTGGAAAAAAGCATAATGTTGAGTTTTTGCCAAGGAATACTTAGATATTTTCAGAGCAAGAGTTGGATGAGAAGAATATCATTCACTACCAATACAACACAGTTAGCTTAGCTTAGCATAAAGTCTCGTAGCATCCATCTGGCACCACACTGCAATGACAAAAGCTGCAAACAACATGCAATTTAGGTTGAAAAGTGTGAGAGCAGTTGAAAAGGATTTGAGGTTTGCTGCATTTGAATCGAAGACATCGCTTAGAAGCTGAGCCTGTTTTAACTTTAGAGCTAGAATCAGGTGCTTTGACAGCTTCTCTTCTAAATCAATACGAGACAGAAAAAAATCTAAATTTTATATGAGACCCCTGTAGGGAAGAAAAGAAAATTAAGTGTGGAAATAAATAGCAAAGGTTGATGTAACTCACTGATGTAAGAAGGGGATATCTATTTCTCCCTACTTCTTACGAAGGGGATGACTAATTTTGACCAAAAAGGAAATAATCTTTTTAAAGCAAGTAGTTTGTCTTTAATAGTTTGCTGAAACAGAAATAAATAGCACACAGCTCAATTCTAGCTTGTGATTGTTGAAATTTGTCAAACTATATTAAATTCAGCTGTCAAACAAATGAGTCAAGGCAATTTGGAAGTGAAAGTGGCCAAGTAAATACAATTGGAGCCTTGTAGCAGGGCAAGATGATGGAACAATGAATACTTCATGTGCCTCCTTCTGCAGTGTTTGGTTTGACTGGATGCAAATGACAGCCAAGGAAAATGAAAGAAATGCCAACATGTGGGTAAAAATATCTTCCTTTTTAAATGCTAAATGTGGATGTAATATCAGAATACTGTATAATGAAGTTTACACAATGCAATGTGCAAGTGAAAAACATTCTTCTGGCATAATTCACACAACTTACCACATGCAGAAACCGTTTAGTGTTGGATTTTCCCTTTTTGTACCTGTAATTCCTATTACATTATGTGTAGATGGTAAAAATATATTAATAGCTTTACTTCTGTGTCCTTAATTTGAGACAGTTTTTCATGGTTTGGGTTTAATTAAGAGAAATCACAGTTCTGCTGGTTACAATGACATTTCAGAGCAGTGTGTTTCCAACTTTGTGTCAATAGTTTGAGGAAGGTCCTTTTCCATTTCAGCATCTTAATCCTCCATACACAACAGACAGTTCATAAAGTGTTTGTGTCCCATGTTTGTCGTGGCGCAACTTGACCCTTACCTCCACCCCCCCTGCAACAACGTCAAGATGAACTGCGATAATTCTTCTTTCAACCGGAACACCAACTGAGAGCCTTATTGTCAAACGTCAGTGCCAGACATCACTGACGCTTTTGTGTCTGGATGGGAACAAATCCCTGCTGCCAAGTTTTAAAATGTGGAAAGCATTCCCAGAACAGTGAGGGCTGTTGCAGAATCCCATTATTGCTCAGAGTTTTGGAAAGGGATGTTCAGGAATAAGGTCCGCAGGTACTTTTAGCCAATTAGTGTACACTCTGACAATTTGCTTTTTGTTCATCGGTTCCCAAAAGGTAGATTTGCATGTTGAGAACAGTAGTGTTTTTTTGCCCAGATCTGGAAACACTGTCTCAGAAAGTCTCAACAGTCAGAGGGATTTATAAAGCTGAAAATAGGTATTACAAAGTCCTGTTTAATTAGTTTCTTGAAAACAAGGTCCATTGTAATGCAAAATACCAAAGAATCCCCAATTAGGCACAAGAACATCCATTAGTTTCAGTTAGTTAATACCTGTGTAATTACAAAAGTTATGAACCTGCATTTGGATGATCCTCACTGAGCTCTGTGTGAATCCAAGTCTGAGCAACTGTAATATAGTCAAGGTTATTAATTTTGGCGGATTCTGAATCGGTGCTAAATTGGCAGAGTCTTTTGTTACACACAGATTTTTCTGCATCATTTCTGCCAAGCATCTAAGAAATATGGCTCTGCATCATACTGTCAATGAATTCCATGCAAAGACGAGCCAAAAATCCTTTTTGGAGTCTTTTTTTCCCCCCATTTTCCAGCATTACCTAAACTACTGCTTTCATGTTATCCAAGCAATGCAAAGGAGAGCAGAGTGCGTTTTGGAGCATTCATTGAACTTAACGTTATCATTTTCGTTCGTTATTTTAATTATATAAACAAAAATGGAAATAAAATGTGTTTGGTTGTTATTCAGACATTTTAGCTTGTAAGAGTCTTCAGAGAGGTGATTCTGTGGTAAGTGGAGCATAATTACTTCCAATTTGTAGCTTACAGTTTTATGAACTGAGCGTGATTCAGATGAGTATGCACTGAGATCTCACTCTGCTCTCTGCTTACATCATTTTTCAGACCTCCAAATAAAAATACTCCAAAAAGAAAGAAGCAGGATGGGAATTCTTTGTCTCATCAGTGCATCTCACTTACTAAGTAATGACGGTAAATCCAATTTATCTGTAATTTTGACATCCTCAGTCTTCTCTGTAAAGGCATAATAAATTAATCATTACTTGTAACTTGGAATAATTGATACCATCCCCACATGTACATGCACTGCTTCATTTATTTGCAGCTCCAAGATTGGTCCATGTGTCAGACTGTATCTTGTCATTATACATTCAATTGAACTTCTGTACAGAAAAAGATTCAAAAAGCACAAAAAGACATGGACAGTACTATGTGTCCCCTTTACTGTATGTGCATCAGAATTCAAAAATAACATATTTGATCAACCAAACTCTAAAAAGTAAAACCTGAATTATTGAATGAATCACTGAGATCATCGCGCTTTCATTCATAAATCTATATCACACCACGTTACTTAGTTTTGACTGGATATCTAAAAAAAATGTGCCCTTTAATCATTATTGATGTCTCTGTCATAATTATTTTAAAGTGCTGAACAACTAAGGATTAAATAAAAATTATCATTAGCAGGAAAAAATGACAGCTGGAAAGGGCATAAAAATAAATCTGGCATTCCAAACTCATACATATTTAAGATTAAGTGCAGAAATGTTGTAAAATCAGGAAACAACTCAAACAAACTACTTTTACTTTAAGGCGACATCTTATCTCTAGCTCATATCACCAACAACAGGGACTAAAAATCATATATAAACTGGGTACATTCTTGCCGCATTATTTCCTTTTATAGATACAGATTGACTTTTGGGAAATAGTGTATGCATGGTCTTTGCGCTCATGCATTGTTTATATACACAACCTTGGGAGTGCAGTGGACCCAGGAAGTAAAAATATACATATAAAAACACAGAAAACATGCCTCTGCCCCGATTATGTTCACCTGAGCACAGGGTGGACGGGAGAGTTTCCACTTGAAACAAGTAGCGTTAAATTAGATCTGTTACATAAAGACAAGAGGCCTATGTGTGCAGGTTTGACAGCCTCCCCAGAAAACTGTACAACCGACGACACGCTGCAGAGAGACAAAAATGTCAAGCTATAGATCTTTTGCTTTGACTGACTATGCAGCTCAAGTCTATGGAGAACAGCGGGAAGACATTTGTTAGCTGCCTCTCTGCAAAACCGAGCTCTGCCATGCAGGTGACCTTCCAGGGTCTATTTTTGTCAGGTAATGACTGTCATTATAAATGCCTTTGCTTTACATTGCTTCTACTGCGGCGTTCAGATAGAAACGTTCAGGCCACAACATCGCTGCGAATCTGGCCAGCATCAGTGGAATAGCTGATGGATTGTCAGGTTTCCCACATCCTTGTTCAGAGAAGAGGTGGAGGTGCTGCTGCTGCCCTATCAGAGTGTGCTTCAGTGCCTCCAGCTCCCTCCCTGATTGCCTGACATTCTTTATCAACAGTCAAGTAATTCTGTTCCCTTGGCAACAGTTTCCCACTGATACAAAGAATCAGGTATCACCTTGAAAGTTTAAGAGTGCGGTTGGCAGCCTCTGTGTTTTCATTTGCACGCAGATGCACCATCATTTTCAGGAGGAAGCCGAGATTTAGTTGTCAGGTTCGGGCTTTTATTCCCGTCCCCTCCCTGCACTGCCCCACATTCAGGTCATGACATTCTTCTGTTTCTTCATCTTTACCTCCTCTCATCAGTCACTGCTGTGCTGCAGAGCTTCTAACCAGGGGTCCTTCTACAGTGTGTTCTTCATCAGAGGAGGGTCTCAGCTGCTCTACAAAAGTAATGTAACTGAGCTGAAATAAGGTGACTTTGACTTTAGGTTTTTCCAAGCAGCCTGGATGTAACATTTCCATGGCCCTCTCTGATCTCTTGGGGGGAGGGGGCTTGTGATCACAAAACGTAATTGAAATTACACCATTAACTCCCCCGACCGACATCAGCCCAGCAGCATTATACTCACCTGAGCAGCACATCATCAGCATAGCGTTGGCTTCCTGCAATATTTCATTTCATTTGTATTTTTCTCCTCATCTGGGGCACACTGTGTGTCTTGTCAGGCATGCATTATGTGCTGGTTATTGCCTGACCAAAAAAAGAATTCACTCATCTTTAATCATAGCAACAGGATTATGTGGCAATCATATGTGGCCTTTTCTCATGATAAAAAATATATTTGAATCCGCTTGGAAGTTGGATTTTTAATTGAGTTCTATCTGTTTTGCTGGAAGCCTTCACAGGACTCTATATGCCTACTATTTATTTTGTGCACATTTAATTTGACATTTTCTAATAAAATTATGTAGTTAGATGTACGAGATTTCATTTAAAAAGGCCTTTTGGTGAATCTTGTGCAGCACAAATCACATCACTCATGATATCAGGAATCATTCACACACATGAATATCATTCTGGCACAAAACTGGGGATATGAAACATGTCAGGCTTTACATGGGCTGCAGGTATATCAATTAAAACTCTAGCTTGTGTATCAACATTTAACTTCCCTGTTCCAAAAGTTGCACCAAAAAAGTAAATGTTCAACTGTTTGAAATGCCAGATAACTGTGCGGAATAGCAATAAGAAAAAAAGAATATATTTTTCTTTTTCTCCGTTACCTTCAATCTGACATTTACACAAACCACACACACGCACACACACCCACACCATGATCCATACACAATCAGTTTCACTCTATCCGCCTCTTGTTTTGCTCCCATTCCCTTTGTTTGTCGACTCACATGTCCCTGGTTGTTACGCCTGCTACACCTCAATACACTGAAAACATTTTTAAATGAAATGCTAAATAACATAAACTATTAAAAAAAGAAAGTTTTTGTTGTTGTTTTGTTGTTCCGTTACAAAGTTTTCCTGTTTTGTTGAATTATAGATAATAGCTAGTAAAATCACCAAAAAGGGTATGAATTTACATGTTAATCTTAAAAAAAAAAACAAGCAAAAAAACAAAAAAACAAAAAGAAACAGACCAGTAATGACCAGTGGTAATTTGTTCATTTTAAATGTTTGACTGAAAAAATACACTATTTTTTATTGTATTTAAAATAGCAAAAATTACTATTTTACATATAATTGCCAATATTTGATTTTTTTGAAAAACGTACATTAAGGATTGAAATTTGGTAGATAGTTTTTTTTAAAAACTTTTATTTTAGTCTTATATCTAATAAATTCCCCGGGGAAAAAAAGCAATTCACATATTGACTGTAAAACAAACAAACAGGCCAGAAGTGCACATAATGTCCACATCATGAATTTGTGCGTTTGCAAATAGTAATTTGGTCTTTCACAGTACATAACCGTAAAATTACACTGATTTACTGTATTTAACCGGGTAAAATTATTATTATTATTTTACAGATATTTGCTGTTATTTTCACAGTTTCTGATGCAGTTTTTGAACTTTACAGCATCTTTTAACACATTTTTCTTGCACTGCTTCTGCCAGATTTTCACAGTTTTTTTAATACAGGATTTATTTTTACAGTGTACTGGTGTGCTTCAGTCAACGGTGGAAGAACAAGCTAGCCTGAATGGTTGGTTTTGCCCTTCTCACCTTAAACTCTCTTCATGTATACTTTGATCTGGCACCTGAGTTCTTGTCATGTCAAAGGTGAGCATGAGTCAAATATTATAGAGGGTGAGAAACTCACCAGCAGAGAGAGAAGATTTGAACATCAAAACTGGTTCACATGGCCAGGCTGATCATCATGGGTCAAAGGCTCTGTAATGTTCACTGATACGCCTGCACTTCAGGTGCATTCATGTGCAAAGGGGGAGCAGTGAAAAGTCTGCAGTAGCTGCCAAAATACAGCAAACGTGAAGAGACACTCATACACACTCTGAAACAGCTCAGGCCAAAGCAAGATGTTCTTGTTCATTTGTAAAAAAAAATCCAACAACTTCAGAGTAGAAGAAAATATCAATTCTTTGTTCACTGGTTTGTAAATAACTCATCCTTAAATGCAACTGCATCCTTATTACAAGCTGTTCTAATGACTATACTTTCTTCAACAACAACACAGCTAATTTGGATGCTGTTTCTCTAAAAACAGCTCACTGGCATTTTCTTACCAGGGTTAGTCAACAATTGCTGTAAGATAAATGTTGTTTATATATGTGAGGATTGCTCTGAAGTGAAAAGCATATTTAAAATTAATGAATTATTAACACATACACATTATTACACATAGCTAGCTGGCAGAGGATGTAACTGAACAATAAAGGGCAAGAAAGAGAGTAAGATCAGCCTAGCAGTGGAGAAACAGAAGCAGTCAAGGGTGCAGACGAGGAAGACTTGGTACAGTCGTGCCGGTCGTGTGGGCACAATCTGGCTTCAGTAAATGTGACACAGAACAGAACCGAGCTAAATATAGCTATATATTTCCACATTGTACTCCATCTGTCATATGTTTTGCTAATCATCCACTGTATATATGCTAATCATATATATGGAACACAGCATGAAGCTATATGACATCCTGGAGTCAGTCTGTGAATACAGAGTGGATTATATGTGTCATGCACTGTGAAATTGTTGTGAATGTGAGCCGGAGCTGGGTCACAGTGAGGGCCAGTGTGAGCAAATGCCCTTCAAACGCTTGAAAATATGATTCCCACTCTAGGGGAGATATGTCAAGGCAGCATTGATTGGGGCTGTGGTAGGAAGGGTGACATGCACAACATGCTGAAACAAGCATCTTCCCAGCCCAGAGCAGCAGTTCCAATATTTCATCCTGATCTCTTTCCAATAGGTAGCCGCAACCACAAACATGGACACACCTGATTTACTGCTGCTTAAAAATGTAATTATAAGACTTGACAAATAAAATCTCTCATCCTATCATTGGGTCGGTGAGTATGTTATGGGTGAGGATTCCTCATAGATGGTGCGAATTTCCATTTTTCATTCGCCCTTTTTTCTATTGAAGATGTCACATTGATTATTGTGGATGTAATCAGCAGTCTTGGCAGCATGATTAGTGGAGACAAACCTCAATGCTTTGCTGCAACGCGGTCTTCATTGTTTCTGCACCGCAGAGGAGATCCCATAAACAAAGCGTTTGTGCACAAAGTGGTTCTAATGATGCAGTTTGGTTTATCAAATGATGTCAGTATGGTATTATCACTGTTATGGCCTCTGAGGGTTCTAGAAATAAGCCAGTGCCCCTTTGCCAAATGTTTCCTAATGAACCATACTGTATTTCCTGTGCAGTTGAGAGCATACACAGTTGAGTATGAAAACCCTGCACATGAGAAGTTTTTAATGACTGCTCTTTGCACTATGCAAACAAAGGACACAATTAGAAAATGTGAATGTGGGGGAATTAAGTATTATTAAGGTAGGAGGTGTGTCATGGGAGAGAGGACAGTGTGTTCTTCTGCTTCTAGGAAAACAATATTTCTGTCTGCTACAGCCACAATAAATAGAATTATTTCTGCAGGAACCCACTATAAAGTACATCTGATGAGAACTGCACACAGTTAGGTTACTTTATGGCAGACAATTACCTACACTGTTTATATGCAGACAACCCCCCATACTCTTAATTTGTCATGCATAAAAGTTGGAAAGTTCATCCCCTATTATGGAAAATGCACTGGAGTGCCTCCACCATCAGTTTATACCAGGATCAAGTGACATTCACACTCTGTAAACATATTCCTTTTCTGAGACCCAATAGATTAATACGCATGAGCAACGCAATTAAATAGGAATATCTGGACAATTAAATTAAATGGCACTAATTGCTTCAATCATCACTTCACTATTCATTTTTAACACCCGCGCCATAGCCATGAATTTATTCATCTTGTGTTAAGGGTCCAACGGCAGCATAAAATTTCCATTAGCTGTGTCTCTGAGCCACAAAATCTGTATTTTCCAATGCTGACTGTTTGCTTTTCTTTCTGTGAAGTTTTAGCTGCTTTCCCCTGTCTGCCAAATATGAGGTTAGTATTCCTGCAAGGATTAAATAATGCATCAACAAAAGTTTACAAGCATGCACTTTCACCATTTTTTTAAATTATTGATTATAAGCAGTCTCATTATGCAAACCATTATCCAGGGTTTCCACCAGATCCTAAAGCATCATTCTGGTCAGGTGCTGCTGCATGATTATGGCCAAAATTATGATCACGATTAATTTGATCAGTACCGAGATCAGGACTATTCATCATGATTATTCACTGACATCAGGGAAAAAATATATTTTCCTCATTGCACTGCTTTGACTTTCAATGTTGTGCTACATTCCTGCTAATGTACAAATCTTTGCATCAAAATTCAATCAAAAGATTACTCTTTACCTGAGTTCAGTGCATCTCCTAGAGGCTAAGAAAAGCAATTAAACTGCGCCTAAAACTCCTTGCTTGCTGAACATCTGCTTATCAACAGGCACTACAAATTACAAATGTCCCCTGAAGTAGATGCTAGAGGCGACTGTGTGCAGAGAAGCCTCTAGTCTCTACTCAGTTACTGCAGACAGACCAAAAATTACTTTGAAAAGAGTAAAATAAGGTGTTCTAATGTCAGATTTACCCAAGGAGTTTTCTATGACAACAGCACACATGTAAAGCACCAATATCAAAGGCGATTGTGTTCATTTAATTGTGAAAAGTCAAAATTGTGATTAATATTCGATTGATTGTGCACAGCCCTTCTCTGCTTTCAGCAGATGATATCCTCAACAGTAGTCGCATTCATTAACTATGTCAAATGTCGAGCTCTTTTTCCTTCGTTGTTAATGTTGTACTTTATAACAGAGGATTCATTTGTATAATGTAAGCGGAGGTGTTGATGGATGTTCCTGGTTTCAGTCGATGTAGCACACATCTGTCTGAAACACTGCAGGAAATCTGCTATCTAGAGAGATTATGTACGCTCACTTTGCTGCCTCTACCCCTTAAACCATTAGACACCTTTTACCACAGTGCTGTTTGATTTGTGGCTATCGCACTTACTACTGAGAATTATGTGAAAAGGTCACCTCGTCATCATTGACATGCAGGAGGCATCAGTGTACCTGTATTTTTTACTTTACTTTAAATTATCATATAAGTTGTAGATACATTTAATGTCCTTGAGGTCAGAATGATGTATACTACCACCATGGGTAATGCCGCAAACCATAAGTGCAGTTTTTATCCACATTTCACCTATATCATAGCTGGAATTGTTCCCGTTTCCCATTATTGAGTGAAACAGGGGTTATTTCTGCTGCTATCTGGATATATTAAATATATCTCTGCTACTGAGCCCCAAAATTTGAATCAAACTAAATATCACAATTGCAATTAAATAAAATTTAACTTAATTTAACTGAAAAAAGAAATAAAACAATAAGTAAGTTAAAATTAATATTAAAACCAGGTTAATCAGCTGGGATTTTCTCTGTGTTGGCCATACAATTACACTATTTCACTGTGTTTAAATCAACTAAAATATCTCTATTTTACAGATATTTGCTGTTACTTTCATCATTTCTGGGACACACACACACACATATATATAAAAGCACATATACAAATAAAGTCAGACAAACTGTATATAAATGTATACCAAAACCTAGCTTTTTGCAGATGATGTGGTTCTGTCGGCTTCATCAGGCTGTGACCTTCACCTCAAACTGAGGCAGTTTGCAGCCAAGCTTGAAGCAAGTTGAGAGTCAGCACCTCCAAGTGTGACATGGTTCTCTGCAGGAAACCGATGGGTTGGAGGTTAGCTGCTGCCCCAAGCGAAGGTGTTTGAGTATGTCAGGATCGGGAAAATGAAGTGTGAGATGGACCGAGATTGGTGCAGCGTCAGCAGTAGTGTGGGTGTTGTACCAGACCGTCATGGTGAAAAAAAGGAAGCAGAGCCAGAGGGGAAAGCTTTCAATTTACCAGTCCATCTACGTTCCAACCCTCAACTATGGTCATGAGCTCTGGGTAGTGAGTGAAAGAATGAGATCATAGACACTTGCAGTCAAAATGAGCTTCCTCCATAGGGTAGCTGGGCTCAGCCTCAGAGACAGGGTGAGGAGCTTGGACATCCGGAGGGAGCTCAGAGTAGAATCACTGCTCCTTCTGCATTAAAAGAAGCCAGTTGAGGTGGTTCAGGCATCTGATTAGGAAGTCTCCTGGGTGCCTTCCTTTGGAGGTTTTCCGGGCACGTCCAACTGGGAGGAGACCCCAGGGTAGACCCAGAACTCACTGGAGGGATTACATATCTCATCTGACCTGGGAATGAATAGGATCCCCAAGGAGGAGCTGGAAACTGTGCTGGGAGGAGGGACGGCTGAAATGCCCTACTTAGCCTGCTGCCAGTGCGACCCACTCCTGGCTAAGCGGAGGAAAATGGAAGGAGATATAGGAATAAAGCTGCAAATTGTAGAGTGAATTTCCACAAAATGCACTAATTGGCAACATATAGGGTGTATGAATATCGTATCATTAAATTATAGAACAACGGACTGCAGAATTGCATGTGTGTATGTGTAATACATGTATATATGTAGTTTAAATTAGTGATCTCTGTTGCAAAAACTTCATCTCAGTGACATCTCCCAAGTAAATAACTCTTAACTAGCATGTGATGAGCAAACGTGCATTTTCACCATTCACTGAACTCAGTCAGCCAGTATATAAGAATTTCAGCACTCTGGAAGGCTACTGACACACCGAGCAAACTCTCCCCTGCTGAGGATGACAACTTAATGAAACCCACCTGGCAGTGATGAGGGCTGCCTGACCCTCCTCTTTGATGAATCAAGTGCCTCAGCTCAAGCAGAGAGGATAAAGTTAGCATTCCTTGTGCCTCCACTCCCAATTTTCACTTCACCTACACGGTCAGCGTTTGAAAATGCACTGAACTTTCTGGGGTTTTTTATTATTACTATTATCCTCGTCCCTTCATTTATCATCCAGTTGATTTAGTTATTTTCTTTTATTTCATCCCTAAAATATAAATGAAATGCTTTGCAAGGGCGTCACGGTTCAGCAGTCCTGCGGATTGCAGCGCCGAGTCCAACGGCACATCCTGTCGGTTATCACAGCAGACATTAATCCCCTGAATTTCAGGGTCTCAAAACTCGCCTTGGACAAATGAAAGAATAGGTGATAAGGATGTCCTACGAGAATGCTGCTTACTCTCGAGTCCTGCTCCACTCGCTGCCATTTTAACTTCACTAACTCAAATGCTGGCAGAATTGACTGAGGAAAAAGTGTTTGTCTGTGGGGTATTTTTTGTTTTTCTTTATGCCTGAGCGACATCTGAACTTTCCCTATCAGTCAACTCCAGCCTAGAATCAAAAGACTGACTGGGATAATGAGTATATTTTTTAAAATCATATATCAAGTAAAGATGCCAGAGATCTGGTTTGAGCTTCTGAAATGTATTTTTCTTTTTTCCTCTGTAATTTTTTGTGAGATCAATATATTTAGATTTATTTTTGTTGGACAGAAATACAAGAGTCTGAAAAAAACCTGAAAGGAAAAGCTCCAATTTCATCTAATATTTTCAACCATGACTTAAGTACCAATGCATTACAGCTAATCTTGCTGCAGGTAATCCACATCACCTGTCTGTTTGTCAAGAGGATAAATCTCTCTTTAGTGTTTTGTTCAGTTCACCACCCAAGCAAAGCGAGATTCTGAGCAACGCACTACAGTTTCTGACAGCAAAATAGGTTCAGGCTGAGAAATAATACACTGGCAGTGCAGTAATGTGATGTAACTGTTTTAGTAGGTAGAAATTATGTAATGTGGCATCAATGAAGTGCAAATCATGAGTTCATGTTTATCACTGTGGCTTGCCTAAAAGTGAGGAGTCCTGCTGCTTTATTCTCCAGACTGGGTTACAAGCGCTGCTGTTCAAGTGACAGGTGTCTCGTTCACCGTTATTTGTGACAAATGAATAAAAACAACATCAACAGGTGACTAATTCAGCTCACTGGGGACTGTAATTTACACAAACAAGTTAACTTTTCCATTGGACAGCTGAAAATATAACATGCTTTATGCTAACGACTATAATTATGCACTTTTTGTTGTTGTTGTTTTTTTTTTTGCCTGAAACCTCCACGTCTCACGAAGCCTGCAGCTCTCTGATAGCACTGTTCTAGATCACTGGGCAGCTGGAAATCAGAGAAGTATGTATCTGTGCATGTGTGGTTGTGATAAATTCTGATTATTGTTAGTATTTATTCCAGCACAGAGGACAGTTTTAACAATCATTGTATTCATTTTGTACCTTGTAAATCAATCAACAAATGTTACACCTTCGATTATGCATATTTAGTGTCGGCTAATTGTTTCTGCTCAAATGGGGTTTGAATGCTTATGCAGAATTATTACACAATCTAACTGATATTCAACCAGCTAAATATTTACATCAGATCAATATAATAATGCAGCATAAGAAGCACCTCTTGTGGGGCTGTCAAGAAGAGCTTCAAGAATTGTAGGGAAATTATTTAAGCTAAAGGATTTATAAAAACAAGGTAGCTGGGATTTATACAACTTAGTGACCAAAATGTGAACAACAAAGCAGTGGAGGCACTGAACTTATATTCAAGTATATTTGTTAAACTACACAATAACAATCACTAACTATGACACAACAATAACATACAATAATACAAAACAACAGCACAAAACAAACAATGCGGTGAACGTGAGTAAGGGGAAAGAGGAGGAAGTGAACACAATATTACAACGCAATATTGGGGTAAGTCTTACAGTGCAATATGATGTTCAGAGAGGAAAATCAATAGTCCACACCTGAAAGCAGGCGCTAATTTGATGGTAGGCTAATTGCCAATTTGGAGGAATTTGCTTTGGATAATGAAAGAGAATATAAAAGGTTGGACCAGGTTTCAGTGACTGAAAGTTACTTGCCTGCAAGTTGTGATGCTGCGGCAGAACTTCTGTTGATGGATGGTCTTCAGGTCGGCCTGTTGATGTGGGTCGGAACAGTGGTGGACAGAGCGAAGCCTCCGAGTTGGTCTTGAAGAATTTAAAAACGACTTAGTTCGGACTCTTAGGAAGGAGGACTTTGGAAGACTCAAGGACTCAAAGTGGTGCTTTCAGGTATGTTTTTTTTAAAGAGGACTTTTGCATTGCATGTCATTAACTCAGGAGGGGGTCCAATCACAGAGGACCCTGTCTCCAGTCTGTGATTGAAAAGGGATGAAACTTGCTCTTTCTCTGTCTTAAAGCTGATTATGGCTGGTTGATCCTACATGAGGAACAAAATCATTACTAGTCAGTTGAACTAAATGCATTTTTAGGTGATTGGGTTAAACACAGACCCAAAAACATGACCTTTAAACCTCAACAATCTGGGCTTGAAAGTGGCGTGTAATAAACTCGACTGCACTGTGATACAAAAAAACTAGAATTCTGGCTGGTGAATATATGCAGAGTGGATCCAGCTAGAAAGACACCTGCAGCATAACAGTCAATTAAATGTTTGTTGACACATTTTTTTCAGATTACCTATAATAACAGGTTCTACGGGATCATCTGTACATATATTTTTGCAAAAGCTGGTCAAAAGCAGTTAAATCCTGCACATACATTAGAGTTTTATTCCACAGACTTTAGCACCACAGCTTGGTTGGGAGATGTGTGTCTTTGGGTAGTGAAAGTTTTAGTGATTGTGACCAGAACTGCAATGATTGTTTTTGATTGATCATTAAGTTGTCATCCAGTTTTTTGATAATCATCTTGAGCATGTCCTTTAAGAATTGTCAAATTTCCCAAATTTTAGCTTCTTAAAATTTACTATTTTCTGGTTTCTTTACTCCTCTGTGACAGTAAATTAAATATCTTTGGGTTGAGGACAAAACGAGACATATGAGGATGTTGTTTTGGAAAACACTGATTAACATTTCACCATACAATGACTCCATTAAAGAGAAAGCACTCATCAAAAAAATCATTACTTGCAGCCCTACTCATGACTGCATTTAAGCCTTGATTTTCTGCTTAGAATTGATCACGTCATCAGCCTCTCTCATTGTATAAAATTACAAATAATGGATGCCTGCTCACTGACTCAGTCTTTGTTTCGATACAAGAGAGCATGATGAGAACATGGCCATCTGCCAGTGATCTTATGCACCAAACAAAATCAATATTACAGGCTGAAAATGCAACTTGACACAAGAACATAACACCATGAAATAATCCTGGCCTGCAACAGCTGTGGGACCGACAACACAACCAGCGCTACCAATAAAACACTGATTTACAACAAAAACGCTGTACATAAAAGGAAGAGTAGGAAGGCAGTGCTCAGAGAACGGCGTTAAATAATAATTTACTGGAATGTCCATTTTTGAAAAGGAGGATTTCACAGTGTGTTCAGTCTGAATGGATGAATTCATGTTCATTTAATAGAGCAGCAGTTGCTGCTTCCATTGCATGTGGCTTCGGGAAATAAGTCTTATTTCGTTTAACCTCTGTTAAAGTGATGAATATTTTTTCCTAACAGCAGTGGGTTGGTTGACTGTATAAACAGATGTGGATGCACAGTGTCGAATCCCCTGAAGGAAGACTCTGCTGCCCTCTGCGAAGGCACTCCACTTCTCCTCTGCTGTCTCATCATCAATAACTCTCTCTTTTCCCTTTTTTTAAAGGAGTTTCACACCCAGCTGTTGGAACCACGAACTATCACAACTTTCCACCTTATTCAAGGCAGCACCCAGGGGTGAAATTGGGATTTGTGATGTGGAGGCTGGCTCTGTGGTTTCAAGGTTGCCATGGGTGCACATATCCAAGCACATGAGCAAAATATAAAGCCTACATTTGTATAAGAAAGAACCTATCGACAAGAAAGAAAAAAAGAGTAGAGCAATGATTGATATCATTTGACAGACTGTATGAAAACACTAACAAGGTCTGATCTGTGCTGACAACCCTTAGCTCTAAACGCGGTGGTGTAAAAAAAATAACCAGCTCCTGACAGTAAAGCTTCTGTAAGTGCACTGTCCTGTATATCAGTATCAAATATATAGGAATGGTGGCTACCTTAAAAAAAGAGAATATTAATATTAATTCATTAATATGCATGGAGCTGCTTTTTACTTTTTTAGTAATTACATTAAAAGGGAATTAATTTGCATTCTACAGTATTAAAATATACACAAACAATGGTCTTCATAGCTACACTGTAAAACATCATTCATCTTCAAAGTCACTTATATTCACAGTTTACTTAATGTAAATATGGGTTTTGCTCATTTCTAAGTGGTTGTACTAGATGCCTATCTCATTTTAATGTTATACCACTTCAGAGCTTAAAAGGATGAGTTCATATATCTTGAGTCATGTTGACCGAAAATGATGAGTTGAATGAAAGAACAGCTGACAGTTCACTCAATTCATTAAATTAAGTTTATAGGAAGAAAGACTAGCATATAAGCAGACTTCCCAGGATTCATTATTACAAAGCAATTCCCCCAATACTATTATTGATTATTGATATAAACTACTGATTATAGTTAGTTGTTTTCATAAAAATCAAAATGCAACACAACTCATAGGAAATTAATTTGAGCAAATGAATGAATCAATCAAGTTAAGTCACATCTTTAAGGCAACAGAGGGATTTTGAAGCATTTAAACTTAGAGTTGAAGCATAAGACTCACATCCAAATAAACATTGTCCCACAACAAACACACTCCCCCATGCAAATGGAAATCCCAAATGTCACTGGCCTACCCCTGCAGGAAAATGCACCCCACCACATGGAAAAAACATCACACAATCAGGAACATGTTGAGGAATATGACAATGGCCCAACATGTTGATTTGACCTCCAAACTTCCTACACCCCATTCTGATCAAGCATCAACAGGATGCAGTGGAACAAGTTTGATTGACAGAGGACCCACTGCACAAGCCAGAGTACCCAAAGGATCCACTGCCTGGTTCCAGACCCCATAGGACACCCTGAGAGGTCCTCTTGTCCATGCTCAGTGGTTTAGAGCATTTTTGAGCACATAAGAGGGACCAACACAATATTAAGCAGGTGGGCATAATGTTATGCCTGATTGGTTTATAAAAAATTAAGATGATTTACAGTGTAGAAAATCATCAAAATACTGCAGCTTACATTACCTATCCATTGTGTAGTTTCACTTAGTCTGATATTCTGCTTAATTCATGCTATCTAGGTTGATTGTTTAACATGAACTTGCCAACTTTCCTATCATATCCGTTAGGTAGCTTATTTCAGGGATAGTTTATGTCTTGTTAAATAGAACTAATAGAGTAAACATAGAATTGTATGTTGTTTAGGCAACAGAATTTCCATTTAGTTATGAAGCAAAAAGAGGTCTATGAATCATCCAACATTCATAAGTTGCTGTATTTTATATTCTTGACAGCTGCAAATTAGTCTATTATTATTATTATTATCCTTATTATCATTATTATTATTAGGACTAATGGTATGAGTCATTCTTTGAGTTATGACTTAAGACAGAGAAGTGTAAACATATAAACATGGTTGCACATATTGTTTGTTGCAGTGAAGTTCAGAGTTCCTGATGGCACTGAGGAGTGAAAGTGCTGCACTTTTGCCAGCACCCCACTGTGAGACCCCGAAGGCTATCACTATGAAAAACCAAACCTTTCACCTACAATTGAAGGAACTGCAGCTCACTCAACATGCAGCCAACTCCCACACAAACATATACAATAATCAATATCCACCCTGTAAATGCTAATGCTTGGTAATTGTGTTGACAGAAGAGACCAATTTGAATATCAAATCCAGCTGAGCTGACTAATACACATTTTTACTCAGCTATCACAGTATGTAGAGGCATGATAAGCCTGCAGATTTCTCCTGCTGCACCACCCAGGGTCACAGCACCTGTTTCAAGCCGAGCATCACAACTGTACACTACACAGGAATTTCATTTGGGCTAGGAGGGTAAATCTATGGCATCCCAATTAATGGGAATTGCAGTATGATAATTTATTCATGGCAAGAGTATTTTTAAAGTTCCCATTGCACAGTGATTAGCTGAAGGTTCAGAATTGAATTTATTTTTTATTTTTTTGCTCAAGGACACTTCAACAAGGCAGATGCTCAGTAACACCACCAGGGGCTTAAACAGAACTGAAGAACTGAAGGACAGTCTTTCCACTGTTGCTCTGCTACTGCCCATGAGGCACATGTGTCACACACCGGCTGCACCAGCGTATAATCACCATACATGCGCCCGATTCCAACGCAAGTTGTCCCCCTAATTCTCAATGAGCTGTCAGGGCCGATTACCATAGTGCCGTGTATCAGTTAAAAGTTGGCAGCCCAGACCTCACATTCCCTGGCAGGGTCTTGATGTCAATTTGTGAAAAAAAAACCTCTGACAGGTCTGGAGAAGCTCCCTGACTCACAATGATCCTAATCCAAGGGCCTGGAGGGAGGCAGGGCGGCGACGAAGGGGCCACAGAGGACACACTGAATGGATGCTTGAGTGGACTTCAGTGTGAGGCCACACAAACTGTTAACAATCCAGGCACTTGTTTCGCTACAGTATGTCATATCCACCACTGCAATTTTATTTTCCATTGGCCTCAATTTGTCAGGAGGGATTCTGCATGTGTCAGGACTCCCAGTCAAAAGTGAGGGCAGTCTAGTTGCATCTACGAGGCCTAAACAGCCGCGGTGAAACAGCTCTAACGCAAAAACGCCCCGCTACTTAAGACAGACTAATCACTGTCAGACAACTTCGTTTCCACTTCCCCCTCCCTCCCCCACTCTCCGAGTTGCTTCAGGGGTTGGTGTGTCATGCCCAGCATAAATAGAAAGCAGCATTTCCATCTGTCTGGTAAACAAGCTGGCTAAGCTGTCACCTCACTTCACCCACTTTGGATACATCCCATAGAAGAGGAGATTCAGATGCTTCGTGCTGCACAAGAGCATCAAGCTGTCGTGGTAATTTCATCTAAAAGCAACTGCTATGTGCATATACTGTATATGTGCATTTTTAACCAACCAAGCACAGTGGAGCAGCTGGACTGGCACAAACTATTAATTTTATTTAAATCGAAGGTCTGATAGAAACTTCTAATATAACACAAATGCTCAGAATCATCAAACAGACTTTAATACGCTGCTTGTTTACGGCGTTTTGAAAAGCTCGACTTTAATTTGATGCATGAGGTGCTCGTCTGCAAACAAAGAGGTGACAGAAAGTTCATTGTGATCCGGAGTAATTAACTCTATAAGGAATTTCAGGATGAATCCTAATGTGATGCATTTGAGAATGGCGAGGAGAAGTTCTTTCAGTTCAGTTTTTAAAATTCCTAGAACAACTCTGCTTTAGCACAATGGGTGATTTGCCCAAACTAGTAAACACCATCATGATTTTTCTCCCAAAAGAAGCATTTTTATAATAATGTAATCACACAAGCCTGTATATTGTTGCCTGTACATGTCAAGTTTGAGGGTTTTTTTTTTTTTTACAGCAAAATGTACAGTTAAGCATATTTAAAATGTTGTACAGAGAAATTTAATGGAAAAAAATACTAGAATTAGAAGCCAGCAAATTTATTCACACACACACACAGGCAAAACAATCACACTGACTGCAAATCAAAGGTTCATTACAGCTGGATTGAGTCTGATTTACGTGGCCACTTTTGCTCTGAATCATTATAACTTTTTCTACATTTTAATAATGACGAAATTAAAAGTTATTCACCACCTGAAAAAATTCCCTACTGAGATGGGAATCAGTTGTGATTGGACTATTTATGCGACTTCAAATGGCAATTTGTCTTTATGACTGTGTGAATAATTTCCATTAAAAAGAGCCTGCAAAAATAAACAGGCACACAGAACAATTATAAACTCCTGGCCTTCACCTTTTTACCTTCATAGGTACAACTTCTTTCATAGAATAAACAATCAATAATATGTTTTATTCACCTCCTCTACAGGCCCGTTGATGCCTGTATGCTTCAGTAGTGCAGAAATTTCAAAAACTGAATACATGATCTGACAAAAAAACCTGTTGTCAAATCTGTCATCTACAATGGATATTTAATCCTGTGATCCCATGAGCACTTACCGTAAGACTCATACATAATTCTGCTTTCACACACACACAGTCAAAAACAAAGAGACTGATACACACTTCTCGCCTCCTGTCATATCACTTTACAGCTTCATAAACAAGGCACAAATCAGCACCGATACCAGTAACATGTGCCGTAAAATCCAACAGCTGTGTTGATATCTCCATCAGGAGACTCCGCTGCAGAAAATCACACTGTTTTCTATACACAACTTATTAACCAAAGTAATCACTTAACAATGCTGCAGGTAATCAGTGCAGACAGGATCATATGGTCGCCCATTTCAGATGCTGTCTGCTGAAATATGACCTGAATTTTAAAACCATCTCTCCATCTCACCGTGTCTCCAAAAAAAAAAGAGAAAAAAATCAAACTATGAACACAACACAACTGCTTGTTTTCAGGGCACCAATTGTGTAATGCAAAGAGGAACGGATTTAATTTCGTTTGCTGGGGAACGGCACTATGTTGTGCATTTCCTCTCGACGCAAGAGTAATTTTTTTTTTTTCTGGGTGAAATCAAATCTATTTCTCATTACAAAGGCTGGGTGTGAAAGACGCAATGTTGCATATCCATGGGACAATGCTGGAGTGTTTTGAATAAAAGTCTTTGTCTGATATTTGCTACTCAAGATCAAGAAAAAAAAAGAAAAACTCCACTAAAGACTACAATCTTGGAAGCGGCACTGCATCGCCTCAGTCTAAGAAAAGACGTTTCACTGGGTTAAATGATAGGCACCAAAAGATACGAGCTCATTATGACCCTTAAGTTCTTCTCTTTTAACAAAAGCACAACAGAGTTCAATCCTTTAAAAGGCCTCTTGAGAAAAAACATCATTTTTTTTTTACAATGACTTCACTGTTATCACCCTCAGATATTCTAGCCAGTGGACTTCACTCATAATGAGATAAGTTCAGAACTGAAATAGATCAGAGGAATATTGGGATTTTTTTCAAAGCTGTTATATTCAGTGTGAGGTACATCCTCCTTGTCTAGACTGGATATATAACAACCAGTGCAAGGCAAGCTTTCCACTTGTCCCAAAATAGAAGGCTGGTTGTTTGTGGTTGCTGCAGATAGGGTGTCACTCGCTGAAAACAACACACTCAATTCTGTTTCCTTGGTGGCCCTGTATTTTCTGATAGATACAATTTAGAGCCACTTCTGCTAACATCACATTTATTTATCCATTGACCTTTCTGAAGGCAAGGATAAGTTCTTGAGAGCAACTTTTGTAGTTGCTGTAAATGTTCCCAGATGCTGCACTGTAATATCCATTAACCGCATCTACTCGTAAATACCTCAAGCAGCTATCCCCATCAGCTCAAACCTAAAGTGAAACCTATGGCCTTGTCAGTGTCAGACACTGACACCACTATCAAATTCAAGAGGCAGACACATCTGAATTTGTTTTTTTTCTAACTATTCCAAACGGCAAATAGCTTCTAGGTCATTTCACTCTGAATGCAGAATGAGATGACAGAATTTATGAAGCAATGTGCTTTGATCTTGGCGTGTTGTCCTCATTTTACAGGAAACACCTGCCTCAAACACATTTAGGGAGATTAGGAGTGAGCTTGTTATCTTTCCACTCCACGTTTGTGTCTTTTACAGGACTGGAATTTCAATGCAGGACCAGACACTGTGAAACTGTTTCCACAACCAGCAGAACACAGACGTCGTTCATTTGTTGCTGCAATGTTAGACAGCCATACAAAGGGCCAGCTTGGATTGATAAATCCCACTGATGAGGTAAAATGCTGTTGAATCTTTTAAAGACCAACAGGTCAACAGTGGGTAATGTGCAATTAAAGAGCTCTATTATGTTTCACCCGACAGGAACAAAACCCAACTCGGCCCTGGTGAAAAAGAAAGTACTTTCTAGTTAGGAGGAAAGACTTTTATGCAATTAAATTGTGTGCATTTTTAAACTTCCCCTTCATTTCTGGGAGAACTTAAGGGACAAATGTGCATCATAATCTCAAAGGGATTTCTTGAATGCTTATCTGTGGGAGCATTTTTCAGCAGAAAAGAGCATTACTCCCTAGCAATCATAAAGTTTGCACTGAATAAATACTTGGCACTCGCAACATGTCTTATTGATGTGCAGAATATATAAATCCCAAACCAAATTTCAGCAAGACGGATAGTGATCTCATCATCAGGGAAAGGCGATAGCTGAGATTGACTGTGCTGCGTCTTTTACTAAAGAAAAAAGAAGTTTCCTCGGCAGCCCACAATGTGGGTTTCTCATAGAGAAATCATTGTAGCCTCTGAAAATAATACATTTGTCTGTGGCTGTGTACATTTGCTCCGGGCCAGTGTGCGTCAGCCAACAATCTATAAAGCGTATGGTGACATTTTATGGTGATAGTTTGACAGTGTTATGTACTTAAATGAAGTTAAACTTGCAGCCAAAATTGCTGATCTGTTATGCACACTGTCTATTTTGTTAAATCTTATTTGCTGTCTGTCATTATGTGAAAATGCACCAGATATGGCTATTGTTAGGGTTTTAATAGCAGCAGTATTAATACCAGCACTCTCACTAATATTCTTCCTTAATTTAATAGGCTTAAGATATATAACTAAGCCCACTATTGCTCAGTATTCCCTTTATCCTGTGAGCTGTTGTTCACTAGAAGGAGAGAATTAAAGACTGATCTATGGCTGCTGCTGATTTCTTTAGTGTGTGGGAGATCAACCAATGGCTGCTCACATGTGGTTAGTACAGGAATAACAACATCCAGACAGGAGCCAGTACGTTAGGAGCAGCGAATCAATACACTGTATATGTATGGGTAGTTTAGATGCTTCAAAACAATGAACATAGCACATGTAGTAATGTGTGATATAGAAATATACACCAATCAGTCACAACATTAAAACCACCTGTCTAATATTGTGTAGGACCCCATTGTGTCACCAAAACAGCTCTAACACGTCGGAGCAAAGACTCCACAAGATCTTTAACAGTGTCCAGGGGTATCAGGTACTAAGACATTAGCAGAAGATCTTTGGGCCTCCGTGGACTGGACTTGTTGTGGGTTGGCGACTGTGACTAGAGTGGGTTGTCCACTGGTCGCAAGGTTGGTGGTTCAATCTCCTGTCGAAGTGTCCTTGCTCCCGACAGCAGGCAAGCACCTTGCATGGCAGCTCTGCCATTGGTGTGTGAATGTGTGTGTGAAATGGGTGAATGAGAAACCCATTGCAAAGCACTGATAAAGCACTAGAGGACCACAAAGGTAGAAGCGCTATATAAGTACAGACCATTTACCATTCGTTTTACAAGAAAAACCCATAGATAATTTTGAAAATTAAAAAAATCTGGAGGCCAAGTCAACACATTCACCTCTTTGTCATGCTCCTCACACCATTCCTGAACTATTTTTGATGCGTGGCAGGGATGATTATTTTGCTGAAAGAAGCCAGGGAATATTGTTGACTAAAGGGGTTTACATCAGCTGCAACAATGTTAAGATAGGAGGTACATGTCAGAGTGACACATACATGAATGCCTGGACCCAAGTTTTCACACTGCCTCCACAGGCCTTTTCTGTTCCCCAGGTAAACAACACACATGCACCAAGCTGTTCACATGAAAAGAAATCCATTGCACCATGGTCTGGTGCTCACATGGTTTAGTGTTGATGCTCACATGGCCATTGTAGGTGCTTCTGGCATTGCACAATTGTGAGTAAGACCACTCTAACTGGTCTGCAATTCAAGCACTGTGTGTTCTGACACATTTCTGTCAAAGCCAGCATTAAGGTTTTCAACTATTTGTGCTACAGTAGCTTCATTGTGGGATTTGACCAAACACGGGCCAGTGACATCAGTGAGCCCTGAATGTCCACCACTTTGCTGCTGGTTCACTTGTTGTCCTACCTTGGACCACTTTTGGTAACCACTGACTGCCAGTAACACCCTACAAGTCCTGCTGTGTTGGAGATGCTCTAATGCTCACTCATCTAGCCTGCAGAACTTGGCCCTTGTCAGATTCACTAACATCCTTACACTTGCCCATTTTCCCTGCTTCCAGCTCCTCAAACTTGAATAACTGTTCACAAGCTGCCCAATATATTCCACCCCCTGACAGATGCTATTGTAGCGAAATAATCAGTGTTGCTCACTTCACCAGCCAGTGGTTTAAATGTTGTGGGTGATCCATGTAAGTTTTACGTTTCAGGCCAGAAAGCTGCTAAATGATAACAGCAGAGCGATGACTGGATCACGAATGGTTAAAACACATTGTGTGTCTGTAGCCTCTAAAATCAGTTGTTACTGTTAAAATTTGAGTTAGTGGTGTAACTCTGTATACACGGATCAGCCACAACATTATGACTTATTTATTATTATATATATTTTAACTTAATTTAGATAAGCTTAATTCAGTTGTGGGCTACCAATCAGGGCAATTAATTTAAGTTACTTTGACAATACTCTTTTTTCATTGAAAGTCCAGAAGTATCTTCTGCTTATTATGCAGCATAATGGGTCTGGTCAGAATAATATTGTTATACACTGATCAGTCACAACATTATGACCACTGACAGGTGAAGTGAATAACATTGATCATATTGGTACTATGTGCTGTTCTGCTGGAAAACCTTGGATTTTGGCACCTGTGTTGTTCAGACTCAGACACCCAAATAAACATTGTCCCAGAACAAGCACACTCCCTCATGCAAATGGAAATCCCAAATGTCAAGGGCCTACCCCCACAGGAAAATGCACCCCACCACATGGAAAAAAACATCACACAATCAGGAACATGTTGAGGAACATCACAATGGCCCAACATGTTGATTTGACCTCCAAACTTCCTACACTCCATTCTGATCAAGCATCAACAGGATGCAGTGGAACAAGTTTGATTGACAGAGGCCCCACTGCACAAGCCACAGTACCGAAAGGATCCACTGCCTGGTTCCAGACCCCATAGGACACCTGAGAGGTCCTCTTGTCCATGCCCAGTGGTTCAGAGCATTTTTGAGCACATAAGGGGAACCAACACAATATTAGGCAGTTGGTCATAATGTTATGCCTGATTGGTGTATAGCATTAGTTGTGTGCATTTCTTTTACCTTTGTAACAGTTAGCTCCCTTAGCATTTTAGCCTGTCTACTTTAAGTACATTCCAGGGAAGGTATACATGATGCATACTCATGTAACACTAGAGGGAGGGACGCACTTAATTTAACAGGAGGCAGATGAAAACACTGAACATCAAATAGACACATGAATGACGTTAGAATACAGATAGCAGGATTGAATGCTCCTGAGCTTGCTGGAGCTGGACCAATTCACAGCACACACAAACCCCAACGACCACCATACAGACTGTAAGCAAGCTGAAAAAGATAAAATAAAAAGACAATATATCACACTGGCACACACAGTCAGCTACCGTCTCTCTGCAGCCTATCTGCCTGTCTTATCTCTGTCTTCCCACTACAATGATGTTAATGATATTTCACTGGACCTTGCCAATGGTGAGAGCACATGAGCCAAACTAGGCCCATGCTTTGTAGATCTCATTTGATTTTCACTGCTGATAGTGGATGCGGCAATTTATGCCAGCGCTCATTCAAGTAGATGGAGATCAAAGCACGTTGTTTGGCCCCTCCCCTCACTCCCATCTCTGGTTTCATCAGATCTGCAATAGGACCCCTTGCAGAGGCTTCCTGATTCACCCACTGAATCACTCGGGTCAAAATCCATTCCTTCAGAGCAAATGCGCGCTGAAATTTTTAAGTTTAACAGCAGCACTACAGAAATTTGCATGTATTTACATGTTTATCAAGCATGGCAAAATGAGTTCTTTCAATCTTTCCTGATCGGACTCGATTGTTTTCACAGAAAAAAAAGCACTTCTACATGCTACATTCCTGTCCAGACCTAAAAAAAAAGAGGACAGACTGAGTGATGGTTATCATTTTTAGGTGTTACTGAGCTCTATGAATAATTGCATCACTTTACACAGATAAACAAGCATCCAGTGTGACATTATGGACAAGGTTATTCAGCCTTAAACATCAGTTTGGTCAATATCTTATGCATTACAAACACCCACATGGAAACAGACAACATGTTCAAATCGGTGTTTCTTCAAGTAATCTTTATGAATAATGGCTCTCTATAATGGTTTATGCAAAAATTGGTATACCTTATAAAATATCAACCAATTTGTTTCAAATTATCCCTCGCAGCCAATTTACTATTGCAGTTTTTGTTTTAGCAATATGGCTGCAGGGTAAGAAAATTATTCTAAGCGAATTCAACTAGCTAAGAGCAGCACCACTCCAAAAACCTGAAATACCAAATACATCACGGTCTACTGTAATTTATTTTACTGGAAGCTATTCCTTTTTTAACAATAGTGATGGTGGTGTTTTGCTCATTTGGTAAGATAATAGTCAGACTATTTGCTACCGTTTGGAATAGGAGCTTTGAATTAAAATGTAATGATGGCTATAGCATGTAGCACTATATGATGCAGATCATTCACAGTATTGTGGTCAATATTACAGTTTATTGGCTTGTGAACCCTTGAAAATGAAGCTTGCTCAATACATAATGAAAAAAACATTTTGTGCAGCTTGTCTATCCTGTTAGTCATTTAATATCCCGTCATATTTAGTTAATAACCCATAGGGGGTTCCCAACCACCGTGTTTTGAGCCACTGGTCTATATTCAGGTGTTTTAGGTTCTTTCTTCAGACATATGGTGCAAGTAAAGATGTTGATTTTTTACCTGACAGTTTCGACGACGAGCTCTCGCCTTCTTCAGAGCGTCTCACTGATAGCTTGTGACTAAATGAACCTAAAGCACCCGCATTAGTAAGAAGACATGATGAATGTTTTTGAGCCACTGGTCTATATCTCGAATATTATAATATATATATGCAACTGTAGTCATGTCAGCTTGATTAATACATGACACATCAATTTTTTTCTTCTTCTTCTTCTTCTTCTTCTTCTTCTTCTTCTTCTTCTTCTTCTTCTTCTTCTTCTTCTTCTTCTTCTCCTTCTTCTTCTTCTTCTTCTTCTTCTTCTTCTTAGATAGAGAGAGAGAAGCATTTTGCAGCTCTGAGTCCAGCAGGCCTGCTGTGTTGTTTTACCAGGAGCTCATGCAGCTTCGGCGTGACAAACCTGATTCCCTGAAAAAACAAAGTCAGGTTTAACAGAAAGCAGCAGGTCACACGGAAGATTTGTTCCTTTGAGGTAACAAATAACTTCCCAGTTCCTCCCGGCTGTGTGCTGCAGTGGACGCATCCAGACATCTACCACTGATGTTCAGCTACATCTGTTATTATTCTCTAATGTTTAAACTGAGATGCAATTCTTTCTACTCGTATTAAAGAAACACAATGAAGCTCTTGCACCCACTATGATTATTTTATGCAACCAGCGAACAAAACAAATGGTCATCTATGGCAGCATTTATAGTAGTATCATTAAATCCACATTCACTTTAACGACAGAAGGCCGAAGACGCAGAAAACGGATGTTCGACATTAGCCTAATTACGGAAAGTAATGCTTATGGGGACCGCTGCTGTAATTTATTAATAACTGTAAAAATATGCAGATGAATATTCATTATTGCCTTTGTGATGAAACACTAATAACATCTGTGAAGTCTTTTACAGTTGGGCTCTGTTCTTCTTTAAAACAGATGCTCACACAGTTATGTCAACAAAGAACACCTCAGAAAAAGGGACAGAAAAAAACAACAAATGTGCAAATGTGAGCTACATCTGATGTTCAATAGGAGACCATATAGGAAGCAGAGACTGCAGCAGACAATGAGCAGCTAAATAGTCTCACTGGACAGCAGGAAAGCTGCTTCAAACTACCACACAGTGAGGTGAATTCACAGAGTGGTGATGAAGATAAGGCATCATGATTTAGCTTCCCATTAGCACACATATGCAAACGCCTCTGCACACAAACACGCTCACACAGAGCCATTGTTCAGCATTTCTCTGTTGGAGAAATTGCAGCCTAAGCAGACATTACCAAGTGTGCACTTTTTGATTTCTGTTAATGTAGCTGCTTATGGCACATTATAAAACTGGTATATGCGAGCCTCTGCCAACATTAAATGGAGCAACTTGATCAAAAAGTCCATTGTTTCTAAAAAAAGAAATCTAAGAGGAGACAGGATTCATCGCAGCAATATTAACAGTAAACATTACCTATGAGGTTATAGCTGATATAGTTGCAATACAGAGCAGAGACACTGTTGTTTTCCAATCTCCACTGCCTTATTCTTTTTTTCGTTTTTTCCAGATACAAATCTTTCCATCTCGCACCACCTTCAGACAACATCCGAATAAAGATAGAAGAAAACATCCTATAAATTGTGTGGATTGGCAGCGGCAACAGAAAAATGACAGAAAGTTTTATCTGTTTCTCAGTTTTAAATTATGAAGAAAAGCCTGTATTTGACTTTCAGGTCTGTCTCTTAACTTGTTCTAAGGTGTCATATGCAGCTCAACCTTTTCAAATGTCAGGTGTATCCTGCAGGCCACAGTAAAAGAAGAATTCGGTGGTGGTGCTGTTTTTCTCACACACAGTGACTGTTTTCTGCCTCTGGTTCATCTTTAATAAATGATGGATTATTGTGATAAAAACTGCATATAAACTTTAAGTTTTATTATGATTATTTTCACAAGGACACGCCGTCCTGATCAACAATACTGATGGCACTTTTCAGCTTCCTGCACAATTTTTTAACTGGAGTGCATGAACAGAAAAAATAAGTAAAAGCAAGTTTTAAAAAGAGGCACTGTCAAGCAACAAGGACATATTCAGAGATTTTCTATCTGTATTTCTTTAAAGTCTCTCACCAGGCATTGATTAAATTTCACAGGATACACCATTTGGCAGAAATGGCCTTTTCAGGGTGTGAAACGCTGTTTAAGAGCATAAAAAACAGCCAGACTGTAGTTTTTGAAAATCAAAGTGTACAAACATGTTTTGGCTTCACAATGTGTTCAAATATTATAAATATGAAGGCAAAAGGTATTTCAAGTCACGTTGTGTCAGGGAATTCATAGGGCAAAAACTCATCTTGAGTATTTTCTACATGAAAATAAGCCCTCAGTGAAACAGCTTAGATGTAACTCTACATGGTTATTTCTTTTATACTGTGTAGATATATGACCCTCTTTCTGCTTATCACTCCTCTGCTCACTGTAGCTGGTGCACACAAGCTCACCTACTAGACTTTGTTTAAACATTAAAAAATCTACTTTATGCTACAGAATCATCATAAAGTTGTTATATTGGAGCAATTCAGCCACACATTTCCGAAACAGAAACCGATTCTAAAGAAGAATAATGATACAGAAAGCCTCACCCTGCAAGCCGATGTGATTGGTTGCTTGGGTTTGTTATTTTTGAAATCCAGGAAGTCTGAATCCGTGTTTTTGAGACTGTCATCAGTACAGCTTCAAGGCAGAAATGCTCAGCCATGGTGGTGACTACTTAATGCGTACTCGCATTATGTCTTCCAACATATAAAAGAAAACCATGCCAATTATGTGAAAAACTAGATTTTCACTTCAGGGGGTCTTTAACTCTTACAAGATTTTGAGTGATTTAATGAAGCACTTGCCACTTTTTTTAATGCCACACCACAACCCTAGCCTGCAATCTTAATCAAGTCACAACCTGCCCTTTCCTCCGCACTTTAATCAGTATGTTTTAAGAACCTAAGCTACGAGACGGAAGCTGGATGCTAACAAAGGTGCCCTCTCTTAAAGTTCTTTGCTTTGTACCTCCACCATCACTCCTCTACTGCCTTCCTGGACTAAAAAAACAACATTTCCTCTGAACAAAGCAGTGGCTTTTTATTTTTTCAGATTGTAATTTTAAACAGATGCTGCAACTGAGGGACGAAAACTGACAAAATGTGACAGAACCAGAGTTTAAATTTTATTCCATCATCAAGCACTTTTTCAGTGCAATGCAATATGAGGAAAAGGCTATAACACGTTTCTGACTTTTGCACCTGCTGTCATGCTACTGCCATAGCCACAAACTGAAGCTGGTTATTCATTTTGAGCCCAAGGCTTTTCAGCGCTGGACCCACCCCAACCTCCATCACACACACACACACACACACATATACACACACGCTGCCTTGTGTCATGTTGTCAACAAGCTAGTGTTTGAGGTCTCTGAAAATCCTGTATTACACTGTCCTGTCATCACACCTGCTAGAGGGCATGTTGCAGCCGCAGAGCCGAGAGACTGCACGCCACATTTTATAGCTGGATACAAAGCAGCTCAACAAAGGGGGAGGTCTGCGTGGTGACCCAAAGAACATGTATCATAACTGATTTTCTTTCTTCATCCTTCTGGTTATCCTTTCGCCTGAAAGCTGTCAATGATGTGCAGGCCAAAGCTTATCTAGACCCACATCTAGGAACCGGCCACTGCAACAGGGCTTATGGAGATAGTCAAGGGTCTTGATTCACTAACACCAGCTAGACATGGCTTATCAGGCCCTGCAGATGCTGCTACAAAAAGCTATCATTCTTCCTTTGGTATCCTTAGCGGGTTTTAAAGGCTGATGTAGTAATGACAAACTGGACAGGAAGCATGTATTTCACAGTCAGGTTACACTTCCAGACAAAATCAGCATGACCTGGAAAACCTCGACGATTTGGAACTAGACTTGATGACGCATTGTGTGCAACGGTACAGTGTATAACAAAGATAATTACTCTATTAACTCCATCTGATGCAGCTGAAATGTACAATTAAAAGTAGAATTCCTAATTCATGTGCGCATTCATCAAAATCACCCCGTCAGCTGGCTTTATGCACAGTATTTAGACTGTGCAGATAGTTAATGGATATTCATAATTTCATTTGCAAATGCCTACACTGCTAGTAATTCAACAGCAATTATTATGAAATAGATTCACGTGTTTAAAAAATGGAGCGTTGACACACACGGCAATGAGCCTCCCTGCATTAATGCAGAAGAATTGATAATAGCTGTTGCACAACGTTCAGAGGCAAAGGTACAAAGACATTTTAAATGATTATGGAGCAACATAATTCAAACAATAAACCTGCTGCTTTGAATTATTTTTGTTTAACACAACGGCCCGTAGATCATACTTTACCATGAAATTATTTGCAGCCCATTAGCGCCCAGTCCAACGCTGTTTTGTTGCTGTTGTTTGTCCATCATGTGGTCTCCTCAGTGAATCCTGCAATTTTTTCTTTTCTTTATTTTACTGTGATTCCACACTGAAGGGGCAAAATATCATATTAGGACACTCAACATGCTATTTACAGGTTAGATTACATGGCAACTGGCTATCCCCTGTTTTGAAAAGATTGCAATCAAAGCAAAACAGCCCAGCATGTGGACTTCCTAACTATAAAAAGCCGTAAGCGACTGAAGAAAAGTGGCTCCCACAGGTATACTTTACTGACATTTTTAGTGGCATTTTTATTCCTTTCATTCTGCATAGCGGCTGCTTATAAACAAGCATGTGTAAATATTGGGGAATAAATTTGGTTGCTATAATGCTAATGTGTGAACAACTACAGTTTATTGTAGCACTTATTCATTTAAAATGTGTAAAGGCAATCTATTATTGTTAAGTGTTTTAAAAAACAATACCAAAGGCAGCACACAAAAATGGTAAGTTAATTCCTCTGCAAAGGAAAAGCACACACACACAGCCTCACACAAGGCGAGGAAGAGACTGAGGCTAAAACCGCTGTGATTATAGCCCCCTAAAAATAAAAAACGTGATCATTATAGAGATCACATTACAGGGTTTCATAGTGTCTCAGAACTTAGACTGGTCCCAAATCAGAAAACTGCATTTGATCTTCCAGCAGAGGACATGCTGTGGGCATTAGCAGAAGGTTGTAAAATAAAAAAAGAGCGACTGGAGGAAAAGGTGGTGGATCTGCACCGCAGAGCACTAACTGCAGCACTGTTTTACTGTTTAGGCACCGCTGAAGCATGATAAAATGGTTTATTCTATTTCGGGAAAGTGGTGTCCTCATGAAAGGAAGTATCTCCCAAGTTGGGGGATTTATCTTTACCACGCCAAAGGTTAACATCACCCGGTTAATTTCCTGGGGGCAGAGAGTTAAATTTGTTACAACAATGACATGAGTTTTATAAAGGCTTCAGTGTGTAATCTCTTTAATGAAAATATTAAATGGGAATGACATGAGACTGCAGGCTCAGATGCCTCTGAGTCACCAACACAGACCAGGGCTCTCGCTCCCTGCAGCCGTTTTGGGTTCAAAGTTTGGGAATCAAACACGATTTTTCCTCTTCAGGTTTACATTTGCATCTTGAATGAACAAAACAGGAGCTGCGACTTCTCCAGTGGTCTAAAATGTAAATAAATGCAATGTTGCAGGTTCAAAATTTGAAAGGTTTTAGGTTAGTTTATCCTCTAAATTATGTAGAACATCCTTACTATATTATTTCATATAGCAATTTAACATTATTGCCATTCTCTGAGCACACAGCAACTTTGCAGAGTCACAAAAGCAGTCAATAAATAATGATGGCAAGTCAGTCCAGCAGCAACTGATACAGTTTAACAGAATCTGCAACCTCAGTATTATTAATACACATCAAGTGTGGTGATTTACTGCAAAATTTCACTAAAAAAAGGATCAAAAGCATCTGTGCTCCACGGTGACATTATTGTTCAGGTAATATTTTAAGCCTAACACAGAATTAGCGCATTGCTGGGAGATATTTAGTCAGGTGATAATTATTCCAGCAGCCACTAAGTGACATGTGGGAATTAAAAGCAAGCCACAGTTTTAAAAAAAAAAAGAAAATATGATAAATTTGCAGTCTAGTTCTGTACTGGTGTCAGGTGCTTTATTTGAGCTGTGCGGTTATGAATTTAAATACTATGAATATTAAACTTCTTTTGAATACTAATCGCTGGAAACACTGATTCTGCGGGATTAGCGGCAGCTCGTCATGAATTATTTCCTTCTGACAGCAAGCTGATCAAAGTAAAGAAACATGAATATCAAGTCAAAGGGGAAGCAAAATTGTTCTGGTGGTTGTGCTCTGAAACTGGGTCGATCCTCAAGACTTTTGGAGGATTCATCATCAGTTCTGGAAATCATCCACAGTTTCCCAGGGATGCCAGCTATAACCATTATGCTGTGACTTCAACATACACCAAATAGATAGCAAGGCAACAATGTGATATGCAGCGTACTGTACATAGCCATAATCCTGTCAGAGCACCTAAAGCAAAGTCTGAAATGCCTTTTAGATAGCGTTTTTCTACAGCGACTTCACAGAATCAATATGCTAACGGAGATAAGGATTAACCTTGCACTGCAGGGGATGACTGGGTCAAAGTTGTGCCAGAAAAGCGCAGCACACTGTGGGAAACTGTAAATCTTTCCCATATTGTGCTACTCCATATGTATTGTGCTGTATGTCGCAGATGGGAAGCATGAAACCTAATCTTAGAGTTTAGGTTTTGTGTGAGAGGCCTTGAGATTGCTGTGATTTAATCTTTTTCCCCTCCCACACAAAACTGTACAATGGAAATGCTGAGACAAGGATGAAAGACCTAATCTCATTTTATTTTAAAAGGTTACCCTTTTCTCCATCTCTCGGGCCCCTGGCCAGCTCTGGACCACCAGGTGTCCGAACTTCCCTTTCAAAGACAGGCAATGTGGTCTATTTTACAAGACATTTAGAAAATGTCACAGTCATTAACAGTAGAAAATCCCACCGAACCTATCTTCTTCTAAAGGCAGGGATAGAAAAAAAAAGGGGGGAGGCTAGCTCACCTGAAGTGATATTGTAGATTTTACGGTACGTTACGCAATAAACTCTTAATCCAGCATCTTCTAATTCATCTATAACAGCCTTTATTAGCCATCTTTACACATCATAAGCCATATCAAATCTAGCTTGGATAACACTGTCATTTGGCACGTATAAGATTTACTTAGTATTTTGGCAGAGGGCCAGCTTAAACCTATTTTTGCTGAAGAATTCTATTTGGCATTACGCCACGTGTGAACGCTGCCTGTCGCTCCCTTGGGTGCATGTATGAGCACAATCATTTGCACCTGAAAGTAGCTTGATGGAGGCACGTTTCTGATCATGGATTTGTGTAAGGATGCCATTGTCTAATTCTGTGGTTTTATGAGGGAAGCAAAAAATAAAAAACAACAAGGCCCACCCATTCTTTGTCTGAGGATTTCAATGGAGGTAGCACCCCAAAACTATCAAAAATAAATTGTTACAGTGCCAGTACTCATACAGGTTGGGATATAATTTCATGCTTGAGGATACAAGACTAAAGCAGAATGTGACACTTGTATATATTCTGGTTGTAGCCATGACAAACAGACAGAAGTGACATATCCATTATGTCTGTCTGAGGTGGGGAAGTGACCTTTGAAACTCATTCTGTTGCTGCACACAGATTAGAAGGGAAGCACAAATTCCTCCTTTTATCAATCAAATGCCCTCGTTGTTTGCGAGATCTCTAAACCTCGCTTGAATAATTAAGCGACAGAGATTAATGTTGTTAAAAAGCAAACGTTTAGGTAAACTCAGCCTCAAACAGCTCATTTTGCAAGTGACTGAAAATTCATAGGTGCACACGGGTTTAAGTCACATTTTATCTGGAGGATCGTGCAGGATGATACAGAACTAACGTGAACGCCAGAAGCAATAAAAAACAATCTAAGTGAAACCGTCAGAATCCCCACATGAGGCCGCAGTGTGCGTATATACCAACTCAGAAGAATGCAAGCGAGAGGTTGTGCTGCCCCACAAATAGATCGTCTTTTATACTTGCAGGAATCTTTCGAATTTTCCCGTTTTGCTGTAAGAGTTTCTAGACAAATTAGATCCCCGGTGAGGCTGAACATATTAAATGGGAATCCCGAGAATGATATTTCTGAGCGCGAACTTGGTTTAAGGTTTCACCGCCAATTAAGAGAAAAAATCAGCCAACCCAGGGATTTGCTACATTTAATCAGCTGACTTGAAGGGCTGCTTGTTTTGAGTCACAGCAGCAAGGCCAAGAGGTAATTTGACTAGACACACAGGGCATACTAATGACTGTCTGTGCTTCATTACCCCAGCCTGGGACCACACTGCTGAAAAGGGGCATTACTAAACAGATCTTTCTATCACCCCACCTTTTGTAGGCCTTAAGCTCCCACCTGCATCTTTTTCTTGAGTTTCGCTGCATAACGCTGTTTGCCAAAGCCATGCAAATTAGATTCCTCAGTTGAATCCTGGAGAATGCCGTTGCGATGTCATTACCACTGCCTTCCCCACTTCATTTTGCTGAGCCCTGGACTTGACAGCGAGAAGGAGATGGTGCCGGGAAGATGGAGATAACAGGATGATTCATAGTCTTTCAAAAGAGGTCAACGCTTCCTGTGCTTTTTTACGACAGGAATTTGGGATTCCCTCAGTGCACATGGTGAGGGGCAGCAAGCCAAGCGTCCCAGTGGGCATACGAAATTAGTCGTGGTGCGTGATGAGAAGCAAACACCTCACGACTCATTATCCTGAACTCCATTCATGAGGTCTACTCCTGTTGATCAGTGTGTTTAAGGCTTATTTTAAAACAAGTCCAAAACCAAAATATTAGATATATAATTAATGTTAGAAGACTAGAAATAACAAGAAGCCTATTATAGCAAATACAATTTAGTCTCTATAACAAGCAGGACCTTGACCACATAAGGGAAACTGCATAAAGACAGACAAAAGTTGTGCAGCAGGATTGGTACGTGGAAATTCACATCTTATAAAACAAGGGGATGTGAAGGTTAAATGTGAACTCTTTCCTCCGTTCTCCTTGTTTCTAATTACTGAGCAAGAGCGTGAGAGAGTCGCGCTCCTGATTGCAGCTGCCTGGTGACTGCAGCAGAAACTAAATCTTCTCAGCTGTCTATTATAATGAAAGTGACCAGACTGTCTGGCACTCTGTCAGGATTTCTGAAAGGGGAAAATAGGCCCCTCCGATCTGCGTTCTAGGTTTTAAACCAGCCCCTTCTCGACAAATTAAAAAACTGTCTCGCTTTTTTCAGATCGCAGGCAGATATAGCGATCTGGAAAGCACTGTCATGTTGACAAGGTTTGAATGTGCAGCGGTTGCACTTCTGCACATCATGACACTTGCAACAAACAGACGAAATTGTTAATTAAAGGTCCACTTTAATGAGACTGTCACTGGCTCCTGGCTAACAACATACACAATGATGTACTGGATGATAGTTAAATACTGTTATCACTGGAAAACCAATGACCACTGAAATGTAATATTTCTGGTTTGTCATAACAGAGGCGGGAGATGAATTGAGAAACTGGTGGTTAGTTGAAAATACACCGCCATTTTCATACCTTGTAACACAGCCCTCCGGTGATTGTATCGCACTTTGTGGCTACATATGAGAAAAATGCACCTTTGAAGTGTCCTGACACGGTATAATTCACACATAATACATTGCATTTTCACTGCATCACGGCATAGCTTCTTAACACAGCCGCTTCATACACTTCCCCAGTCCTGGATGGCGCAAATTTGTTATTAAAAGGATGGATGTCAAAGGCAGTTTCTAATCAAAAAGCAAGCTTGCAGACACAGAAATTAAAGTGCTGCATTAAAAATGTAACTTTATCAGATAAACCGATACGTAGAGTTTTTCAATAGATGTAATCAGATTATAACTTTTCGAATTTTGAACACATGGAGGGCATTTTGGGGCATCGCAGCACAACACATGCACATATAAATAATACAGTTTTAGTTTAGTTTGAAGCAGTGGGTATCAATATGAGATGGGAACTTTTTCATTAAACTGTTCCTTGAAATATGCACAAGATTATTCCATTCTTCTGTTTCACTCCTATTTTCATTTAAACCTGCAGTTACAACAGTATAGATATGCATGCGGCACATTAAAGAGTGATATATCTTAGGCTTTCTATACATTCCAATTGTGTGAGGCCCTCTTTCTGTCAGCCTAAAACTGACAAGCTGTTTAAATCAACCGACAACAGCACAAAAATGTTCACTAAAAATGACTGTCAGGGTTTGTAAGAAATGAGCACAAACTCCAATCAAGCTTGAAGTGTCCTTTAACAGTGATTTTCCCTTGAGCCTTAATTATGTCCTCCTCAATAAAAGCAGCTGTGTTTTGATTTTAAGAGGCAGACACCTTTGCAAGACACAATGAGTCAGCACGACATATAATCATTCAAAAACATGTATCTCCACGGAGCCCTTTTAATCCAATTCGCCGGATAGCAGTGTTTGCCGCGACAATGCAACATGCAAATTCCACGCAAGAGGTCAGAGATAAGCTGCAAACCTGCCTCGAGTCAGCTAAACATCGAGTTGCACTGCCACTATCTCATCAAATGTTACCTTTTATCTGACAACACTCTGCAGCCCCCATAATTATCTGTAGTTTGGAGCTCAAACAGAAGCCGACTGTTGGCAAACAAAACTCATTTGGACAGTCACAGAGTCGGTTTTGGCATATTTTCCTGTTTAAATGATAAAGTTAAGGATGCACCAAGAATTATTTTCCAGCACACAAATCTGCGGCTTTCGGGCCTCTTTGAGCATGTTGTTACTGGAGAGGCGAAGCTAAAATTATGCCACCATAAATAAAATGGACAGCAGCCCGAAGCGGGAGATAAAATAAAAACTGTATGCTATCTTGTCCTGTGCAAAATGTCGTGGAGCCAAACAAAACACAGCCCGAAAGTCCAACATTTAACTAGAAAAACATCAACACATTCGTCTGGGAGCATGAAGACAATAACTAAAAAATGCTCATTTCAATGGTTTCTGTGGTTATTTTAGCTTGAACACATGTAGCCTCGCTTTGAATTGAACAAAAATGTAATCAACAAGTTTTTTTGGTGCAAAAAATATAAAAATCTTTGCAAAAAATATGAAGCATTGTGCAAAAAACAAAGACTTTTGCACAGGCAACTGATGAAGTAATGCCAACAATTCTTTTTTGCATTAAACAACTCCATTATCTGCCACTCTTATCACAAATCGAGATCAAAGCATAAACTCTGGCTCCAATATCCAGCATATTTCTGCATGACTTGATTAATCTAGCCAACAACTGGTTTTCAGCTTTGATATGCCGAAGTGAACAAAAACTTCTTCCCCTCTCTCTCTTATTCCCATTTCTGTCTCTCACACGCACAAAAGGTCAAGAAACTGAGAGACTGAAGGAGGTGTCCATCAGCCGAGCTGTTTGTTTTTCTCGCTGCTGACGGAGAAGGTAAGCAGGACTGAGTAATGCAGCCGAAATCAATTTCAAAATATCAGCAAGAATATTTTTTTCTTGTCACGCCATGATACAGTAAATGTTTATCTTCAAACCAAACGCTGATTGATGCTCAATGCGATGAACCGTGTTCCACTGTAATGCATTAGGCTGGGGGAAAAAAACTTCTCCCTGCTGTTTTCTTTCAGATGTGTCTACATATCACATTCATTTATGTACAAAGTCTGTCTCTGTCCGTAGCCGCACAACACAAACACAAATCTTATTCTTTGTTTCCATTCCAATAAATTTCTGAAATATCTTAATGTATTGTTTTGATGCCTGTTTTGTTGTGTAAAAATGGTGGATTACAAAATTACAGCCTGCTTGTGTTTCATTTTTGTGAACAATTACATTATGTTAAGAAAATAACACAATGCCAACATGTCATTTAGCTCCATATGTGCTCATCTGTCAGCAATCGTGGTCATTTTATATGATTTTTGCTCCCTGCTTCATAAACTGGGCTGTCATCTTCTCGAACTTGTGATGTTACGCCTCACGGCAGAGTCGTTCCTACTTCAAGTTCAACGAGAAACTGATATCGACAGCAAGACAGAAAATCTGTCATGTTGTCGATATCACGAGGAGGGTTGTTTTTACCTGTCAATCTGAGGTTGCTCACTGAGAACCTGCGCTGTCAACTCATTTCAAGCTCTCGGATCCCACTAGATCTTCATTTCTGTTCTCTCCTGACACTCCAAAAATACAGATTTTTTTGGGTTGTCAAGCATGAAAAAAACAGGTTCATCATCAGGTTTCTTGGTAGCTGTATGTAGATAGTGAGATACATAATGTGCTGACTTTGCCTTAATTCCTGCCTCGGGGGCTGGATGCGCTGTGTGTGCAGCAGACTGTTACTCAGTCTTTCAGGATGGGGTCTGGCTATGGTTGAGTGGAGCATGCAAATGAATTTCCAGCCCTCTCAGCAGGTAAACTATTTCTCAGACTGGCTTGTGTTTAAAATCATCTTTCAGTATGGATTTTCATAAGTAGACTATTGGCACATTTTCACAGCAGGCCCTTGACTGAGTGGGCAACACCTTCTTCATTCCTCCCCCTCCACCTGCTCATCCATTTTATTTTGCTGTGTGTAAATGAAACCACTTTCACAGTTATTCATCAGATCTTTGTGTGTGATATTTTCTCACTTCTACGGCCTAAAATAAAAGCCGTTAAGAATGCCGTCCTGCATCTGATCACCGTAAGGTACAAATCTTTGCATGCAGTTGTGTTTCTTTTATTAGAGAGGCTGTTCAGCGCGTTAAAGTAACACGAACAATAGAGTCCTGCGAGCCGCACAGCTGTATATTCCATTTATCAAAAACATGCAGCATTGGTGAAATGAACTTAGCCCTCTGTTTCACTTGTACATCTCAAAAGGGACATATCATTAGAGATTAGATGGACACAGTCATAAACAGTCTCTGCTCCCTCATTGATAAACATGGGACCATCAGTCAGTGGCTCCCCTTCAGCTACATGGTGTTAGGTCAATGCAAGCCATGACTGATAAGAGCTGCTGGCTAATAACTGAGCAATTGGCAGCCTGACGGAGGAAACTGTGGAAGCAGTTCATACAAGAATATTGTATTCTTATAAAATATGTTGACTGACTTTAACAACTGATTACTTCAGACTTCATTACTGTGAAATGTTACAGGGGATGGTTTTAAACATCTTAAATTGATGCCACTTTTGGGAGCTCAGTCTCCACTGAACAGCAAAACCTCTTAGTCAGCCGTATGATGAAACAAGGGGTGAGTTATTAGTTCAAACATGAAGTAGGAGTACTCACTTTAGCCAGCGTCTTAATTCAACAACACAGAATTTCTGACACTATACACACTGTAAATAAAGTGACAAAAATTGAAAAAGCTGAAAATCTATCAGCACAAGTGCCAGAAAAAAATATGTTCAAAAGCTGTAGAAATTCTGAAATAGCAGTAAATATGTAGAAAGTAAATATGTTTTTAGCTCATTTCAATTCAGTAAAACAGTGCATTTTACAGTCACATATTGTAAAAGATTGAATACTAGTAAAAATACAGATTTTTATTGTGGACATGATGTATAGTTTCTGCCTGGTTTTCTCTTATTTACAGTCAACATAATGACACACAATAACAACAATACCAAACTAAGCACACACACACACACACACACATATATATATATATATATATATATATATATATATATAGGGAGAGAGAGAGAGAGAGAGAGACTGTTGCCCATAAAGTTGGAATAAGATGTTTTTACTTCTGTGTCTTCTCCACAAACGACAAAGGCGGTTCACTGTCATTTTTCGATTTCTGCTGCACAGATTAGTTAATTTAAACACAAGATACTTGTGCTAAAAAAAGGTCATCAGGTGGAAACCTTGCCTACTTAGTCCCACGACACCTCCAGGAGGCTATGCGGTGAGTCACCCCCCTTAGTGCCAGTTCACACTGACACAATCCAAACAGCACTGCCACATTCAACTGACCCAGGCCTGTTTAGGAAATGCTCCAGGTAGTGACCAGTGCCGATGCTACCATTTAGCTAGTGCAATTGCTACATGCTACTGCTAACCACTAATTGCTTAAAATATAGTACTAACAAATCACTATTGTTAAGTGCTGCACTTCTACCCTAGCACTAGATGCCACACACAACTACTAATTGATTATAACAGAAGGCAAGCAAAACAGGAGCACAAACGAAACAAAGCTGCACCTTACAACACAAACTCACCTGAGCTGGCTGCATGGTCCCACAGAGAGACTCTAGCAGGCCACTCCCTCACCTTAAATACACTTACTTCCTCTTCCTGGATCTCTGCCTATTGGGAGAGGGAAAATGGGGCGGGGAAAGCAGAGTAGAGGAGAGGTGTCTGTCTGGACTATCCTCTCCTCCTGCCGGGTTAGGCATGTCCTCTGCCTCCCCCTTCTCCCTCACTATCTTTACTTCACCCCCCAACAACTATTATTTCTCCTAATCCATATCCAGAGAGACTCTAGCAGCCACTCCCTCATCTAAAATACATACTTCCTCTTATGGATCTCTGCCTATTGGGAGAGGGAAAATGGGGCGGGGAAAGCAGAGCAGAGGAGAGGTGTCTGTTTAGACTGTCCTCTCCTTCTGCCGGGTTAGGCATGTCCTCTGCCTCCCCCCTTCTCCCTCACTGCCTTTATGTAAAATATAAATATGCTTTTAGCTCATTTCAATTCAGTAAAACAGTGTATTTTACAGTCACATATTGTAAAAGAATGAATACTAGTAAAAATACAGATTTTTATTGTGGACATGATGTATAGTTTCTGCCTGGTTTTCTCTTATTTACAGTCAACATAATGACACACAATAACAACAATACGAAACTAAGCACGCACACACACACACACACACTCACACACACACACATATATATATATATATATAGAGAGAGAGAGAGAGAGAGCAGAGGAGATATATATATATATATATATATATATATATATATATAGGGAGAGAGAGAGAGAGAGAGAGAGAGAGACTGTTGCCCATAAAGTTGGAATAAGATGTTTTTACTTCTGTGTCTTCTCCACAAACGACAAAGGCGGTTCACTGTCATTTTTCGATTTCTGCTGCACAGATTAAACAGTTGGGTGTATTTCCAGTTGCGTCGAACGAGGCATAAAGCCTAGGGAACTTCTGTGTCAAATTTGGTTGAAAATTATGCAGCCAATTCTGAAAATGAGGACTTACTGCATACAGACTTTAAGCAGGAAAAGGACAACACAGCCATGGACTCAGTATGTAATCATTGAACCTGGTCAAAAGTGATTACTGATGTGTATAAATAGGAATAAAAGAGGAATGTGACTGAAAACTAAATTATTCCAACTTTATGGGCGTATGGGCGACAGTGTACACGTCCATATATATATATAGGCTATATGTGTGTGTGTGTGTGTGTGTGTGTGTGTGTGTGTGTGTGGCTTTTATTTAAAATAAGAGCAAACATGTGAAATATAATAAGATTTTTTTCTGGATTCAAATTCAAATACAATAAACAGTGTCGTTTTTAAATGTTGTAAAAGATCAAATTACCATTTATAAAAATGTATGTTTTTGATGTGGACATTACGGATACTTTGACACATTTTTGTTGTTGTTTTTACAGCCAACATAGTAATGCACAATAGCAGCAATACTAACCAAATACACAACAATAATTTAAAAATTATTAACCATTTTTAGTCCTTAATTTACTATTATTTAGTTTATTTTTTAAATCTATTTTAAATAGAGTAAAATAAAGCATAATTTTATGGTCAAGTATTGTAAAAGATCATATTACTGTTTAGGAAAATAGAGATTGTTCATGTGGACTTTATCTACAGTTTTGGTGCAACTTTATAGAATTAACATGTAAATTAATACTTCTGTGACTTTACTAGGTATTATCAGCTACTTAACAAAACAGTTAAAGTTACAGTAAATTGTTCAAAACATTACAATAAAAAAACATGTTTACAATGCAGCACAGGTGCACTGTGGGACTCACATTCATCACATAAATTCATCATACAGTGTAAAATGTGTATTTCAGCTTATCGCTGAACATCTGCCTTAAAAAACATTTCAACCATATTTTTATTGTTATCCTTTCGTGATCTTGCAGAGCCTGGATGTAGAGTTTTAAAGCTCTAGGGGAAATAGCTGTTTCCTCATGATCCAGATGATAGTGTGACTCACACTAAAGCCGTTGCCATGACATGGATTTGATATTTTCTACATGCTTGAGACGGCCCCCACCCAACAACAACTACCTTCAGGCACAAACTCAAAGCATGCTCAAAACATCAAGCGCATTGTGGTGCTTCGTCATGCTACGGAAAATGATCTGTAGGAAATATTCACGGTAATAAAGAGCACTTTGACAAAATACGATGTTTGCTTGGCCCTAATATGAGTAATATTAGGGCCAAGCAAACAAGTAGCCATGACTTTATCTATCTCTGAACAGGTGGAGATGAAAGGCAGAGCTGCAGCAGCCCTGCTACACCACACCTACAGCATGAAATCCACAATATGCTGCATCATTACACAATTCCCTTCTTTGTGCACCTAATAGATAAAACACAATGCGTGCTTTGTGCCAGGAACATTTGTTCCCAGCGGTCCTGCCCAACCACAGGAGCAAGAAATTGGCAGCTGGATTGGACTCGGTGTGCCAGAGAGTCGCCATCATGCCAGAAAATAATGTGATCAGATCTGCCTTTCTTTGCTTTGCCACACCTACTCCACAAAGACACTGTACAATCTGCTGGGCAATTACCTACAGCAGTTCCCCTTTTGTCAACACCAAACGTTCACAAGATGTTACATCGCTGCTTTGCCCCCCTGCAAACAAATCATTAGCTATTTTCTAATTCTTTGCACAGCAGAGCACAGGCTAGTATGGAGAACTACTATTAAATAACAAAGATACAGTGCCTGGAATGCACTTAGGGCAAATCTGAGCAGAGGCCATTATTTCCTATTGAACAGTCAGGATAAAAGAGGCACTTAAAGAACAACTTGGTTTGGAAAAACAACCAGTAGATCTTGAAAGGCATCTAAAAAGACAATCCCCCGGCAACTCTGCACAAGGATCCCGAGCCAGTATCTTCTATGCCAAGCACAGATTATTTGAAATGTGGGACAACCCCAAGATGACGGCTTGCACACTTGGCAGTGGGCAGACGTGTATCCAATGTTATTTCTTCTCTGAAGGATGAGTCGGGCAGAAACCACCGGGAGACAAAAACTCAAACAGAAAGAATGATTTTTATGAAAAACTGCCTCAGACATGCGGCCTATACATAGCTTTCTGAAAAACCTTCACCCTCCACCACTTTCTGAGGCGAACCAAAAAACTCTGGGGAGGCCAGTAACCTGTGATCTTGAGGTCAGAAGTACAATAAAGTCCCTACAGAGTGGAAACGTTCCAAAGCCTTTTTATAGCCAAGAGTTTTATGAAAAATTTATAGTAAGAGTCTTAGTAATAGAGCAACTACTCTTGCTAATATGTGCCTGCATTCAGTGGAGGAAAGCTTCCTGCCCGCTTCCCTGTATTCAGCCACTATATCTTTAATTCTTAAAAAAGGTGCACCTCCTGAGCTCCTGTGGCTCCTATCAGCTTCACACTTGAACACTCTTTACACTTTCACAAAGTTTTTTTTTTTTTAACATTTGGCTTGAAGCAAAGAAGACTTTAGTTTAGAATCACTGAGAAGTTCAGCCCTGTGAAGAGTTGTATTAACTGGGTTAGGTTAGTAACCCACATTACTAATACTATTCACCCAGGGCCAGTGGACTTGTAATGGCATGTGGGGCATCCTACTGAGGTCTGCACTACTGTGGTGGAAACTCAGACTCAAAAGATTACCCAGAAAAGTGACATTAATAAGATTAGGGATCGGCCGATATGGGTTTTTCAAAGCCGATATCGATTTTTGGTAATCAAGACAGACCAATAACCAATATTTGGAACCAATATACATTAAATATAATGTTTTGACAGCATTTGATAGCAGGGAACCTGTCAGTCATATCTAGCTTCTTCATCAATAGGGGTGACTAGAGCTGAATATGTAAAATAGACACAGGAATGATTGAATTAGGACGCTTTCCTCTGTTTATGTAAGATTGTCTAAGATTGATCAGTTTGTCTGCTGCAGTTATGTCTACTGTTCTTCTCTGTATTCTTAGTCTTACACTGTTCTATCACTTTTCCACAGTATGGATCAGATCTTAAAGGATTATTAATTATTGTTTTCTAGACTTAGTCACTAGCTATTAGCGTAGCCTTAGCCACTGCTAATTTCCTGGTTTGTGGCAACGGCTTGTGTTTCTTGTTCAGTTTTTGCAGTCTCTGCCTTAGAGACATTTCTGAGACCACAGAGAGAGAGAGGAGGCTACATCAGGCCTGAAGAAGCGCATGTTATTTATCAATAATCAATCAATAAAAATACTGATAGAAATAATTTTTAAAAATGCCAAATATCAGGCACAATCATTGGCCAGTCTTTAATTAAGGTTTTTCATTCAATGAAAAAAGATCCTGAGTTAGTTGTCTCTGCAGATAAAAGTTAACTGCCTTTCTTACTTCGCACATAAGTTTTTAATAATATTACCAAAGTCTCACTTCTGTCTCCAGTGTCCTCCCACTCGGCCTCTTTCTACCAATTAGAATTCTCCTTTTGTGAATATTGATGGTTTGGACTGTCCAATAGATGATGAAGTATCTAATAGGAGTTTATGGGGTGTTTTGATACGAATCAGACGCTGTTTACGACCGTCTCAGTAAGGACAGTGTCGTGTCCCAAGTATACCCTTTAACAGGATAATTGGACCAGCTCTCCGTTTCTAGGGTTAGGTTCTAAACTGCTCATGGGTATTACCCAGTGAGTTCAGCAGAACAGCTTAAGCTGGTGGTGAGGGGACTCGCCTAGCTCTCACTGTCTTCTTCCAGACGCCTACCCCGCTTACTCTGACCGAAAACTAAACTAAGTAGCCTCGTAGCCTAGCCTTCCAACCAGTCACGCCTGTTAACGACAGCTCCCTCCTCTGTATACGACAGCACTTGGTGAATTGCTAGGTTAAGTTTAGAAGTCCGGACAGTGGACTCCAGGGATCTGTTTAAAAATCTATTTCCTTTGTAACTAGAATAACCCGTCAGAACCTTTAGATTTTATGCACACAATTGCTTAACTTTTTACATCAATGAGGAGTCCTATGTGTTCATATAATCAATTTAAAAATACAGACAATTTCTCTTTAAATGCTTATCCAGTGTTTATTGAATGTTGTTAGCAGGGTTACAGCAACAGCAGGTGATTAAATTCTTATATATCAAACATTCCTGATTATGGTTAACTAATTGGGTTAATAAAACAATGCTGAGCTCTTTTAAGACTAATTACCCGATTGTGTGTTTTTGGGAAAGGAGAGAGCAGGCAGCTAGGCCTCCGCCACCACGCCCAGTCCTGACTTGGGTGCAATAGAGTTCCTTAAGGAATGATAACTCCGTACAAAGTCTCAATATATCCAATAAGTTCCCCACGCATCCCAAGGGGAGTCGAACAGCTCTGGATCCAAATCAGTCTCACAAATTAATCCTTTAGTTATTCTTGGGCCTTTGAGGGAAAGTTCGACAATCCAATGCAGCGATGGTACAACTCAAGTTCCTCTTTAGAAAGCCCCCGACATTCCGGCTGTCAGTGAGCAGGGCGGCCTGACCGGTTACTCCCGCTGCCGTTCCTCTCTTTCTGAGCAGAGGATGTGTTTCACTAATCCCTCTTCGAACGAATTTGTAGACTGTCCAGAACTCTTCTCGGCTGTAGAGTAAAATCCCTCAATACGGGACAAAGGTAAAACAGATCCAACTTCGACGATGTTCCCCGAAGAACTCCGTTAGACTGTCTCTGTCTCTCACCTTTATACTCTCGAATTCTCCCGTTTTTTTTCACATGACTTCTCCCCTCCCAACACACTTTTAACAGTAGCACACACACATTTTAGCCAGCTCAGTGACATGTTCCAGACATTACTTAATTTCCTACTGACATATAAGGAGGCTGCATCCGCTCTGTCGGGGCTTGTGAGGACTCATCCTCACTAGCAGGCCTCAAGGTCACTTCCCTTTTCTAACTACGCAGTTTAAATTCTGTCTTAAAACATCATTTTATGCTACTTTAATCATCACAAACTTCAAATCAATTCTCAAACTTTAATTTCATAAATCACTCTTAATCATTACAACACTTAAGTATTAAGCAGAAGCATTTGATTATGTTACTTTACTATATTTCAGCCTATGCATTTGACCTTTCACACACCAGCGTCTCTGCTTCATGGCTGCTTCTGGGATCTCAAAACTTGATCCCATTCGACAACAGTAAAACAGAGGGAGGTATTATTTTCTTGATATAATGTCATAACAAGGGTTTGTTTATGTACAACTGGAGCATCCAGGTGAGAGTTCAAATTCATACATGACAAGGACACACATAACAATTCCAACAACATCACAGATTAAGATCACCACCATTATCCACCATTATTACTCATATTAGTTATGTTAAGTGATTGGAAATAATGAAAGATTGAACAAGTGATGGAAACATGAAAAATGAACGCATGAAGAAGATCCTTGAGGCTTTGAGGTTATCCAGATAACTTCAGGTTTAACTCTGGGTTTGCAGAAATACAATGGTGGTTAAATTCTTAGTGAGGTCCATCACCATGGTGACTGATGCTACTCTGGAGCAGGTTATGCTCCAGATAACAGATCAATAGAGATGAAACTGCCACCATCTGACCAATCAGTCCTCTCGGAAACAGCAGCAGTTCCTGGAAGAACCCTGGGAGCTCCATGTGCAGATAGTGAGAGGGGAAGACCAGAGTTTTTGAGTGATTTCGGAGCCATTTCATTGTTCTGCATGCCTTTGTAGAGAGATATAATCCTAAAACAGAAACTGATTAAAATGCTAAAAGCCTTGTCGCCTGCTTGACCTTACAAGATTTGCAGTAAGTCCACTTATCAATTTGAGTGATGTTTTTATATTTGTTCTTTACTTGCTCCCATGACTGTTTAACACTAGCAGGGCTGCAGCTAAAAGAATGAGACCTAAACTGTCTAATGCGCTGTAAAAATTAGACTCAATGTGAGATTACGGAATTCATCCTCCACGTCACCATTAGAATACTTTTATTTCCACTAATTGATTATTTATTCATTGTTATTTATGTGATTTTTGTGAGCAGCATGAAGGGACTACATCTGCAATTTCCTTATACAATCTTATGATGCATGATGAGAATTAAAACTGAATCTTGAATCTTTTTTTATGCAAAATTATACACAATACAGTGATATCGATAGACTTATTAATTATAATTATGAATTCCACAGTCTACAGGTATTGTTTTGCAGCTTTCCTTTTTTTTTACTTTGGCTGCAGCAGCAACATTTTGAAGTCCTCATATTGGTTTAGGATTATAGTTTGTTCTTCTTGTGAGAAATACATAAAGTTGTATACACTTTTTAAAACTTACTAATGCGTATTAACACTGCGGGGTTGCAGCTGTAAGAATAATGCTAAAATTCTCTTACTTGCTAAAAGAATACACCTAGTTGACACATTGATTTAATAGATTTCATTCTACTTTATTGTAATTGCACAGAGTACAAGTACTAAGTCAACCAAATGTATCTTACCAGAAGTGCCAAAGCAGCAGTACATTATTTACAGTCTGGCATAAACAGAATTAACAGTATGGACTAACACTATGAACACACCAGTACGTGAATATATGGACACAGTAATAAAATATAAAGTTGCAATTGCAGTCACATCTACTAGTGCCCCAATAATTAGAAAGTGATATTGATAAGCCTGTTATCATTCACACCGTGTGCAGTCTTTTTTCCAGCGTTATCTCAGCTTTGGCTGCTGCAGCTGTGCTACCTTTAGTCTGCATTATGTGTCTAAAATCTTTGCATTTATCTAATATTACAGTTTGTAAAGTATGCATCTGTGATGCCAGTAAACCTGTTCTTGTTTGTGATTGGTCAACTTTTCCAGTTCTGCCTCTTTCAGCTGAACACTCATAGCCAGGTTCAGAAACAATGGGTTGACTTATTGAGTTGGTAACCAGCTTTGTGGGAATGATTAGCATAAACAACGGTTGTTAGGTTTAGTGAAGACAGGTAACAAAAAGATACCCTTGCAGGCCTCTGAGGAGATCCAGGAGTCTTTTTACCCCCTGGCTGAGGCCATAATGAATCCCAGTAGTGCATTAGGGGTTCAAATAAAACGCTGCATTTATGCAGCTGATGGTTATAGTCCAAATTTGAGGAATCCACACAGGAGAAGAGAAAATTATTTGGTTTTCTCTCAGGGTATATAATGTATTTTGATAAATGAATGGTTCTGCCAAGTGGATACGGTGAGGGTGCATTTACTGGGCCAGAGGTCCCTTTCTCTTGATCAGGGTAGATTATCATAACACCAAATATCAGAAGCCTTCTGAGACAAAATTCTAACACTTAAAGGTGTCAAGAATGATCCGAAATGATAGTCTGACTTGCCCATTTCAGAGATAAATGAATGTATTACTCCAACTGCTCCGTTTTATGCAAGTGTTGCCTATAAATCCAAAAAATACAGCAAAGGAGATTGAAAAAGATTACTCAAACTTTAGCTAGCAGGGAAAAAAATCGATTGAGTATGAAAACCTTACAGCTGCCCAAATACAGGAGGTGGTGTAGAATTCCCAAACTTAATATATTATAATTGGCCATGTCACATTAGGCTCGTGCATGAGTGCGTTTACTGCTGTCTAAAAGGAGGAGAGGATCCCTTTTGCCTAATGGGGGAGCTCACAGGCAAAAAGAAATAACACCTTAAATTAGGAAATAACACAATACAGGATGACTGTGAAGGTCTTCCCTCCTGGAGATTTTTTTTTTTTTTTTTTTTTTTTTTTTTTGAAAAAGGCTAAGTGGCAAATTAAAGAGGAAAGAATAACAGCTTTAGGGACTTGTGACCTAATCCAAAGGGGAATGGGCACATTAGATTGGGGGATGTACAATAATGCAATAATTATATCAGTTTCAACAACTTTTTAAGCTACAGTCTATACTCTGATTACATTGTGCTGTCTGTTGTTGTCAAATTATATATTACAATAAGATTTAGAGTCATTTCCTTCTTGCAGCCCATTTTAAAGACATAAACACATAGTGAGTATTGCATTTGTGCCTAAAATTCAGTTTCCTCAACACAGCCCTGAATCCCCCATGTACTCTTTTTCAATTTAACACCATGGTCTTCTCCATACAATCGGACTTCACTGTCGTTACTCCATTCAAGAGAGGGCTCGCTATGAACGAAACTGATTGTGGATATTTTCTCTCCAAATTTAAAGAAGGCATTACACAGCAGTGGTCAAGTCTGCACTGAACTGTATTGCTTTGAATTGAAGATACAGGATGGCAATAAAAGCAAATCAGAAGAGGCAGTGAAATAAGTCTTTGCTGTATCTACAAGCAAACAGCTTATTTTGGTCTTCCGAAACATAGTAAGAAACCTCTGCTCTACAACTTTAAATTAGATGCCAATTATTAGGCCCTACTTCAGAAACAAGAAGTTAAAAAATATGAAGATACCCAGGCATCTCCTAAATTAGGTGCTTGACCCTTCACTACACATTTTGAATGAATTTAGAAGAAGAAAAACTTACACTGCAACCTCAGGACTTCCTCTAAATTGCATGGTTCTAAACCTCATTTATATTTTATTGCCACATTCGCCGGTGTCAGTGAATCATCAAAACTGTGCAATTTGGTTAAAACATGCCTGACAGACTCCGAGTAGAAACTATCAAACTGATTAAATTAACCAAATCCTGTGGAGCCCACACCAGCTACCAATTAAATATTGCACGGGATGCAAATCTTCCGAACGTATAGATCACAGCATGGCCTTGCCGAGGCAAAAGATAATGTAAATGACTGACAATATCCTTACAAGACTGAATGTACTCTAAGGTGCCGTATTGCTGATCTATTTGAACTTCAAACAGCCTTTAAACATTTATATTCCTGAATATAATACTTGCAGTCTTCCTTTCCACACACAGCCATTTGCAAAATTACTATTGTTTTTTGCAGGTGTTTCATTGATATTTGATTAACAGCTGTTTTCGATTTCTGTCGATTTCAGTGACAGTTTTTGCTTTGTTTTAGATAATGTTTTTATATTGCACGAGTGACACAATACAGACAGATCCAGTTTAAGGTTTTGCCTTGTGGGTGTTTTTCATCAACTGAGCTACTCTGTCTTTTTATAGTAAATAGCAAGCAACATCATCTCTGTACTTTGTACATTTGAGCACAAAATAGTGATTCTCGTCATCGGGTCCCAGCGCTCGGTAAAACAAATTCTCATCAGCCAATCCCTTTTGAATCATATCAAGAATCTTGGCATCTGCTTTGACAGTAATCTCATTTTTGAGCAGCACAGCACAAAGCTTGTGCAATCACGGTTTTGTATCATCTCAGAAATCTTTCAAAAAAGAATGCGATCCCTCTTAATTTTTAAAGCCACAGAAACCAGTTTACATGCTTTCATCTCATCCCCCTCTGGACTCCTGCAGCAGCCATTTTTACCTGCCTGAACCAAAAAAAAAAAAAAACATCTATTGATTCACTTCAGACTGGGCAGAACTCAGCTGGCAGGCTTTTAAGCAGAACCAAGAGACATGATCGCATCACTTCTGTGGTTGCCTCTTTACTCTGGCTCCCAGTATGTTTTAGGATTGATTTTTAAAGATGTCGCTGGTTCCTTTTAAGGCCCTCTTAGTCCTGCATTCACCAGTATGTACTTTGAAATCCTTGGATAGAAGACTTTTGTCTGTGCAGCGGCTCGGCTGCAAACTAAAGGGGACAGAGCACTTCAGTCGGGGCCCCGAGGCTCTGGAGCGACCTGTCCAAGAAAATCAGGTCGGCTGAGATAGTGACCTCTTTTAAGCCCCCCTTTAAAAAAAAAAGCACACACTCTTATCCAGGAGGTTTTCCAGATTTTACTTGAGTTTTAATTTTCTTTGAGCTATCTTTTATTTCTTTTCCGACACTGTGTTGGTTTTTATTCGCCGCATTGTGTTTTGATCCATTTGTCAGACACTTTGTAACTTGGTTTTTGAAAGTGTTCTATTCACAGAAACTATTATATTAATATTGTATCTTCTAAAATGTGATCACCTCATTATATTACCAAATATTTTGAGTGTCATTCTGACTGTATCTTGTCACTCCACCCCCAACACCCACAGTCAGTCCACATGAGTGTTTTCACTTATTCTGAGTGATTAGGCTTCTACCCCGGACTGTGTGGGCGTCCACAGACCACACTTGATTGACATATCCCTCACCCTTGTCTTGAATTTGTTGCACCTGTCAAGGCGGAAAAAATTCCACCATTGACATGTGGTAGCATCGCTCTCTCCACCCACCTGAAATTCCACTAGACTACAGGTCTAATTAGCCGGGTTACTGAAAACACCTGTATGTGTTGTGTACATGTGACCCTGTGTACATGTGATAAGGTATTCCATTTGTACTTTACGATTGTAGCTACACTTCACACTTGCAACAGGCTTTTTTTTCCTTCCAAAGCAGACATTTTGAATTAATATGGTAAAGAAAGCACACGTGTTAATAATGTGTTATGCCCCCAGACTGCCGTGAAAGTGTGACAGCCTGCAAATAGGCAAGAAGCTAAAACAGTTAAATGGTGCTCAGGCAGCACTAACACACAATGTTCACCTATACTTTCTATACAGTGTCATGTGTTTAAGAGACTTCCATGAGAACGGCACCAGAAAACTGAGGAACTGAGGAAACCCTGGATGGATGGATGGATGGATGGATAGATAGACAACAAAATAGTCAAAATGAATCAAAACAGAATTAAAAAAAACTAATAAAAATAAGGTTATAAATGAAACACTGAATAAACTAAAATATGTAAGTAAGTAAAAAAAAATGAAAAAATTATAAATAAAAAAAATTCTGAAAACAGTCAATCCATCCAAAGCATGACTAGAATGGTAATTTTTTAGTTTGCCTCTGCATCTAAGCCTTTATACATCACTAGTGACACCTTGTCACCAAGCTAAGTTATTCCTAACACATGACCTTTACATTTATGCTAAACAAAAAATAAAAATCAGCATGCATGTAATATTTTATTAAATTCTGTCCATTCTTTTTAACATGGTAGAATAAGCATTTGTTGTTCCAATACACAGAAACTATGCACTATATTGGAAATGATAATAAGCAGATAAAGAGTGGGGTCATAGACCAGAAATCACAAGTCAGTAACTAGTCACATGCCTTCCTTAAGGCCCTGGCGACATTAGTGAACATTCTGGCAAACAGGGTTACATTGACAAACATGCCTATTAACAGTTTCTGAGATGACAAATGGTGGTATTGTAGAAATTCAAGTGGCTGGCTACGGTCCTAACTGGCATGCCAGCGTCCAGCATACCAAATTCTTCATGTTAATGGAATTTAGCTGGAGTTGAAGGTGTTCTTTTAAAATCATTGGCCAAAGGAGAGCCTTGTGACACTGTGTGATCGTTGTCCTTTAAAGATACAACTGACAAGGATGTGAATTAGCTCAGTGGTTGAGAATTTGTCACCAGTTAAACTGTTCCAAAATCTTTTATGCACAGTTGGTTATACTTGCACTAGAAATTAGATTTTTAACTTCATCTCCATCTCAGAAAAAAGCCCATTTACATGCTGTGTTCTTATTTTTGTTCAGTGTACTTTCTGACATTTGATTTGAATATGCAAATTCTCTGTGGGGGAAGCTGAAGTACTACACAGTCGTGTGCCCCCCCATCTCACCCCACCCCACCCACAATAATTTAGGCAATAAAACAAAATGTGTCCGTGGTATCTAGTATGTCTAAAGCAATGGCTGAAACTTCACCTTTGATAGACATGGGAACCGGCTTCACAACAGAACACCATCATGCAAAAATGATGATGATTCATCAGTGTCTCAATCTCAATTTACTCCTCATTACTGAGCGTTTTGCATGTAGCTAACAGTGAATGAGTCATTTCAGACTCAGTGCCAGATCCGTGTTGGTTTATATTGTAGCCACAATTTGAGATCTGCAATGAACAGTGAATATAATCAACTGAAACATATTCATGTCAGCATATTTATAGACTAAATCTGTCAGGTTTTTGTACAAGAGGTTTTAAAAAATGAAAATCCAAAATCTATTTTATGATAGAACCATCTACTGTCCATCTAAAAAGTCTACTGAGCCACACAGTGTCAGTGTATCTGCAAGCCTTTTTCCACTTTGAACTGAAAATAGCAGCAAATTCGTCTTTTAAATCAGTTTACTCAGCATGCTGGGATGTTTTTTTTCTCCCCAGGTTTGATTAAGTGCGCTTGAAAAATATATTAACTGGAACACGAGATGTGTAAAAAAAACTCTCACAGCTACTGAGTGACACATGTGATACAAAAACACATCAATCACCAAGAAGGAAAACAACTTGACATGTTAGGCTATTAGGATCCAATGTGGTTAAAGCTTCAACATGCAACTTTTCTCTAACTGCTCCCCTGCAGTCGGTCATTTGCCAGCATGTGTCACTCATTCTGACAAGAGCCTCGAACAGAATGGATTCTACTTTGAAGAAATAGCTTTGCTTAAAGCCTCTGTTGGCACTGAGGAAACAGACAGTTAATACAAGCTTAATTTTAAAAATGTATTTTTGAGTCACACGTGTCTGCTGCGTGTCACCACAGCTGCCATTAATAGTGGTGCAGTGATTAGCATGTGTGCGCATCTGAATAACGGCTTTGAGTAGGATTAGTCGCACCTGGCAGGGAACGTTGCCTCAACATTGAATAACACTGCCTACAAGTTCTGATCATTTTTTAAAGAAAATGTTTTAACTGTTTAAGAAAATTTTCTTTTCCAGTAATGTTCCTGGAAAGTTAATATAATGTTTTATCGTCATTATTCAAAAGATGTCAGAAACACAGATTACTTTCTATGACAACAAAGATGGAATGTTTTTAAAGCAACATTCAAAAAATGTTTTCCAGATGTTCTCAGGGCCTCACGTGACTTTTAGAAAACGTTCTTGTAACAGGATATATTTACAAAGGTGGAACATTCTGGCTGCAATGCTCTGACTACGCTTTGGGCATGTTCTTGAGGGAACACATTATAGAGCATTACTCTATAAAATATTCTCATAATGTTCCATGATAACAAAAGACGAACATTTTAAAACCAGCATTCAAAAAATGTTTTCCAGATGTTATCGAAGCCTCAGAGGACAGAACTGTTTTTATACAGAATGTTTTACAGTTTTCCTGGAATGTGATATATTTGTAAGGTGGAGCATTTTGCCTTTATGTTACGGGAACCCATTATAGAATGTTCTTCTAGAAGATGGTTCCACAAAGATAACAAAACAAAACAAAATGTTCTCAATAAAACATTCAAAAAATGTTTTCAAGATGTAATTGAGACTTCAGATGACAGATTGTTCTTCATGAGACGTTCCTGTACTGTGATATATTTACACTGTGGAACATTCTGGCTGCAATATTCTGACCACGTTTTGAATATGTTCTTGAAGGAACACATTATAGAGAGTTCCTCTATAAAACATTCTCACAGTGTTCTATGATAGCAAATGGAAGAATGTTTGAAAAGCAACATTCAAAAAATGTTTTCAAGATGTAATTGAGACTTCAGATGACAGAACGTTCTTTATGAGAAGTTCCTGTATTGTGATATATTAACAAAGGTGGAACATTCTGGCTGCAGTGTTCTATGGATGTTTTAGGGATGTTGTTAAACAAACACATCATAGAACATTTTTCAACTAGAAAAGCACTCAGAGAGCACATACCTCCGCCAAGGAGCTTCAGTCCACCCCAGAGTCAACGCCAGACAAAATTCGGGGGATGGGTCACAGTAGGTCAGCAGTGGGGCATCATCCAACCTAATGAACAGGTGCGGCAGCTACTAACGGCCTACCAGCTTCTTAGACAACCAGAGCTAAGAATGTCGGCCCAACTGTGCGTATCCGTTGTGGATCCCCAAAATTTCATGTGGTGACAGGGGGTTACCCCAAAAACAAGAGTGCCCTCTGGTGGCTTTTAGAGTAAAGCGCATTTAATTGTCCACCCGGTTACGCTTACATTTAAAAAAATTCCTGGATGGACACAGTGATCCAGATCAGTCCCAAAATTTCATAATTTCTTCCTTGTCCTATTTCACACATTTCCTGAAAATTTCATCCAAATCCGTCCATGAGTTGTTGAGTTATTTTGCACACAAACAAACAAACAAACAAACCAATGCCAGCCATCACATAACCTCTTTAGCGCAGGTAAGGAAACATTCTCCCAAAGTCCCATCATAACAAAGGAAGAATTAACTCAAACCAACATATAAAATACGTTTTTCAGATGTTGTCAAGGCCTCATGTTGCAAAATGTTTCTTTTACAGAACGTTTTCTAACATTCCTGTAATGCAACAATTTAAAAGCAGAATATTTTGCCTTTTTGTTGAGAAAAAACATTATAGAACATTTTTCTTTAAGATGTTTCCACTGTAAAAACGTTTTCAAGATGTTATCAATACACAGGACGTTCTTTTTAAGACATTCTGAGGACGTTTTAGGGATGAAGATAACAAATGAGAGAACATTTTCAAACTAGCATTCAAAAAATGCTTTCTAGATGTTAGTAAGGTCAGAAGACAGAACGTTTTTAATACAGAACATTCCTGTAATGTAATGTGATGATAAAGGTGGAACACTCTGCTTGCAATTTTCTGAGGGTGTTTCGGGGATGTTCTTGAGGGAACACATTATAGAATCTAAAAAATGTTCCCACGATCGTGCATGATAACTAAAGGTAGAACGTTCTCAGTGTAACATTCAGGCTTTGAGAACGTTTGGGCATGTTATCACCAAACATTGTTATAATATCTCTTGTTATTGTGCTTCACTCCGGTAACTAAAAGAAAACTTTGCATAATTTTCTCCGAACGTTTTTTTGGAGCATGAAAAATCCAACCAGTGAGATTAATGTTGCATATTTTAGTCAGTGTGGTAAGCAGCAGCTAACTGCACCAATATTCTAAGCTAAAACAATAAGCTGGCAGGCACAGCTAAGTATAAGGCAGATGTTCTATCAGCTAAAACTAATTCCAAACAATAATCAGACAAAGTGAGCACAAGCCAAAGTGTGCTTCAACAATCAATAACCACAACCAGAATGCTGATCAACAAGAGCCTCACACACAGTTATTAAACAAGAGGATACAAACAGTACAGTGCAGCACATAAATGCCATAATTTCAGAAAAAGGGTGACTTACTTTGAGGAATCCTGCACAGATATCCCCACAGAAGGCCTGGATGATCCATGTGGCCTTGTGTTCATCCCATCACATAGCAACGCTTCTTCAGGGGATCATGCTTTTAAAATGGTGCATTATGTGCTGTGCAGCTTTGTGAGCAGCTGTTTGTGCTGAATATTCCTCTCTGAGTCTTGTTATTGTCTCCAACACGCATGAATGTGGTGTTTATCTGACAGCTCAGTCCATTGCATGTCAGGGATGATCAAACTTGCAGGAGTGAATCTCGCCATGTTTGACATTTGTCCTGTCTTTGTGTCACCGGTCAGACTAAATCTAAAAATCTGAGATGATGGGCATCACCTTTTTTGCCAGCCTGGATTTTTCCATTTAAAATGGGGCGTCTGATGCGTCATTTGTCTCCTTTTCCGCACAAAATGGACCGACGGGTTTCGTCTACTTCATTCAACAGGAACAGGACCTCTTATACCTACTGAATTCATATACACTATATTGCCAAAAGTATTGGGACGCCTGCCTTTACACGCACATAAACTTTAATGACATCCCATTCTTAATCTGTAGGGTTTAATATGGAATAATGAGTGACTGCTGTTCCTGATCAATGATTTTGCTGCTGATTTTGATAATTTTATTAAGAGTGTTACGGTGAGTGAGAGTGAGTGAACCAAAGCAGGCAGTGATGTTGAATGTGAGGATGGATTCAATGAAACATTTATAGAAAACGGCAAGAATGGATTGGTGAACCTGAAGTTTGCGGAGCTTACGGAGAAAAAAGAGGCGCTGTTGGCATTTAGAGAAAATGTATTCAGTATTGAGTTGAAATGTAAGTTTATGGTCGATTATGGAGCCGAGATATTTATATGAGGAGACCTTTTCAATTATTTCATTGCTGACTGTGAGTGAGGGTGTGGTGGAGTGGCCATGGTGGAAGTAAATGACCATTTATTTGGTCTTAGATACATTTAAATCTAGACAGTTGTCCCTGCACCACAGTGAAAACGAGTCCAGTTCTATTTGCAGTTGTCCGACTGTGTTTGTAGTGCCCATGATTACTGTGTCGTCTGAGTACTTGATGTAGGTTATTCCCGGGGTGGTGCTCCTGCAGTCATTAGTGTACAGAGTGAAGAGAAGTGGAGAGATGACCACTCCTGAGGTCAGGACTCTGTGCAGGCCAGTCAAGTTCTTCCGCACCAAACTCGCTCATCCATGTCTTTATTGACCTTGCTTTGTGCACTGGTGCACAGTCATGTTGGAACAGGAAGGGGCCATCCCCAAACTGTTCCCACAAAGTTGGGAGCATAAAATTGTCCAAAGTGTATTGGTGTGCGGAAGCATTAAGAGTTCTTTTCAGTGGAACTAAGGGGCCAAGTCCAACCCCCGAAAAACAGCTCCACACCATAATCCCCCCTCCACCAAACTTTACACTTGGCACAGTGTAGTCAGGCAAGTACTGTTCTCCTGGCAACCGTCAAACCCAGACTTGTGCATCGGATCGCCAGACAGAGAAGCATGATTAGTCACTCCATATAACATGTTTCCACTGCTCTAGAGTCCAATGGTGGCGTGCTTTACACCACTGCATTTGATGCTTTGCATTGAGCTTGGTAATTGAAGGCTTAGATGCAGCTGCTCGGCCATGGAGACCCATTTCATGAAGCTCTTGACGCACTGTTCTTCAGCTAATCTGAAAGCCACATGAAGTCTCGAGGTCTGTAGCTAATGACTACAGAAAGTTGGTAATTTCTGCACACTGTGCGTCTCAGCATCCTCTGACCCGCTCTGTGGTTTTACGTGGCCTACCACCTCATGGCTGAGTTGCTGTTGTTTCCAGGTGCTTCCACTTTGCTAGAACACCACTAACAGCTGACTGTGGATTATTTAGTATGGAGGAAATTTCACAAATGGACTTATTGCACAGGTGGCAACCTATCATTGTACCATCCTTGAACTCTCTGAGCTCCTGAGAGCGACCCATTCTTTTACAAATGTTTATAGAAGCGGTCTGCATGCCTAGGTACTTGATTTTATACACCTGTACCCATGGAAGATATTGGAATACCTGAATTCAGTTATTCAGAGGGGTGTCCCAATACTTTTGGCAATATAGTGTACTTACTGGAAGAGATACTTGAAGGTAAACTCCTCAGCAGCTCCTACAAATAAACATGTATTCACACAGCAACAGTGACACTGGTCCTGATGGTCAAGTTTACTTCCAAAAGAATACAAATCAAGATAATCTATTTTGATCCTGTCAGACAATTTCCAGAATGATCACAAAAATAAATGCACCACTAAGGTTTTTCTCACATAAATACATCAGATTACTATGAAATATATGTCAAGGCATTCAAATTGCCTGCTAGAAAAATCCCACTATCCCAACAGATCTGTGTATTTGCCTATATTATGCTGATGTCATCCTAATGCAGTGATAATTCACAAAGAAATTATGCAAAACTAAATGACAAGTGTCCTCCAAACCAAGGTTTAAGTCTATAGAGTGATATACATTTTCTCAGTTATATTTGGAGAACCATTTTGAAACCCCCAGAACTGTGTTCCACTAGGACTGGGCTATCTTGCAATATTTTTGTTTTTGTGGTACAACTTGTCAAACCTGCTCAATTTTTCAGTTTTTTTTCCAAGTGTTTTATAATAAAAGTATTGTATATGCTTTGTTTTTTTTGTATTATTGTGACATGCAGCTACATATGGTTTAGAAAATACCATTGGTTGACTTCTGCATTATTACTGTTTCGATTCATTTGTGCTCAAAGATGAGACTTGACAGATGAAATTTTATTTCTTATTTCAACTCACCCATAATAGGAGACTATTTGATTAACTTCTACAATTTTGCAGAATCTGAATCAACGGCACGAAGATAATAACAGGAAAGAATTTCAGGGTTTTGTCTTTGATAGTTCCTTATATATTGTCGTTCAAGCATAGCCTCAAATTTCAAAGTACAAAAAACCCGCTGGAAGTTAGTCAACGGGCAATTTAAAAAATATATATCTCTGAGAGGTTTTGACATATAAAGCTGAAAATTTTCAGATACTGTTTTAAATATCCAGTTTATTTTGAAAAAAAAATCAAGCAAATCAGAAATGGTCGAGCAGAAGGGCCCTGATGATTTATGATGGAATAACCTCATGTTGATGAAGTAAAGGACAGCTATCTTTGCACTGACATTGTGACATCTGTTGTGAACTGAAAACTCTGACTTTAGGCTCAACATAAACCAATCACGCATAACATTATGACCTCCTGCCTAATATTGTGTTGGTACCACTTATGTGCTCAAAAATGTTCTGAGCCACTGGGCATGGACAAGAGGACCTCTCGGGGTGTCCTTTGGGTGCTCTGGCTTGTGCAGTGGGGCCTCTGTCAATCAAACTTGTTCCACTGCATCCTGTTGATGCTTGATCACAATGGGGTGTAGGAAGTTTGGAGGTCAAACCAACATGTTGGGCCATTGTCATGTTCCTCAACATGTTCCAGATTGTTTGATGTTTTTTCCATGTGGTGGGGTGCATTTTCCTGCAGTGACATTTGGGATTTCCATTTGCATGAGGGAGTGTGCTTGTTGTGGGACAATGTTTATTTGGGTGTCTAAGTCTCGTCAACATGGATGTTAAAATCCAAGGTTTTCCAGGAGAACAGCACATTGTAGCAATATGATCAATGTTATTCTCTTCACCTGTCAGTGATCATGATGTTGTGACTGATTGGTTTATCTTGCTAACCCATTAATCTGGCTTTATAGAACACCGCTCTAGTCCAAAGCATGTGGAACAGAAGCACTGGAACATTAACCTTCTGTCCATGCTCATGTTATTGTCCTGCTTTTGGCTAGCAACAGGTATCGGTTCTCTTTTTCTTTGCCTTAGTGTCCTTTAAAAAAGAAGAGAAAACAAAAAAGAAAAGAAAAATGAAAAAAACCCACATATTTTGTTGCTGTGTCATTTCTGTCCCCGGCTGCTTGTGTTGTGCCTCTTCTCCTTTTCACATTTGATACGTCTGGCACTTGATGTTGCTCATGAGCTAAGCTCTTGTTTTTCACTAAGATAATTACCCGACTGTAATTCAGAATTTCTAAACCCCAGCAGGACGTTTGACAACACTTAGGTTACCGCTGTTTTGAAGACATTTCCAGGAACCTCAAAGGCTCCCCCGTCGTGTCGCTACAAAATCTACCCTGTGATGCACTGAAATTTTAAACAAAGAAAGATGGCAGCCGGAAATAACAAATCAAGGATTCATAATCCATGATGTTGGTCTGTCATCTACCAAAAACTCTCTCTTATTTCAAGGCTGATTCAGCAGTAACTTCATTTTACTTCAGATTATTATGTTTATAATTTCTTTTCAGGTTTTTTCTTGGGAGATCTTTAAATAACATTAAAATCGTTTCACTGGGGGGAGGAAATCAAAAGAAGTGGTTTTGACAGTAAAAACTAGGCAAAATAAGTCTCTGAGCTGAGTTTTTAGGATTTTGCATTTAGATTGATACTAACAAGTTGTAGTCCGTGATGTTTTAGTTACCTTCTAAATTAATTCAATTAAGCATCCTTCTTGTGTGCACATTATGCTGATATTCTTTATAGCCCAGTTTACTTTATTTTTGAGCTTGGTAATATTTCATTTCTGGCTACAAGAATAAAGGGCCTGGGCAACAGCATGGTAAATTTTGCCTCCTTGGTTTCAAAACCAGCTTTCTTTATTTTCAGGTGTGAAAACAAAATGCTTTAAATGTAATCATCAATGCAAAAATGTCATATGTCTCTCATGATTGCTTAGTTACAACCACCAAACCTTGAAGCTTGGTGCAGTAAATCCTTATTTGTGTTATCATCTACCTGTGTGACAGTATTATTAATGCCGAGAACTTGTGCCACAGAGAAGTAAACCTGTCGTGCTTTTTATGATGTGTGTATTTTCTGCAATTATGTTATGCATACATTGTTTCTAGACCAAACCAATCTAATGTTGCAGTTACAGATGGGGTGTAATGACTAACAGTTTGTTATAAAAAAAACTGTCAGAAATGAGGCAATGTTGTAGGTAAACATACAAAAAGAATCCTTCATTTATACCTGAATACAAACTGAGCTGGTAAAACAAACAGAATAATTACTTGCTGTACTTTTTCTGTCATAACATGATTTACCTGTTGAATAAAAAATGGCCCAGGCACAATTAAGAAAAACTAATGATGGCTAAATTCTATTTAACTGTGGGAGCTCACTGTCGTGGCTTACACCTAATGAAGGAAAATGTTAGGAAAACCTATAGTTTTAAAAAATCTTTTTTATGACTTACTCAAATAATTAGAGATGTTTTCATCAAAGAAGAATAAGTGCAAGTATTTATGCAAATGTTATTGTTTGTGTTCCATTAGCTCTTTTGCTAGTCTTTATTCTGCTATGCAGTATATTGATATTGCCAAAACAATAAAGTCACAAAGAGATGTAAAGCATAAGTGGAATGTGAAAATAAAAGCAAGAAAGATGCACATAAAACACATTCTGACAGGTAACCAATGAAAATTATGTCACTTTAATGAATCAGCGTGGCATGTTATCAAACAAATATTATCTCCTAGAACACCAAAGTCTAGTAAAACAACTTTCTACTTGAAGACAACAGAGCAACCGTCCTTGTTAGCTTGTGTGATTTTCCTAAGAGTTCAGATAATTTCAGCACCTGGTCTTCACCAACGTGTTTCCCTGCTAATTAAACTTGTCCACCCACTGACAATATGTTAAAAGCATGGAAAATGAGTACCTGAAAATATCATTGGGTCCAAAAGGTGGCCGCTGTGAGGAATGACTCTTATAATAATTAGACGCTGAGATCTGCACGTTCTTTATCATTTCTAAAAAAAAATTCCACAGTGACACGCTGGTCACTGCAACTGTTTTTGCAACGGCGTAATTAGTCACAGAGAGCAGGTGTTATGCAATTTGATTTTCCCCTACCTATTATCAATGATGCAAGCCCCCCCACCCTTTTTTTACCCCAGTGATTGTGAGGTCTTATTATAATTAACCATTCTTCTCAAAACAAACATTGCTTATCTATAATTATATCTGTGTTATCTGTGGCTCCATTACAGTGTGTTTGTGCAGAGACATTAGGGCACACATTACAGCTACATTTTGATGTCAAATTACATAATATGTTAATTTGCAGAGCTTCATATACAATCAAACTTCCTATTTGTCAGTGGTGTATCTCTGGTAGATACACCACTGACAAACAGTAATTTATATATATGAATATATATATATATATATATATATATATATATATATATATATATATATATATATCTGTGTGTCGGTGTGTGTGTGTGTGTGTGTATGTGTGTGTATTATTTGCAGGCTGTTGCTTAATGACGGCATGTAGACTAAAACCCTGATATGGGCTGCTGTCCATCATTTACACTGCAATCCCATGGATCTGTGCGTATCCACTGGTTTAGCTGTTGCATGCCCAGCACCCTTATTATTCCATCAACAACCTGTTGGTGTAGAGGCGAGTGAAAACAGGGTCAGCAAGAGACTGAACACAAACAACTCCAAATTAGAATACTGTTTTTTTGTTTTTTGTTTTTCTGTCACCAAGGCCTCCTATGAGTTCCTACATGCCTGAGAGAAATGGGAGTGCATTTGGAGTAGGGAAGGAAATATTGTGCTGTCAAAGGGTTGCTTCCAGAGAAACAAAACATCAAACACACACATGTCACTGTGTGACAATGTACCTCCTAGGGGCAGAAATTGGGAGACTTTTAAGAACTGAAACTTTAATAACTCAGGAATTACTTACTTGGTTTTTTCACAAGAAGCACTTCGTTTGAAAAGGTATGACTTGAAATAGGCAAGAATGTTCTGATTCATGTTCAAGGCTGCAATTCAGCTGGATTCATTTATTGACCAAAAATAACTCTCTGTCTCTTTCTCTGTGTGTGTGTCGGCTGCAGTGTTTCCTCTGTCACAGAAATATATTCCTCCTATCTGGGTGGATGAGAAGAAATATGTCTAGCCGTATGTATCTTGCAAGAATTGGAAATCAGTTTGATACGCCCTCCTCTGAATTAATGGCCCAGATACACACTGCATCTCATGGTAGTTGAGTTCACCATCTACAACGGTCTAAATACAGCATGAAAAAGCATAGACCTACTAAACAGACTTGAGTCGCTGTGCATATTTTCAGTCTCGAAAAAGCCAAGCCTGTGCCATCTTGAGGCCTTTTAGGGCATTTGTTAGATTATGACCAGGAGATTATTTGGGAAAGTAATTGTCCCCAGGTGTTGTGAAGATCCCAAGCTTATTCTCCACCTGCAGAGATTAGGCTGAGAGAAAAATCTTTTCCCTCAATAGAAGAAAAAGGAAAAAGAGGTCCAAACAGGCACAAACACGTTAAGTATGTGTAGCCAATCAGCTTTCTGCTTTGCTTGAACATCCTCTCTCCCCTGGGCCTGTTGATCCATGAAAAGAAAAGTCTGCTTTCCCCCCCCAGGACCTGTAATACCTGCATGATGAGTGCCACAGTGCTGCCAGCTGCAGCAACCAAAGTCAATCCCACCATCTCAATGCACCACACACAGAGAACATGCAGGCCTGAGAGCAGCTGGCGGAAAACACACTGAAGCTCTTTACAGCCACCTGCTGTGCTTGATGTAACACAGCATTTTTTTTGTGCTAATGGAAAAAACACATCAAATGAAAAAAAAACAATCTGTATGTGTTGTGGTGTTAAAGTTATTTTCTGAGCTCTCTAATTGGAAACTGAATTGCTTATTCTCTATTTTGCATGTCTGTAATTTCCTAATAATGTATTCAGAAAATTCCTAGAAAGAGCCATGTAATTTAGCGCTGGGGATAGGAGAAAACAGAAACAAGCAGAGTGTGACTTTATTTATCAACAGCTAAACATTAATCCATTATTAACTTAGAAAAGGGACACATAATGCATGTTGATTTTATGCTCGCCTGTAAAAACCCTCAGTGTCACACTGGAAATTAATTGTAAATTGTTGAATGCAAGTTAACAGTTGAATTAATAATTCCCTCCACTCCTCTCCAGAAACCTTCATACGAACCCAGTTACAGATCAGTTGCCTTTTGAAAAGTGAAGGTAATCTGAAAATAAAGCGTTGAAAGTCTTAAAATGTGGTTCCGACATATAAAACATCTTATTGTTGGATCATTTCTGTCATGAATGCCACATTGTAGAGCATTGATTTGGGGTGGAAGATACAAGGCAAAAACCTTGAGCTGTCAAGAGACTGAAATTGCTTCTGCGTAGGTTCAGTGTAGTCCACACTTGTGCATGCATGACAGGTCAAATGTCTTCTGTCATTGTAAATCCTATTTTATAGCTCAGTTTTTATAGTGGCTTAATTAAGTATACAAAGGTCAAAGTTCCTGACTTTGCATTTTGAATGCAGGCTTTAATGGTGCACTGGAGCTGCTGTCTAAATTATAGCAGCTTCATTATTGGATGAGTGCTTGTCATGGATGATTCACGCTCTGCATATCAAATTGGCCACCTCAAGGAGAAAACAGAATCACAGTGGTTCAGAGGAGGATCCAGGAGCCATTCTCCACACTTTCCCATTAACACTGGGATGGCTGTCTTCTGTGATTATTACTCAGTGCACACAAAAGTTCGCGGTGTGACCTCGCTTGTGTGTTTCCATTAATGCAGAATGCTGTTCACACACATCAGTAAATGACTCCACCACAAAGGTAAATTTTGCAATTAATCTTAGAATAAGTTATACATAATATGGTAAATTAAAGCCTGTCTTGCATGAAATACTTTACTCCCTTTGCTTTTTTTAATTTTGCATATTTACTGAGTTTATTTGTACAAAAATGAAGAAGTCTGATCACTGTTTAGGAGAGTGATAGTATTTCAAAGTCAAGATTATTACATTTTTTTAAGTGTTTCTCAGTGTTTGACAGGTGTATTACCTAATATAACATTATTTTATTATACTACAACCTTTACTCCTATACACTGAATGTGAAGCATTTGCTACTTGACTTGTTCACTGTGTTTGAGCTTTGCCTCTCCTCATTGTCTTTTCGTTTTTAGTTTAGGACTGCTTGTTCTTTGCAGAGCTTTTCAAAGCCTTCAGATTTTCCATCTACGTAACTGATCGAGTGTCAAGTCCCACAAAAAGCTCAAAATACATTCCTTCACCCAACATTCTTCCTGTTAATTAGGATTCACCACAGCTAATTCATTATGATAATTTTGTCACTGAACTGCTGGAATGGGAGATTAGTGTGGAGACACCCTACCTCTTTCAAATAGACACAGCAGGAAGTATAGCAACAAGATAATTTGTTCGTTAGAGATGTGGGTCTTCACATCTACAAGGAGATTTTAAAAAAACCCTGACCAAACTTCTGTACTAAAGGAACTGGGCTGCACAAGTCAGTTTTGTGCAAAAAACGTCCATAAATCTCTGGGCTTCATCATTTTGCATTCTGATAATGCAGCTGCTTCAACAATTGCTGACAAGTTCATGCAGGCCGTGTTTGATCTTTCAAAACTAATAAAGAGCGTTGGCACTGGCTGCATACAATTTAGCCTCATAGGGAACCTACGCCCACGATGTATGCTGAGAACAAAGCAGCTGTATGATGGAGAATTTGAGCATAAGACAATCACATTTTGATTACTTTTGGAACATCACTCTTACTCTAAAGAGTAAATTAGCACCACACTAAAAAGCAGTGTTCTTTTGCTTTGCTTGGGTTGAAATTTTCAAGTCTGTTTCACTTCTGACCACATCTAGTTTCACCGTTAGCTTCAGCTGGGTGTGACCAGAAGTGTGCTTTGTTGCACCAGTAACCACTCTAATGTAGTGGCATCACACATCTTTCAGCACACTTATATACACTGCAGCAAAGGGAGGAGTTAAACCAGCAAAAACCAGATTTTCTGGGTCTTCAGTCACTCTTTAATTTGCATCTTTTCCTGAAATGAAACTACAAAACTAAAAACTAATGTGAGCATATAATTGTGACATTCAATGTGTGACAATCCTTTTAATTTTTAACAAGACCAAGTAGAATATGCACCTAAATCTCACCCCGTCTGGTCAGCCCTAGGCACAATATGGGGAACAATGATTAATACTGCAGATGTGTCGCACTTCAACACCTCAGTAACAAGAAGGGAACCTTGTCAGTATGTGTTTCACCTTCCCAGCACGTGACTGATGAACAACTCCATTATAATCATCTCGATTCACACTACGACTCTTCCCCCCATCGTTAGATAATTAAGCTGATTTAGTCACACTTGAAAACAGATGATACGTGAGGATAGTTCTTGGAACACCACAGATCTAAATAACTTTGTTTAATTTGAGCATAAAGAACTCGTGAGTGTGCAAGATCAGTGAGATTACATATTGCCTAATCGGTGTAGTTTAGTAAAATTGTTAAGACATGTACAGCAGGAATAAAATAAATACATACAGTGTAGTGTAGGTTAATACAGCCAATAGGGTTAAGAACAAGACTTATTGTTCTGTCCAGTCAGAGACTTGCATTAAAAATGTATTTGGTAGTTTCTTGTAGTCATTTGTTGTTGTCCTTCATTCCCACCAGGTATCCATTCGTCGTACACGCACTCTCTGCTTATAGTGGTATTCTTTCAGGTGCTTTTTTAAAGCATTTGGAATGGGAAGCATGTTAATGCCATCATAGGTGGTGCAGCTGCTAATGACCGCTCGGCAGATGTGCTGCAGGCTGAAGGGCTGTGTGCGGTGGATGGGGTTGGACAGAAGGGGTTCAAAGAACATGCAGGAGTTGGGGTCCTTGTAGTGCTCTAGCAACCCTGTAACTGTGGGAGCATGGAAGACACTGGGGTCGTGAACATCAAAGCTAAAATTGTGGTTCCACTGTTCAATACGTGCATGTAGCGAGCGGCCATAGCGGCGGAAGCTAACAGAGAATAGGTAGTCTTCCTGGGCAGAGTCGCGTAGGAGGAAGGTCCCTTCGGGCTTTCCCTCCAGCAGCGTCTCTGCCTCATAGCGGTCCATAACCCCCCAGTAACATGGGAGGTTGGTGATATCCAGCAGGTCTGGAACTAAACAGTGAATGTAATCAATCTGAGTGTGAATGCGGTAGCTATCATGAGATTTGTGTTGCTCTGTCTGAGGAAGTATGGCTCTAGAGGTCATGTTGGTCGCTGTCACCTCTGGATCAACCAAAGGGTCGGAGACAGTGTCACAGGAGGGGACAGAGGCAGAGGCAGAGGCAGAGGCTGAGGCAGAGGCAGAGGCTGAGGCCACCACCTCATCCAGAGTGTCCAAACAGCTCTGAAGTAGGAGTTGGTGTTGCTGCTGTCTTTGGAGAAGAAGCTGCTGTTGCTGTTGAACAGAGGCTCTGTCATTCCCGGATAAGTCATTCATACCATGCGCCAGCTTAGGGCCATGCTTGTAGAGAGGGTTAATTTGTGCTGTCACCTCAAATGTGTGGATCTCTGCATTGGGTGGCGGCTCAACGCCTTGTTCGATGCTGATGCGCCTGCGCTCTCGTAGCCTGTCATCCACGTCCTCCACTACAGTAGCCATCGCTGAAGTTGGGGCACTGCACACTACTGCAGAATCCAGCAGGGGAGGCTGGGTAATGGGGGCCGTGTGTTGCTTAATGAGATACCACTTCTGAGCCAGCTCTGATCCCACAGGGAAAGGGCAGTCGTCCAACATCAATTCACTGAGATGGATCTTACGCCTCGAGGAGGCACAAGCAGTTGACGATGAAAGAGCCTGTGGAGGTGGAGCTGGTGCTGCTGCGCTGTGTGTCTTTATTGGGAAACACTGTCCCATTGCATCTTGGATTTTTTGCCTGAGAGTACGACTGCTGCTTGACCCTCTGCCCTCACCTTCACCAGCTGCAGGTAACTCTGCAGCAGAGCTAACTGTTCCCAAACCTGGCCTGGCTATTACCCGTTCTTGTCCGAGCAACGAGGCAGCAACTTCCAGGCCCTGCCATCTCCAACTCTCCCTCAAAGGGGAGGAGGAAGATTGGTCCCTGGTCTCCAGTTCACTCAACAGCTCGCCATACTCAAAGCCATCACTGACAGGCCTCTCAGCTGCTGATTCATGGGAGGCAAGACCTTTTTTCTTCCCCTTTCCACCTTTGCGTCCACCACCTGCATCTCGTCTCTCCTCTGACCGACTCTGTCTCACCTTGGGACGGGCGCCCCTCTCTCGATCTTTCCCTCGGTTTCCTGACTCCTTTGGTAATGACATGACAGATTGTGTGGGGAAACAGCAACAGCTTCACCACTCCAGGGAGTTGCCAAGGAATGACTTGTAAGTGCAGTTATCTTTTGGCAAACGTTTCCCATCCACATTTCTTGTTTGAGAGGTCATTATCATTGGCCATGCATAGTGGCCACAGAGACTTTAAACAACCTGCAAAACAAAATAAAGGCTTTGCTTAAGGCAAGAATTTAACGTATTGACATAATGCTGAATAACACATTGTCCTACTTTTAGTGATGCACACTCAGTTACCATTTTATTGTACACACTCCTCTTTGATGCAATCTAACACAGCAGTCCTGCTCAGAATTAAATCAATATGGCAGTTATAATGTTCATTGTTGCTTAAATGGTTTTAGAGAGGTGTTGACTCGAGCGCTACAATGGACATTTTCATTGTTGACTATTCTGCTGAATACTATTCAATCAATACTTGAAACATTATGTGCAGAAAATTGTGACAAATGTCCGAAATAACTCCATTTTGGCAGTTTATGTTGTTGCTGAACTGAAAAAGAGGACTTTCAAATGTTTGGAATTTTGAGTGTCTATAATATTGGGCTGAACAGTTAAACCATTTCTAATCAAAATCCCAATTTGAGCAAATCACAAAGATTCCAGTTAAGATTTATATGGTGTGGCTATGAGACTAATACTGGGATTCGATTCTATGTAGTTGAAGCAAATCTGAAACTTTCAAGGGATGTTAATGCTTCTCAATAGATCAATGTATTTTATATGGTTAAAACATGCACACTATGGTTCAACAGACATAAACCCAGTCACAATATTAAATAGCCACATCTCATATATTTTGTAATGCATCTGACCCAGGGTTTAAACTGTCTGTCAATGGTTTTACAAATTCTCACTGCGCTCCTTGTGTCACAGTCCTGTCTTTGATGGTATCTCAGTAGAGCTGCAATAATTATTCTATTTGTTGTCAACTATAAAGTTATTCTGCAACTATTTCAACAATCAATTGATAGGAATAAGACTGAGTAACTCTCAAACAAAAGTAAAATACTTCTGATTGCAGCTTCTTAAAAATTATTATTTCCTGGTTGTTCTACTCATTAGTGGCAGCAAGCTTAATATCTTTAGGTTGTGAACAAACCAAAACATTTAAGGATGTCATCTTGGACTCCTGGTAACAATGGTGGACATATTTCACTTTTTTTGGGCATTTCATAGATGAAATCGAGAAAATAAGTGATAGACTAACAATGATTAGTTGCAGCCCTCTCTCTCCTGTTGTAAAGCTCCATCACATGTTTTATTCTACTACACAGTAAATATTAAACTGAATCTTAACTTTGAACAAGTATCTCACAAACCAGATCTTAATAAAACAGAAGAACCAAGATTAAATATTTTCTCCAAATCCTTCAGCCCTGCAACATGATCAGAGGAGTTCTGGCACATGAGCACACTGTGAATACAAACCATATTAAGAAAAATGCTATGGAACTAAAACAAGCATTCAGCACACCACTATAGGACAAAAAGTCAGTGTGTTTAATTAAACCACTGTGTTGATTTTGTGGTCTTAAGTCCGAGTATACAGCTGACCTTGCTGCAAAGTTGTCTGATCAGGACTACATATCAGCTGATGTTTACTTGCAGCAGAATTGTTACTGGAGTATATTCTTTTATTTAATAACATATCCTGCAACATTGAAAGCTCTGACAAACAGAAAACCATCTAGTTATTCTTAAGCATACTCTAACATTGATGTGAGTAAAGCTAAATCCTGAATTACTGAAAAGTTCAAACAGAGTCCGACACGTAAAGTCCTACCAAAAAGCAGGAATTTGTTAAAGTTTATTTTAAAAGACGCCGTTAGAGAACTACAGCACTGATAAGCTTAAGTTTCAGTATTTATTTTAACAGAGTTATTGTGTCAGCCAACAACCTCTACTTGTCTGGAAAAACAACAAAACAAAAGCTCAGTATCAGGGATGAGGCTCTGTCCTCTCAAATCTCATCCACTAGCTGTTATCGAGAGATTGGGAAGGTCGATTAAAACTAAAATCAACCAACTTTTCCTGTATAACTTAAGCTAACATTAGCATGCGTAAAATACTCTAAACATTTCAAACATTTTAAGGCAAATTGCTGCCTCAAACATCTCTTTAGAGCGAAACACATCAGGAAATAATGTTAACTAACATGCTAGCATCGTTAGCAAGCAGCTGTTTACGGTCGGTATGAGGTAAGTTAGCAGGGCAGCTAGCTATCGGCTAACTTGGACACTTTTTACAGTGGGAGGAAAGGCTTATCCGTGCGTGTAGATACTCGCATCTAGCTTTACCATCTTTAACGCAATCTGTGAACATACCTAAGCAGTTGAACTCAAGTTTCCCGACGAGGCAGTCTTTGTTTCTTCTTAGATAAACTAATGACGTTAACAGCAAGGCGGCTAGCTCACATTAGCTTGATGAGCTGAACCGGGCGACCCGGAAGTACAAAGCTGCACAGGAACATAAAGGGCTTTTGCAATATGAATAAAAGCAGTGAAAATAGCTGCAGGCTCTCATTTTAGCTGCTAATATGCAACAAAGTGAATGGACACAAACACAGACCACAAGTGAAGTTGCAAAAAGAACTGAACCTCTTTATTTGGACTGTCAATGATCCGACGGATGTTGCACTTCAGACCATTCACACATATGAGTGACAGTAAAAAAGTAGAGTGTAAGCATGTGATGCAAAAAGGTTCATAAAATATTAGAAAAATGTCTGGAGGAGGGGGAGTTATTAGAATTAAATATAAATTGTACAAGACATATGTGCAGTGTAGCCTACAGCCGGCTGCATTATTTCAATAACTAAGCCTGGCAGGGACATTAACATGATCTCAGGACCACTTGGTAGACGTCTCCATATGACACAGGCTCTGTACCTCCTAGTGGATGCTTGGTATGTTCAAATACACCAGGCTGAACTTATGAAGTGCATTTCCCAACTCATTTCACGCATCATTGGAATGTAAACATGGAGTAAACATATTCCTTGGCCTGTTATTAGTGTTCAGTTTACTCATAATCACATCATTCGTGGCTCAGATAAGCATTGTCATCCCCTGCTGCAAAATCATCATCATCAACACACACTTGTCGAAATCTGCTGCACTGTACTTCTGTGACCATTTGCAGTAATAAGTAGGCTTTCCAAAGCAACAGAGGCCATGAAAAGGATAATCTGAGCCATTTGTAACATAACACAGTTGATATACAGTATAGTGAATAGTTAAAAAATAAGAAGAGCTGAGTCTTAAAGCCAGCATTGGTAACTCACTGAAGTCCTTTTTGAGGGCATGAGTGTGATGCTTTTACTAAGTCAGATCTATCCAAGAGCCTGCTCTGAAGAAAACCATGACTAGAATACTTCTTGAGATCATTATTAAAACAAACATATTGAGGATGCTGGAGCTGAGCATTTCAGGCACCACTTGAACAGTTTATCAGGACATGACAGCTAACAGTTTAATCACAAGGCCAGAGGAGCTATTCTTTCTCTTTACCGCATGACCCAAAAAAGCAAGTGTTACATGCCTCATACAGGTATCACTTGAAAAAAATCTACTGAGACTCGTATAGAGTCTATGGATTGGGAGGGGGGGAGGGTAGAAGACTTTTTGTTTTCAGGCTCTACCCAGCCAGCTCATGTGTGAGAAGGCTTCAGTTCTTTAATGTGTTACATAGTGAGACAATGGATTATTCATGACATCACATAACATGAATTGGGCATTATCCCAGAGAGATGTAAACAGTGACATTTAGGCGATATAAACATACAACATTAGTTGCAAGATTTCTGCTCTCTAGCTGTTGGTGACACTGGGCACCATCAACCACCATGTCCTCTATCTACAACAGTGCTGTATTAGTGTGGCAAAACATGCGATTATAGAAAATAAGCATAAGTTATCAATATCAAGGGAGAGTAAAAAATACAATTGGAAAAGATATCTGTAAATAACCATCTTTACTAGGACAGACCTCCTATGGCTCTGCTGAAATAATATGTGAATGGTTATCCCTGCCTTATGATGCAACCAAAAGTGATCAAAAAGTTAAGACCATATTACACATACATGCACCTCCGGCTCTGCCACATTCACAGACAGAGGCTGTATAAGACAGTTTTTGATTCAACACTGATACCACATGATAATGTTAGGGTTCTGAGACTGAAACACACCGAGACACAAACAGAAAAATATGGACATCGTCAAGCACCTTGAAAAGTATGATTCATCAAATCATCACATTGGCCATTTGAGGAAGAGGGCACTGCGAGGGTGAGGCGCTGCGCTCCAGAGCATTTTACTGCAAGATCAGGCTTCATTTTCCAAAGCCAATCATAAGGGGGCCAGAGGGTTGAGATGAGTTTCATTTAGTTTTTTCACCCGGTATTAGAGTGTAAATTGAAAACACTCTGCCGTCCTCACTTTTATCAATGCAATATCAAATCAGCTCTCACAGTACAAACCTCCCCAGCCCTTACCCCTCTAGGGATTCCTCGGCACAAAATGAGATTCATCATCATTTATGTAGTAGGGCATAAAATAACAGACAAATTGCAGCTGGCATAAATTCTTCAAACCGCTGTTCTTTTAAAAAAAAATGAAATCATTCTGTTGCATTTCACTACAAATATCTTTCTCAAATTAACAATCGCACAACCCTTCTCTTTGGCTTTGTAGAAGTTTAGAAGAGGACAGTCACTTCTACTTTGACTATTTGTTCAGGGAAAACCACCAAGACAAAAGGTATGCCTACGGTTGAACTACAAGCTTTTCCTAAACCCTTACTGTCCTCCCTTTCTTTCCTTTGCCACAAAAACGTGTTCTCTGGAGAGGACAAGAAGAGCCAAGGAGAGCTGTCCAAGTATTAACCAACACAAGCCCTGACTAGCGCTGATTAAAGAACAGTTAGGTTGGATAATAAGTGTATTGGTGTCTGTATATCAACACCTGTCTACAAGTCGAACCTCAGTGAGTGTATCCTTGGCCAATTACAGTTTAGTGCCTAATATCAAAGATTATTTATTAAAAGTGCCTTACTTCTGGCTGAAAATTTTGTGAATCTACACATTATGTGTTGGTGGGTCTGTGGCTGTCAGTGTGTTTTGGATATAAAGCCTTGTTCCAAGGCAGAAGGAAAAGAAGAGTAACTCATAGGGCAAAACCCCTTTAAGACAGCACCACTCTACTGTTTTTCTCTCACCATGGCAAACTTAGCCTCTGCACATCATGCCACAGTCCTGCAGGTGACATGGAGCAGTTTGCACAGTTAACTTTTTTCTCTGTCCTGCAATATAATAATCATCTGCATTCCATTTTTAATAAACTTAGTTGTATATAATAAAGTACAAAAATATTAGAGAACATATACACAGTTTTTTTGTCATTTTGTAGTGACTGCTTTGTCTGGTTTTCTGAAGCATACGTATATCTTTGTGCTGGGTGATGAGGAACTGAACAGGCCTCAGCTGAAGTGTATTTTTTCCTTTCTTCTTCTCATCTTCTTCTCATATTGTTGATGTTCGGTCTGTTCCATCTGAAAAGGAAACTGAAAATAAGTATGTCTCAAGACATTTACAACCATAAAATGTACTGCATTATACACATTTCATCCTTAAACGGGTACCTTCACTGCTCGAGAGAACTACTGGTTTTTATCCTTTCCAGGGGCAGAAAAGTTACTGATGCCTTTTTATATGTTCACAAATTTTTACATTCATTGAATGCTATTCATGCATTTTTATAGTAATTCAGCCACTGGATATAGTATTTGTTATATTTATTACAACCATTTTTGGTATGAAATAGCTTGTTCCACAAAGTGGGAAAATACATCTTACTGTTGAATGAAACAATATACAATCCAGACCATAACTATTTGGACAGCTACACATCTTCTGTTCTACGAGTGCATCACCACATTCAATTTAAAATTAAATAATGGATAATACATTAAAGTTCCAAGTCTCAATTTTGATTTGAGTAGGTCTCATTCAGTGCTAGCAAATACAATAGACATCCAGAAAGTGAGCCAAAGTAGGCTGTTAAACATACTTTAAGACGGAACAAACACTAAAAAAAGACATCAACAACCTTACATGTCATCTCACAAACACTTGAGACAGTGAAATAACAAAGAGGTACTGAGCCTAATTGTAAACCAGACCAGACTAATGATATTGCATAATTTAAATCTTATTAAATATTAAGACACAAATATACTTAATGAAATATAAATTAGAAAACTCATCTTTCCTGTTTGCATAGGGGAAATTGGGTGCGAAAAAGTCGTATGTGTTGCTTTCCGTGATAGGCAGTCACTGATCACTGAATCCTTTCTCTCCTTGCCTAGACACACTATATAATACAGTGGTGTTGTCTAGTTGGTAGCTATGTAATGTTTGTCAGTCAGTAGCCTATTTAGTACCGAGCTGTTGAGGACACTTACCCCCTAAGGCATGCTCTGTCATACTGAGGCACAGTGACTCCAGCGTGGGGTTGATCTCCAGGTCAGCACCTGGAACTTGGCATTCTGAGGAAATGAGTAAAAACAGTGTCAGTCCAAAGGAACATTATGAATTAGATTTTCCTGTAATCATGATTGCCATTTTTTAACCCACACTAAGTGTACAAAAGAAACAGATGAACAGATAATGTCCAAAGAAGATTAGCAAGCAAATTTACTTTAAAAATAACTATTTCCATTGTCAGGACACAAGTACGCTTTATCTGGCTAATGTGTGGAAGAACTATCACTAGGTTAATGTGATGTTCAGCTATTCTGTTGGCCTCATTACAATCTGAGAAAGAGTGATTGATACTAAAGGCAAGGTCTTGCTCTGTTGGTCAAACAAAGAAAACATAACATATTATGTACTACAAACAATGATTACAAGTATTTCATGCAGTTAGAGTAAAATTATATAATTTAACCCTGTTAAATCAAAGCATTTGCAAGATATGACATGAAGTCATTTAATTTAAATGTAAACTGCTTGTTTAAGGGAGTGTCATCCATCGCATGGGATATAGAACTGCTATATAAATACAATTATTAGGCAGCTATTGGTGTAAAGAATCATTACCGGAGTAAGTTACAAAAATAATTTTCCCAACTAACTTGTTTGTTATCAATTTTTAGACTAAGCATAACAATTTAAATAAAAAATAAATAAATAAAAATATTCAGTGTTCAGTGCCGCCACCCCTCTTTTCAGTTACTACAATGAGCCTTCCATCCAGGGACTCGGTCAGTTTTTAATGAGTTCGTGATCAGCTTTCACTAAAAGTGTTGTTCAAAGATATGAGCTGTCTTCTCTCACTGTATATCTCACATTTAATAAAGGCTCACAAGTTCTCAGTAGGATTTAAGTCAGGCATGGAAAGGGATGCCAAGGTATCGTTCAGGCATTTTTGAGGCTTTTGCTGGTAAGCCAAGCAGTGAAATACTTAGATGCATGTGATGGAGCAATGTCCACTTAAAGATCATGGCCGTTTTGAACACAGTGGGTTTCTTCCTGTACCACTAGTTGAAGAAAACATTTTCCACAAGCTGGCAGTAGGTTTGGGAGTTGATTTTGAGTCCATCTTAACCCTGCCAAGGTCCAAGTAACTCTTCCTTAATGATCACAGCCCATACCACCCCTCCTCCACATTGCCAGTGCCTGACTTGAAGTGATGCCCTGCGTTCATTAGTAATTCAGCCATGGACCCATCCATCTGCTCCATCAAAAGACATTCTCATTTCATCCGTCGATCAAACCCTTGAAAAATCTCTCTGCAGGTACCTCTTTTGCCCAATCTTGATGCTTGAACTTGTGAGTCTCATTCAGTGCTAGTCATGTTTCAGCCTTCTTCACCTTGGCTTTGTCTCTGAGCACTTGGCATACACTTTGTACTTCTGGACACTCCAGGTAGGTCATTGTTCTGGAATATAGTGGCACTAGAGGATAGTGTGTCTCTGGCAGCTTCGAGTTTCATTTACCTCAAGTCTTTGGCAGTTAATTTGGGGCTTTTTTCCTCCATGGGATTTTGCACCTCTAATGACTATTTGCAACAGAATGTTTGATTATCTGGTTGTCACACTATGTCAGGATTTTGGGAATTTGTCTAAAAGGCATTTTATTTTTTTTTAACTTTACAGTATTAAATACATCTTTCTGGCCCATTTTACTAAAAATGATGATGCTGCCTAATTATCATGCATGCCTTAACATAAGGTGTTAATCCCTACTGGCCACACCCTCCCTCATTACACAAATACATAACATCTGAAAATCATTAAATCCAATATGCATTCAAGGTGATATGATTTGGAGTTGGAAAACGTGGACAGAAATAATGATAAGGTAAGGATACTCCCTTGCCTAATAATTATGCACACAGTGTGATCTGTCTGTACACCTAAGTGAGTGAGACCCTCTTTCCTAGTTTTATGGCTTGTTAGAGACCGAGAACATAGTTTACAGCTATCATTTCACTTGTTTACAAACCAAACTGTGATCACAAGTTGACACTTAAGATGCACTTGATGTATTCTGATGTCAGGTGTAAACTTCACTCTGTCTCAAGTGGATGCAGACATAATATGTAATACTCATCAGAGAAAGGGCAGAGTAAGAGTGAGCTGGTAAAGTGAAACCTCAGTACACCAGACAGGAGTGACTGTTTGGGTGTTAAGTTTGACCCTTGGCTGATCTTTAAACTCTGCCGCAAAACAGGGATATCTAGACAGCTTTAAACAGAAAGCCTTTGGAGTACCTAGAGAAAAACAATGTCATAATACTGCTGTGTCCTTTTACTGGCGAACACAATTTTTTTTAGCAAAATAGAGAACCAGGAATTTAATGGCACTCATTCAAGGGAAGCCCTTCCAGTATCTTGCTTATTTTGGTCTGTTTTCATACTTTCTGTTCTAATTCCTTATTTTACTATGATTTGCTACAGTACACCTTGAAAATGACAAGGTGCACACTGCATGATCTGTGGGTACTATGAAGTACTAGTCACTGCATAGCAGTGTCAGTACACTAGTAACTGAAGTGCAGTTTCCAGAAAATAGTGCAATAAACAAACCAACATAGTAACGAGGGCAGTCCTTTGTTTACGATGTTCCACTTTTAGAAAGTCAGTGCATTTAAAAAGCAAAGCACTTGCTGCAGCCATCTTAAACACAGTGAATTAGGAAACATGGTCTCTGACTTTGTGACGGTCTTCAGGGGTTAGTGTAAAATGAAAATTTTCTACTATTTGTGCCACAATTAATGAGTCACATTTCTGGTTTTCTATATTACTCATAACATAACTGCATGAGGAGATTAAAGTCCATACCAGTAGACATGGAAACTGTAACTCTGGTGGGTTCATATATCTCTAAAGTTGTGGATTTTTGGCATTCACACCAAATGCTCTGTTATGGAAATGTACTACATTGTCCCTGTTAAAACATGATAGAGCTATTACAGGCAAATTTGCAATGCTCGTGTGTGGCATCTGGCACACATGACAAGGCAACCAAAAGGTTATGTATACTGTACGAGGCGACAGATTGTTTACTGCAACATGCTGCTAAGCTGTCTTGTTATTTTGTCCTTGGCACAGAGGGAGAGTAGCCCTGTATCTGTCTATTCTGGCATCTGACCAATCCATAGCAGGGTCTTGTTTTAATTTTCTAATATATTTACAAAGTTGAGTTGGGAAGCTTGTGTTGCTCCCAAAACTCACCATCAAATCTACCACCACCAATTAGTCTCATTTCCATAAACTACTTACAGATTATCTTAAAACTGTTCATTTTACTGTCAAATTAAGTGATTTCTAGATGAGTAATATGTAGGTAACACAAAATATGGTAAAATCTGAACAGGAAAGATGTTTACAGTTACATGTTGGCACATAGCAGGTTTTCTTCACATGTTAACAAGGACAGGGATAGCGTGCATGAGTGCACATATGCATGTCAATAAAAAAATAAGAGGCTTGACCTCGTACTTTACCTTGCTGCTGGAACATGAGCATGGTTTGTGGGGAAGTGTGGACAGGGAGCGAGTGGGTCCGCTGCACAGAGCTGCGACTCTGGCTTGGCATGCTATTACTTCCCCCCGGGTTGGCAAACCACAGGTTCTGTAGAGGAAAACACAAGTTCTCAATTACATAAACAATCCGTTATCCAGGGGGGTTAACATGGTTTGCTTATCTTTCGGCTAAGTCATTAAAAAAATCATATCATTTTAAACAACGATGCCAAATCCCTTTCACTGCCAGGTGTATAATAACTGTTTTTTCACTTTCAAGGCAAGTATTGACCACAATGTATTATAACTGATTAAGCATGCCATGATGTGGGTCAATACCTTCACACAAAGTGAGTTGAGGAAACAAAAAAATGTAAAAATACTCAGGTCTACAAATATACATGTAGTTATAATTATTCTTAATAACCATAAGTTGTAAGGTCATCCTTGACCACAAAAATAAAACCTACAACTTACAAAAAGTCATCAAAATGTGATAAAGAGATAATCAACAATTGTTAAAATATTTGACTTTTTTGATACAGTGTATACAATCTATCCGTCTACAAGATAAAGCAGCACATGTAGCAAAGTTATTTCGAAAAATCCAGCCATTGACAGGAATACTGACCTGTCTACCCTGGGCTGCTAATGCAGGATTAGTAAGTGTGTGGCGTGGAGACGCTCCGCCGATCCCACCCGGAAGACACATGCGTCCAGCTGGGAGTCCACGAGGGGTCATTTGGAACTGCCTTTGCCCCCGCCGTCCTACACCTCCACTCACAGAACCTGCTGTGGGGAGGGAGTTGGACCCATAGGTCCAGCTGGAGCAACAAAACAAACAGAAAGGAAACCTGTATTAGAAATCAGTGAGAGTTGAGAGAACTGCACGTTTAACTGTTGAAGTGAACTCACATGAAATTATAGTAATGATTTTAATGAGAAACAGAAAGTGAAAAAGAAAAGGGAAAGAAAAGAGAATCAATGTAACAGTTAGATGAAGGATGAGTGCAGAATGAGTGTTACATTCAGCTGGTCTGACATCTCCCCTGCTAAAGAAGGAGATCAAAGGTAAAGGAAGGCCAGCAATCTCACCCTTTCTGTCGGTACACAGGCATGTCCAGCATAGCTTTCCGAGGAAACAGGCGGAGCAGTTTGAGGACCTGCTGCTTCCAGGACACCAGCCTTTTCTTGTGAGTTTCTGTGAAAGCCTGAAAGGCAGAGCAAGACCGCAGAAGAAAAAAGGCATCAGATTTTCAAAGCACGTTAGCATAGGTTCTGGAGTTGCTTTTTGAATTTGTGATTTTTCAAGGAATAGGCGAATTTTACATTAAAAAAAAAACAGACAGTCTTTGACACATATTCTATTTCGAAAAAGGCAATATTTAAGGTATCTTGTGCTGTAACAATGCCATTAGGTGAGTTTAACATTGCACAACTTGAGCAAATGAAAAAGAAAATTGTTCAACAGCTTCTCACCTCATGTGTCAGACACTTTTCAATTAGCTGAAGGTAACAGCTTATATTTTCCTCATCTGGCCTTGACACCAGCAGCTGGGTGCACACTGAAACAAAAAAAAAGATTTACGTATTCATGTTCAACAAAAAAGGTAAATGTGAAGGATATCTGCAGATCTGCATTAAGAAGGGTAGGTGAAAATGGATCATTTGTGAACAATATGTAAAGTGTTTTTCGTTAAAATATTGACATGGACCTAAATGTTTTTATTACAATACTTTTTTATGCTGTTGACTGTCTGTGTTAAAGCTGTAAAATATCTTCTTATCAAGACAAATGAGATAACCACCAAGTTAGTATATAATCTATATCAAACTCAAGAAATAAAAAAGACATCATATTCTTACCTTTACCCATAACACGGGTGAACTGTCCAGCAATGTCGCCATCTGAGATCGGTGTGACTGAGGAGTCTCCATCACAGGGAGGTGGGTTGTGGGACTGGAAGCCCTCTGAGGCCGGCTCTTTGTCTGCTCCTGTTTTTGTGGCTTCCGAAGGGGACGTGTTGGTGTCTGAGGCAGGCTGTGCTGCACTGGGAGGACTGTAGGCCTTAATGGGCGTTATGATGATCTGCTGTAGCTCCTGCAGGGCGTTACGCAGATTTCCCCCTTCCAAAATATCCTGATAAAAGACGAAAACATAAGCATTATATGGTGTTTAAGCTATTCAGAAAAGTAAACTCTGAGTATAAGGGTGATGTTGTGAGTAGAAAAAACAATATCCACACAGTAAATCTGGATTTAAGCTTTAGCAGAGCAAACATTTGCTCCACTGAAAAGTCTGAGAGGAAGACACTGAATCCCCGCCAGCTCTGTTTCTATGCCAACAAACAGAATGGGAATTTCCTGATAGACCTACATCAAATGTCACATGATCATCGCCGACAACATATTCAAGTGCATTTCTGATCAGCAGGAGTGAAAATTCATCAAGAAAAAACACAGTTGCCTCTTTTTTAGCATTAGAAGAACATTATCTTCCCATTTGAATTACCTTTTCTAAAGACTTGAGTACACTTTGCCTCTCTCGCAGTTTCTGGATACTCAAGGCAATCTTATGCCGCGCTCCTTTAGTGACGTTCTAAAAAGGAGAGACAGAAAATAACAAGATGGCATGAGAGGCATGCAAGTCATTTCTCATAGGAACACTGGGCAATTTATACAGTTACTAAATAACAAACCTAATCACCATCTGTTTCATTAAAGCCAAGGGGCAGAGGCAAAATCGCACCATTTGTATGTGTGACTGGCTCAATATAACTGTAGGGTGCGTTGTTTAATTTCATGCCTCATTGAGAGTTGATGTATCAGGTCTGAGGACAGTAATGTTTACAATTGATAAGGAGTGTAGAATAATCACAGCCTGGCCCCATTGTGTGTAAAAGGGAGGCTTAAAAACCTGAGACTCCAGGTGCTGCTCTGTGAGAATCATCATCTCCTCGTAGGTCATCTGGGAGAAAAGTGATGCATATTTATGAAGGCGGAGACTCTTCAACCATGCAGGAACATCTAATGCAAAGGAGGGGAGGGGGGGAGTACAAAAAAGTCATGAGATAATTTGGCAGATCTCATCACAGCTGTTGGCTGTGCATGGCTTTAACCAGAGGCAAATGCTGGGAGTGGCCTTGGCTCAGCAGGGTAATGAACTCTGACCTTTCATGCCACTGCCATCCTCCTGGAAGGTGTTACGAGCGGAACCCTGGTCTTCTGTCTGCTCACTGCCTGAAGACGCTACACTGCTCTGGGGCGAAAGGGGGGCATGGTCTGTTGGAATGAAGTTCTGTCTGCCCCCTGTGTCATCCTGGGTAACCCACTCAGAGCCACAAGCCTGAGGACTGGAAGGAATTATGGACATGGACTTCTTCAGAGGGCTGGGCTGCATCTGCCCTCCCAGACCTAGCAAGGAAAACACAACATGTATGAGCAACAACAGAAACAACTGCACGTCCAAAAAACAAAACATGAAAGCACTAAGAATTTTAAATAAATGCACAATGTTTGCAGAACATACATATATCCACAATGGACATATCTCATATGTTCCTTCCAAATAATTTTCTGCCCATGTTTTCGCCTCAACTGAAAATAAGCAATGAATGAGAAACATTACCTGTATTATTGCTGTTAATAGGTGAGGACATCCCACCTGAGAAAGGCATGTGTCCATTCTGGCCTGCTGGAGACGTGCTGGATGAAGGGGACTTGTCGTGCCAAGCATGGCCAGGGTCCAGAGCCTCAGCAGAGCTGGGCCATTCATCTGAGCCCTGGCGTGGATGGTATGGGCTGGATGGGGGCCGAGGTGCATAGCCACTGGAAAGGTGCTCCTCCAGGTGGTTTAGCCACATGGCCAGAGAGGTGCGGTCATCCAGTGTGGTGGCAGGGTGGATGAGTGCATAAGACAGCAGCTGTCGGCTTTCTTCCACAAACAGGCTACTCTCAATCGTGTGACTCAACACCTTCTGCAGCAGCTTCATGTACTCACATTTGGCCTCGCTATTACGTGGCTGCAGCAGCGGCAGATGGGATAACAGCAAGGACACCACTTTCTCTTTTGGCTCCTGATGCCACTGGCTGACAATTGCTAATGACAAAGGAAAGAGAATTTTACAACTAATTAATGTTTCATCATAGTTCAAAATAAGCCTTGCTCATTTTTAAAAATTGAAATAACACTGTCTCATAATGACAAATAATCAGTAAAACATAATGACACTCAGACTCTCAGCTACCTGCATTGTTGGCCTCAGCTTCAAGGATGTGGATCTCGGTGCAGTCTGCCAGCCAGTGTTCAAGGCAGATGTGTAGGAAGCGAGCCTGGGTGCGGGACACCCTCTTCAGCAGGGACAACAGTGCCACCGTCTGTTCACACTCATTCCAGCCTTTGAACCAATCTGTGAGGATACCTACTTGGTCTCTGAACATCATGGCGTGTCTCCTCAGTAAGGAGAACAGGAATGTGTGGATGGGGTGGGGGATACTGGAAAGGCTGCTCTCTTCGACACAGACAGGATGAGTCCAGCCCCGCACAGCGGGGTTAGATTTTCAACAGTCCTGGGATCCCCTCAGACTGGACCGAGGGGCCCTCACATGGTTCAGGTGCACAAGGAACTGCAGACAGGGATGCCGTGTGGACTTTTGGGAAGTTGTCTTTAGGCTGAAAGTGCGTGTCAACTGTAGAAAGTAATGAAACAAACAGGAAAAGCTTTTTTCACTCTTGCATGTTCAGGATCACATCACCTGCACCCTATTAAATCAACAGACATACAAAGTGAAAATTATTCGACAACAATTCACCAGTGGCTACTTAATTTTTTAAATCCTGTCCAACGCAATTCAGAAAAAATCAATTAAAAATACATCACAAATCACTTGTTTATGTGAAGATGACTGGTTTGGCAGATTAGTTTTTTATATTCTTCCAGTGATCTTACAAAAGTTGTTTTTTTTTTACTATTTGAGAATGTAGTTTGGTATCCCAACGTTGCACACATGGAGTCATTATTTTCTTAGATGATTTAGATGGATAATCAGTCTCAGTGAAATACTGAACTGACACTGGAAAATGATCTTTTATCATTAATTCATATAAATAATGCATTAATGAAAGATTGTGACTCAAACACCACTCAATATAGGACAACAATCTATTATAATATGTACAGAATGGCAGTGATAAGGAATGCAGCATCAAACTCGAGTTAGATAACTGTTCCAAAATAGTGCACAATTCACCTTAGAGGTTCAAAACTAAATAAAATATGAGCGATATATAAAACATAAAATCAATCTAGTTGTGTTATTTGAGGTACTGTTTTCGTAATAAACATTATCACTTCATAAAGACTGCTGCCAATCTTGCTCACCCTGCTTGAGTCATGTCATCAAGATAAAGGCGCAAGTCATTCACAAAAGGAGTGCCAAAGTGGTTATCAAAAAGATAAGAGACCAGGTCAATACCGCCGAGTGTAAAGCTTAACACATAACACTAAAAGAGGCTGTTATCCAAAGAATAAGGGTCATCGGTGCCTAGTATTTACAACAGCTAATTAGAATGCAGTTTATCCGCTACTGAGGAAAAGTAGCACAGACATAATCACTAACCAGCAAGGGTAACGTTAGCCTTAGTTACATGTCAAAACTGCTAACTCTCAACATTGCAAACGGTAGCACCTGTAACAATATAGAATATAGACTATAATACTGATTAAATAGCGGAGCTGAGTGTCTTACTTTAAGCTCTGGTCGGGAAACGGTTGTTGGGTTGTTATCATGCCTGCAAGGTTTAATAAAGTGATACAAACCAACACTACACCCGGCAGCTAAGCATTAGATAGCGGTTAGCCAGAGTTAGCTTGGTCGGCCTAGTCTGTGATGAGGGACTCAGGATTTGTATTGTTTTTCGTTGACGCTGTTGCTGCCCCTTTTCTCCGTTTGGTGCTTCAGTCTTAGCGGTGCAAACTAGAACGTTAAAACCCCATTTTAATCGACAACAGGTTGTAGCTGGATAACAGGATAAAGTTACGTAAGTGGCGGTTTACAATAAACAGACTCAAAAGGTTTGTTGTTTACCTTTGTCAGTTGTCACAGGTTAGCGAGCTACGCTAATGAGCTAATGCATAGCTAGCTCGACGCTGGGTTATGGACAGCTAAGTGCTAGCACTAGCTTCTTAGCTAGCAAGTTTTGCTAAAAGATGCAGTAACGCTAGCTTAGCTGAAAGCAGCGTAGATTTCGATCCCATACGTTGTATTCCTTAAGGATATTCCTTTAAAGCGGCAAGCCTCTGTGGTTTCAAGCTTACCATGTTAAAGAATTTATGTACAAAAATGTTAACTGCAATACAGAAAATAAGGAGTGTACGCCTGGAGAAATGTACTTCGATTTTGAGTTGACGTAAGACGTGGGCACATCGTCATACGTCTAGACGTACGTAATGTTTTGTTCCGCCCACAGTCTCATAAATGAAAAAGGCTCCCTTCCTGACAGGCACTGTTTTATAGTAACTGTTGGTACTATGGACATTGACCACATGGGAAAAAAAATTTAAAAGCATAACAACAAGAAGGCATGTGCGTTTCATATGTGGTTTTTAGTGATGAGGGACATTGCTTATTGTTACTAAAGCAGGGCTGCACCTATTTTTTTTTTCATTATAATGTGATTGTTATATTTTTTTAATAAATCCAAATAGTCAATAAATAGTAAACAATAATTTTAAAAAAAGCATGTTCCCAAAAGCCCAAAAGGTTGTCCAGAAAATGCTTGTGCATGTCAGTCCACTAGAAATAAACCTATAAGTATTTAAACATAATGATATGAAGCAGCTGTAACTCACTTTTTAAAACACATAGAGGTACATTACAAAGGAGCTGCTTTGAAATTACTGATTGGTGTGACACTTGAGCTGCAAAATGCCAGAAGTTTCCACCGCTAGAGAGAGTACAGCAGCAAATTTCTTCTCCGTTAGATACATAGCCGCAGATTTTTCTGTAAATGACACTTATGCAGCGTGAAGGGTGTGCTCTGTGTTGCTTGCTGGGTTGGGCAACTTCCCCACTGGCTTAAACTGAACATATTCCCTGTTCAGTTACCGATGTACACCTTCAGAGATCAAACAATTAAGAAAAATTTTTTATAATCTGATCCATTCTAATAATATCACGCACTGTGACCACATGTGATTCACATGTTATCATAGTATAATGCAACCATTACCTTTTCAAATTTGGATTTATTGATTAATTTTTCTGCTTCTGTTTCTATACTGTCACTTAAATGAATAAAACTATGGATGTTACACTTTGAATTTCACATGTACTATTGTACTTTAAAGTATTTCTTTTAAAAATCTGCAAACTTTGTGTCTACGCACTTAATAGGTAATAGGAAGTGAAAGTTACTAGTACAGTGATAGTGACAGATAACATATGGTGAAAATGACCATCATCAGCTTCAGAGAATATAGATTTATTAACTTTAAGACTCTAACTCTCCTCCACCATATTAAAATATATTGGTTTGCTATGTGTGTTTTCATTGAATGCATTTTATAGGCATTGAAAGTCTGTCAGGCTGCTCCATACAGCCCACAGTGGAGCTTGCACACTGGTGTCATCTTGTGTCAGTGAAAAGAGGAAGCAGCACTGATGCATGCACTCGCTGTGTGTCCGCCCTCTACTTGCCATCTAAAGGAGGATCTCTTGACAGTCTGAAAGTAGCTGTCAGGTTGTCGCAAACTGTTTCAGGAAGACGGTGCCACCCTGAAGACAGAAAGTCGGAGACGGATCCTTTGAGAATGGTAGGTGAAACTGATGCAATTGCTTGAAAGATTTTGCTTTTCTGCTGAAATATACTGGTTCTGATGGACTGTCATTTATATGTTTTTGTGGATATATATATTTTTTCTTCCTTAACCATTGCCACACAAATCGACCATCCCCCTTGCTCTTTTACACAGGAAACTACATTCTTGCATATCGCTGCAAAACATTTCCTGCCCTCAATATGTCAGAATAGAGTTATGAATGTTTAATGCATGCATGCAAGGTGGATAGAGACCTCTACATCTGAACAAATGTCTTTAACCCCATTTCTTTCTTTCTATTTCTAGTCTGTAACAAATCTACTTATATTATTGGAAGCACAGGAGAACATGAAATTATTTGAAACTTTCTTCGATTGACATGATTTCAGTCACATTTTTATGCCGTATTTTTGCAGTCAAGCTCTCTGGTTGTGTGTGAAGTGGATGAAAGCCTGAAAGAGAAACTGAAAAAGTTTAGATTTCGAAAAGAGACTAACAATGCTGCCATCTTAAGTAAGTATCATACTGTAATCATGCATGTATAGTTACTTCTATATTACAGTCGTAACACATTTGCAACTTGGTCAAAACTATTTCAAATCCCATATAAAAATCAATACATAATCAAAAGCCTTACTTTTACTTTTTAGTGAAAATAGACATGGAGAAGCAACTTGTTATCCTTGAGGAGGAATACGAGGCAAGTCAGATTTTGTAATTTTATTTTTATTCATTTTTTTTGTCTTATTCTGCTTTAAAGATTGCTTACAGTCTTTTTATTCTAGGACATCTCACTGGATGCGTTGAGAGAAGAACTTCCAGAGCGGCAACCCAGATATCCTTACTGAATGTTTTATGAATAGCAAAATCCTCAATTTAGTACTAAGCTAGATTTTTAGAATCTAAAAAAATGCAATAACAAAATCCTGGGTTTTTTTTGGGGGGGGGGGTTCTCTGAAACAATAAGTTAAAGTTCCTTGATAGTAGTGTACATTCATTGTCTACAGCTACAAATACATCCACGCTGATGGGAGGGTATCTTATCCTCTGTGCTTCATATTCTCCAGTCCGATGGGTAAGCAGTTATAGTATCTGAACGTAAAATTTCCCCTTTGATTAAACCTTTGCACTGCTTCGTAGAATAGCTGAACTGCCAAAGACAATGATACTTCCTTGTCTAAAGTCCACTTCTTAAAATTTATTGAGGTGGCATTTGTTGGATTTTTTTTAATTTATTGGACAATTTCTTGTTAATAGGGTGCAAGCCAGAGCAGCAGATGATGTATGCAGGCAGCAAGAATCGACTGGTCCAAGCTGCAGAGCTCACAAAGGTAATTAGCACAAAATTGTGACCCATACTTGATCATATACAGTGCTACATTAGTAAAGATCTAAAATGTCATGTAATTTTAAAAAAAAACAGATCTTGAAATATTTATACACTGTATAGTTTGGCTTATGGACATGTCTTTAACGGAAAATCTGTGAAATACACACAGATGCTGATTTCTTAGTCTCTCAAATCTGGACTCTCAGGCAGTTTTTCAAACTTGTAGCTCACAGTCATTACATTAAAACGGAAGTTAATGAATCCTTAGCAAAACCTAATTTACTGACCAAAGTTTATCGGCTGCTTGTTTAGAAGATCACGCACATCTTTAGATTCTTCTACCCCTGCAATAACTCTTAACTAGCTTGACTATGGATGAATCAAATACTTTATAGTCAGTTGCAATAGTAGTTGCTCTTTTAAATTTGTATGATCTGTTATTCAGATTTTGAAATGTGATATTTTCTGTTTAATTCTGTGAGGTCTTTGAGACAAGAAACGCTGACGATTTGACAGAGGAATGGCTGAAGAACCAGCTGTCATTTTTTCGCTGAATATGCATCTCCTATATCTCCAGTACTATAATGTACAGTAATTTGTCTTTGTGAATCATGACTGTCAAGTTAATGTCCAGTTATTTTGTATGTTATTGATATTAAATGAATTACTGTGTCACTTATCAGTTCTTGTTTGAAATCAGTTATTTTTAGACAAGATCAATTCCCTATTTTCCAGCAAAAGTCTGAACCTAACATTGACAAATCAAATATTTTATAAATATTTTATTTATCTGTTCTTTTTAAACTGATTTTACCATAAGCTGTTTCATAGGATTACTCAGAGGTTGCAAAAATCTGTTCAAGAGAGAAAAACACAACCCTTCACCATCAAGTTTGTTACAAAATGTCACCTGCAATTTATTATCAGTTTCAGTTATAATTTTCACATGATCCTGTACTGACTTTCTGACAAACAAAACAGAGAAATGGTGTACAAACAGTTACTGGTGATGGAGTTAAATCTACAAATAAAAAGTGGACTAAATAGAGACATCTCCAATTCAAATACAAAGCGTATTCTGCACACAAATTTGACATTTGCAATCATGGACAAACTACAGCCCCAGACTAAGCCAGTATCAGGCTCACTCACAGGGCAACAGTGCCATGTTTGGAGCTGAACATACAGATAAGACAGGTGGCAGTCACCCTGCTGTCCGCACCACAGATCTCATTCACTGTCACTGGCATCACTGGAGTCGGAGGCTCTCTCACTTCCACTTCCACTCTGAGCCCGAGTCTCTGAATGGTCACTGCTGCGGTCGCTGCGTGCTGGAGACGCACTGCGGCTCCTACTGCCTCTTCTGTTGCCCCCGTCATCCTCGCTATCGCTGCCCTCCTCCCCGCTGCTCCTGGCAGAATTCTTGGGCTCGTTGTCATCACTGTCATCATCGCTGCCAAAGATCTCCTCCTCGTCTCGCATTTCTCTGGTCCTCTCCTCGCCACTCTCGCTGCCGCTGCCACTTGCCTTCCTCCTCCTCTTCCCTCTGTCCTCATCCTCCTCGTCATCTTCTCCCCTTTGCTCACGGTCCTCATCTTCCCTCTCGGATTCACTACCAGAGTTCTCTGCTTCACTGCCGCTGCCCTTCTCCTTCTCATCTCCTGGAGAAAACAATGTAAGCATCACATAGATTGGATGTTGAATGATTTAGCAGAAGTGCTGACCAGTACTATAGTGCAAAGTAGAAAAGTTGGTAAAACTAAGTAGTGGATAAAGGAAAACTGACCAGAATCCTGCATGTCTTTGTCCAAGTCCATGTCTTCCTCCTCATCTTCTGGCTCATGGTTCTCCAGTTGAGCTTTACGTGCCTCCTGAGAATCACAATGAAAGGAGCAATCAGTTATTGATACACAACTACAGATGATAAATATCCATATGACCATTACTATATAACATACAGTTCTACTCATTTTAATTTTGTTGAGTCACATTGGATTAATAAATATATACATAATATACATGAAAGACATTGTCATGCACACACCGATAACACTTACCAAATTCCAGTTTTTAAATTCACAAGTCATTTCCCATGCCAATTCTTTTGTTGCATTGCATCTACTTAGTTTGGTAACCGCAATGTGCAGCAGAAGAACCACTTGCATTTGACCAAAATTACAAATTGAATCCATCACAAATACTGCATGATTACCTACACTAACTGGTATCTTTTCATAGGTACCTTTAGTTTCAGAGAAAATAATTCTTTATCATTTACTAATCACAACTCCAGGGAATACGCTCACCAACAAACTACTGTCCAGAAAGTATACAACTCAAGTTTGTAGAACCTAAACATGAAAAACTGAGAAGCAAACTCACCTGGGCTTCCAGCTCCTTTTCATTCATGTCTCTGTGCTTACACACCAGCACAGCATTTGTGGTCGACTGTGCTCCAGCCTTGGCTCTTCTCTTGCTCAAGCGCACCCTACATGACAGAATAAAAGCTGTCAAAGGACTTGGCCAAACAGTTTTTCCATGAAGCCTCAATTATCATTTTGGATCGGTACTGATTATCATGTTCATTTTGTACATCATCCTTACCAACACCACTAAAAACAAACTTTCTAAACCAAAGCAAACACTTTGGGGTTACAAATATTCCCATCAAAGAGGCATATTGTCTTGTCATATCAAGCTGCGTGACTAACAATTTCTGAGAAGTATGTACCTTGTCTCCAACTCATTGTAATAAACACCATCTCCATCTCTGAAGATAAAGAAGTAGTTCTCCTCATAACCCTTGCTGGCTTTGTTCTTGACATTCCAGTTGTACTCCCTAGCGATCTTGTAATCGTACCTGAAAGATAGAGAATAAAACATATTAGTAATTACATACTACAAACTTCAGTACTATTTCTGTTGCTGGGTTGAAAAAAAAAGCAAACAAATGGAACAAGCAGCAGTCAATCAATCATCAATCCATGAAAGAAATTCAACAAATCCAGATTTCTCTTGTTATTTTTACTTACAGATCTTCTGGCATGTAATCCATTCCCTCTTCGCAGTCTCTCTTGCGCTTGCGAAGTGTGTCTTCATTGGGTAGGAAGTAGGCCACAAACTGGTTTCCTTCCTCATCCATCATACCTCTGTATTATGCAAAACATAAACAGATGTTTAGCAAAAACATAACTGTTGCAACAGAAACACATAGAAAACATGTCTTTTCTAAATACCTGATCATGGCCTGAGACATCATTTCCACTCCTGCTGGCCCTGATATGTCTTTAGGTGCAGGATCAGAGTCAAAGATGACTTGAGCACATGGGTTGATCCACATCTGGGGAAAAAAGTACAAAATATCATTGAGTCTGTAAAGTCCTAGTTTGACAGTTAAAGTACTTTTACCTGTTGAAAAGAGGAAAAATGACAGATTGTCTTCTTTACTGTTCTTTGTACATTTTATATTTTTATATATATATCAGTGGATATATAGCGGACGACAGAGCAGATCCAGATCTGTCTCGAGCACTGAAAGAATGAAGGCAAGTTAGATTAACTAATTGACGTGACAAGTTGTGAGCGTGTGTGAAGACGTGTGTGCCAGGATGTGAAATTAACTTTTATACTTTTAAAATTTTTAATGAATTAAACAAAACAAAGAAAAAATGCAACTTTTTAGCAATTTTTTACTGTCTTCCGCAATTTTATCACAACAAATTCGCTTAAAACATCGCAACTTTCATCGCAATTTTTTTAGAAAAGCTGCTGCAAATTCAGGCATTTTAGGCCGCAACAATCTTAAAAAACGCCCACGAAATCCTGGAGGGACTGATAAATTTACATTTTATTGTTATGTGTTTGGTAGTCTTTTTTCTTTGGTGAAACTGTAGTGCTTGTGGCATGTCATGTAAAGTCATTTACACAGATTCAAAATGTCCCTAAAACTCATCATAATCATTCTGTTGAGTAGTTAGCTCACCTTGAAGTCAGGGAACACAGGTAATACCTCCACAGGAGTAACTCTGGGTTTACTGTAGTGCTGCGCGATCTGGAGATAATGAACAAAAATCTCATGTTTACAAATCCCAGCATGAACTGTGAATACTTATTATGCTGATTTTCAGCTTAACAAACAGTATTATACGAAAAAAAATACTCAACAATAGCTGTGGAAAATAAAGATTTTCATCCCAATATTTGCAGATTTTTGGAGGATTCATGGAGGTTTCGACATTCAGGATCAAACTACCATCCAGGTTATGTAAAATTTACAGGATGTTAAACAACAAGGATTTGAATTGTTTATTAATGTGTTCACTCACCGATTTCTGTGCATCCTCAAATGTCTTCTCAATAGCAGAAATCTGGCTGTCTCTGTCCTTGTAGATCTCTTCTTCTGTAAATTGCTGTTTGACAGATACTCCAATCCTAAACACATAACATGTTGAGCTTACATCAATATTCACACACAAAGCATATATGAATACTATGCTTATATCTTTTGGCTATCAGAAATTTTCAGGGGGAGTCATTTCATCAAACTTACTTGACTTCCACTTTCTCATTAGAGACGCCATATCTGTTAAACTCTGTAGAAATGTACTCTGTCTTTCTCATCCACGGGACCACTTTGGCGTGCTGCTGTGACCTTATAAGGAGAAGAAGAAAAAGTTTTTTAAAAAATTCCAAAGGAATCTCAAAGATGAACTTGCGTATTTAGTGCCCTTACCTCTTTGAACTGGATGGAGCCTGGATGTCTTCTTCCAACAGTTTTTCATCAGCAGGATCCAACAGAACTGCAAATTTATAAGACTGGCTGAGTCTACACAGTCATTTGATTATTTATAAAAGTGTAAGTAAAGAAAAGTGACATGAGATATGAGACCACAACTGGAGACTTACTGTTGGGGTCAATGCGGTAGGTGTCTGGGTTGATGAGATCAATGGTTACTCCGAGGTCTGGCTCAGTCAGGAGCTCATGCTTGTGCTGCTTCTCTAGAGATGTGGCTTTATACTGTACAAACCTGTCACAACAGAACGACAGATGCTATGTGTAGACAATTTTTTATAAGGACAGTGAATACAGAGACAGTTGGGTGAGTATAATTACCTGTGCTGATCAAATGGATATGTGATGAATTTGGGATCAAATGGGATGTCAGGCAAGCTGTTGCAGTACTTCACTCGACAGACAACTCCTGACCTGTCATGGGCATAAAATTTGGAGAAAAAAAATGCAATTGTGGTTAGGAAGCAACTTTCACATAACTTAAGTACACTTAAAATGACAGCGCAAGACAACAAATACAAAAAGGTGTCCTACTCACCTCTCTGGGACAGTTCTGTGAGAGGATGGCCTACTGGAAGAGAAAACCGTCATTTGTCAAATGTGTTATTATCTTTAATATAGTACTGCTTAAGTGACGCATAAATAATATCGTGAAATGTCATCAACCTTCTCTTGTACTATGTTTGGATGGATATATAGACATTGCTTAAATTTCATTGCACTGAGATTTAATGGGGGAAAACACATATGTAGGTCACTGAAAAACCACAATTTAGTTCATTCCCTTATTGTGAAAAATCTCAGTTTACTGCCTGAATTTCACACCAAAGTTAAGAGAGATGTTTTAACTGACCATCAAACCAGTTTAACGGTAGTAAGATGGTGCCGCTAATGAGATCAACAAGATGTTTTTGCCAATATAATGATAGCTACCAGAAGAGTAGCAGCCTGTGTTTGCTTTTGTTGTTAACCCTCTGAACTCCAAAACCGCTTGTGAGTATGAAAGGCATGCTATCTTAACACACACACACACACACACACACACTCCATTTGTTAGAGAATATATTCTATAGAATATATTTTTAAAAGAAAAATATTTTATGTGACCAAAAATTAAGCAAATCTAAGCCTAAAACTGTGGTATTTCATCAAACCCTGTTACTCTGTAAGTCTCAGTCAAAAAAATCACCAAAGATAAACTGTTTCCAGGTATTATCAAATTTGGTACTTCTGGCCATTGTTGCTTGGTTTCTGTTAAGATGTAGGACTTTATAAAGCAGTGCAAAATGAGTCCACAGTGAGTACAAACGCCCAGAAACTGCTTGGAGTTCAGAGGGTTATTATCTAAAGCTCTACCAAACACAAGTTTCTACAACAGGCTACCATTATAATACTGAAACATAAAATATTTTGCATTTTAGTGTATTTTGGGTTGCATTTCTAAGTATGGGCACTTCCATTTCTTATTTATTTATTTATTTTTGGGCAGCATACAAAACAAAAACATGACAGAATAAGACAAACCAGTCAGATAAAACTGACGTTTAGTCAGGACAGTAAAGCAGACACTGAGTAAAGTGGTGACATTGGAGGAGTCGGAGACGATTCATGGATTATGTTTTGGTAGTGCTAGTGTATTGCATGTTTGCAAGAGGGAGAAAGAAAGAGGTGGGAATAGTAATAAATAAAGGGACTAATAAAACTCATTTAATACAATATTGAAGCTATATCTATTAACCACAGCAATTAAATTAGTCATACTATCTTTAGGGGCTAGGGGAATGTATTTAATGCTCCAAATGTTAGCAATGTACCAGATGCGTTTTCAGTCAAATTACTATCAGAATCAGAATCATGTTTATTGCCAAGTAATTTTTACATTACAAGGAATTTGTCTTGGTCTGTTGGTGCAAACAGTTTAAAAAGTTTTTTTTTTTTTTAATGAAAAGCAGATAGCAAGAAATAAAATAACATTAAGAATATAAAAGACAAAAGAAGTAGAATAAAATATATACAGATAAATACACTAATATATGTGCGAGACAGTGCAAAAAAAGCAGATGTTGACCGAATATAAACATTCGGACCAGCTAACTTATCCTACCACTAACACAATGCTATCTGTTTAATGTCCTATATTTTACGTTACTGCCACACAACAGAAAGTTAGAATTTGCCTTCAAGCAGTTGGCTAATGAACACTAAATAATTAAGTTAGCATGCTAAATAACATTAACATTAGCAAGCAGGCTAGCATAAGTCAACGTCAAGCTTTTTGTTTTAGCAGTTAGCTACATGGCATTGTTGGCTAAAGTTACATACAACAGAAACATGAGCAGCCTATTTACCTCGCAAATGCTTTAGCATTAGCTCCACAATATTCTTATAAATTAACTCTAACAGATATGCAGTTATGTTAATCAACTTGTAAATGCAGTTTGAACGTACCTGTGGCCGTCTTCACGTTGAGCTTGTGTCTGAATGGTTGGAGCCATGTTTACGAGACACCGCTTACAGCTAAAAGCAAAGCTGTTTGCATGCACAAATAACCAACACAAATACGCTCGATTGTAAGCTCTACTATCGGTTTTACACTACATATAGGTGATAAATCTAACTCTTCTGAGAACGCATCGTCTCACGGCAGGATGAGACGAAAACCCGGAAGTGGATTAACCTTCAGGTCTTAAGATCTGCTTTAATGTGAGCGACCTCTACTGTCCTGGCATGCAAGATGTCAGGTTCAATGTAGTTAAATCTGTAAAAACTTAACCATTACTTCAATTTATTGGGCATATAAATAGAAAACATTATTTGTCTCAGTTACAAAAGGACACCACAATCTACTGGTTTTGTTCAACAGCAAACCATTTAATTGAATGACACCTAAAGGGAACAAAAACAAATGTCTGGCAGGCCACAACAGGTTAATATACTTTGCCTTTTAATTCATTTACAAGATACAAAACCTGACATCAGTGTTGTTTTACATTCTCCCCACTATTATCTTCCTGTCGCACACACACCATCTTTGTTGCACATTTCTGTCAAAAAATATTAAAAACACAATCTGCTTCTTTGATGGATACAAGCCCAAAAAAGCATGTTAATTTGAAATAAAGGAGCAGTGAAAATGGATATGAGTTGAAAAGTTGGGGACTGTATTAACTTCAAGCTGTCTTGACCAAAATTGCTTCCTGTAAACTATAAATGTCAGGTTAGGTGATGTGAATAACCAATCATAGACAACAGAAAGTAGCACAGTTACTTATTAGAGCAACTATATTAAAATAAAATTTCCATCAAGAGTAATTTTTTTTGATTCATATACATTCCATTAATTCCATTTCTAACTCTTGAACATTTTCACTGCTTCCATTTTTGGTCATATATTTTTTGTTACTCTCAGATCTTACACCAATTTCGTGAAATAATGTTGTGTGAATGATTTTCATCACACGTCATTTTGTATGCCATTTGCATGACATGACTCTTTTAATCAAATTTGCTTTAATCAAATCACTTCAACTGTGATACATTTTTATTAGTACATTTTTTGTTACTTCCATCCCTTATACACTGCCAGGGTTTGCATTTCTAACTCTTCATCAGTAGATAGAGATGTTTCAGCTGATATAATGTTATGTTTTTTGTAAATACGTTTTATTGGGGTGGGGGGAAACAAGACAATTGAGCAAAATCCAGTTGCAGATGAAGGATATGGCTAAAAGCTCTCAAAAATTAGGAGTATATCCAGGGTCAATAACAACCTTCAAGTCCTTCAAATAATGTTTCCACTTTATCTACTGTAGGTGAGGCTTGTTAGTGAGAAAATATTTTGAAAAATCCTTCAACATATAATGTATTTTTGATTATCTATTCTAAACCGTAGTACATTGCTCTACCACATCAGATATGAAAAAAATAGCTTATTGTTAAAGGTTGTAGCATCAAAAATACACCGAAATCTGATAATTGTTAGTAACATTCATATTTCTAACTGGTAGCAACAACTGTTGTTGCATAGAATGACAGTATGATCAGAACACCACCTCAATGCAGGTATCAAAATTAACTTTAGAATGAAGTACTGAAACAAAAGTAAGATGCCTTGAACTCATTCCTAGTCAACCCCAAGATTTTCTGCTTCCCCAAAATCAGAAAGTGAAAATATAAATGCTGCAGCTGTAGGTGTGATGCACACACGTTTGGGGACCCACTCTACATCTTAATTGCGCCTTCACTCATGCTGCACCACTCCACCACCTATTATTAAAAGTGGACTGTGAACAGCATGCGAGGCAGTCAGTGCAAAGGAAAAATGGCTACTGCCTTTCATCATATGTTCTTCAGTCACATAACTGCAACAGCCTTTTATTGAGAGTCCTTTCAGTGGACTTCTTGATCTTTTTTCATCTCAGGTCTGCATCTCTGTCTCCATGCGGGCATCAACTCTGTGGAAAGACACTACAGATCAGACCTTTCATACAGGTGTAATTAAATGTTTTAAATTCAGTTATACAGAGTCAAGACAAAGTTTATATACCTGCTCAACATGTATATCATCTGTCCAGGATCATCTGCAAATACCCTGTAACAAAAAAATGCTTCCATTAAAGAATTATCCATACTCATCCATGATTTGAATACACAGTTTTATGCATAACAGATACTGCCTATTACCTTTTTCCATTCGTAATTTCAGGAGTGGACTTAAGGATTCCTAAGAACTATGTTTTGGTTTTATCAAATAAATTTTAGCATTTAACTTTCAACCAGTGTTGTCAATTATAAGTGACCACATCAGGACAATGAATGAGGTATTTCATATAAAATAGGATTAAAATAAATCAGATTAAAGTGAACACAAAAAGCGATGTGAGAAGAAATATGAACATGACCTGTAGAAACATTAATATGTTCAGAAAATTTAAAGTAGAGAGTAGACAGTTATTAGAGCAAACCCTATTTTATGCTTTTTTGGTCTGTTGATGAACAAACTATTCTAAATGTTTAATGCATATACAAAAATGAATCACTGAAACCTTGATCTCTTACCCATCTCCCCAGTGGTAAAATGCCCGGTCCTGGTAGAACATTGACAGAAACAGCCAAACACTTATTGTCTCGACCCAGAAGATAACAAACAGGAACCATAACGATGACAGCAGGACTTCGCACAACATCCTGGAGCTCTGTGAGGACCAGAGACACACAGCAGAAATAAATGGCACCTCATAGAATTATGATTTAATGTGCACTATAACCAAAAATAAATAAATAAATAAATAAATTAAACAAAAACACTTGCACCTTAAGTTTTTCATGTATTGTTTTTCTGGGGTGGGGAATAAGTCGATATAAAAAATTGATGGGCTGATTACTATAATTTATTAAACCATTTTGGTAAATGTCTATGATCAAAATGTTGCTTTTTTTCAATAAACTCCATGTCACTACTCTCCTTTGCATGTTGTCAATGCATTCATGCATTAACTTTTTATTGAAAAAAGATACATTAAAGAGAAAGTACTGCAAAATAACATGTAGTTTTCCAGATGGCAGGAAATCTGCAAGAGGAACCTCAAGAAGATCATATTCTTGATTTGGTGGTCTAGGATTTCCTTCACCGCCTGTTCAAACGGAGCAAAGTAGAAACACCTACATGCCCCCTGTTTTACAAGACAGGGAACCTCAAACACATCCTGAGCAGCTGCTTTATGGCACTGAGTGAGGGATGCTACTGCTGGAGGCACAATCAAGTCCGGGGATCAACTACAGTAGATTCAGCTACCCTACAGCTAGGACAATTGTGCTTGTCAAAGAAAGGCCCAAGAATTGAACTGGACTACCTTTCCATGACATAAGACTGGGTGATGACAGTTGTCTTGGAGGGCCAGATGAAAATTTCATGAAATATCATCCAGACCTTGTTTCGACTAGACATCATCCTGGTTTTTGAGGTCACAAGACAACTTATCTTACTGAAACTAACTGTGTCCTGGAAGGAGGAGTAGGAGGAAGCCCAAGAGACAAAGAGAGCAATGTACTACAAGCTGCTGGTGAAACACTGCCACAGAAACAAGTGGAAGGGTAGGTGAAGGGCTTGGTGAAGATAGCAGACGTTTGGGGGACAGCATCATGTGATCGGACACGTCCTTCCAGAGCAGCATTTGCCAGATTGTCTGTCATGCCATGCTGTCTGAAACAACTTCTTACACAACTACTGATGGAGTTGTGGACATTTAAATGCTTAACTACAGTCCTAACTAACATACTAACATCCAGCTCGTCTTTCACTTGTCATCTGTGGCATTGTGATCATTTAGTAAAGCTGCATTTTAAGGTGATCACTGACAGAATTTGGTCAGAAGAGTGTCTGTGTACTAGTCACACTGTCTGATCACTGCCCTTCAAATCCCCACCTGACTAGAGTGTGAATAAACTCAGAGGTTGTGAATTTGTCACCAGTTACACAGTTAAAAAAAGGAACTTTTCATGCATGATTGGTGAGATTTAAGAACAGAACTTCTCCAAGTCAGAAAAGAAGACCTTTTGCATGCTGAATTGTACTTTTGTTCACTGTACATACAATATGAAGTTAAGCATTATAATGTTGCTAGGCATAAATAATGAGGTATTGTATATTTCTAGCAGAAATATAGTAAAAATATTTAAAACACATATTAGACAAGTTAACTGACTTAGAAATTGTAAAACTAATGAAACATCTTAATTATAACAGCATATTCAGCAGCGAACTTCACACCTTTTATCCTACAGTTTTGCCATTTAAAGTTAGCACATCCAAACATCTAAGCTAGCATTAAATTTTGACGGGTATTCAGTCTGAAATACATAACCGAGTTAGCTAAAAACATCTACACTGATCTAAATGCATCGTTACAACAACTTGTTCGCTGTCCACGATGCAGGTAGTAATTATTTTGCGTCACCGAGATATAAATAAAAACGGCTTAGCTTGCTAGCTTGGCTGCTAAAGTCGAGCTACAGTCAGTTGTATTAGCCAGCTAGCTAGATTGTGTGGCTACTAAAGCTAATCACAACATTCTGACTTTTACATATATAATTCGATTTAACATTATTTATGAATTCCCAGTGCAAAGATTCCACGAGTTAAACGTTAGTTGAAATTTGCTTAGCTACACAAGAGGAGCAAACTGGAGCCTTTTTTAGTTTTATAGCGTACGTTGGATTAATCACATTTGTCCATTTTGTTTACGGGGCGAACGCAAAGGTAGCGGAGCAGTTTGAATAATAGTGCTGTAATCCTGTTTACTCACTCAAATCAATAATGACTCTTGAGACGGCATTCCTTTTCTCAGGCGAGCTAAACATTCACTTTTGTTTACAATGCTCGTCACATATCACGTTGCATGCATTTCCGCTTCTGGAACCAGTTATAGAAGTGGTTGGCCGATTCCTAAGCTGTGGTGCGCGGATCCTCAAAGGGACCGGCTAAGGCTTTTACTGCGGCCCAGTGGAGCTTCCAGAGATGGAGCCACTGAAAAAACCAGATGTGATTTTTTAAAGGAATTTTATAATGCTGGCATAATATAGAGGTTTGTAAAAAACTAAGTCAATATGAGAGTTCAGAAATTTCTCTTATTTTACAAATAATGTCACTAATTATCTGATGTGCATACACTAATACAGGTACTTCGGCATTTTGTTAATCTAATGGGCCACAACTGAAACTAGCCCAGGAAAAGAGAGGGAAGTTTATGATTGCAACACTGAAAATTCTGCTTGCGTGTGATGATAATTGATCTAACTACAGTAACTTTGCCACCTGTTGCCATATTTTGGTGGCTTGTTTATTGATTAGAGAGGTCACATTTGATGACACAGCCATCAGCACAGTAATGCAAAATAAGCGAGCGATGCGACAAATAATTTAAATGTAGCTTATAAACTGCAACTCTGTGTGCAAAAGCTCGCCTAACTGATGTGAAAAAGTGCAGGATAATTCAGAATCTAGAGTAATATATAAAATTATCACTTTAGTGATAGTGCTATATATGAATAAATGCATGCTCCTCTTTGGCTTTTGAGATACTGTTTTTTTCTGCAGGTATTTAATCAACTCAGAGGAAAGACTCCTACAAACAGCTGGAAGCAACAAACGAAACATCAGCTCCGGTTAAAATTTTGTCACAGCCAGAACTGCATTATTGGCAAGTGTCATTAATAGAGATTTAATTGCAGTAAAACTGTATTTCTACAGGCAATTCAGTTTCAAATCGTTGTGAAACTGAAGAGTAAAGCAAGCAAGGTCAGACTCATTCACCTTGCCTTCATTTTGAATCCGTGTACAACTCCCTCATCTAAAGGCACACAAACTGTGTTTTGCACTCTGATGTTTATGGTCAGGTCCCACAACTAACACATAGCTGTTAGTCATCAAATATTGACTTCTACCTGCACTTGGACACCATAGTTAAACGCACTCAGACTTGGATCTCAGAGTTTCAGTGAATAAATCTGTCCTATCAGATCAAGGGTGTCAAAAGGAGCAATCAAATCAGATCGCACAACAAGCATCACTGCTGCAACTGGATGTCAGTATTAGCAACTTGAAGCTGCACACTTTATGTATTCAGGACAACATAAAAGAAATACACAAGGAGAATTATACTAAAATTACTTTATTACAGCTGATTTCTGTTCAATATCCCTCTGCCAACACAATGGTAAATACAATACAAACAATATAGTAAATTTGATCCTATTTTTATTTTGTTTTATCCATCTTTTTACACAATTTAAATCCACTTTTAGTACTTTACCATCTCTTATGTAGTATCTTCATAATCTCTCTGACATTCAATAACAAGTTCCACCATCTATACATTTTAATACAGGTTTATGAGTTGTAGTGGTAATGTGCCAAAGAATACTGACATCTTCAAAGAAATGCAATATCTTTTCATAATTTGCCTGTCACCCCGTCATCTTTTCAAGCCTTTTTTACTTTGGCCACTAGACCAGAACCAACTTGTTTTTATGTTTCATGTCATCAGCCCAATGATAGGTAAAACCATGGAGATGAAACAAATGCAGTGGCGTCTGGGCTTGGCAACTCAGGTATGGCACAGTGTTTGACCATAGAAAGGATCGCTATTTTCTGTTGCCGATTCTCATTCAGTATCCCACATGCTTTCAGTCAGTAGGACAAAATCTGACATCAAAGTTAAAGTAAAATAATTAAAAAATAAAATAAAATCCAGGCTAGTGGAGAGGTCGTATGACTGACGACAATATCCAGATTCCCTCACACACACAACCCTCGACATAAAAGTGAACAAAATGTGTTCATATAAAGTTTAAGTTGGCATGTATGTGAGGTTTGATTGGCCTGACATTCAAACTCTCGACCTTGGCCTTTGACTTATGGTAAGAATCTAATAATGATAAATACATTCTCATTTTCTTTACCAAATATGAATAAATCAGAAAAGAAATGATGAATATAACCTGCTGTGTTACAGTAGCTGGAACTAATCAGTTGGCATTTAAAAAAAAAAAACAACACCACAAGTTTTGGGACCAAACCATATGTAACTTGATATAATGAATTACTTTCCAGGTAGGATATACACATATGGAAAATTAAAATCCCACCTACGAAAAAAATAAAGATCCCAGCATTTTTGTGTCCTCAAACGTGATAGGAATATATCAAAGAACAACATTCAGAGAGAGCCAGCACCTGAAAGAGTGGCTCTGAATCAGAGTGGAATGGGGAAAATTATGTGCAGTGGTAATGCTCAGAGATGGCCGGTTGACTACATACGTGGCATTTAAAGGAGATGACAGTAAATACGTGAATATGAGGCATTTTTGTCTGTGTACACAAAACCAAGAATATCTTCGAATGTCCACACAAGTCATCATCACTCTAACCTTGAGAGGGAAACGTTTGCTCCTGCCAGTGTGGTCTGTTATAGTTCATTTTAGAGATTATTTTCTTAAAATGCGAGTTCAGTTTTGAAATTTTCTCTTCAAAAAAGCACACACATATGAATGTTTAATTCCAGCTTTGTGACTCAGGGGAGCATGTGCATGTAAATCTCTGGAGAATAATCCTGAAAGGCCTTATAAACTAAGTGTGTATTTGTTTCTGCATGGCGATGACAAGTCTCACTTGAATGGAGATGATGTTAAAAGGTTGAAAGGGCAAGTATTTCTCCAGGGATACATTATCAACCACAAACCAGAGAGACAGGGAGAAAGCAGAAACAGATACTCTTCACAGAGAAACTGCTCGAGCCATCAAAAGAAAACCTAAGTGCTTCTTGTCACATTTATTCTGCATTTGGCTGTTTTTTAAGAGTGTGGGTAGAATCGCTTTTATGTCAATGTCATCTTGATTCTGTCACCTTTGTTTTGGGGTTTTAATGAAATGCTGTAACATTTATAAGTTAACACCTTTTACATTTCAAATGGTGCCAATTTGAGTCCCGACATGGTTCAACAGTGTTTTTCGTTTAGTAGCGCCAAGCCTGCTGTTATGGTCATGACAAGTACCTTAAGCTACCTGCCTGCACATAATAGACTCTCTTCAATTTACTCAGTTTAGTTTGTAACATAAAAAATGTGGCCAAAACATTCCTAAAAAGCCTGCGGCACTGTCACATACTCTATTCAAGCAAAATTCAGCATAAACACACCCAGGAGATAGTCAACAGCTAAAGACTTAAAAAGCTGTAACAGCTGCAGAATGGGGGATAATGCTTTCACTCACATATAGTAGGTTGCCATACCCTAGGCCATGTCTGTAACTTGGGAAATTGCTCCTAAAAAAAGAAAAAAACATCACAGCACAAGTTTGACTCCTAAACTTAACTACACACGTACCGATGAAACATTCATCCACCAGGTGCTTTGCGAAAAGAAGTCAAATATAAATTTTACACACATTTAGCTGTATAAAGTGCTTTGAAAAAGGCAGCAGTTTTAAAAGGCACTAATAAAAATAAACAGATCAATACTAGGATTGTTTTTGAAGGCCAATGAATCTCTATTTTTTCACAATTCCTCCTGTGAACAAGTACAGTGACATTCTCTGTAATGCAGGGGTTTCCAAGTTTACCCCTTGAGTACCACCTAGAGACATAAAAATATAGTTACTGATATGCACAATTAATGTTCTATTTCTCAATATTTATAAGACTTAAACCAACTTTACTGCATACACTGTAAATATAATAATCTGCAAAAAAAGATATGGGAAGTCTGGAACTAAAATCAAATGTGTTAAAATAGGCTGAACTAAATATACACTAGCACTGATCAGAAAATGCTGAAATTTAAAATATTCAACAATAAACATCCAAGACCGATCTCAACTGTCAAAGTATCAAAGGCACTGTTGTAGTGTTGTAGCATAGGCCTGAAATAGCTAAGATTAGTTTATTTGGCTCTGAAATTGTAAAGTGTCATTTTGGTTGATGACCATTAAATCATAAATGAAATAAAACTACTGAATAAAAGGAGGCATCTAATTTATCACAATGACCATTACAGCAGGCTGGTATCACAACAGCAAAGCATCTTCAGTTAAGTCTGCTGCGATTTTAACCACCATCACAGAATTGGCCAGTGTATTAGTGAATATGAATGGGATAATGAAGGAGGGGGAGTCCTGAAATAAATCAGTTTACTATGATTGATACCACATTTCTAAGGACATAGTTAACACGTGTCAAAGGCATTTTAACAGTGCTTCATGTGCAAAATGAGAGCAATGACTGTGAATAGCACAAACGTATGTTTTAAAAAATCCTCCGTAGGAGAGAGCTGTAAAAAAGAAAAAAAACTAATGGGAGTAACATGTTGACACTCAAGTTGCTTATGTAACATAAATTTAAGGATTTGTATGTGTGCCGATAAACTGCCGTGAGGACAGGCTGTGCCTTTTCCAGCCCTTTTGACCTGAGCAACATTTATTTCATCAGACATCCACATCTGTACATGGGAGAAATGGTAGGGTAGTGTCACAGAGAGAGACAGAGCAGCAGAGCTCAGCCAATACTCTGTCCTGCTGCGTTTGTTGGATTCTCCATCTCCAAGCTCAAACTCTAACTCCAGACCTCATGGGAGATCTATGTGTAGGAGAGGTGTGACCCGTTAGATATCTGAGAGGTGACACTGGTGCTCCTGCTCATGCCCTGCTCGCTGCGCCCTCCTGAGGATGTCCTCCCCATTGCTTGGGGGCTATTCTGGATACCTGCACTATTGCGAGAGACCAGAACTCCAGATGATGGGTGGCCCCACGGCCGTGGACCCCCTCCTCCCTGCATGCCTTGCCCCCAGCCTTGCTGCATAGATGCCCCTCCTGGACTGGAGTGATAGTGGTGATGGCTGCCTTGGTGGCTTGACCCTGCACCCAAACTGCCGCTGCCCCAGTGAGGCCCATGAGAGCCCCCAGATGGGTGCTGTTGCTGATGGTGACTCCAACTTCCCGAAGCACCAGGAAAGCTATTGTTAAGGGCCTCTGGGGAGATGTTTGATAGCACCATGTTGCTGAAGCCTAGGCGCATGCTCTCGGAGTCAAAAGCCTCAACTTCTCTGGCTTGGCGTTCCAGCAGGCTCCGGATTCGCTCCGAGCGTTCATTCTGCAAGGACAGCATCTCTTCCTCAATCTAAAGAAAGAAGGGAAAATGAGATTGAGTAAAAAACAATGTTTATACACAGTAAATGAGAATTTAACAGATACAGCAGGAAACCATAACAGAAAGGCACAAAACTTCTTTGAATATGTAAAAAGCATTTTCAGATTTGTTTCCTTTTTCTTCTTCCTTTGTGTGGACTTGAACTTATATCAGACTATTGTGCATTTTGTGATAATAGGTCAAACATTTATGACTTTCTAGCACAGACAGAGGAATTGTGCTTTTCCTAAAAACCAAAATTTCTTGACAATGGTTTTCACCTACTACCTACTTAAATGCATATAGTAGACATGTAAAAACTAAGCTTGATTAATCGCCACTATTTTCCTGTAATTTTATTGCATGTTAGGGATGGAGAAATAACACATTTTTCATTATTATTTTAGGAGTCCATTAAACTCATGTAAATCCTAGCTCACAGTGTACCCAAATTCAACTGGAGCATGTCAAATAAACCAGAATAATTCAAAGTAGAAGTGAGTGTTGAGCTTTTACATTCAAACTACCTCTAAAACTCAAATCTTGTAAATCCTTGTGACATTCAACCAATGTAAATCTCATCATGAGAATATTTCATAGAGGGGAACCTTTTGTTCCAGCAGGGCCCTTCGCAGTGACACCCTTTGCTCCAGGTCCTTCCTCTCACGGTCATGCTGGGCATCCGTCTGCATCTTGATCTTGCTCTGGTAGGCATTGAGAAGCTCCAGCTCCTGCTGTAGCTGCATTCGTAGGCCTTGGCACTGAGCCTCCTGAGTCTCATCCAGACGTAGCTAAGGGCAGAGAGAAGATCACAATCAGGATCCAACGAGTAAAACTTACACACAACCATTACATTACTGACTTGGACATATTCAATAGAGATTGCAAAATGTAATAGTGGGTGGTATTTAAATAGTCTTATTTCGCAACTTTAGGATTCCTGGCATTGCTAGACTCACCGCCTGAGTAGAAAGCATTTCATTGATGGAGTGGTCATACTGCTCTGCCAAGATGGCAAGTTTGCGGTGTTGCTCCTGCTTCAGCCGTTTAAGGACAGCTTTGTGCTCTGACTTTGGTGTAGTCTCCAGAAGATGGTTCCTCAGTGCTTTATACTGTCTGGTCTGGATCTTACATGTGTCCTGGAACTGCTTCTTGATCTGTAGCTCTTTGGACTATGTTGTAGAGAAAAGTGATTAAATGTATTATCTATTTTTAAATATAAACAACATGGAAATATAACTTCATTATCTGTATTATGACTATAAAATCACATTTTTATGGGCTCAGACTGAGCAGGTAGAATCTGAAAAATCAGGCTTTACATAAATAGGTAAAATAGTTCAAGTTCTATTCTCAATATTTAAAACCTATTTGCCTAAACAAAAGAGAGGTCACAACTGCACACTCCGTACTCTGATGCAAAATCTATGGATCTGTGTTTCAACCCATCTTGACCTACATTAGATCTTACAAATAGTGAACTGCACATTAGACAGATCCTGCAAGCACCAAGAACAGTAATTTATTTTACATTAAATACATGCTCATAGGTTTATTCAAACCTTGAGGCTCTTGGGTTGCTGGCGGACCTCCATGACATGCTTGCGTCTCAGTTCTCGCTCCCTCCTTTTGTTGTACTCCTGCTGATTGGTGAGCTCCGTCTGGTGCTGGAGTCGAATCAGCTCAGCCCTCGTCTTTTGGATGGTGTTGAGCTGGCGGAATTCCAGCTCCTGCATGGACTCGTGGTGTCGGAGAAGCATGGCATGTTCCAAATCCTTCTGCGTCTGACGCTTGTTTAGCTCCTAATTACATGCACATGGAGAGACAAACAAAGAGAACAGAAAGTTACTTATCAAAGACAAATTAAGTGATCAATCTTATTGTATTAAGTAATTATTCAAAAATTGTAGCATTAAGAATCTGCAGTACAGTGTAGAATAGAGTACTGACCTCTCGCACTAGATCCTGTTCAATGTTGTGGCGAGCAATCAAGATCCTCCGTTTGAATCTGCGGCACTCCAGCTCCAGGTACTGCCTTTGTCTGCGCTGCAAGTTGGCCTCCTCCTCTGCTTGGAAGTTTTGGAAGTTCTCCTTCTGCTTGGACATCCACTCCTGCTTTTCTTTCTTGGGTGTCGACTGGTTTTCGTTCAATTCCTAAAGGGAAGAAGTATAACAGGTCACTAGTAGAACTGATTTTCTCCTACTGATTGATGTCTGTTTGCAAGCTGCAGGTAAACTGAACGGCACACTTGGGAAATAGTGTATGGGAGGAAAGCATAAATGTATCCCTCTACCTCTTTCAGTTGCTCTTTGCGAAGTTTGTATTCCCGTTTCTGGGATTCGAGGAAGCTGTTAAGCTCTTTCTTCTGCTGACTCTGGATATGCTGCTGGAACTTCTTTTCATCATTACTAAAGGTTTTTGCCTGATAGAGAAAGACACATAATCAAGTTTGATCTGTGCAAAATAATGGCCAGTATAAATGGAAACAATTAGTGACTACGTATATGAATTGAAAGCATACATCTTTCTCCATGGACGCCTGGTGTTTCTTGACCAGTTTCTCCATCTCTTGGGCAAAACTATTCCTCTGGTTCTCCAGCTCCTTGTCCAGACGGAGTCTGTGCTCATCCATTTCAGCTTTCAGCTTGTTTTCCAGAGCCATCAGTTGTTTCTGATGCTGCCGCCTCATGCGCTTGTAGCCCAATATCTGTTCCCTTAATTCAGAATCCTGCTCATGCTCCTTAATCTGGCGAGTGAGCTGGGAAACACAAGACATAGAGTTTCTTGATATTAGGTGGAAAGAGCAAGATTTTGAGAAAACAATATATAAAGTATGCAAGGCAATCATGTAAATACCCACATGCATAAATGTTTCAAGCCAAATCATGATCCTGCTTTTGTTTACATAATGAAAACTACTTTTTAGCCTTAAAATAAAAGCATTACTTGATTACAAGGACAATATATGAAAAGATAGGCTTTTTTATGAATCATGGATGTGGAAAATGTCCAGCAGGAAAAAGTGTAGCTATCTGAGTTAACAAGCAGTTATTTTAGTCATCGTAATATTCAATTTTCATGTATATAAACTGTATTCTTACCACCGAAGCGGTGCGTATTGTAGCAAAGTGTTCGCGGTTTCGTTTTGGCCGCGGAGTGTGTGCAGGAGGGGACTGTGGCTCAGTTGGCCGGTTGTGAGGTTCTGACTCTTCATTACGTGTCTCCTCCTCCTAAACGATAGGCAAAAATGTAGAAGAATATGTTTACAACAGAACAACTAATTGCATGGCAATCCGATCTGATCTACACAATCTTTCAGAAGGTATTTAAAAGATATTAATAGAAAACTGTGATTACAATATTATTACACTTAATTATAATTAATTAATTATTAACAGTGAAAAGTACATGAAAAGACCAGACTTCATTGCGGAGTCTTAACTTCTTACAGGTTTGAGATGTATAACAGAGCTGTTGGACATCACTGTGTGGTCTCCCTCCATGTCCACCTCACTCTTGTCATCGCCTGCATCTGTTAGACTATTGACAGAGCTGCTCTGGGAACTGGCACTGATTGACATACTGGGGATGGACTGGTTGCTCCCTACGCTATTCACTGTACCCGTCCTACCCACACTGTGTTCTGGCTCCTAAAAATAACACAGCAGACAGCAACAGGTTACAACGTCCTCTTATAACACAGGATGACACAACAGTATATAATGAAAAACACACAAGCAAGCTAGAAATGGTTGGAAGTCACATGACAGACCTCTTCCTCATCTTGCGCCTCAGTTGTGGGGCCATTGTGGGCTTCCTGAAACAAGATCTTCTTCATTTTACGATACTGCAGATTGTCTAACTCCCGCACGGCATCTTTAGTCCGATTTATCAGGTCTATTAGAACTGATTCTGGTCTCTCACGCTGAACAAATGCATGCTGGAAGAAGAACCCAAAAAATTCATATTGCATTAAAATCCTTCATTCTTATGAGGCTATAAGGATTAACCATGAAGAGTAACAGAAATCTGTCACCGCAACTTTTAATTTTACCTTTAAGAGCTCCTCAGAGTTTGGCCTATCCTGGGGAAATTTCTGAAGGCAAGAATCTACAAAGTTTCGGAAATAATCCGTCCTACAGTTGAGAAATTAAATGTGGAGAAAAGTTTAGACTGTAGTTATTTAATGGAGTCAGTTTGTTTAAAACTTACAAATTTAATTCTAAACTCACCATTCACTAGGCTGCAGTGTAGGGCTCTCATTCTGTGCTATATGGTATAAGGCACTCATTGCATTCATGTTGAACAGTGGAGGCTTCCTCTCAGCTACAAAAAAGCAGGTTACATTAAGAAGACATTAAGGACACATGATGTGAAGAAAAATGAAGAGGAAGAAAGAGCTAGGTTATTCATCTTTCATATTATTGAATGAGTCAGAGCAAAATGAATGTTGGGTATGAGAGGTTTATAAAAGTACAAAAAGAAATGGATGTGCACAATTTAACAGCAAATGAGGTCCAAGTGTTAGATGCCAGTCAGTCCGTATATAATCATGACGTACCTAATTCAATGCAGGTTATTCCCAAAGACCAAATGTCCACCTTTCCATCATACTGACCCTCATCCATAGCTAAAATTACTTCTGGGGCCATCCTATAAAAAGCACAAATACATACAGCATAATGCAAATATGTAAATGGAATTAAATGAAAAAATGCAGAGGTGGTCTAAAACAAATGTTAATATACATATTTTGTAACATACCAATATGGAGTCCCAACAAAGGAGTTTGCAGGACAGGCAATGGAGGCAGAACCAAAATCTGCCAGTTTTACCTGCCCTGGCTCCGTCAGCAAAATGTTTCCTGCCTTGATATCTCTGTTGAACACATAAGCAGAAATGATTACAGCTCCACACAGAAGACAGAATGCCTCAGGGCATACGCACTTGGTGCACAGCATGCTCCTAAACACTTGAAACGCTCACCGGTGAATCATGTTGTGGGAGTGAAGATAAGCTAGCCCTTGAAGAGCACCATGGGTAATTGCAGCTATTTCAACTTCTTGCAGAGGTTTCTTGTGAACTGGAAAGAATGCATCACCAGTGATGTAAATCGACAATTGCAAAGAGAATACCTTCACCCCCTATTAGTCATGCAGCCTCACACAATGATCATGACTTCAAGGTGTTAAACTCACCTTCTAGCAAATCTGAAGCGGAGCCTAGACAATACTCCATTACCAGCTGCAAAGAAATAAAGAGAGTTTTGTGTGAATTGTTTTCATCCCTCTTTATCAATCACTGGTTAAAGCATGTTAGTCATATAATATCATCACTGACACTCAGATACAGAAGCTTACCCAAGCAGTGTGCTCTCGCAGGTAACATCCTTTGTACTCTATGCTGTTTGGATGTTGTATTCTCTGCAGGAATTTCACCTCCTTGATTATGTCTTGCCATTTCTGGGAAAACAGTAAAATTCATAGAACCGCAGCAACAAGAAAAACAACATTCATGAGTGAACAGTCAGTTAACATGAAATATGTTAGTGAAAGCTATCATACCTCAGTGGACTGCTTCCCACTATAAGACATCTTCTTGATGGCCACCACCTCATTTGTCCGCACATCCCGTGCCTGAATGGTAAGAACATTACATATTGGCGATTGTCATCTTCACATTACAATTTTAGTAGCAATTTACAATTTAGTTTGTTGACTCAGGCTACATGAGCAACAGCAGAAGTACCATATGAATTTAAATATTTTGAATTTCCCATGATTTTTTTTATACGTCTATAAAGATGAATTGTGTCTTTGTGTATTAATAATTAAACAAACATCAAAACCTTATTGACTCAGTCAACATGACAACATAATCGGCATTCGAGACTAAACCACATGTTCCACATTAGTACTCAGACAATGAAGACTCTGTGACTTTGTGTTGAACCAACATGGCACTGTATAACATTATGGGACACAACTCTCTGTGAGCTGACTGACAAAAGAGATATTTCTGACTGCTTAGGCAGAGGCATAATATCCACATTATAGATGTTATATAAACCATTTCATCTACTGCACTGAATGAAAGCATGAGGCCACACCCAAATTATCACATACTCAAAGATTTTATATTAGACCTCACCATCAGAACCACAAAATATCACTGTTTTTTACCGTAAATTTGCACTAGACGTCAAAGCCTTAGGCTGCCATGTGAATACAGGGCAGCCAAAATGATGATGCATTTTAAAAATATTTCTGTATTATTCTGAAATGTCAGAAAGAACCTAAAATAATGTGTTTTATTGAACAATGTTCTCTCTGAAATAACACAATATTCATCAGTAGTTTCCTAATGACCTTCAAGGCTACAAAGCTGAAATATTTAATTATATTCTTTATAAACCTGATAGTTTAAACTGCACTTTTAGTCAGCGATTTATGTTACTGCATTTGTACTTTATATTGTCTTTTTATATTGCCTTGTGTTTCTCTTAGATCTCCCCTGTTATTGAATGGTGCTTTAAAACTAAACTGGCTTTGATTTACCTTGCCGTTCTATTTTTTCTATTTAACTTCTCTATCCAAACGACTGTTTAGTTCTTTAGAACACCACTATGAGCCAACACAGTGGTCTCACATAAATGAAAAAAAGAAGGCTGCATTTTCTCAGTAGTCTCCTCAGAAGCAGTTCTGATGTCAGAGTGAGTATGGCCTGAAGCTTGGACCATGTGCTTATGTTGTGAAATACTCACAAAATATACAGCTCCAAAGCTGCCATGTCCAATTTCCCGCAGATCCGAGAAGAGCTTTTCTGGGTCCTCCTTGAAGAAGAGCTCAGCAATTTCGGGGTCCTTCAGGCTCCCCGCCCGACTGCTGTTGGGCATAATGGGGAGTTGGGGGCAATGCCGCTGCCGCCAGGAACTATCTGGGTCTGCGACAGCGACGTGGAAGCCCCCACTGATGGCTCATCTGCAGGACAGTAGTTTCATATGTGTTCAGAGCTAGAAGTACAAGGACAAAAACAAGAATAAGTACACTGGAATAACAGAATAGCAGGATGGCATAAATAAATTCATTCGTATGTCCCAAGTATAATTTGGAGGGCCTGTTTTTTTAAGTACTGAGTGAATCTCTGCAACGTAAGATATCCTTCAAGAGCGGTCTTAAAAGGTAATTTTGGGGCCACCATATAGCTTGCTGAGTTAAAGCATTACAATGTGGGCACAGGTTGCCAGCAGCAGTTGTGAGTTCGAGTCCGGCTCACAACCCTTAGCTGCATCTCACTCTCCACTATCCCCCTTTCAACCCGTCTCTCTGGTTATCAATAAAAAAATGAAAAAAATACTTCAAAAAAAGTTAGTTTTGATGTTTTGGGGTGGGATTCACATACACGCCACTTTCCTTTGCACTGATAATGGTATGCTACAATATTAACCATGCCATAATGGCATGAGAGCTCTCCCTCGAGTGAGAGAAGGCTACACAAAGAATGAGCTGGACCATGATGTCAGGTGCAAAAGTGGAGAATGGCCAGTTGGAAATCCTGAGGTAGCAAGAGATAAGTCTCCTGTTTCCATAGTAACTACAGCAATGAAATCAGAGGGCTGTGTCCTGACAACCTCGCCTCACACCTTCAGTGACTGGTATGTAGACAGACAGATGTGACACAAAGAACTGTATTGCTGCCGACAATCCACAGCGTGAACAAAGACGTCGAGGTAACAACAAGCTCCTTCACTGTGTGAACGATGCATGTAGTGAAACAAAGCATTCCAGTGACAGGACTACTTGTTAAACTTGTAAGTACTTGGTAAACACACACTCTCAAACATACCAAACACTGTACATACTGTATAATCTTCCCACAAATGATTAAAGGGTTAGTCCATAAAAATCATGCAAAAAGTTCCCAGTTATCTTTAGTGGTTTCTAACCATGCTGATAGTTCTGGTTGTATTTGCCCTTCCCACAGCCAAAATATTCCAATTCAGTGTAGACAAATAATTTGTTGTGGAAAATTACAAATGAAAAGCAGCATGCCTTTCAAAAAGTAATGTACTGGGTAAACATTACTGTAAACAGTCAACAAGATCAGTTTTTATCTGAATATAAAAAACAGAAAAACACCAAAAAAAAAAAAAAATATATATATATATATATATTATTCACAGTAATGTGGTATGGATTCATTTTTTATCTCAAAAGCTACCATCCAAAAACCAAACAATCTACATGACTAGATGCCACTACGGATATGAGGGGAAAAGTTTTTTTTTCCCCCATTTGTTTGTTTTACGAATCTTAGATGAATTCACCTTTTTATATTGCAGAGATGGAAGAATATAGTTTAAATCCAAAACGCCACTCTCAAGTTTAAACTTGTTAGTATTTAAGAGTTTTATATAGATTAACTGCTGCAATACAAATGCAGACTGTTAAAGATCACTGAGAAAAGTTTACTGAGTCCATGTGGCTCAGATGATCAGTTGCAAACAGATGCAGAGCTGACGCTAGAGTCACAAGACTTCTTTCCCAGCCTGGGAGAAACAGCCCCCAGTTCAAGCAGACATCTTTTGTCTCACAACAACACTGAACAACTCACTATTCTACACAGATGCAGCCACGGCCCTGAAATAAAGCCTCATTACCATGTGGGACTGTGCCTCTTTATTGCCATTGTTCTTTACTACATTGTTACTCATGAATGAGCTTTGTTGTCATATCTCATGATAGCATTTCCAACTGTGGACACGTGAGCACAAAAGTGAGTGATGATAACTGATACCTTCACAAAACACCCTTGCGTTCCAGCTAGCACACACTCACATGCACAAGAATGCAGCAGGACAGGACAACAAAGCTGGAGGGCTGGAATTCCCAATGTATGCCCTCACTGCGCTGCATTTCTCAGCATTTCCTGTTCGCACAGCTATAGGGAGGTAGGAATGGGCCCTGGTGAGCATTTTGACTAGTAACTATCTGTCTTTCTTGACATAACAGCAACTGCATGCCTTCATACCTGCACTGCCATTACGGACAGCAAAAAAAATGTTAAATCTGTCACATCATGCTGATAATTTATCGTTACAAAATACAGCTACCATCACTTATTTCTTTTAGAACTCAAAGCACTATTTAAAGTGACAGAGGTCAGTTAAGTAATTTCCTATTGGCACTCCAATCCATAACACAATAAACACTGAACCACGCTGTGTCAATCACCACTGTTTCCTTTATCTTTACCAACCATGTTAAAGACCAAAAACTAAACTCTAACACTGTATTAAGTGTACGTTTATGTGCAGGCCTGCATTAAAGTACATTGATAGAATTTTGGCAAATAGGCCCTAATTTTGTATTTCAGGATAAGTAGGCAGATACGAAAGGTAAACAAACTGCTGTTACAGCTGAGAAAAATAACTTTTAAATGAACAAGGTCAGCCTCACAGGAAACCAAAAAAATAACATTTCTAGTGTAAAGGTGCAGCACAGTATTACCTGCTGCGTTTCAGCCTAAGTTACCTGTGGTAACTCCTCACTAGAGTTGCAACACAAGTGGAATTAGAAAGTGTACGCGGTGGGATTTGCGGAAAGTTGTCACTTTCCAACAGCTGTTTCAGGCTGTCACACAAGAAAGCCAAACTAACAAAGTCTAAAATGTAAAGACCTCACAATATTCTCAAACGTGCGCAAACAAATCAGAGGTTTCAGGAGCTCCCAACTAGCCAACGTTGACTGTGATGTTAGCTACACACCAAACTTAACGTTAGCCAAGTTACGTGTCATATGATGAAACACTCCAAGCAACATTCACGTCGTGTTTACTGCGTTAACAGTTGAGTAACTACATGAATAACATGGAAATAAACGATTTTCAGGCGTCATTTTCGAGAAAATGCTAAATTAGCAAGCTAGCCTGTGTGATGTTTGCTAAGTTAGCTTAGCCAGTTAGCCGAAACTCACCCTCTTCTGACAGGCCAGGGTTTCAGCGCTGTGGAGAATGTCGTGTAATTCAAAACAGTTTGTGATTATAAAAGTGTTCCTCCCGTTTCATCCCCGGTGAGGCGGTTTCGTGCGCTAAATTCTTGTGGTTTTTCACGCTGTCAGTCGATTATAACGCGCACATTAGTGAATTACTGTAGGTTAAAATCCCCACCCTTGAAGTAACTGGGGTGCCAGAGTAGTCAGTAGATCCCACTCCCAGGCAGGTCCAAAGATGGCTGCCGAGCGCTCCACCGCCGCCTCCCTTCGTGAAAATACGTTGGGGGAAATGTGAGGGAAGTTCAAACACCTCCGAAACACCCATAAACAAGCCGCGGCGGTGTCCGCGATGTCGTCAGAGCAAGCTGGGGATTTAGCCTAACACGCTGGCATTTAAACTGTTGAGCTGTTTAGCTGAGTGTGTGTCGCTACACTCCGTCTGAGCGTCCGTGTTTCTTCGACATACTGCAAACAGCAGTTCCGCCCTGCGCCTGTTGCAGTTGCAGTAAACTCTCTCTGACCCAAGAACATCCAGAGGCGGAGACACTGGAGCATAAAAACACCACACCGGGAATACATAGGAATTACTCATCTCTTACAAAACCTTACATTCATGTGTGGTACAGCTTTTCCTCATGTTGGATTAATGGAATATTCCATATTAAATATACTTTTTCTGAAAACTAATTTCCATTCTTATTGGGAACTATATTATCACACATCACCAAGTATTTATGTTTACGCCTACTGTGGTGATGAGAGGATTTCACAACGCTACTTTCATTTGCGTCATTAAAACAAATTGCAAAATGTTTCAAAGATAGTCCAGTAAAAATAGCTAATGAATTATTATTACTAGCGGTATTACCATTATTATCGTTAAGTCAGACAGAATTCAAGAAATCTGTTTATTTGCTATTTTTGACCCCAAACTAATTTCTGTAAACATATTTTTGACAGAATTTTAAGAGTTTCATGTTTTCAGATTTAGGATTTTTTTTTTGTTGGATTTTCTCCCTCAAATACATTATGAAGTAATTTTAAAGGTTCAATATATACAGAGATATAAGTCCCACATCCATGAAATTTGGTCGGGACAGAGATAGAATTGTTTAAGCCAGAAGATGTGCTTTAGTAAGCATGAGTTTTATTATGATGTGTACTGAATTATCATTAGTTTATCTGTTTGCCGTTTATTTCAAGCTATATGTATGGTGAAATAAGCAAAATAAGCTTTACATGTTTGTTAAATTATAACATGGAAGCAACTTGTAACTTTGTAGATATAATGACAAAAGACAGACCCCATATGCACACCCATTTTCGTGGTCTTACACAAGTCCATGTCACCATTTTGGCATGTTAAAAAAAACCTGGAAACTTGGCTTGCCATACATCAAGTTCTGCTGATCTTAGAGGCCTCGAAAGTCGGTGAAGTTAACCAAAGACAGGATAAATGAATATGCATCCATGTAAATACACTTACAGGAATTTTCTTTTTTTATTATCAGTTTATTTAAAAAGGGACCATGTACAATGTTAAACATAAATGTTTCCATTTGATGTATTGCACCAGAGTTAGCTTTAAGCTAATTTTCATCTGCAGTCCCTTAGGTCACAATAAAAACATTACAACATTAAAATGTTGCAAAAAGTACATGACATGACATGAATTTTCCTGGGCCCCAATGCCACACTCATTTGATAATTTTGCACTCTTCTCTCTATTTTCAAGACTCAACAATTAAAAATTTGGCCTCTGCTGGAGTCATTAAATTGGCTGTGAGAGTTATATATCTGGAGATATTGAACCCTTAAAATGGTTTCCCAAGTAATTTATTTTATTTTATTTTATTGAGGGGAAGGTCTGGAAACATGTGAACTAAATTCAGCCAAAATATTTCACAGAACTTAGATTTGGGTCCCAAATAACTATAAAGACTTTGAACAAATTTATCATACAGGGGGAAAAAACAAAACACCATATTTACGAACCAAAATGTTGGATCATTGCTTAAAGAACATTAGTGTTTGACATTTATGACACAAGGCAAATTAATTACGATGCTTTGTTGACCCTGTTACCTTGCTCTCTTGTGTCACCACCAAGACAAAAAGAATCCACCTGCATATTAGAAACAGAGCAAATAAAAACACAATACTATAAAATTATAATAAAACAATATAAAAGAACTTTGTTGGCACTGTAGATAAAATATAGTTGGCTTTTTAAATAAAATATATCAGCCATTTGTGAACTCTTCACGAAGAATCCAAACTTCAAATTATATAATTTTTTTGGCTCGATTATTGCACAAGAGATAGGAAATTGGTTTGTCAAAACATAATTAGTTCACTCTGTGCCATACATATCAGTAAGTAAATGTCTTTGAGAAATGGTGCAACATATGTTTCACAAAAAAACATTTTAAGCAGATTTTCAAAAGATTTATTACCTAATGTATGCAAAAAATATCTAGTTTATAGACTTGCCAAAATCTTTAGGATCTGGGAAAAAAAAACATGTATACGGCACTGTCCAGTAGGAGGGTTGTAAAGATGGACAGACAGCACTGTGCTACCAGTTAACAATATTATTTGTGGTCTGGAGCTACAGGAAGACAATCAATAGATAAGTATTCATAGATATTTCAACTGAACTGTTTCCAAAACATTGCTTAATATACTTTAATGCTGTAAATGAAAGTACTGCTGTATGTTCTGATAAAATATTTAGATTTTTCAGTTTTTGCCCGACATTGTTAGAAAAATATTTGAAAGCAATGCACATTTACTTGTAGTAAACAGGCTTCTTAGTAAATATTAGTTTACATTAAGTGCTTTTTGTACAGTCCATTACCTTTATTTATCTATTTTATTTTATATTTTTTTATCTATTTTGTACTAGATTTATATTGTTGGGCATTCGTTGTCAATAGCAAAGAAAAAATTGCATAGTACAGGGAAACATGTTTCCTACTGTGCACATGACAGTAAACACTTTGAATCTTTGAATCTTTCTGTGTTTTTGCTGTTATCCTGCCTTGGCTTATAACACAATTTGAAATACATACACACACACAATATGTTTTTGGTGTACACATGAGCGTTAACCCCTACAAATATTCTAATAGTGGCTATCGAGCAGCTCCACTGGAACAGAGTGTTATGTGCCTTGCCTTTGGGTTCCTCAGCAGGGTTGTTTTTAAGGGCCAAGAATGCATCTCAGAGCCTTGAACTGTATCATCCCCAACGATCTCAGCCAGAAACATTGCAAGCATCTGAAACAACTAGCCACAACTAATCTAAAGATAGAGAACAAAGAATTGTTCTTAATTTCTCAAAAATTTATAATGTTCTTTTGCATAAAAACTGGCTTCTTTAGAAACTGGGTGACTGGGTGCAAACAGACACACTGAGAGTGTTCAGTCTACCTTCAGGTGTAGTTCATAATAGTTGGAAAGATTTGGTGTACATTATGTAAAGTTGCAGTCAAAATCCCTGTAGCCTCTCTTTCAAGTTTAAACCGACTCTAATATGCACATTATAAATTCAGCCTGCACAATGACCTGCCTGTGGCAAAGTCAACAAATGGCAAAATTGTACTCGAGTTGGCTCCTAGAGGGCAACTGGTTCTGAGTGGAGGAGGACACAATACTTTAGACATGCTTCTTCTGCAAAGAGTCCACATGTGACTGGAGCTGCATGTGTATGGTGCAATGTGTGTTTTTCTATGAAGAGAGAAGATCACAGAGAAGACAGTAGTAAATATGACTGTTTGGGGCTGTAAATGTGTTTAGGATTTAACTGCAAAAAGTGGAGTCCTAAATCATAAAACTATTATACAACTAAACACAGTTAAACAACTTTTATGAAGATTTTGATAAATAGCAATGCTGATGATAATGATGTTGATGAGGGTAATAAAGTGGATGATGTCTTGCTTCATGTGACACATTAATCATGTATCAGCAACTATACATTACTAGATTTCTTTTTGCTCTCCTGTTGTTTTTTTCCACTTACCTGATTTCCTAATTCTTTTTCTTCAGTGTCTTCTGATATAAAAAAATATTATTATTTTATTTTATTTTTTTTTTAGTTTGTTTCTATACTTGGACAGCAGCAAGGATAATTTGAGCAGAAACTGTTCACTAAAGAACGCTCTCAGGTTTAATGGGACTGTATAGGTGTAAAACAGGAGTGTCCAATCCTGGTCCTCAAGAGCCACTAGCATGTTTTAGATGTTTCCCTCTTCCAACACACCTGATTAAATGACCAGGATCATTATCAGGCTTCTGCAGAGCTTGACGATGAGCTGATCATTTAAATCAGGTGTACTGGAAGAGGGAAACATCTAAAACATGCTGCATAGAGGCCCTTGAGGACCAGGATTAGGCACCCCTGGTGTAGAACAAAGGGACCTAGTAATGAAAGGAAGAATGCTGCTAACACAGGAACCATTTCTCCTAATACATTTTCTTCTCTAGCTTGTCTTACTTTACTTCACTTTCTCTTCCCACTATTGATTCCTCCAGATAAACGGAGTCTTGTGCAAAGAGGGAGTTTTGATCCCTGTCAAACTTTAGAAGTGTACAACTGGAAAAGGCATGAATCATTAGGGTTAAATTTCGTAGAATCATAAAAGAGAATACGGATGAATCTTTTCAAAAGTGGGTTTGAGTAATTGTGGGTATAATGGTACAAAGTTCACATATCATATTATTTTTAATCATGATTATTCATATGAATAAAATTATATGATATTGAGAACTTTTAATGATTTAGAATATTTGCCATTAATGTAACCCATTATATGCATCAGCAGTCTATGGCTGATAATCTAATGTGGTTCATTTATAGAATAACTTGGAGGCTTATGTTTCTTGGCTTATTTTTAAACTGTATGCAGTAAATCAATGGCGTTGTTAAACGTAGACTTTAATGTTTTCTGAATAGTCCTAATCTGATCTAATCTGTTTTGCTCTTTTTTCACAAAAGTAAGGACAACTTTGAAAAATGGTCTTAGATCTATTCAGCTGTTACTCAGTTCATGCATCAAATACCTTAAAAATAATGTGATATACACTGGAAAACATTATAAAGGAATTTAGTGAAATCAACTTAGTCTTTTTTGTTTACCTAATGAGTTTTGCTTATTTCTAGTTAATTGGACTTAGAATGTCTTTTTTCAGATCACTTAAGAACTCAAAAATTGTAAAAAAGTTCTTATAAGTTGAGATATTTTGACTAAATAAACAGCCGAGCTCTCACACAACTCATCTTACTAAGTTTGTAACAACAACAAAAAAAAACTAGCATAAAAGCAGATTTCCCAGGATTCACTCTTAGATAGTTTAACTCAGTTGGTTTTGCATTTTGACATCTTCTAAGATGACATTCAACTAATTAATCAACCAAAAATGCAGTACATTTTAAAGACAGCAGGAGAACTTAAGTTTCTAAGCTGAATAAAAATAAAATGTGTGTAGGCAATCATGGACTGCTTAAAGGGTTGACCACCCAAAATACTGTTGAATAAAATGAATTAATACAAGTATTTTCAAGGCACACCTGTAAATATGGTATATAATATCAAATCGTTATAAATACAGTATGACTAATTCCAAGGCTCCCAGTTTGAGAACCACTGGTCGACCTTTCCTGCAGTCACTGTGATGTTAATGTGGAACATGAGCTAAGCATAGATGGGTCATTCATTGAAAAATCAATCAGTGCCTCCCACCGAACAGGCCCAGAATCAGCTGATTTTTTAAAAACAATAACATTAGTATTTTTAATAAAACCATGTGAATTTTTTTTTCATACTGTCAACATATTCCTATCCACAGGATCTTGGCCCTGGGGTGGTACATGGGGTGGGTTGCAACTATGCGTTTTTAATTTGCATTACTTTTTTGAGCATTTTTGATCCCTCATAATTTCATAAGTAAAGGAAATAACCACATATTTTCAGGAATAAAAAAACACACTTGAGCTCCATTAAAAACTACAAGCACATCAATTTTACTTCCACTAAAGGTGTCAAAATCTAAACCCAAAATCTCAAATCTCATAAAGTTCCAAAAGAAAAATGGCACCAGTTTAATGATGATGACATAGTGTCTAAGAAACACACATTAATACTCTGAATGCATTTCTTGTTTTCTTGTAACTTAGCAGAGTAAAATTTAAAAAGTGCATTCTGGATAAACTTTCCTGGGTCATATCACAATGTGGGATAGGTAGTAAGTTAGAGCAAAAGAAATGTCTCATTTCTGCTTACATTTTGATACTAGGCTCATCTTCAAGTTATGATTCCTTCTGTTAAAATATTTTTAATATAGTCTTATATGACAAAATATCATATAGGGCCTGACTCAAAAAATATGATACTATGAAGGCAAAGTTTTGTGTCCCCTCAATAAATATACTAAAGTTATTGTACATAAAAATTTGGTAATTCTGAGAGGGTAAGGTGGGAACTTTTCTCAGATTTGGTTGACTTATTGGAAAATGAGCCAGAAAGAGAGTGGGATGACCTTACTTTCCCTACAGCACAGTGTCTTACATTTTGTATTACTCTGAAATAGCTTCAAAATGGAAAGAGTGCTCTGCCCCTAATGTGTCAAAGTCGTAACAAGTCACCTGCCACAAATACAACAATATAAATGCATTATTACCATTCATAACTCAGGCTTTTATTTTGAACTAGAAATTCCCTGGCGACACGCCCCGTGTCGTGACGTTAGCGCGAGTGCGGAAGTAAATCAGCTGCTGTCTGTCTCACGTGGTGAAAATGGCTGCGAATGAGGAGAAACAGCAGGGCCACAGACCCGGCGTTTATAAACAGAAAAATAAAGGACACAAACATGGCAAGCACCGGACGAAAGGAGAAATTGAAAGAGAAAACAAAGGTAAGAAACGTGTAGTTACGAAGCGTCAAACCTGTCGTTGGATGTGTTGTGTTGTTGGTCTGCGGCTGTGGCCTCTGCAAACACACGTGTTGAGGTTTCTTGTCAGGGTTTTAGGGCTGAAATCAGAAAGTGTGGTGCGTGTAAACAAAATCCTATTACACATGTAGTTGTTAGATATTTCATGAAAACGTCTGATCGTGTGCTGAGTCTTGCTTGGCGTTACACTGCTGCAGTGTGCATCTTTCTCTAGCTGATCTACAGCCATTTAAAGCTAAGGGAAACTAATCAGATCTCCCAGATATTTCAGGAAAGAACGGGCAGTTCTCCTATGTATGTAAAAACTGAGAGAGTTAATCATCAGAAATGGTCTATTTTATTGCTTTCAAACTCCCCTTTTTAAGGTTTTCCAGGTGTTTTAAATCATACAATAAATTAAAGTTGAATTGTTTTTCACTATATCTGCAACATCACAGAGTACAGTGGCAGTGTAATAAATACTACCATTTTATCTCATGGGATTTAATCATAAAGCAACACGTATTGAGAAGCTATTCCCAATTTATAGCTTAAATAACATTTTGAGTTTGCGCACTGGGGGTAGAAACATGGACATAATTGTGGATCCCAAAGAAGTGATAGTCTGTCAGATACAAATAAACTGCAGCAAAGTAGACAAATTAACTAAGAGTACTCATCATTTAAAACATCCACTAAAGAAGTGCAGAGATTTACACAAGGAGAATCATATGTGACTGTTTGTCAGTCCATTGTTATTTCTCTGCTAAGCCTTTGGTGCCTCTATCTTTAGAATCTGATCTAATATATAATGTGTTTATGTATTACCTGCTAACTTATATTATTTATTATTTATATTCTATATATTAGGGCTGCATGGTGGCTTGGTTGTTAGCCCCGTGGCCTCATTGGTAGAAGATCCCAGGTTCGCATCCCGGTTAGGACGCCTGGGATCTTTCTGTGTGGAGTTTGCATGTTCTCCCTGTGCAGTGTGGATTCTCACCAAGTTCTCCGGCTTCCTCTCACAGTCCAAAAACAAGCTGAGGTTAATTGATGATTCCCTAGACAGAAACCCTACAGAGGATTAAGTTGTATAATGAATGGATGGATGGATCCTATATATTATATTAAAGGTGCAACAATTATTGAATAGTTGATTAGTTGTCAACTCCTAGATTAATCACCTGCTATTTTGGCAGTGGCTTAATCAGTTTCAGTACTTTTTTCAGAATAAAAAGTCTAAATGATCTGATTGCAACCCTTTAAATCTGAAAATATTGTTGTTTCTTTGCTCTTCTGTGTCAATAACCTAAATATTTTTGTTGTTGGGCACTGAAAAACACTTATTGCCATTTTACAGCGTTTTCTGGCATTTTATAGACCAAAAAACTAATCCATTAATCAATGAAATAATTGACAGATTAATTGACAATAGAAACAATTGTTAGCTGCAGTCCCAGTATCAAATAAATATGAAATCTTCCTTCTACTGTTCAGTGTTTGTTGTTATCAGTTTATTAATAATGGCAATTGCAGAGGTAATTCAGTGGGAAGTTGGTTTGTGTCATTGCAAAACTGTCCTTCATCGCAAAAATAACAAAACTATGGTATGGCCTCAAGAATGATCCACTAAATCAATACTTCTCTACAAATCTTAAAAGGCATGAGCATCATAAACTTCACAAAGTAGAAGCAGTTGTTGTATTGAACGGCACTGCTCTCTACAGGTGTTTTTGATGACTTGTCCGCCCTGCATATGTTTTAAAGCAGCAAAAATATTGCCGACATCAATCATAATTACAAATAGCTCTCGTTTGTACACTGTTCACATATCTGCTGCAGATTTATTGACAGCTTAGATTTGTTTAGTATATTTTACTGGAAAGTTGTGGTGTATCCTAGTTCAAATATTAAAGTATAACAGGAGAGTGATGAATGATACTGCATAAATTTGAATGGCATACCCAGATATGTGTACATTTACCCCAAGATATGGTGTATATTTAGCATTTTTCCTTGGGATCTTGTACAACTTACTGTAGTAATAAATCCTTGTGTCTCACAGGGAGAGTGTCAGTGACGGCCCTTACCAAAAAACAGAGGAAGGAGCAAAAGAAGATGGACAGACGGCACAAAGCCAACCAGATACGCAGGAACAAGAAAGACATGGTAATTTTGTGTATTACATGAAGACTGGCCTTACCTGAATTCCTGATAGGTGCTGCAGAGGTTACATTTTTCTTGTGTTTTTAGGTCCTGACAGAAAAGCGCCGCCTTGGCAGCAGGGATGGTCCTCCTCATTTGGTTGCTGTGGTGACCCTACATGCTGATGTTGATGCTGGTGCTATTACCAAACTGCTGCGTGGAGAAGCTGCTGGTGGTGTCATACATCACGAGCGGTGCGTCAGTGGTGTCAGCGACAGTTTTGGACTGATTCTGCCTCGTTTTAAACAAAGGTTCACCTTTCTGAACCAAAGCACGGGTATGTACTGAGAGATAAATAACAAGTGTTATTACATTTTGCATGGATAGTGTTACAGATGTTATTGATGCAGACACACTATAGACATATTACAGAATATGTGTAAACTTATAAACTATAAAACAAGATATGTAGAGGAAATGGAAAAATGATGTATCACTGTTTCACTTGGTATAGTGCCATTGAGACTTATATTTGTATTTACATTGTAATGTAAAACCTTCTTAGTATTTATAGACTGTACACCACATGTCTTTGTTTCACTGTTTTTTTTCCTTATGATGAAAAATTTGTTCTCCTGTTCTGAAACATTTGTAATGTGTCTTTGGACAGCTGATATGCACTCCCTGCTGGATGTGGCGAAGATTGCAGATAGCCTTGTATTTGTGCTGGACTCTACTGAAGGTTGGGACAGCTATGGAGAGTACTGCCTCTCCTGTCTCTTTGCCCAGGGCCTCCCCAGCCATGGTAAGTGTAAATCTGAAAACAATACTGGGCTTTCAGACTCCTTGATTGCCAAAGATTTTAGTGATTTCTACTCTGGTGTATATTTTTTAAGCCCTTAAATTCTCCCCCGTAGCACTGGTGTGTCAGGGTGTGACTGATCTTCCTGTGAAGAAGAGGGTTGAGTCCAAAAGAGCTTTGTCCAAGATCACAGAGGTCCGTTTCCCCGATGCCCGTCTCTTCCCTCTGGACTCAGAACAAGATGCCACCCTGCTTCTCAGACACCTGGGCAGTCAGAGACAGAGGAAGCTGGGTTTCCGCTCCAGACGCTCCCATCTTTTAGCTCAGAATGTCACATTCACACCCAACAGCCCTGCTGAGGGGACAGGTGGTGGAAACACTGGCCTGGGAACCCTCTGTGTCTCTGGGTATGTCCGTGGTCGTCCGCTACGGGTCGACAGACTGGTGCACATCAGTGGACACGGAGACTTTCAGATCAGTCAGATTGATGCTCCATCAGACCCTCTTCCCCTCAACTTAACGACAGCCAGACCAGCAAAGCCTGGCAAAGGAGGAGACGTAGACATGCTGGTAGGTGTTTTGGGGTTTTCTGTTTCCTCAATATAAAATGGTTCAAAAATATCTGACGCCCCACGAAAAATAATAATGCATCAGAATGTTGGTGCTAAAACCCTACACATCCCAGACAGTGATGATCAAAAAGAGAAATTTCCACTTAGCATTTATTATTTAAAAAATAATAAATCCCCCACCCCCCCATAAAAAAACAGTGGCATCAAGTAAACAAACGGGCATTTAAAGGGTTAAAAACCCTGAAAATGAACAAATATTTGGTAGTTTGATCAGAACAGATGTATATATTTTTTTTAAATAATCATTGAAAGTGGGGAATAATATTAATATATTTTTTCTGTGTTTTTTTACAAGGACATTTTAGTCTTTAAAGTCCAGAATGAGATTTTTTTTAAAAAAATCTGACACTGTAGAAAAAATAATAAATAATAATGCACATAGACATAATCATGTACAGAAACTGGCATTTAAAGGGTTAAAATCCTGAAAGTAAATGAATATTTGGTTGTTGTGATCAGAAGTAGTGTAGATTTAAAAAATAGTAATTGAAAGTGGAACATAACATTATTAAAAAATATTCTATTGCATTGTTTTTGAAGGTCTTTGAAACTCTTTAAGAACCACTATGTAACTTTTTTAAAATGACTAAAGGTTAAATAACCAATGAATGGAATTTTGACACGTTCTTGGGTTTTAGGATTTTCTTTTTACTCAGTTTTTTGTGTATCCCACAGGATGGAGCTGAGGATGAAGCTCCAGTGCGGGTGCTGATGAAAGCAGACCCGTCCTGCAGGGAGAGTTTGCAGGCTGAGGCCGAGGTGGATCCAATGGATGGAGAGCAGACATGGCCAACAGAAACAGAGCTGCTGGAAGCTGAAGGTGCAGAAACAGAATCTAAACCTAATAGCATCTTGAGATGTTACACTTGGAAAATGAAGATAACTGGGAAGCTACATGAGAAAGTGTTTACAGTAGAAAATTAAACGTTTCATTGTGCTACCGTAGTAACACCAGATTTGATGAGATCAATTATTCTGAGCAATCTGGATTGTCTGAAATTATCACTGTGACGGATCACCTTGGCAAGGTTTCAAGTGACTGGAAACAATTGTAATATAGAGCTCATACAGAGTTTAATCTGCACAGATGGTCTGCCATGTGTTGACATTTGCCACATCTCCCTTGATTACAGTTCTGAAAAACATCTGTCATGTCTAGTTGGTTAGGAAGGCATACTAAAGTACCTTTCTTGATTTAAATTAGGTTAGTGTTTTTTTTAAAATAAGCTCTATATAATTTCACTTGGCACAAAAACACAGGACACTAAATGTTTCTTTGATATTTCTCTTTGTTGTTTAGAGGCCAGAAAGAACAAACGTGTAATGAAGGTACCTAAAGGAACATCCGACTACCAGGCCACGTGGATTGTTGATGAAGATGAGGAGGAGCATGGTGACCTAGATGAAGAGAGCAGCGACGACGATGATGACGACATGATGGATGAAGCTATGGAGGGTGACGATGATGAGAATAACTCTCAGGTACACTTGAAAAGCATTTTAGAATTTAGGCCTGTATCACACAAACAGTGGAGAGACGACAGACAAAAACTGAAGAGAGGACAAATGTCAACTGGAAAGCCTAAGATGTTATCTTCAGTTAGATTTTTGATGACCTTTAGGCAGTGCTCCTGTCACATTTTTACTCACTGTTGACTCATTTTTCACAGCAATATAAAGTCCTGCACCTCCATGAAAACTGCACAACCATGGCTAGAAGCAGACAGAATTCAAAATGACTTTTGCACAATATGACACAGTAAGAATGCTATAAATCATAAAAAATTAAAAATCTAACATTGAATGTATTTCAGTTACGTGTTTTACTGAAAAAACTTTAAGTCAAAGTGCCCACAGGTGTTACTAATACTGGAACAAAAATTTCCATTCTTGCCCATATCTGCTCTGTGTAAACACAGCCTGCAGTTCATCCCAGTTCAACCAAAATTTCCCTGAATTTTTGTGACGTAACCGTTTGTCCCATCTGGGTCGCTAATGGCTTCATGATTGCACAGATGAATGGGAATGCAGAATTCTTAGTTTTTTACAGAATTGGGTCATTAAAAGAAGTTTTCGGCAAATGCTTACATGAGACCCAAAATGCATTTATTTTGATAAATATCACCATTTTCAGGTTTAGGTATTGTTATGTTTTGCTACAGAATGGCATGTCACAGATGAGTAGTTTAAAGACTGTCTGAAAGTTAAAAATTCAACGTTTCTTTCTATTTTCACAGTTTGTAGTTATGATTAATTGTGTAGTTTTGGCAACTGTTTAACAACAACATGGCTTTCAAACCTGCATTTTTAGGGTCTAAGAGACCTATTATTATCACTCAACTATTAAAAAAAAGTTTTTATTTGATTCAGCGTCTAGTTTCACCACAATTTCAGCCTGAACACACCTTTAGGGCGAGTTCATACAGCTGTGTTTTGTTGTCATAGCAACAATGCAGCTGAGGTCAGATGGTGTAATCTTATGGGGGAGACGATGAGGACAGTAACCTGCAGAGAAGCTATGAAGTGTCACTGGTTCCGGGGCTTAACCGGTGCATACGTGACCCATGGTCAGTGCACCTCGCTGCTCAGAGGCACTGTTTGTTTTCACAGTGTCTGTCTCTGACCTGTAGTGCCAGGCTGCTCACCACAACAATAGTGTTTGGAACAGGAGTCCCAAGAGAAGCCTCCTGTCTTCCTGTCTTGTGAACAGAAGTTCCTGTCTGGACGAAGGGAGGGGTAGACCATTTATTTATTTCCAGCTCTGCTTGAAAAGAAGTTGGGGAAACTCTCCTTATGCAACGGGTTCAATATGATCTGTAATTGTTATTAGCATGTATTTGATGTCAAGGTTAGCACACAGGGATACGTATTTAGGAGAGGGTAACAATAGGGGAAGGGGTACTTCAAATGATAATGATTATTATTATTGCAGCGAGGAGGTTGGAAAGGTTGTGAATCAGCCCCATGCTGAGTGCTTTCCACCATGTGTCTGGCTTCTCCTTTAATTTGCCAGTCAAGGAACCACTGTGAAGAATATCTTCTTTGATGATTCATTTTCCTAAATACATCTATTGCCCATGGAAGTTGAATTCCTAGGAGTAAAAGTGGAGTCTTGCACTGGAAACCATCTTAACACACTTGGAATGGTACTAAGTTTGAATTAATGCATAGCAAGGATTTCCATAGTTTGATTCTTATCACAGTCGCACATACACACAAATGCATGCAAATACTGTTTTGCACTGTGCAAGACTTCCCCAAACAGTTTGTTTGTTGTGACTGGGCTGGCCGTGGTTGTGTTTGGCTGTTATACAATTGCAGTTTCTATACTTAGAATCTTTCTGACTGCACTTGTTTTCCCAACGTGTGTGTCTAGACATTGTTTATCAAATATCGAGGCTGCAATTGAGAAAATAAATTTGTTTTGTATTAGTGGAGTGCAACACCTGTTCATCTCAGTATATTTGGATTTGCAAATTTTGTATGTGCAAAAGCATTGAATACTGTCATCTTGTGGGCTAGCGACTACAGACGAGTAACAAATTATATGAAAAGTCAACATAGTGAGGTGTTGGACCACCATGAGCACCAGAACAGCTTCAGTGCACCTTAGTATTGGTTCTCCAAGTCACTGCAACCCTGCAGGATTGGTGAACGACATTCTTCCAAAAGATATTAATTTTTTTGTGTTGTCATGATAATGGTGGAGATCGCTGTCTAACACATCGGTCCAAAATCTCCTATTATTGTGTGTGGTTGGGTTGAGATCTGATAACTGTGAAGGCCATAGCATATGACCACTACAGGTGTGCAAGAATTAGTTTTATTTTTAGAAGCAACTATGTGGAACTGAATAACATTTCTCAGTTTGATTAACCAAATTTTTATTACTTTTGTGGCCTTGCAGTACCATGTTAAATAAAATCTTAACGTAATTAACCATTACCAAAAGTGATGCATATTCTCTACATAGCTGCATTTATTGTTGTAAAACAGGTAAGGCTGGGTAAAAGCAGGCATAACAGTATTTCAGAGGTTGCCAGAGAATATGTCTGGCTGCTATTAAAGTAACCATCATCCATTTAGTTTTTAACAAACAGAGAGCTGCAACATTTTTCTTTAATGTTCATTAAAAGCACCAAACAGTACAATCATTCAGATATGATTACAGCCAGATGGTTGCTTGCGTTCTTTGTTCAGACCTCATGTGTCAATAGGGTTACACTGTTTTGGTGTATTAATACAGATTTGTATCATCCCTGCTCAGGAACCTGATTCATGCTGTGCATCAGACGAGGAAGAAGGTGAGGAGGAGGAAGAGGTGTGCTCCACAGAGCGAGCTGGAGCAGATCGACGCTATGATGAACACATGGATGAAGCTGCAGAGGTAGAAGGCCTGAAACGCTACCGCGAGGCTCGAGCTAATGAGATGTTCCCTGATGAGGTGGACACACCCCTCGACACTGCTGCTAGGATCAGGTAAGTTCTGTTTGCTTATGTAGGATAAGGAATAAATGCAGTAAATATGTTGAAATTTAAAGATTATTGATTTTATTTATTATCTTTTGTAGTTTTACTGCTGCTCGTGATTTAAAATCTGTTGTTGTTGTCTTCTACTTCCAGGTACCAGCGCTACAGGGGCCTCAAAAGTTTCCGCTCTTCGCCCTGGGACCCCATGGAGAACTTGCCTCTCAACTATTCACGCATCTTCCAGTTCCAGAGCTTTGAACGCACTCGCCACCGCATACTGACTGAAGCTGCAGCTGAGGAGGAGGGAGCCATGGTAAAAAAAGATTCTTTTGTGAATGTACTCTTATTAGATCTTAGATTTGTGGCTTCACTGACTCTCGTGCACCTTTTTATTTCAGAATGGCTGGTATGTTACACTGCACATCATTGATGTGCCATTTTCAGTGATGGACAGTGTCCAGTCAGGCAGACCTCTAGTGCTGGTGTCTCTGTTGCCCCATGAACAGAAGGTATTAACATTCATTATACATTACACTAATCTTACAAACTCATGTATGACTTTTATGGACTCATTATTTTTTCTTCTGTGTACAGATGTCAGTGATGCATGTTTTGGTTCGAAGACACCCCAATAGCACGGAGCCAATTAAATCTAAAGAAGAGCTTGTGTTCCACTGTGGATTTAGGAGATTCAGAGCCTCTCCTATCTTCTCTCAGCACACATCAGGTACAACACCTATTATTTAGGCAAACATACATCCACGCACACCCCTATTTAAACTTTCCTCTTCTCTGAATTAGTCCTATACAGTAAGCGGTCACCTACACCAGAATTCATAGCTGTTAAATTTTGTACCAAAACCATTTCCTGTCAATGGAATCGATACAATATGCGGAGGAAATAAATTTGCACACTGCTTTCATCCCACAGGATTTTTGTCCACTAATCAATTTCAAATGGACTTCATACAAGTGAACAATAGAGTTTTCTTCTTCAAATACACTTTGCCTCATATGAAACTTGTATTAATGTTCTAGGAATTAGGTGATGCTTTCATCCTGAGAAGCATAGAGTCACTTTAAAGGCAGTGCATTCATTTTCCTCCTTGATTTTCAATTTAAGGGACAGTATCCTTACTAGAACCAGTTATTTGTTGTTCAGTTGCATTAGGGATCTGCTTTTACTTCTATTCAAAAATATAATAGCAGAATAATTGCAAAAGCGAGAGTTCTGAAACCGTTTCATTTGCTGCATGTACAGTACTGTAGTAAATGCATTATTGAGCACTTAACCGTGCTGGTTTCTAGCTGACAAGCACAAGATGGAGCGCTTCCTCAGGCCAGACGCCCCGACTGTGGTGTCAGTGTATGCTCCCATCACCTTCCCCCCTGCAGGAGTCCTGCTCTTCAAACAAAGGAATGATGGTGAGATGAAAAGTCCTGTTCATACTTATACATAGGTCAATTAAATTAGTTGTCTAGTAGCTAAACTTTTGACCGTCTCTCTTGCTGTTGGTTCAGTTGCCTTATTTAATTATTCACTTAAGGTAATTCTGTGCTAATTTGGTATTTTAACTTGTGTTCATCATACTGTATCTTTCTAGGCATCCAGGACTTGGTGGCTACTGGCAGCCTGCTCAGCTGCGACCCTCAGCGCGTTGTGCTGAAGAGGATTGTACTGAGCGGACACCCGTTTAAAATTAACAGGCGCTCTGCGGTTGTCCGATACATGTTCTTTAACAGGGGTGAGAGGATGTTGTCATACTTTTCCGACTATGATTTCAGAATATTACATAATGTGTGACTTTAATGTTCTTTCCTTTCTCTCTTGCTGTGACAGATGATATCATGTGGTTTAAGCCAGTGGAGCTGCGAACAAAATGGGGTCGGAGAGGCCACATCAAGGAGGCTTTAGGTGAGGAGAATTTATTAACAAAACTCAGCAGCTTCTTCAAAGAGCCCATGTAAAGGATTTCCACCTTTCCTTAAATGTGTTGTAGATTTTTTATTGTCATTTAAAATGTTGGCAAACATACAAAATTCACAGTCCATGCCAAAGAAAAGTTTTTCCCACAGAAAATCCTTCTCCTTACCTGCCTGAAACATCTTGTTTGTAGTCTGGGTTTTTCTTCTGTTAGTTATTTACATCATCATGCAACATATTTGCATAAGGCCTGCAAAATAGCTAGTTTGGCCCTGAAACAAAGAATGGGTCACTTTCTCTTCCTGCTTGGGCTACGTCTCTCAGCCTATACTCAGAGATCTGGGGTTACACTACATAACAAAAGTTATCTGTTTATGTTGGGCAAGATGACCAATCAGAACAGACTTTACTTTTGAAAGAGGGGTCTTTAAAGAGACAGGAGCTTAAACAGATAGAGGGTGGCAAGAGGTGCTGCCACCCTCTATCTGTACAAGAGGGTGTATCCTCGCTGGACATACTGAAATAAAAAAATGTATTTTTTGACCGTTAAAGCATGTAAACACATTATTGTAGACACTTAAAAATATAAGTACAAACTTGTAAATGTATATAATATGGATTCTTAAACCAACACCTATTATGTCACCTGAATTCTGACTGACATATTTTGTTTTTCAGGAACACATGGTCACATGAAGTGTGTGTTTGATAATCAGCTGCGCTCTCAAGACACTGTCCTGATGAATTTGTACAAGAGGGTGTATCCTCGCTGGACATATGACCCCTATGTGCCTTTGCCTTTACCGTGGGTCAAGAACGAGTGCATTGTGGAAATGGACGACTTGGACATGGAATAGTGAAAGGACAGCATACTGTAGCAATGCAAGGTGGACATAGGACATGTACTACCACAAACACTTACCATCAGTGTGGTCACATGACACTTTCATAAAATGTAGTGTGTGTTCAATAAAAGTATTTTTGATCCAAAGTATCTCCTGGGCGTCTTTTTCCATTTTGCTTTTCAGCCTCTATCTTGCTGCTCTGTTTGTTTTGGCCACTAGATGGCGGTGATGAATAAGTATTAATAAACCTTCCCCCCTGTTTTCTTGTGCAACTCTTACCTCTGTTTAAAATGGGTCAAAAATATTTGACTGACTACCACCACACAAATAGCCGTGCACTTTATGATTAAACAGATCCGAGGGCTGTTACCACAACTGGCAGGTCTGTAATAATTTTAACATGAGTCATGTACCAGCTCTTTGAAGTTGTGCATGTGTGGCTGAATGCCTGCAGCCACATTAAAATAGAAGAACTAGGACAAAATCGTAATATAGATAATGTTTGAGAAACTTTAATCGTGGAAAAAGAACTCCCAAGTTGTGCTTTAAAGCAAAAAAATTCTTGTCTGTAATCTCTCAATGAAATGCTCTTTAAGATTTGGACAAATAGCGGCTGTCTGGTTTATTTATTTATATTATCTTTTATCGCAAACATGTTCCAGTTGACTTTACTGGAAAAAAGAGGCTGCAAAGACCTTATTAATCACTAGTCTTGGAATGCATTTAATACAGCATGAGACGGCAATATCGCAAAACACAAGGCTTCTTAATCCATTTATTTTGAAATGCATCGCACTGCCAGCATTACATCAGTGTTAGGGTGAAAAACAGTTATTTTCCAAACACACTTGCTACACTTTTCATAATTCCTTGTTGTAATTTAAAGGCAGAGTGCCTAATGTTGTATGAAGATCTAAAAATATAAGTATATGATAATACTTCAACCAGCAGTATTCACACACACACACACAGCTCTTACTCCCTCCATGGTGGTCTTGCCCTGACCTGTAGCCTTCTTTTCAGCTGCAGTCCTCACACACACACACTCAGAGACTCAGATCATGACCTATCTGTTGTTTTGAAACTGAAGCTGAATTGCTCTACAGTTTTGTGTCCTTCCCTGCCCCATGCTTTCTTGCTTAGGAAAACACTGATTTATGAATTGCAATATTTATCATAAAAACTGAGCTCTCGCATGCCTGCAGCAACATGATTCATCCACGGACTCTGTTGGGACTGCACCACAGAGGCATGCCAATATGTCTGGGAAACCAGAAGGTGAAGACTTTGGGATAGAGAAGAGAACATGATCCAAGAAGAGAAGGGGAGCGAAAGTTCACTGTGCATTTTTATTTGATTACAGTGGAAAAAGCTGAAAGAAAAAAAGATAATACAATCGAGAAAGACGAATGTCTCTATTGCCCATGGGGGGCAAGCTGGGAGCTCTGGACAGTTTTGTGGTAACACTCAATTTATTTCCTACTTTGCTATTTTTTTGTACTTGTATTAAAGCAAGGGCACAGTAACAGTGATGTGTTGAACACATCTTGTTAAGGCCGAGGGGAGGGGTGTGCTCTGCTGGCCGGCAGTTCACAGCGAGGGGAGGGGGAACTCAGTACCCCGATGATGGAGGACGCTCTTACAGTAACACATACAAAAATGGAACTGAATTTAGATGAGCACACTACATTTTTCCCTGACACTATCAATTTGAAACAGATAAACATTTAGCTGTTTGGGGACCAACTGCGACGTGGTAAGACTGAATCCAGCCCATAAGTGAAGTGTGTGTTTGGCACAGGCCGCCGTCAGAAGACGTGAACGCTGGTGACTTAGTGCTGTTTGGATCAGGAATGTCTTGTGGTTCCCAGTTCACTGCCACCACACTCAGTTGGCTCTCGCTGAAGATATAATGGGTGAGAGATTTTTCCGTTGGATGTGGATAAAGAAACGGAAGGAGAGAAAAAGGGGGCAGCGAGGGAGTGAGAGATAAGGGGAAGAGTCAGTTGATGTTCAGCATGAATAAAACCAGAAGTGGTGGGAGGAAGCAGGAATGTTAAAAAAGAGGGGATGCATAGAATTTAGAAATTAAAATAAAATGTTAGTGGGTGAGAAAGAGAGGGAGAGAGAGTGAAATGGAGGACTGTGAGAGTCTGAGGTGGTGTGGGCGAGGGAGTAGGAGAGCGAGAGTGGCTGGCGTTTATGGATTGCAGATGTGGCGCTATGGGGTTTTGGCAGGGGCCGTGCGCGCCTGAATCCTGCACCGGCTGGGTGGCACCGGGGTGAGAGGGAGGTCAATGCACCGCAGCACACAGCCCATAAAACACTGAGTAGTGGGGGAGAGAAGAGAGAGAGAATAGGCTTCAAATACACACTTACCCAGGACTGCAGGGCAGAGGGGGTGAGCAGATTACACTTTGGGTTCAATCGTGTACAAGCAGACCCCAAACGTTCTGTATGTCAAGTCCGGCTACCAGTGAGGCCATACATTTGTGCACAACACTTGGAGCTGATAGGCTTATCTCAAATTCAAAGGATGAGCCTTCTGTAGATGCATCCTCTAACCATGAAATATCACAGCCAACTTCACTGAAATTTTTCCACTTCTGCACTTATTAATCCTGAATTTATTACAAGTGCTTTTGGCAAGGTTACTAAAGTGAAACAAGCCAGCCAAGTGGAAAGCAGAAGTCCTCATCTAGTGTCCGTTCTCTGAGGTTTGTTTATCTGCTTGCATTTAAATCCTGCCATTTCTCTTTCCATCATCAGTAGATTGTAGAATACAGCAGTTATTTTTTATGTTTCACCAAAGAAATTCCCCCTTTTTTCCCCAGCTTACAGTGTCCTTAGGATGATTATTACGACTACAGGAAGTTGGAGTGAGTATTTGGTTGTTGTTCACGCTCAGTGTACACAGGGATTTGGCTTTTTCCTTATTTATTATGTTACATTTAAGATACATGTGAC